>CM035591.1:80750129-81950129 GCA_020423425.1 Chrysopa pallens
CTACAAGAACGCAAAAGTAATTTTTTAACAATGATGTCAGCGACTGTCACTACAATCGAAAGCAGTGGCTGTGATAGCGAGGAAGAGGGGGAGTGTTGTGAAGAATTATCATCACCTGGTACAGGTGGTAGTTTTTGCCCACTACTAACCGAAGCTACGACATCGGCTACCGAATGGATTGGTGTAACCACAAATAGTGAAGATTGTTGTACGTATAGTTCAGAATATGATGAAACGGACTCACATATTTCTGAATTTAATACAACTATTGATAATAATCAATCGGCGGCATGGGATTTTGATTTGGCTGCTACGGTTATTTTAAATCCAAGTTGTGCACCTTCTGATAAAGGTAAATATGAGTAGTTGTTTTTTAAGAAAATTATTTTACATCTAGCATTCCTACATATTTTCAGTGAGTTGCACAATTTGGACAAATCATGATGTAAAAAAAGCAGATTTAACAGTACTCGATATTAGCTCAGCGATAATTGAACGCGTTGAAGCGATGCCTGATATTATGGATTATTTTTATGGTGGTATTATTTTATCAATATTTTTAGCATGTTTACCAGCGATGTGTAGACTGGGTGAAGGCATACTAGAAACGCATACAATTAATGAAACCCAAATTTCTATTGGAGAGTTTATAGCCTTAATTTATAATGAACCTACTGATGTTTTAATGGATTTTGCACTGGGATCATCTCATTGGTAATCATTTTATTTTTAGTTTGTTTATAGTTCTAGTGGCAAATTTTAGAACTAAAAATGGAACAAATTATTTGTTTCAAATATTTCTCTTGGTTTACTTTATCCTAGTTTACAAATATAAGAAATTTGGTCCTCTTTGGCGAAGGAAATCAACATTAATAATCCTGTATTAATACTTAATACAGGAAATTATTTAAAATATTCGTAAGAAATTCTGTTATATATAAACATTTTATCGTTGTTTTTTAGGCAAAAAATTGTAATGATTTTGGGTATACTACAACGTTGGATTTTGGGAAGTTTATTTTTCTTCTTATTAGCCGTGGCAGAGCGTACGTTTAAACAACGTTTTCTATATGCGAAATTATTTTTACATTTAACATCATCGCGCCGAGCGCGCAAATCAAATTTACCACATTTTCGTTTGAATAAAGTACGAAATATTAAAACATGGTTATCGGTACGATCGTATTTAAAAAAGCGGGGACCCCAACGGTCTGTGGATATGATTGTATCAGCTGCGTTTATTATTTCATTGTTACTTCTATCATTTATTTGTGTGGAATTGTTGAAGGTAATTTTTATATTCGAAACAAAAAAAGGAAAGTTAAATCAAAGAATGAAAGTGCAAATTGTTTAGGTTTGATTCTGTTATTTTAATGTATTCAAAATTGTAAATACATTATACAAATATCAAAATACCTTACAAACAAATTAGTAATCACAAATCTCAAAAATAGAACAACACAGTAAGGAACGAATTTTTAAACATTCATATAACATTTTGCACTTTAAATTATACAAATATGTTTAATTTAAATCAACTCATTAAACAAACATTAACCGAAAATATTTTTATTTACGTTCGTTACCTCTTAACAAAATCATTTAATGAACTTTTATTTATGTGACCTTTTGTGACTAATGTTATTGTCTCACTCACTTGTCTCATTTATTAGGCTTGAATAAGCATTTAAAAATCTAGCATTTTACGCTAAATTCGTAATTTAGCTTTGTGTAATAGAGGCGTTATTTTATTCAAATAAGCGTGTTCATCCTATGATTTTTACTGAGACTTAATTAAAGGGGTATCAATTTTTCAAAATATATTTTCTTTAGGATTCCGTTGCATTACACTCACAATACAATTTAGAGGTAATGTTTTGGACGTTTTCAATTGGAATTTATATATTACGATTTATGACATTAGGTGCAAAAATTAATCGAAAATATCGTAATTTATCTGTATTAATCACCGAGCAAATTAATTTATATTTACAAATTGAACAAAAACCACATAAAAAAGATGAACTAATGGTAGCAAATAGTGTGCTGAAATTAGCAGCTGATTTACTAAAGGTAATTAAAGGATTTCTATTTACATAAATTTTAGTTTTTGTAAGGTATTAACTATTAATTTATAATAATGTGTTAAAGAACTGAAATTGTTTTAAATCTAAACATTTTATAAAAAAATTGAAAAAAACAAGTGAAGATCACAACCAACAGAGTTAGTTGTTTGGATACTCGACACATGATTAAATATCATTGTTTGGACTGTTTTTAATTGGCATTCATAAAATACTATAAATATCCAGCCACTACAGTTATATATACTTGTGTAATAATATGTATTCTAATTACCAATATGTGATAATTAGCTAAATTTGAGCTGAAATTGTGTCGAAGTCATTTTAACGAAAAAAAATTTCAAACAAAAGTTGTTTCAAATAAACATTTATGTATTTGAATTTTCCTTCTATCTTTTATAGTTTAAAATTTGGAAAACAAGGATCCATTGTATCCAATCGACCGATTTTGCTCATTCTCGAACTCAAAGTAACTTTTTATGTGTAGAATAAGTCACCATAATTTCAGCTCGTTATCCCTTTTTTTGAGTTATCGTGATAACGGACGGACAGACAGTCGGAAATGGACTAATTAGGTGTTTCTATGAACATCTATACCAAAATATTGTTTGTGCGGTCAATATTAGGTAGCGTTACTAACTTTAGATTAAAATTAATATAATCTGAACTATTATGTATGTCGAGTATAAAAACTTTATATTTTATTTTTCTTCTATATCCTATGATTTAAACAATGGGTCATAAATCTTTCGAAACCGATTGAATTTGATTATTCACGAAAATGAACTCATTATTCAAGTTTAGAAACACTACGTTCGATATTTTTAAACGATAAAAATTTTTAAAACTAAAATTAATATATCCTCAAATATTCATATACATAGCATATTTGTTCATACAGGATATAATAAAATACAGTTTGTTATATTATTTTAAATACTTTAATTCTAAAAATTACTATGAGATACTGAATATGTTATAAATGTTTGTTTTTAATTATGTTTATTTTACTTAGATCGATGGTAAATTTGCCTCTTAAGTTCATGCACGAACTCTATTATGTAAATTTTAATTTATTTTTATTTTTCAGGAATTGGAAAGTCCTTTTAAAATATCGGGTTTATCAGCCAATCCATATTTGTATACAGTGACAAAAGTGGTGATATTATCAGCTTTATCTGGTGTTTTATCTGAAATGCTTGGTTTTAAATTGAAGTTATTAAAAATTAAATTTAAATAATATGTATGAAACTAAAACTAAAGAGAATCTTCATTGCCACAAATAAAACCCCCCCAGAATAGAAAAAATATGCCATCAATTTTAGTATAAAAATAATGATCTCAATAAATAATTTTAGAGACCCTGAAATTTATAAAATCGTCATTGTAGCATACACAGAATTTGAGCTATTAAGTTTTAGTTTCAGATCTCGATTGATGCTCCAAGTCGTTGTCATTCATAGGCAAATGAATGAAATTGAATGTTTAATCTTAATGAATTTGAGTTTGAATACCTCTTCATAGCCTGTTATAACATAAACTAGTCAGTTTTTTTTAATAAATTTCCCACCAAGGGAATTCTTAATCTTTTTCTTCAATTTTCTTTTTCTATTATAGTTGTTAAGGTATTGAGAAACAATCACCTAGTTTTATTTGTACGTTTAAGATAATGCGTTCTTTTCAAACGATATTTGTCTTAAATTTCGCAAAACAAACTACAGTATTTATCATTTCGTCTTTTACTATGACGTATTTTCACAGTTTATTCACAGTATTTTCACAGTTAATTTCCAAAAGTAAATAAGATAAAAATAATATTAGATTTTGAAACGTATATAAATGTTAAATTTAAAAATGGAAAGTTAGTTTATTCAGCAATAGGTACAAACATATCTGTAAACATAAAAGTTGTGTTGAAGTAATATTTTTTCTAAGTATTATAATATATTAAATTTAAAATTCATTTTTCTTTTTTCATCCGTAACGAACTGTGATTTTAAAAATTGTTTAATATGAGCTTGAAGTAATTATGAATATGTTTTTTTATTGTCTACTCTACATACTCATATTATTATACATAGACTGATAAAACATATGAAATATAACCCCGTTGTGTATCGGTGGTGCACTATGGCCCTATATTGAAAAAATTAAAGAGTAGAAAGGATATATAATATGACTGAAATATGACTGATGATAATAACTTCTCCTTATATTTAATCATTGTGAATATATGGGTGTCACAGTGATATAACGATTTACATGTGAAGTATATTGAACGGAGAGCTTGTATATAAGGACATGTTGTAGTAAATTTATTACATTTTAGTTGATTTTAAACAGCTGAATTTATTTTCTATTTCTGTAGAGATATTCATAGATTTACTCTCTCTCTCTCTCTCTCTCTCTCTCTATATATATATATATATATATATATATATATATATATATATATATATATATATATATATATATATATATATATATATATATATATATATATGATTAATTTATAATTCTTCTATTCCACGGATTGGTGTCGTCCGGAGACTAGCCGCCCAAATTCTGCTCATTGACAAGTAGATATTTAAAGATACTTATCTCAAACGCTAATTTTAATGAATTGTGAATCGGAAACTAACCTCAAAACTTTTACGATTAATTTGAATACGCCCAAATTTTATTCAAATTTTTATAAAATGGTTATGTTATTTTACTCAAGTTGAGAATCGTTTTTGTAAAAAAATCGATCAGCAATGCTGTTTATATGTAAAAAAGGATAACAAGTTTCGCCTTGTTGATTGCCATGTTCATATGTCAAATAAACCTTAGAAGAGGAAACCATCAGTTCATTCACCCACATAATAAACATATGGATTCATAGAAAGAAGCACGTAGCCTATATACTAAAAACACAATTATAATACACAAATAATATGCATTGTTGATATGTTTTCTTAATTGAGTTGTCTGCTACCTGATAATACAATTTGTATGAAAAGATTTTGATTCCATAAAAAGAGTGTTAAATTTTTCTGAGCAAAATATGGTCTTACTGTAAATTACTTTCAGTGTTTAAAGTTAATTAATTCATATAAAAATTTAAAGTCTTATAGATTATCTGATAAATCTATTATTTAAAGTTTGATTATAAATTTTTATAGACAAATTAATTGTATAATTTGTTGTAAAAACTGAAAAATGATTGTAAAGTTCTGGTAATGTAATTACTCCAAAGTACAGAGATATATAAGCAGTTATAGACAAATCATAGGTTTAAAACTTATTCGATCATATTCGAACGTATAGTCTTGGAATCAAAAAACGCGACTTGAATCTTCCACGCTTACTGAAAATTATTAAATATACTAATTTTATGGGGTATTTTATAATTTTTTCAATTTAAAGTGAATCTTTTAGATAGATAAACAAAATGAATTCTGATAAACAACTCAACACAACATAAAATTACAAATATATTTAATGTAAAAAAATGAAAATGGGTGAAGATGTCGCATTTTTTGATTATTTGAGTATAGTTGACAATTTATCACACCCTCTCATAACGAATAATTGTCCTATACAGTAGTGTTAATGTAGATTTTCTTTGATTTCATAAAATTTTTTGGGAACAGTGAAAAATATTGCTTAATAGTTTTCGTCTTACGCAATATCAAAATAGAATTAGATTGAAACGTTGTATTTGAACAAAATTTTCCTCAATAGAAAACATAATATAGTCGTAAATATTAACTACGTATCGGCATAATTAATATCGAGTATGAATTATTCTATACGATCTTTCGCTCAACTTTCAAAAAGTAATAGTCTGAAATATAATTCTACAATTGCTTATATATCAGCTTTTCAAAAAATATTCAGAGCCCCTTGATCTTACAAACTAAAGATTTTCGAGAATAATGATCAATATAAATCATGTATGATTCAAAAGATGAAATTTGAAAGGAACGTCAAATTTTCCTCGATTTTCAAAATAATATAAAAATTAAATTTAAATTAGTAATATATTTTTGAAAAAATTCTGTCATTATAAATTGTTACTTTCTTGCCACAATTACCGAAGTCAAATCAGAAGGGATACTTCGGATATTTTTTGAAAACCCAGTGGATAATATAACTAATTGTACCTACAATTTATTAAGTATTAATTAAAATAATTATCTATATTTGTTAAATGACAAAATAAATATTTATTAATTAAAAGTTTATTTAATTTTATTATGAGTAAGAAACCAGCGTGAAGACGCTTGCGTTTAATACAGAATCAGTTCAATGATTGTTAGCCATCATGCCATACCCATAGGAAGATGATTCCAGAAATATAATAAATGCGTTTGAATTTTAAATCAAATCAGAAATTAAATTTTCGAAACATTCGAATTAAAACATTTTCATAATTGAAATGAATCGGATTGATATGAACATTTTTTCGACTTAAAACATTTTCAAAATGTTGAATAGGAAATTGTTACCCATTCAAATCAAAACCTATTAAAATTTTGAATTAGAAATCAAAAGTCTATTCAAAATTCCAATGGAATCCAATTCGTTTTCGATTCAAATTCAATAGGATTTAATCGAACTTTATTATAAGGGATATTTCTCACTAAAACGGAGCTAAGATATGAATCATTCTAAGCATGCTCCTGTGTCTTAATAAGAGAAATTTAAATTATTTTAAAGTGAGCTCTGAAGGTAAAGTCTAACTTGAGATAATATCCAACTGAATACCCTTTGCAATAACTCTCCTTACTGGAGAAACAAAGGACTTTTTTTAGTGGCTTATTTTACTTTTGTCCAGATTTCTATTTACCGTTCATTTAATCCCCCCTTCTTTGCCTTTTATTTTTCATACCGACACAACTATCCCGGTATTTACTGATAGTGGACTTGGCAAAGAACATGCCGAATACGGTTTAAACTTTGTTAGTTCCACATTCGATAGTTTCTTAAATTCCATCCTACCTAATTATACAAACATCTTCACAGATGCCTTCAAGTTGAGTCTGGATTTAAATTCGGCTATTCTAAGCATTTCAGAAAATTTCTCTACTTTCACAATAGGGTGTGTCGCTATTTTGGAGGCATCCTCATACGTGGAATCAAATAATATTAAAAAGGCAGCTATATTATTAACTCATTAAGCTCTCTATCACTCCTTAAGCAAAATTCCATTTCCTCTAAAACTCCTTTTCTTATAGTATTAGTTTAACTAATTCAAGAACGTTTCTGCGTTATACTTTTGGTGCCCATCACATACATATTGGTATACGTGAAAACGAATTTGTTGATATTCGTTAGGGATGCAGTTCAAAATGGTGCAGACGATATATCACCTCCACCTGCACAAGATCTTTAGAGTCATTGTAAAAAGTGTAGATTACAAGAATGTAATCTATAGATATTTGGTTCATATGAAGAACATTTTTAAAAAGCCACAATTTATATGAGCTTCAGCCGTATAATGATACAAATTTGCGAAACTTTCTATTTCTTTTTAATTATAATTTTAATGAAAAATACATTTTATTTAAACTTTCAAAAAAAAAGCAAGTTCAGCAAGGGGTCATGGTTTAGATGGTAAATGCAATATCATCAGTTATTTCCCTTGCGATCGGAACAAGCACTGAGGCTGAATCCAGATCGCAGCTCAACACATGTTTATCTATACCCTAAAGATTCCCTCCTCGCTCTTTGTAGCCTAAGCGTGCAAATACTGATGCAAGCGGTCTTAAGTTTTATAACAACGATATTATACTCCGTGTAAGCTTTGCGCATATTGTGCAAATAGATATGGGCTTAAGTATTTGGAAGAGAAAACGACGGCTGTATAAAGGGAGTCGTGGTGAGATGGTAATGTTTATGTATTTTGCAGTATAGTATCTCCATGTTTTTACTTTAATTTTAATTAATATTTTTGAAGAAGTAGCTATTTTTTTAAATAAATATTTATAAAATCAACAAGTGACACTCTCCTAGAAATTGTGAGCTAAAAGTTTTACCAGTCTTAACTTCTGATGTAGTCAGAAACTCAAGGTATCTTGGAATATTTTTTTATAATAGAATCAGGTATAAAATTAGGTAGTATAAATGTTTTTACATTATTTTTATGCATTTTTAACAATAAGAAAATGAAATAATCGGATTGCATCCACATCGTTGTAATCTAAATATACCCATAGAATATAAAATTGCTAAGAATTTTAATTCCGAATTATATCTATAATACGGGAAGTATAGACGCACGCTCATAACTTCAAATTTAATGAACGAATTTTCTTAAATTTTTGGTAAACAATAGTGGAATGGTTCAGGATGGTTCCATTTTAGAAACATCTCGACCGTTCCGGAAATACCACGCTCGAATCTTACCTTTTTTTTTTATAAAAGCTAATATCTTGTGGAGCATTCATTTGATTTCAATGAAATTTTAAATGTTCATGTGTGGTGTGGGTTTACGTAAGGCATTTAAATTTCGAATATTCTGAAAAATCGTTATTAAAAAAAACTTAATAATAGGAACGAAAAAACGAGAATAAAGCAAAGTCAGCTTATATGTTACGGAAAATTCTATGTTTTATCGTCTGATTTATCGTAAACCAGTTTTGATAAAATTTTGTATGTACACGCGCGATATAGCTTTAAATTTTGCTAAAATCAAATATTCTAGATATAAGAAAAAAATTTATAGCAGAAAATCGGAAACAAAATTTTTATTTGATTAAAATGTAGAAAATCAATGTTATAACCTTATATCCAAATTTCAACTCATTCAGTGAAGATATTCCGGACATATTTAGGTAACATTCATAAATCACGAGGATGTTCTGTGTCCATTCTTGACAAAAAAACTCGTTTCCTCGAACTTAGGCAGTTCCACACTTTAGGTACACTGATAATTTTTTTTAATCCTGCGAGAAAATAAAACCAAGCTGATCTAACACCATTTCTCGGTTTATTATTCTTACCACAAAACTCATGTTCTCAGACTGTATTAAAAATTTATGAGAAATCAAGAATGCTTGGCATTTAAATATAGATATCAAACCCATAAGAAATGTCATTCAAAAATTAAAATGGTCAAACGTAAAAAAATATTCATTGAGTTAAAAATATTAAAGTTGAGTTTGCTTTAATAGACATCAAGTTTTTAAATTGTGAGTACATCAGTGTGATTCTTTGATATCCCCTACAAATAAAATGATTATTATTCAAAAGAGGGATATGGATATTTATATAGACATCGAGATAAAAAGTAATTGGTCATAATTTAATAAAAAAATTTATGACTTATTTGTGTTTCTTAAATTAGTTTATAACTTAAATTGTCTTTTCTGTGAAGTAGACATAAAAATTTATTAAAAACAGAGATATATTAAAAATAAAAGCTATCTTATAAATTATAGGAACTGTCGTAATAGCAAATTGAGGATAGACAGAAAAAGAAGATATTTTTTTTCAGATTTCAAAACTTTTTTATCAATTGTTTTTAACGAAATTATTTAATATCGTAACAAATGCAGAGATAAAAATTTTCTTCATTACAATAAACATTCCGCAAGACAGATATTTAACTCATTAATGCTTTCAATTTAGTTTTCAAATATAATCTGTTGTACATATCTTATACTATCTGGTACCCGGCATTTCGCAGCGTAGAAGTAAAAAAACATCAGATTTTATATTTAGTTTAGTTCTGAATTTCGCTTTTGTTGCTTTTTCTTCGAACGCTTACACAGGATGAAAATAGGAGAGCAGGAATCATTGGCCACCAAAAAGAACAGTTGGCCTCCGGCCGTGATTTAGCCTTCGTCGTAAAGATTATATTCACTCGCAAAGAATACCTTAGGCCCGAAAAGCTCGCTTCCTCGTAACGTAACACCACCCTTAGGTATGTTTTTCCAGGTCTAAATTTTAATAAATATAATTTTATTACAATATTATCACATAATTTACAACGAGTTAAAAAATAATAATTTAAATATAAAAACATTATGGCAATAAAAAAAAACTGAAAACGTTCAGAAATTCTTATCATTTCTATAAAACTCGATTCTAGAAAAAAAAACGTTACCAGCATAAAATATACAAATCGTTTCATCAGACTGTAGGGTGTTAAGAAATGAATGTTAATACAAATTTTTTCCAATATTACAGAATTTAAATCAAACTGAGTGGAACAAACCAAAATTTTTGGACTTTGGAATTACCCACCTCTTCATATACACCTTTAAAAATTTCATATAATTAGTTACATAGCGAACCGATTGATGTCGCAGCGATCGGATGCTACACGCGATGTTTATGTTGACATCTACCATGATACCAGCCGCCCATACTGAAACCGCAGCCGCTTGTTGACTGTTCTAGGCGAGTGTAGAGGCAATGTTTACTTATATGTGTACTGTGAAAGCAAGCAAGCAAGTAGTGGTTTTTTATACATGAAGCAGATATGTTGTGACGATCGTTTGTCTCTTCTGTTACACAAATTTTAATATTATTAATGACTCTTATTTTATATAAATAAACGCGACAAACGTGATAACTATTTTGTTGTGTTTTTGACTGAATATTTAAAAAACCGATTTTTTTTAAATTTTTATATGGAATATATTTAATATGTCAGAAGATTTTGCATTAGCGAATGATAATTATCATGGGGTATATTGGTTTTCATTTATATCCGAATGGACAGGATTACCTCTTGACCAGGTACGTTTTCTTTAGACAAAAATTCGAATTATTTTTATTGTTGCTTTTAGCCATTTTATCATAATGATTTTTTCTATTTATTTTTAAATAGATTTATTTTTAGAAATTATAGAATGTTTTTTTGCGTGAATTCATTACCGATTTGTTAACGTTAATTTATTTATAGTTTTTAACACATTTTGTTTATGTTTGAAAGATTTGCATTCAAACGTATAAATAACAATAATAAAACTATTTAAATGAAGTTCATTATACTTTTGATGCCGGGTAATGCTCAGTTTAGATGATTGGATAAATTTTTTGATTGTGCCGTTCTAATAAAAAGTTTGTATTGCATAAAGATTTGATATTCGATTAACAGTTATATAAATAATGAAATGTTGTTCCATAAATGGTATGTTTATAGTTAATAGTATTAATTAAACATACAGTGTAATATTTATAATTAAACGCCGGTGTTACGATATCAACGCTTTGTTAGACAGTAGTAAATCTAACTGCCTAAAAAATTTTAAAGAATTATAACTTAGAAATTTTTTGGTTTGTGTAGAAACTAAATTATAGTTTAGCGTCATTATTAAAATCGTGTAATTAAATGATACTTCGAGTTAAAGAATGAGGGATAGCTCATTCATTCAGAACAACGTCTAGAAAGTTTTGCAAAATTTCCATACTCGCACAAAAACAATTGCATGAACTGAATATAAACTAAATTCCTGAACTATTTAAGAAATTTAATAAAAAGATTCGTAAAGAGCAAATTGCTATAAAATATCATTTTCCCTCCGACTCTAAATTAATTATTTATTATATTAATGTACCCTGAAAGTTTAAAAAATTAAAAATCGCAGCGAACTGAGAGTCTTTCATGTTTATTTAGAATCTCTAATAAAAAAAATCGTATTAAATCATATAGAAATTAAATAGGAATGAATAGGAGATTACTTTGTCTATTGAAATTTTAATTGAATAGGAAATCATTCCTATTTAATTTCTATAGGATTGTATAGACTTTTTAATCAGGGATTACAAAATACACGATTTTTATCGTTTTTTAACGTCTTGATCAGATTAAACTTTGTTTATCTAAAGTAAAGCTTTCATTTTAAACTGAATAAATTACAATGTACAGCATAATATACGTGATTTAAGTATACTTAAATGAACTTGCGATTTTGATCATACAGGACAAAAACTGCTTTATTTGCTTTTAAAAATTCAAAAAATTATGACATTATTAATGACTTGAGCCAGTTTCGTAAGCCGCTTATTTGCGACGTCATTTTTCTTTAAAATGGTATTATAGAACAATCAGTTTTAAAAGTATTTGTTTCGCGGAGACCTCAAATTCATAAGCTTATTAGCTTTCCGAACCGTAAACAAATTTCTTTCCAAACCTTGTAAACTTAATGTTACTGTTGCTTTTATACACATCACTGTAAAAAAAGATTAAAAATTTTAAAAAATTTTTCATTAAATAAATTTTTTAACAAGTAGGCTGTTTTTTGGAAAAAAATTTTTTTTTTTTCAGTAGTGCATTTATGACTTCATTATAATTAAAAAAATAAAAATAAAAATAAAATAAAATAATAAAATAAAATATTGCAATCCTCCATGAGATTTATATCCAAACTAAATAATAATTTGGCATACTGTATTCTTGTTAAATTATAAAAGTTTAATTGCATTTTCTATAAGAATAAGCGGTGCAAAAAACAATTCGAATAACGAAAAAAAATCCAATCAATCAATTCGTTAGGTAACTTTTTATAACGAAATAGCTAAATAAAATTTTTTAATATTTTTTTTTTAGAGCTATTTAAGCGATTTAATTTCGATAAACAGTAAAACACGCCATTTTCAAATATAATTTATTTGGTTCTGGATATTTTTTAATTTTTTATAAATATTAAAATATTTTACTATATATTAATTATATTTCTTTTTCTCACGAAGTTTTTTCTTTCTCGTAGAATTCTGCGTTTTTTTTTTTGTGATTGCTTTTTCGATTATAGCATGAAAATTTTTTCGAATATACCTAATACGAACATTGAACTCAAATCTTATAATGCACCAAAAATGGGAAGCATAGCCAATACATATAGATCTTGGTTTACTTTTTATAAAATTCCATAAAATATTCAGGACGTTCCCAAGAAAAAAAGTTTTCTTAGAATCTTTTCGAAAATTTAAATTCACATAAAATTATCCTCTTATCGTTCAAAAATTTTGTTTTTCGTTCCTTGTGGCATAAATTCTTGAAAAATTGCCTGTTATAGTTTTCATATTTAAGACATGGTTCATATTCTGGATAATTTTCTTACGATTGTCTTAACAAACTGAAATTATTAATTGAAGGTATAATAACTATATGTTTATAAAATAAATTATGAGAAGCGATATTCTTCTATAAATATAAAAATGAAAAAATTGAACTACTTTTGAATTGTTTTCAATCTTTTTCTCATTACCTGGCAAGTAAAATATAACGAATGAGAAAAATGATGTAAAAAAATAACAATTGTATTTATGTTCTTGGAAAATTAATGCAAGGAGCTCAATGAATCTCATCCTTTTCAATTGTAGTTTTCATAATTTACGTTGGGATAGTCTCTCAATCAGTTGAGCACGGACCATTCTTGGGAACGTCTTAAACTCTGAATATATTCTTATATGATAATAATTATACCTTTAAACAATATATACTAGACACTGATGATATAGCTTTTTTATCGTTAAAACAATTTTAACAACGTTCAGATAATCCTCAAAGATTATCCTCTATAAAAAAAAAATTATGAAAATCCTTACCTCTATAATTTAACGTAAATAAGTAGCATCTATTACCATCATAAAAAAACTTTTCATTCAAAACATAATCTGTATTATAAATTTCATAAGCAAAGTCTAATTTCAACATCAACTTTGGGAACGCCTTTAATACGATAAACATTTTCGTAAATATTCTTAATTATTAGACTTAAGGAGACTTATAAAATCAAATTTTGATTTTTAGCTTCGAAATTTTTTTCGAAAAAAAGTCTTGACAAGCTCTACGTTTTCATGTAAATATTTTGTATACCAAATTGTAAAACATTTAGATACGTATTTTTTGAGTTATTTGGGCGCGAAAATACACTCCTTTATGTCTTTTCTTTGTAAAAGATTGGTTATTACAATTTTTCACATAAGTTTTGAGGTTATGTAAAAAAAGTGTAAATACAAGAGTTGTAGATTTTTTTATTACCTAAAACTTTGCCATTTAACTTTTTCCAAAGAACTTGCTTGTATTTTTGTTAGAAATCGAGATAAACCGTGTTTTACCCTTAAAAACTTACCCCGCATTTTTGTTATATTCTCTTCCTTTTCAAATGGGTTTCATCACATAATATTTTGGTTTCAAAAATTGTCGACCCTGGTCTATTCAGAATTTACTATTTTTATACTTATTATTTCTTAGTTCAAATTTATTTTATAAATTTGAGTTTTTATATTTTGTAAACTATTTTTTGTTCCAAATATCTATTTTTAAAGAACTTAATAAGTGTAAAATTACTTGAGTTAAAAATTTTACAATTATCAAAATTTGTTTTAAAAGTAGATTAAATTTCGTCAAGATGTTCTGTTCCATTAAGAAAAACAAAATGAAAATTTTTGCATGTGAGTTTTCTTTACGACAGAGATTTTCTTTTTACATTTGTTTTGAAATTTAATACTATTTTTAGAATAATAAGGAATTAATTTTTGCCTATTCATGGAATTTATAAATGACCATGGAATTTTAAAATAAAGTAGTTTTGTTCAAATTAGAAAAGTTGATTATTATTTTTTACAAGTAGTGCATAATATACTTTATATGTATAAGTAATTAAAGCATCTTTAAGTAGTTTTAAATAAAAAATTTAAATAATTTATATTCAATGCATATAATTTACCTTCAACTTTTTTATAAAATTTAACATCCTTTATGTAAAAATTCACTCATCTATATTATACGTAGTTTATGCAAAAATTATTTGTAATTAGGTTTTACTGTATTTTCCTTTTCAAAAATTAGTCATATCTATTGCATATTTTGATCGGATGCTTTCATTGGATCTCAACGAGAGGGTTGGACTAAGCGACGATACATTATCTTTGTTTCGAAACATATGATGTTAATACTGGACAGTTCGGTATGATGTCATTAATATTGTAAATTAGCAATGTTTTATAAAAATTTTCATTTTGTTTTACTTAATCATGAATATTTTTGATGACATGATGTACTACATCAATTTTGGAAAGACAGTCATTATCTGTAAACAAATATAACGAAAATTAATTGTTAAATTTAAAATGCACATTATTTTATACACGCTTATATAATTTGTTTATACTATTTAACTGAAACGTGCACACTCATTGAACACGTATTTTGCGTCTTCAGGAACTCCGGAATTGGCACTCCTGAGAATCATGGATTTAGTGTGTGTGTGTTTGTACTTCTAATATCATTCGATACGTAATTAAATAACTTACAACTGTATTTATTGAGAATATAAAAATCTGAAAAAAAGACAAGGAATCCCATATTGATATTAATAAACAAATTATTGTTTTTAATTCTTCTCATTGGAATGTTCATCGTGTGGACCTTGCGTGTCACTCTAGACCATTTATTTGAATTAAATATTTCACTTATACGCCTTCTTGTCAGTTTGCTTCAAGCTTTTACATCATTAGTCCAAAATCTAAAAACAATTTTCTTTGATTTTAAGCAACGCACAAAAAATATTTAATTTTATTGATAAATGCTATTTGCCCATCGCTATAGTTGCAGCGATTCAAAACATTTACACTGCCCAGTCCAGAAATTTACATGGAAATGATGTTGATATTGTAAAATAATTATGTAAAAAAAAGTAGATTGAAAGTTGAACGTTGTATTAATGAAATGATTTGTGATAAAATTAACGATTGAATGTTCATTGTCATATACTAAAAATAATCATTTAACGCGTAACTAATTAAATTTTTATCAATGCATCATTGTTTTGATCATTTCAATTTTATAAACAATGAAAAATGCTATATCATGATATGGTGAGCAGCAGTGATATGCATAAAAAACCGCGTTTAACATTTATTGGCCATATCATACCATATCTGATATAAGATTTGTTTCATAGTATACTTTTAGAATTAAATTCCATTACACATTGCTTTCACCACTAAGTACAATACATCATAGTTCACAACATTACTCACGGTTTAGTGACGTAATGATATCATACGATATGATTTGATACAATACATTTAATTTTAACTAATTCAATTTAAATTATGCGTGAACTCCTTGTACTTACTATTTAAATTTCATTTCTTTCTTGATAAGGATTTTGTTTCCTGATTAAATTATTGTTGCGGAAATTATTATAAACTTCAAATTACAAAATAGAGCGAGAGTCGTGTGGCAAAATTAAAAACATGACCTATTGTGTTACTGGGTGAAGTAATTTTAAATGTAACCACTCACTGTAACTGTTAAGGTAGATCCACACTATAATGCCGTTTACAGTTTGTTCTCGGTTCACAAGTCAATAATCAAAGTTGGATTTATTTGCCTGGTATATAATTAATAACATTTGAAAATTATTATAATATTTGCGGTGAAAAAATGTCATTGAATTTTTCGATTGAAGAATTATCAACTATAGATCTTAATCTTGATGAAGAAGATAATATCAAGATTTAAAAAAAAACATAAAGCAATATGGATGTATATATAAGTAAATTGCAATGAAAAACGGAAGGAGAATATTACACCCTCTACCCAATTTAATTAATGATGAACAAAAATTCTTACAGTACTTGTACGAATGGATTGCAGTACTTTTGAAATGATTTTGAAGAAAATCACATTAAAAATATTTAAAAAAATTTGGAAAACGATTGATCCTAAAGGTCATACCTGCAACTTCAATACCTACGTACGTTCTACGTACGTAGAACGAACTGTGAACGACATTATAGTGTGAATTAAGAAAGTCGTTTAGTGCCAGGGAAAAAATAGTGCATACAATTTGTATATTTTTTACGGGACCTTATTCGTACATGAATTGAACCAATCAAGTAACTTGAAACTGATTTTGAAATTTAGTTTTAAGAGAGTTTAAAATTTAACAAGTTTAAATTTAAAATTTAACATTTTTTTATTAGGAGTGGCAAATGCCTGACACGATACTTCATATTTCTTCAAGTCCTAAATTATTACTAATACCAACCTAGTAGAGTAAGTCTAGATTTTGGTGGAAAATTTTGAGAGGAACCATAGTTAAAGTGTTCCCCTATTTGGTCGACACCGTTTCTGCTCCTCAAATAGTGGTTCTTCCTCTTATGTTTCACAGCTAAAGGGTTGATTTTTCTGGTTTATTTATTAATAACCACAATTATAACCACTTACATTCCCAGTTGAAGTACGAAATTGGCACCCTTTTATTGTTGCTGTTCTGGGAACCTGCAGTCAAAATTTCACCATAATTGTCTGATACCTTTTCTCGCAGTATATATTTATAACGAAATATAACGAAAAAAAAAAGGAATGGAAATTGTTTTGTTATAAAACTTTCAGGTTTTTACCGTTTTTTTTAATCTAATTTTCATACAAATGTAATTTTTTTAATCAAATTTATATGGGTTTGTTATTTATCTCATAATTTAAATAGTGTTATCAAATTTAAAAAAAATTAATTTACTAATTAATAATAAATAAATCAAAAATATAAAATTAATTGGGATTAATTAATAAAATTTATCAATTAAAACAGATAACAATAAGTTATTATTATGAAATACGGAATCCTAAAAATAAGATATTTAAAAAAAATATGATGACATCATATGTTACGTAGAGAATTCAGATTTATAATTTTGTTGAATATCCGACGTCTTAAAACTAATACATTTTAGTAGTTGAAATGAATTTTTAAAAACAAGAATACCGTCGATCTGATTCTTTAACCTGTTAATTTTTGCAAAGTTTTTTACAGGGCGAAAACTGAACTACATTTTTATTCACTATGCAATCAAAATTCCAAAAGGGTAATTTAATTTTTATAAAAATTTTAGAATTATAACTAGTAATATATTTGTAATGGTATGAGAGCCCAAACGAGGATTTTTGGATTTATGCGAGCACGTCAGATTAAGACATGGAAAATGCCTCCACTAGATCTTTGCTGTCTAAATGGGCGCGCATTGCATAGCCGATCAGAATAGTAAAAAAATTATATATCGATAGTTCGATTAATTCGAGCGCATCAGATTAAGTAATGTTAGGTTGATTACGTGCTGAAAAGTGTACATTTTTCTAATCTGATGATTTTATCGTGTCTTTTTTGCAAGTTTGTGACCCTCCCATTCTCTCGCGAAACACTCAAATCGTTAGATTAGTAAAATGTACAGTTTTCAATACGTAATCAATCAACCTTCCATATCTTAATCTAACGCGCTCAAGTTAATCCAAAAATCCCCGCATGGGCTCCCCAACACCATATTAAAAAATTCATGAAAATAGATGATAAGTCAGGGATTTAAGAAGATATCTATTTTCCTAAATAACATTATTTGATTCGTAAGACTTCCAGGTACTTAATGTTGCGAATTTACTAAATATCTATTCTGCAAAAATGAACTTATCAAGTTACCGAACAGGGTACAGATACGGATGGATATGAGTATTGGAATATTATTTAGGTTTCGAATATGAAATTTTTCGGATTATCCGCTAGTTTCGTATAGTTTTGGTTACGGATATTGGATTTTTAAGAAATAGTGCAAAAATAAAATACAAATAGGTAATGATTTTGCGTAATTTCTATTTTCTGGAATCATTTAGCTAGTCAGTTATATTATGAGCAATTATAATTGGTACTAATTAAAAAGTTTTATCTAATATTTTTTATTTTTTGTTTAATTTCTGGCTTTAGCTACTGTCAGCTTTATAGCCCTTAACCAAAGGGGATTATTATTATTATTATTATTATTTATACAATAACAGTACACAGTACTGCTAGGTGGTCACCCATTTAAAAATACATTATATCATTTAGACTGCAGATTCCGTTTCTATTGGAAATTATCGGAAATTTTTATTTCGGCTTCGGTTGCGGTTACGGATATATTTTTATTTCGGGTATCCGATAGTTTCGGTTTATACGGAAACGGAGCTCCATAACATCCATGTATACGAATCAGGCCGACGATACATACTTCATAAAAAGTATGTATGTATTTTGTAAAATTTTATTTTACAAAACATCGAATTTTTACAATATGATTTTTATAACAACACATAATTATTTGGATACAGAGCTCCATAACATCCACGTATACGAATCAGGCCGCCGATACATACTTCATAAAAAGTATGTACGTATTTTGTAAAATTTTATTCACATAATTATTTTGCACGTACGAGTTATCGTCAAGAAAACTATTTGCTCGACGAGTTTTCCGATAAATCGCTTATTAATAATTCTTAAAATATATTATGAATTTTTATTAATATACAAATATATCGTACATAAAAATAGTTCAAGGCTATTAGTGCCCTCAAACATAGTGAATAAAAAATAACTTTCGTTTATTAGAAGTAAATAGTATTATTCACTCATAAATGATATGAGAACTAACACCAGCGAGTAGGTAGGTTGTGGTTTTTTGTATATCTGTTGCGTAAAAACTTTTTGTTAATTAATTTTCTTTCTCTCATTACAACTCAGCAATTAAATGGAATTGCAAAAAATCTTAACTTTAGACAAGTTGGACATTCTTTAGACTATTTACAATACAAACAGCCAAAAATAAAAATTGAAAGCTACACTGAATAATTATTTTTATTCTAAAAATTACTAAGTAATTCTTACGAATTGAATTCTTTTTGCATGATCACTCTTAATCACCGTGTAAGTAGGTACTTTCCAATAACATTATATACAATTTGGTTAGGGTTAAGCTTTTTTGGAAGTAGAAATTATTTAAAAAACAAATTGAACATCAATTTCTATTTTAGGCCTAATTTCCTAGATAAAAAATTGTTCTTATTTTATGAATACGTATTTTGATCATCATCAGTATGAATTAGGAATAATTGTAATAATTCTTCGTAATTAAATTGCTACGTCAACCAATCAACTTCGATCACGTGTAGTGTTCGATCAATGATATTGAAGTATCGGACCACGTAATTTTGGCAGTTAAAAATATCATAAATAAAAATTGCAAAATTAATAATATATTATGAAGTTAAATAAATTTTATTTCAAATTTCGTTTCAATTCAATAATTTTATATTAATTTTGAAATCTTTATTAAATCGAAATTTGGAATAAGTCTTTTATCTAAACTCATGGTTTCTTTTCCAGGTTCTCGAATGTTGAATGTTTTCATATGCATCTAGCTCGATAACTTTGGGTACCGATTTTTTAAGTTTTAAATCAGATCTGTCGATTTTATGGTCATTTTGGATAACGTGAGCAGTTACACATGATTTATCAATTTTTATGTGCTTTTTGAAACGTATACCAATTTGTCTTCTACTTTGTTCTATGTATTTTTCGAGTTATTTTGACATCCAATGCAATAAATTCCCAGCTGTTGTTAAAAATTAGAGAAAAAAAAACAATATTTATTCGAAAAATCCTTGAGTTCCCTTTGATAATATTCAAATTTAATATACTTTATTTGCGATTATTTTATTTAAAACAATATTATTCTACAAAAGGTCTTTCTTTATATCCGAGTTTTATATCGACAAATTTTTTAATTGAAATTGAGTAACAAAAGTTTTTTTTTTTTTAATATAATAAAGTATGAGTATATACAGTGTATTAGTATATAAAGTTATATCGGATATTCTCTACTAGAAAAAACTATATTGTATATAAAATAAGAATAAAATTTAAGCTGTTTTCGTGGCATGCAGAAATTAAAATTTTGGAACAGGACTTGTAATATATTTTGTAAACGAATAGCAAATTTGGTTTGTTCATTTTTCATATATTTCAATACGGAGTTAGTTCTGTTCAAATATGACCTTAAATTTGCTAACATGCTTAAACGCTATTCAAGTAATATACAAGAAATTTACTTGACGTACCGCAAATTGGAAATAATTATTTATATACCGCAAATTGAAAGTTAACATCTTATTGTTT
This sequence comes from Chrysopa pallens, assembly GCA_020423425.1. Lineage (NCBI taxonomy): Eukaryota > Metazoa > Arthropoda > Insecta > Neuroptera > Chrysopidae > Chrysopa > Chrysopa pallens. The sequence goes on from CM035591.1 coordinate 80,771,146, forward strand.
TTTTTTTCTTGAATAGCATTTAAGTATTTAGTAGATAAATTAAGGTCAGTTTTCTATAATATAGAAGGTTAATTAACTTTTCTTTTTCATACTAAAAAGAAAAAAAAAAAAATTAATAACATCCCGCTTATGATATTTTATTGAAATTAATGTTGATATACTCAAGGCATGAGCAAATCGAATGTATCATTTATCGAAATAAACTAATGTCTAGTATAAAGCTTGGAGATATAACTATGCACCATTCGAATTCATTATAAAGTATTTTGCTAAATAATACGTTTGTGTGTATGTTACATGCTTGTTACGTTTGTAACACATACACATACTGCTACACACATATATACACACACGCATATATTTATGTGAAATTTGTGAAACAAACTTGGGTGACCTCGAAACATAAAAATATAACGTCATTCCTGATTGTGATTTTCTGGACGACTGCAAATCAAACAATCATTCAATCAATTTTGTGAGAACTCCTTGAGTGTCTCTCTTTAGATTTCTTCTTTCAAGAGTCTTCTAATTTATAACAGTCAATTTATTGTTATCATGGATACAATAATGGTACTCCATGTGTAATCCACGTGATTTTCAATGATTAATAAATAACAAACTGAAACTTCAATTTTTCCTCTACGAATATTCTGAACATTGAGAGGTTAAAAATTGAGTGCGTTCCTCAATTAGTTTCTCTGTCATTCAAATGCTTATTTAGTTATCTTGTATAACGATCCTTCCTTATTAACATCTTGTGTACATTTTATCAAACATTTCGTTTCTTTGTTGACAACGGGATCTTATATCCTCACAAAAAGTGTCTTCTAGTCTTCTCATTTATGTATGAAAAGATTATAAAATATACTCGTCCATAGTCATAATAAAGGAAATATTAAATTTTACTTATATTACAGAATTACTAATGTTATATTAAGAAATAATTTCGTTGTTAACTCCGTTGTCCATTGAATATTTCATTATCGAGTTTATTCTGCCAATAATTGGATATATAAATGAGTTTACGTAGACTATAAATGCGTTTACATTATGAGTTAAGTTTTATTGTTGGTACCCAGGATTTGGAAGAATACTAGATGAGTGACTTTAATGTTAAAAATGTGTATATTCTTGATAATCGATTGTATCTCTATTATATAGTTTATGATCGTGATCATCACATTATTTTTATATCTTTTGACCAATACATGAACGCATTCTGAAATATATTTACGTTCGTTTTTCTATATTCTGTAAGAAATATTTGTCTTTTAATAGTGATTTTGTGGTATTTTACAAAAGCAAAAAGCGTTAAAAGTATAGACCAGGGTCGATAATTTTTGAAACAAAAAAAAAAATGGAGTAGGATGAAAGCCATTGGAAACGGAAGAGAATACAAAAAATGAACGGTAAAACAATTTACGGGCGCTCTGAGATCGGGAAGTGGAAGGAAGTGAACTTTTAAGGGTAAACCACCGTTTATCTCGATTTCCGGTAAAACTAAGTGCTATGGAAAAAAGTTAACTGGCAAAGTTGTCGGTAATAAAATATCTGCAACTTTTGTATTTACACTTTTTTCACATAACCTCAAAATTGATGTGAAAAATTGAAATAACCAAGATTTTGGTTTTCTATTTCTTTTATAAAAAAAATTTTTTTTCACAAAATGTGGTGAAAAATTATATAGTGTTTGTAGTTTTGACGGAAATGAAGATAAACCGTGTTTTACACGTAAAAAATCACCCACTTCCACTTCTCGACCTCAGATGGCCCGTAAATTATTTTTTCTTTCTTTTTTGTTATATTAACTTCCGTTTCCAATGGATTTCATCCTACTATAATTTTCTTATCAATTTTTACCATTTTTAAAGGCTTCTACTCTGGTCAATACAGAATTGAGTTTTAAAAATAACTATGAAAATGTATATATATATGAAAAAGTAAAACTATTTAAAAATAATTTTGTGTTTATTTTTCAAAATTGTTTACTAAATAAATTCTTTTATATTAAATAATAAATAAATTCAAGGTTACAATCAGCTGATCACATGTTTTTTTCTATTAATATAAAGTTAATTGACAATATATAATTTCTTCATTTTTTGCAATATTAAGTATTGAAGTAATGATCCTCAATTGATTTTATTATTGTCTAAGAAATGCCATAATAATAAATATTAATTTTATGTCACATTAGCTACACTGATTCTAAATCTAATATAATACAAAGTAAAAAAATTTTGTGCAAATTTTTATGTTCAAATAAATATAATGCTATTAGTAACAGAATTTAGATAGAGAGATTAAGCTCTAAGTTCACGATTTCCACGGTCACTTATCATTAAAAGCAATGAAAACTGTTCTCTTAACTTTTTTTTTTTATATACAACAAAAATCTCTCGTCGGAATTTTGAAAAAAAGTAGGAGAGTATTTAAAGAAAAAGTGAAAAAAAAAAAAATTACAAAACTGCCTTTTGTTCTCGAGATATTAAAATTAACAAGTGAATATGGGTAATTCTCATGAAATACCGAAATTCTTGTCCTATGAGTTTTATCGAAAATCTAACAAACATGGATAGGTTATCAAAATTTTCTTGTAATCTACATTACTTTAACTAGAAGTTTCACTAATTACTTTGGAACCAAATGCGTACTTATGAAATAATAAACACTATATAATGTCCGTAAAATCATTCCCTCACTATGTCCCAAACTACAAATTCAAACACTTTTGTATTATCAAAAAAAACAAAAAATAGTAATAACAGTCTACTGTCAAGACTTTTCTATTAAAAATATGACAGACTAATAAAAAAAATCTTAACTTGGAATATATAGTAAAAACCGGATGTAAAAATAGAAAATATACACGTGTCTCATAAAAACAAATCATTCCCTCACATTGTTGCTGACAATCAAATTATGAACGCATTCTCAATGAATCGTGAACGCTACTATTAGTTTTTGATAGTTGGTAGTCTTGTCAACTTATCAAAATGGCGAATTTACCGTGAGCGTGTTGCAGTTTGTGCTCCACAAAGTTAAAATATTTTTTTGGTCAAATTACATTTTTCATGGTCATTCCCCCACACCCCGGAAAAACAAAAGGTAAAATACTTTAAGCGTTGTTAATTACATAGAGAAGTAGGTTTATGGGAGTATTTTAACATATGCAAAGCAAATTTCCAAAAGTGAGGTTATGTCAGGAGTTTTTTTATTATTATTCTTTGTTTCATCATTCCCTCACCGTCATTTCCTCACATAAATTTATAGTGAGGGAATGATGATTTATGAGGGAATGATTTTCTAACAAAGGTCAACTTGCTTTTTTGATTGTTTACTTTAGCTAACTGTTATGTAGGTATTATTTGTTGTGTAGGGTCAAATAATGCCAAGCAAAAAGAAGATCAGCGAAGAAGAAGCTAAATTAAAAAAGAAAGAGTATGATAGGAAGCGTAGGGAGAAAATGAAATCTGACCCTGTAAGTCTCGAAGTACTTCGTGAAAAAGAAAGACTTAAATATCTTAAAAAAAGAGAAAAAGGCCAAGTTAAGCTTGTATCCACTATGAGTTCCAGGGAAAAAAGGCAAAAAAGGAAAAACTGGAAGAAAAATAGCCAAACATATAGAGACAAAACAGCGAAGATACGTAAGAATTTAGCAAGATTACTAGACGAGACACCACCTCCTAGCCCAGGATTGGTTATTCAAAATAATAATGAGGTTAGGAACCTAGCAGCTATTCGAAGGAGGCAGCAATTAAGAAGACGTAGAGCAATATTATATTCGAAAATAAGCAGGTTACAGGAGAGATTGAAACGTGAAATAAGAAATAAAGAGAAATATCGTAAGAGATGTCAAAGACTAATCAAGAATAATCAGACTTCTCCTGAAGCTAAAGTATCAGCACTGTTGAAGAACATCCAAGTTCCTGAAGTTGTGAAAAAGAAGCTTATTTTGTCGGAAGTTATAACGAAACAACTAAAAGACGAAAACATTAATTTAAAGAAACATGTTGAAAAGAAGAAATATTTTGAGATTATAAAACCAGATCTTTTGAAGAAACACAAATTGCTGCACTTATCAAAACCGTTTTTCAGACACGAGACATACAAAAAGACCCGCACCAGGAAAATAAATGCTCAATTGATGAAAGTTACAAAAAAACATAGAAGTTTTTTTGGAAAATGACGAGAATTCTCGAATGTGCCCAGGAAAGAAAGATTTTGTTAGGTCTAAAGGAGAGGTAAAACAAAAACGTGTATTGTGTGATACTATGAAAAATTTGCACAAAAAATTTCTGACGAAGGTTGAATATCAAATAAGTTTGGCAACATTCTGTCGACTTCGACCTTTTTGGGTGACTTGGGCGAGCATAAAAGATCGAAACACATGCGCATGTGTCATTCATGCAAACATTCAACTGATGATCATGAAATTGTATGAAAATAAAGCCTTATGTTGCGGTAATATAACAAGATTTCTAGCTATGATAACATGCAATGTCCATTCAACGAAATGTTTGTTACGAGAATGTGATGGTTGTTCAAACAAAGGGATGGAATATTATCTTCCACAGCCAAACCGAATAGTGACCTATCATCAGTGGATATATGAAACTACATCCTATGAAAAAAATGGAAAGATGAAGACAATACGAAAACCCATTAAAAAAGCGATCAATGTTTCACTAAGAAAACTAGTGCTCCAGCTAGAAGAAAAGTTACCTTTATTCTTTAAACATGTTGCCACGATAACGCACCAGTATCAGACCATCTCAGAACTTAAAAAGAATTTGACTGACAATGAAGTCCTTATTCATATAGAGTTCAGTGAGAACTATTGTTGCAAATATTAAGAAGAGATTCAGGCAGTTCATTTTGGAGGGGCCAGGCAACAAGTTACACTCCATACAGGGGTGTTATATTTACGTGACAATGATACTGTTAAACCCCAAACTTTTTGTTCTCTTTCTGAAAATAACAGGCACGATACTATGGCGGTATGGGCACACTTAGTACCAGTTTTTAAGTGGCTTAAGAATCAGAATTTAAACATACACAGAATACACATACTAAGTGATAGTCCTGTCAACCAGTATAAGAACAAGTTCATTTTCCACATTGTATATCGTCATCTAAATGATTTATTTCCGGGTGTGACATTTTTTTCATGGCATTATTCAGAACCAGGCCATGGCAAAGGGGCACCTGATGGCGTCGGTGGTACTTTGAAAAGAACTGCCGACAAAGCAGTAGCTGAAGGCCAAGACATCATGGATTTAAGTTCACTCAAGAACATTTTGTTGACTAGATGTTCTTCAATAATTCTTTTTGAAGTTACCACTGCAAATATCGCAAAGATTGAAGACTTAGTTAAACAGTCACAAACCATCACTGCATTCCGCGGAACTCAAAAAATTCGCCAATTTGTCTTTACTGGTGATGTCTTAGAGTTTAGAAGCCTTTCATGCTCTGAATGTGAAGGAAAATGTAGACATTTTCATTTGGGGTATTACTCATCTTCAAATCCTTCCATTAAAAAAGCCCAAAGCATTTCACAACGCCATCGTAGTGAAATGCAAACACGAACCAAGTCACATGGTGGACAATCATCGAATGATGTTATATGTACATCATATAACAATCCCACTTATAATATAAGCGATCATGTCCTGATCAAATGGGACGAAAAAGTTTATCCAGGGGAAATAATGTCAGTTTTTGAGGAAGGTGCTTTAGTAAAGTGTATGAAAAGAGGAACCACATATTGGAGATGGCCAATAATTAAGGATGAACAGTTGTATGGATGGAATGATATTCAGCAGAAGATTAGGCCACCAACATTAATTAAAAAGGGATGTTATTCTGTGAAGGAAATAGACGATAATATCTAATTGAGATGACTGTTTTTGTAATTTTGAGACTGAATAGATAAAAAAGTAGATTTTCAGTTATAAGTAATTTTCATTGTTTCGTTTATTTTGTTTGTTTGTCATTGTTTCGTTAAGACTAAATAATATAAGAGAACTTTACTCCATTGTTAAAATGCCAGCTAAGTTAATTATTAAGTGAAGATATTTTGTTTTTTATTTAATTTTATACTGCCAATGTGATTAAGTGCAATATAAAAATTTAAGTTAAATGAAAATGATCCAGTTGTACTACAATAACCTTGTGATTTTCTGTTAATACTAATATAAAAAAATAATTACTAAATAAAAAGATAATTTAAAAATAAACAATTTTATCATTCCCTCGCGTAAGTCGTCATTCCCTCATTTTCATTTTTTTAAATATCTTTATAATCCACGTAAAACACGTTTATTCTAGGGACCACTATATAATTTAAATTTTGCAACATCAGTACCACAAAATTCATAGAAAATATATACAATTTCTTTTCAATATTATTTGCGAGTTACATAATGACCAAATTTCGGGATTTCGTGAGAATTACCCATATAACAACTAAAAGAGTTAATTAAGATACTCGACATATGATTTAATAAAAAAATTTTGTAAAAAAAAATCATGCAAACAAAAGTTGATATAAAAAAGTAAAAAAATTTTTAATCTGTAAAATTTTCTTTTATGTTTTATGGTTCAAAATTTGGGCCTGGACCCATTGGACCCAATGTACCGATTTTGCTCATTCACGAACTTAAACTCAGTCTTTATCTCTAAAATACTTGTCAAAATTTCAACTCGCCAACTCTTTTCTTTTTTGAGTTATCTTGGTGACGAACAGACGGACATTTGGAAATGGACTAATTAGATGATTCTATGAACACCTTTTGTTTCTGCAGTCAATATTTTCTAGTGTCACAAATTTTAGACTAAAAATAATATACTCTGACATATTATGTATATGTTGAGTATAAAAATATTAATTTTATGCCTGTCATTCGCTTTCCCTGTCATAACTTCAGTGACATAAGAGCAGTTTTCATATCTACCCATTATTTCGAATTGAAATCGAGATTTCTTTTTCTATATTTCCAAGTTCTAAACTTATCTACATTTATAATATTCGTAATATTTAATTTTTCAGCTTGTTTGAATCGTTAAAAAATCACGTTGTATAGTGTATACTATAACCATATGCAACCAATAAATATATTATTAATTGGTTATTTACTAATCGCAAGATTAGGCTTTTGGGTACTATGATTATTCATTAAATATAGCAATTATATTTGTGTAAATATTTTATATATGCACGCACGTATTTTGTATAATTTTAAAATGTTAATAATTATAAACAGTACAAATATTGATGCTCAAGCCATATCCAAGTATTTAAATAATTCGCATGTTAATAGTTTTTTTTTTATATTAACTGTTCAAACTATTTTAATCGGGGAAAGCTATAAAGAATTACTAGAAACAGAAAATTTTAAGTTAGTATATTTTCCCCCCTTGAGATACTTCCCATTCACTGAAATCTTGAAGTTAATGTAAATTGATTTAGTGGAAGGATTAATAATAATAATGTTGAAAGCCTCCATTGTCGATGGGTGTATAAATTTGAATCATGTAGGTGAAACCTCATTATTTGTTTATTTATTTATACTGATAGGTAAATCAACATTCATTATAATGCTGGTAATGAAATAACTATTACCATTTATTTTGATTTCTAATGAATTTTACCTTGAGTTTTTCAAGCAAGCCATCATATCACATTATACAATGAAAAAAATATTATAATGGGTCATTTTATTTTTTGATTTAAATAAAATAAAGTATATTTATAATACATGTATACAAATAAACAATAGATATTTTGTTTTTCAAAATCATTTCCGGAATGAATGTTATCAGTGAACATATTATTTTGCAAAAATATCATATTTACATGATTATCTGTGTTGAATTTTCTTTCTTTATTTTATCAACATTGAAAAATTCACAATTAAATTAGCTAAACATTGATAATAATTTTAATGAATATATTATATGATAATTTTTTTATTTTTTATTTAATTTGTTCTAACATTGCGCTAAATATTATTAGAAAACAAGTTCACGATAAAATTCTAATGAGTAGAAGCGGGGCTTACTTGCTCTATATATAAAACAACACTTCTGATAAAGAGTGCCTCGATGTTGAAAATAAAATTTTCAAGTTTAGTTGATGAATCACATGTGACTTGATATCAATTTATAAGGTACTTTAATGTAAAAATTCAGTAAACACAATATTTTTGTTGCATTTTGTGTTCGCATCAAGATGTATTGATTTTCAGCATTTCCTGTGAGAGATACTAATATCAATATAACTGTCCATGTGACAACAGCATCGAATTTGGGGAAAAGGGACAGCAGGAGTAGACTGTCCGAGTAGGAGGCCCCAGTAGATCCCGAAATATTTCGTTTAACGTTCTCGTACTGTTCAAAAAAATGGAAAATCGAAAAACTAAGAAACAAGGGTCCCTTTAATTTTAATGAGTGTTATAAGTTTTAAATGTAAAGAGCCTAGGTTATGTAGATATTGATCAAAAGTATAATATTGTATAAAAAATGATCCTCTCCCGTACTACTTGAAAAATTGAGAAACGTGGGACCTTTTTCCTCCCGTGCAAAATCGTAAAATTAAGAAAAATTTTAGTCTTGATTTTAAAGAAGAATCTATTGTGTAATTTTGAAGTCTGCTAGCTAAGTATATCCTGAGATATGGAGCAGTACCACTCCTTGCTTATGAAAATTTGCAAATACGGTCTTCTCGCCCTATCAAGTTTTGAGAAGACAATGTATGCTAAATTTCATGCTCCTACTATAAGTAGTTTCTACTCTACGTTGGATTTAAAAAAAAAAAGTTAACACTAATATATACTTATAGATACTTAAATTCTCAACATTTATAAAATACGCCAAATCATTAAGTTATGAAAAATATTGACATTCATTAATATGCATATACAGATCGTTTTCTGCATCTTTTGATATAGACAAAACAATGTTATAATATTCCTATATAGAAGATATTATAGAAGAACAATTTTTATATATTCAAAAAAATATTTTTAAGTAATAAATTGAAAAAGATGCGATATGTGTGTGAATCAAACAAAATCTAAGATTCTACATAAAATATACTTAACTGAATTTAAAAATATTGACAATATTACATAAAAAATCTGAATCTCGAATTATGGGCTTTGTGCGTCAAAATGTTTTCACTCATTTCTATGGTTACGAAATAGTACGATATCATTTGTCATTTTTTGTAATTACTCAATAATTTTTGTTTGACATTTGATATACAATTTATATGTAAACAATTGAACAAATAATTAGTTTGATTATTGTAAACAATAATCAAACTAATTGATTATTGTAAACAATAATCAATTTTCTCATTCTAATCTTTAATTTGTTAGAAATTCGTAAACATTTATTAATTTTATATATTTTTAGTTTAAAAATTTGCTAAATATATTTAGTAAGAATTTTATAAATGCAGTTGGGTTTTTGTTTTTCATTTATCTTTTAATAATATTCATAATTTCTTAAACATTGATATGAATACAAAAAATTTTTTCATTTCTCTATGAAATTGTCAGATATTATATTTTTAACAATTTTTCTTGTCTTAACAGAGAACCAACTACCAGCATAAAAATAAAAATGACTTTTACACCTTAACAGATAAACATCTGTTACGCCTTTTTGGTTCACAGGCGAAGGTCTCAGATTTGATTACCAACAATTGTGTAATGTTTTCACTTAAAACTATATATTCATTTATTCCAGGTAAATATCCAATCTTCAAACATCATTTTATTTATAGAATTTCACATTCTATAAACTTGAATCTATTGTGTATTTGTATTTTACACATTTTCTTTCTGGAGTTTTTGCAATCCATAGTATTGCTATACAAAAACTCTCCATGTACGAAATCACTGAATCTTACTTCTTTGGTGATGGCTACTGTTTTTAAAATAAATTTCATGTTCTTAAGAAGGATTATCCTATCGACAGCTGTTAGAAGCACACTCTGCTATGTAAAACCTGTCAATTTTCTCGCACAAATAACTAAACAAATAGTAATATTAATGTTTTAAAATTTGGTGTGCATAATTTTGACATGAAAACGAAGGGCTTGTCAAAGTTTTTCTCAAGAAAAATATTTCCAAATAATTAGTTAATTGTGCGAGTAAATTGAAAGATGAAATACAATGTATATTACATTTAATTTAAGTCTACGGCTTATTAGAAGCACACTCCTTACATAATAGAGTGCTGCTAATTACAACCGTGGATAATTCCGATTAAATTTAATTTATAGAATATGTATTGTTACTTCAAAACTCTACATATGAGTAAAAATCACCTGGCCAAGTAGCAAACCTTTGATCCCGAAAAAATAAATTGCAAAACACTTTATGGTAATTCATTCAAATAGTATTTTATTATTTATTTATTCATTAAAAAATAATAATAATTCAATCATAAAAAACTGTTATGTTCATGATAATTCAATTTTATAACAATTGATAAAACCATAGACAATTTAAAAAATATTTTATATTATGCTAATTATTTATTTATTATTTAAGTTTAATTTATTTATCTTTATAAAGTTTAAGTAATCAGATAAAATTAACAATGAATTACATATTTTATTATTAAACGTCTACCAGGAGTACCGGTGACAAATATATTAGGTACTCTAGATTGAGCTGATTTATTTAAAATTTTTGTTTGTATTTTGTTCTCCAAAACTCGTTGATGTTAACGTAACTTATGAGTATTAAGCAGGAATGTGTCGGATCGTTAAAAATATAGTCCAGATCAATCAATCCGTATAATTTTTTGAATTTCCTTAAAATGTTATTGTTTATTGAATGAAATGTGATTTCGATTTGCGATATCGCTTGGCAGTATTACTTCAATTGAATAATAATGAATTTGAATTTAGATTGTATAATTGCTAATTAGTACCTGATGATAAGGTAGTCAGCTATAAGAATTACCGATCCGGCACCTGGTTGAAATTTTTGCCAAATATGTAATTTTAAAGTATTTAATAGGATTTAACAGTATTTTACTGCTACCTTTGTTTATATATGTAATGAAATTTCATAATACAAATGACGTATACGGATAGGAATTGCGAATATCCGCAAACACTACCCAATTTTTTACTATGTTTAAATGAATATATTTCAATTTTGTTAAAATTTGACTATTCTTATTTTTATGAAACATTTCATTGGGGCTGTAGGGATGATTCACCGAAAAAGAGTCATCTATTAAAAGATCCTCTTAGTCTTATTACAGTCGGCCCTCGGTAATGCGAAAAATGTTTTGCAAGCCGATGCCAGATTATCAAATTTCTTGGATTACAGTGTTTTTTCGCGAACCTTTTTAAATATTTAAAATATATGAATGATATATGTGATATAACTACTTATTAATATACGACCATTTCCCAACTACCTTGCTCGCCAATTTAATAAACTGCATTAACATTTTCTTATTTTTTTATTAAAAAATTCCGCGAGAACGAAATGAAATTTTAAACTTCTGATAGTTAATTGACTCGTACAGGCAATTTAGATTTCATTATTTGGCTATGTTGCCTCTTGTAGTATATTCTTTTAGGCAAATAAACATTTTTCTCTTTTATATAAAATAAGATACAATTAAGGGATGTGGTAAAGAACCTTTAGTATGTGGATGGCTAGTAAAAGTAATTAAATTTGTAAAATTTAATTATGAAATAAACACGCATATAGATTTCATGTAAGAATGCAAAGACTTCAGATGATATTGAAAATATATTTCATATAATTTTTTTTTATTTACTTCCTTACGTATGTACTTCAACATGGGGACTAATTGTGATTTTACTTTCGGTGTAAGCTCACCCATCCAAGTACTAACTGTGTATAATGTTGCTTAACATTATTGATCGGTTGAGATCAGTAATTACTTTACCCCCCGGGTGGGGGGGGGGTTTATTATATAGATTATTTTGAGTATATTATTTGAAAAAGATATATATATATATATATATATATATATATATATATATATATATATATATATATATATATATATAAAATATTATTTGAATATTAAATATATATATATATAAATTCTATGCGGTTACCCATCCAAGTACTAACTGTGTTATATAATGTGTATAATGTTGCTTAATATTATTGATCGGTTGAGATCAGTAATTACGATACCCCCAGAGGGGGGGGGGGCAATATAGATTATTTTGAGTATATAATTTGAAATAGATATATTATTTGAATATTAAATATATGTATATAAATATATATATATATATATATATATATATAATATATATATATATATATATATATATATATATATATATATATATATATATATATATATATATATATATATATATATATACAGAAATTCTATGCGGTGACCCATCCAAGTACTAACTGTGTATAATGTTAACATTATTGATCGGTTGAGATCAGTAATTATATACACTCTGGGGGTATATATATTTAATATTCAAATAATCTATATTTTAGCATTATAATTTTTAACATTATACACAGTTAGTACTTGGATGGGTGAGCTTACATCGGAAGTAAAATCACAATTAGTCCCCATGTTAAATCTTATGGAAAAGTTTACCTACTAAGAATGCTCGTCTATAATTGATTTTCAAGAAATCAAAACTCGTGTCCAAGGCTCACTGCAAAGTTCTCCTAATGAGTATGTACAAATATTTAATAAATGGTTTTTTACTGCAGTCACAAGCTCGATCTATCCCTCTCTATTATACAATTTATTGTAAGATTGATTGTAGAAAATATATTAAAGAATAATTTAATAATTTGAATTTGCAATATCCGTATCACATAAAAACAAATAACGATATTTTGAATTAAACAAAAGTGCTTATAATCGCGGATTATACAGTTCATTGCCAATATTTTTGCCAGTGTTTATGGAAGTAAAATTATTGTAAAGTAAATTTCTTTTGAAGTAACATTTTTGAAAAATTGAACTACTTTATATTAGAAATGCAGTAAATTAAATAAATAAATAATAGATCAATTTTAAAGTTAAAAAGTATTAAAGAAAAAAATAAATAAAGTCCTATTTTGCCATTATTGTATTTTTAGTATACATTTTAATTTGATAAATAATAATAAAAGTTCTCATGAATTAATAATGGAAACTTTAACTTCGTCTAATTTTCAATAATTAAACAAAAGTGCTTATAATCGCGGATTATACAGTTCATTGCCAATATTTTTATCAAAACTATTGAATTTCAAAATAATCGAATAAAAGAATCATTATTTTAAGTACGATAATTATCAATATTTTTTTAATCAGTATTGATAAGCTTGAAAGGTGTGTATTATTGTATTTAGCTAAGTTGAATAGTTATTTTGAACATAGTCCAAAATAAGTTTTATCTTTATTATGATTCTTATTACTTAATAATAGTTAGACTGATAGGCGATAATTTAATTCATAATATTTTGTTCTAATCTTGTGAAAATGAAATTTGAATTATTTTCTTTCAGCTAATCACTTTAAAAATTTTCACATTCATTCAATTTTAATATGATTATTCAAGTAATCTTATAAAGAATAGATTTGAAAATACGCGTAAACTTGGATTTAATAGATTCTTTTAATATAATGAAAAGAATGTTAAAATATTCCTATTTAGAAGATTACATTTTGTATATATACATAAAAATATATCACACTAATACATTCAAATTTGAACTATCTTCTTCGATATACATGTGTGTCAACAGATTTATGTGTTACACATTATTATGTTTAAACTTTTAATAGTGGTGATTCACAATACAATTTTTTCGTTCCAATTTACGCTATTTTTTTCTCTTTTGTTTAAGTGAATTTAATTTTATTCAATCAAAGTTTTCGCATATTTGCAAATCTATTCTTAATAAGATAATAATAAATGTTGAATTATTATTAAAATTGCTGGAATGAGAGAAGATTTTTAAGAATGGAATGTCATAAAAGAGTTTTCAAATATTCTGTACACAAGCCAATTAATTTCTTTTCATTTTCAAATACTTATAATATATTATTAAAATTCACCATCTTCTAAAGCTTTATCTATGAGTAGTCTATTGAAAGATTTTTTAACGGATTATTTATAAAATTGGAATAAATCGTTACTGTATAGAATATTTAAATACTTTTAGTTTTTTAACATTCTAAATATATTTTTTTAAATAAATGAACGTAAAAAATTATTAAAAGTTTAAATCTTTAAACTACCACCGTGTTTATGGAAGTAAAATTATTGTAAAGTAAATTTCTTTTGAAGTAACATTTTTGAAAAATTGAACTACTTTATATTAGAAATGCAGTAAATTAAATAAATAAATAATAGATCAATTTTAAAGTTAAAAAGTATTAAAGAAAAAAATAAATAAAGTCCTATTTTGCCATTATTGTATTTTTAGTATACATTTTAATTTGATAAATAATAATAAAAGTTCTCATGAATTAATAATGGAAACTTTAACTTCGTCTAATTTTCAATAATTACTTGATAATGACTTAATCAGTCGAAAGTGCACTCGTAGTTTTAAAATTTTATAATTGAAAATTACACGAAGCTAAAGTTTTTATTATTTCATATTATAAATGATATTTATATGTTTTTAAATGATATGATATGTGTATGGGCTCCCAGGCTAACAGCCATAGCGAACATAAATACATTTTTAAAGGCGATCTCATGCTTTATTTTAAGCAAAAGTTTAAAAAAATTTGTAAATTCGAAAATTTAATTACACCTTTTTGCAACAGTTGATGTAATACAGTATGAAGAACATTACGTATAAATTTTACGCCTATTCTAGTCAAAACGAATTCAGGAATGCCTAAAACAAACATATCTTTTGAATATAACTACAAATATATTATAGTTTGTCAAGGAAGTAAAAACAGTAATAATTTTTTTGTTCTAATTATAATTATTTTTTATCAACTGTCTTAATAATAAAATTTATCTGCATGTAATTAGTTAAATTCCTCTTTTAATACCAGGTATTTCATTTAATCCTTCTTATCACAATAAAATATTAATTATTTGTTATCGAATTAAAATATGTGGCAATTAATTATTACGCAAAAGTTTTTTTATTATATTCACCGCCTATTATTAGAATTGTGCCTATAACTTTTAATTTACGACCATTAATAAAACATTTTTAACGATGTAAAAATTTAAAGATATTAAAAAAATTTCAAAACTTTGGTTTCTTGGAAATTTTTATCGCACCGAATTGGCTTGGCACCTGAACTTTAATACTTTCTATATTGATTGAGCATGATGTCTGAATGAATTTCTAAACGATTCAATACTACTTTATACGACGATTAACATCGAAAATGGTTATTTAATGAAAAATTGAAAATTTTGAAGAGAGCTTAAATATTTTTTAAATAGATTACACAAGTTTGTTATTAGAACAAGCAAGACAAAAATGAATGTAACGGCCGCTGATGCAATGGACAACCTCAGTGCATGTTCATGCATTAATTTACAAATTTATAAAAATTCAAGTGAAAATAATAACTGACATTGTTAATTGTTTAGATACTCGGCATAAGATAGTATTAACGATCGAAGTATTTTTATCGATTAGCATTCATAAAACACTCTATATATATGTAATTCATACACTTATAAATGCATTTTATTGAAGTAAATAATGGTGTTTATTGCAATTATATGTGTTTGTTAGCTATATTGAGCAAAATCTATGGTAAAACAGTTTACGGAAAAATGTTTAATACAAAATTTTTCAAAAATACAAAAATATTTTTGTATTTGAATTTTTCTTAAATATTTTATGGTTTAAAAGTTGGGTCATGGATCCATGATACCAATATTTCAGCTTTCTCTCCTTGTTTCATCTTTGAGTTATTCTGGTCACGGACAGACGGATTCAAATACGGAAATGAACTAATTAGTTGATTCTATGAACACCCATACCAAAATTTTGTTTGTTCGGGGTCTATATTTTCTAGTATTACAAACATTAGACTAAAACTAATATAATACAGTATATAAATGACGAGTTTATTAATTCAATGTAACATATATGTTTAACGATTCTTTGTATAATCTGACTCATTGAACTTTTAGTAAGGGGAGTAAAAACACGTGTGTTGTTATAATCACGTGATTGTCTACGTTATTCATTGGGTTTATAAATTCGAAAATATAAATAGTTTTTTTGTAATTATTGTATAGAATTATGCCTTTATATAAAAATAAAAAAAAAACGTTCGAACTATGAGATGGAAATTGAATTCGGTTCCGCCAGCATATGAGATCAATTCATTTCTTGATAGTAATACTTTTCTTCTCGTTCAAAGCGCTCTAAAAATTTTGAATTTAGTGTTTAGACTTACACGAATTATTGTAGAGAACTGGATGATCATAAAAGCTTCCAGAGATATAAATTAAGAATTTTGGAGTGTTAGAGTTTTGAAAGATGATTTCAAAGTTGACAATCTAATTAAGCAATACAAAACTTTTAGAAATAGCATTTTCTGACGGAAAGGAAAATCTATCTAGATCAAATTTCTTTCAATCCTTTATTAGAATGCGTTTTAAAGTAGGGTGTCTACTGGTCAGAGAAAATCTGGAAAACCTGTAATAGGGAATTCCGAATTTGCTGAAAAAGTCATGGAATAGTCAGAAAAAATGGCAAATAATGCAAATAGTCAAGAAATTTTAAATATTCGTAGTAATTATTGAGTTCTTGATCTCATAATTATCCGATAATGATGCTTTCTCATCAACAAGTCACTGTTTCGACATAGAATTGGAAATCATTTAAAATATGACGAATGATAATGGTTCATATTTACAAAAAATGGTCTAGAAAAAGTCAATGCGAGATCTGGAAAAGTCGGGAATTTCGTTCTTGTGATATACAAGACACCCTGAAAAGGCAGATTTCTATATACAAATTAGAGCGTAAATGTTAAAATATATATAAAATTAATTATTAATTAAAATGAAATTAAAAAAAAAAAAAAGAATAATTTTTATTAAAAATCGACTGCAAATAACACCTAGCTTGAAAAAAAGAAAATATCTATTTTCGGAGCTTTTCTGCATTGAAATGGGATGAAATTAAATTCATTTACTTGGATTTATCCTTATTATTTCACATTTATTACAAAAAATGTGACGACCTGAAATCATAATTATTACGAATTTTATAATTTGTAAGAAAAAAAGTTGGAATTTTTATTTCTCCAAATGGACGGTATGACATTAAAAAATATTTTTACCTTAATCGCTCTTGTTATTTCGCACCAATTAAAAAATTCGAATCTACCTAGCTTGAATAGAAAAAAGTAGATGTTTTTGCAATATGTAAAATTTCAACTTCGTTGGGTAAACGGAAGTGGTTCTAATTCAGCTTGCAATATTTGACCCAAACATTCTAACAATGTAATAATGCAATAAAATTATTATTAATTTATTAATTTAATAAAAGCTTGTAAAAATACATTGTTCAGACTTTTTCGTAAACTACAATGCCTGTAAATGTAGTAGAGTTCAAGTGTTTAAAATTTTGAAACAAACTTTTAATAACGTTGAGTACTTTTTAGGCAAAATTAATAAATAATTTAATAGTACTGATTATTAAACATCTCTAATTTTAAAGCATTTATTTTAATATATTTATTGGTATTCATAGAATTGATTTCCGAATTATCACCATAAATTATTGAATAATTCAGGATGTCCCTTCGTATCATTAGCTTTTAATAAAGTGGCAAACTAATCATAGCTATACAAAAATCATTTCCCATAAGTCTAAATGTTAACAAATAATACATTCTAATAAACTAATGTTATTATACATACTGCTAAAAAAAATTACTTACCATACGCAGCTCGTACATTTTTACACAGACATTTTTTAAAATTTTTATGTTAATAAATTATTTGACAACTTATTCGATGTATTTGTTTTATAATAAAAAATAAAAGCCTTAGTTAATAATTATTTTTAATTTACAGGTTAATTTCGTACTCACACAAGTTTTATCCTTGAGTATAGCACCGCTATTTCGGTCGCTGCTACATCCTGCACGGGTTAGTGCAAACATACGACATGGATTGGGGCTGACGTTGGGTGTATTGTTTGGTTATATATGTTTTGGATAGTAAGTTCAGAAAAAATTGTTTAATTCAAATAGAACTCGCATAATGGCAGAAAAAATTAAACTTTGAAATGTTGTTAACTTGTTTCACTTCAATGAAAACCTGTTACGGTCATATAGGTCCAGTGTACCCCAACCAAACTTCGAGGCTATTATTTCATAATAAATATGCTTTTTTCAAAATTAATTAAATTTCGAAGATTATTTTTTTTAACTATTTCAATATCTCAAAAAAAAGCACTATGTATTACGTAAAGATAATGTTAAATTAAAGTTTGGCATATGATTTGAGTCAATAAATCAAATGGGATGCGAATAGGAACTGTTTTCCTGTGTTTTGGGGTCTGCTTGGAGGTGTGATCACAACGGATTAAAAAAATTAGAGCGTAGGCTTACCAAGTAAAATTCATCCTTACAACTTACAAATAAAAAAATTATTGGTTCCCTGTATTATTATTACAGCTTTAAGTTTTACGTGGATACTTCTATGTATAAGAGGACATTCGGGCAATTGAAAAAACAATACGAATTAATGTTTCAAACTAACAGATAATGTTAGATTGTCTTTCTAGTAGATATCATATTTACCCACTTCGTTTGGTATATCAACCTAATTATTGTTTCGAGCTTACTTTGTGGAACTCCATTTTATAATAAAAAGTGATATATTTAAATTTTCAAATAAAATTCCACTATTTTATTTTAATTTTTATTTAATAAAAAAGCATGCCTGTAACATATTTTTCGATCATTTCGACCATAGTTATACTTACTTTAAACATGTAATACAAATTTCAGTTAATACAGCTAAAATTAATAATATTAATATATTTTCTGCGTATTTGTCTATTTAATTTTATTATATTTTACGTTATATAATTTGAGATTTGTATTACATTTCTACACCGGGTATGATTATGGTCGAAATGATCCATATGTTACAGAGATGCTTTTTGTTAAATAAAAAGTAAAACAAATTACTTGAATTTTATAAGCAAATTTAAATTTATCCATTTTTTATTATAAGGTAACGTTAGTTTCTCGATATAATAGATCTCATTCTTAACGACTTAGTTCACTCGTGCACCTTCGGATGGCGTTGGTGTAAATTCCCTTGTTCATAAAATGACAACTATCTTAAACGAGAACATCGACGTATCCACGTCAAAAACAATTTCAAACCAAAAATTTCTAATCATGTCCCAATCAATTTTCTTCGAGATATTTTAGTGATTTGATAATTTTATCAATTATCAATTTTAAGACAAAAAAAGAATTCATAATTAAGTAATCTCCCCAACATAAAAAAAGTTATTATATTTTTTAATTTTCATGTTATTTAAATTTATTTTTTTGATGTTTGCTTACTTTATTTTGAAATCTTTTGTTTTTTATTAGTTTTAAAATTATTCAGTTTGAACATCACTAGGTTAAAATTTACCTACTGCGACTGAATGTGATTAATAAAATAAATTTTTAAAATAATTTATGTAAATTTTCTTTTCTTATTTGCTACCATATGAATTCCTTACAGAAAAAACTATTTATTTTCAACTTTTTCTCTAATTTTACAGCCAAGCAATACACTTAATAGCATTACCAACACTTACATACACAATCATGTGCTTCCAAAGTCCGAAAACTATGCATCGGTAAGTAATTATTTATTATAGGGTGTAAACCATATTAATTAAACAATAGTTTAATGAAAATTCATTCTTTAGCATAATTTTCCTAGTAACATTGTTAAAGGTTCTGATTTTTTTAGGAGTGTGTTAGCGGTATCATTATTATATTTATCTACTATTCATTTACATCGACAATATTATTTTTCAAATTCATATACGCTTGACATTTCTGGTACGTTTGCGCTTATTTTATTTATTTAACACATTATTATAATAGTTTGTCATGAGCACATTATATTTCATCATTTATTAATTTGTAAAAACCGAATCGCCCTTATGAGAGAAATTTAAGAATTACACAGATTGTCTTCAAAAACGCACTGTACTATATTTTACTCAAAATATTTCGTTGTATTTAAAATAGTGTTAACTACCGAATTAGCCTTCGTTAGATTTTTTTGAACAAAATTGTTATTTTTTTGGAAAGTCAACACTTAAATCTTTAAAAAAATGCATAAGTGGAAGTTTTTAATGCTGAAATATAATGTTATTATGTTTTTTTAATATAACAAAATTTTTCCAAAATCTTTGAAGACACAACTAAAGCTGGAGCTACAAATTATTTTATTCTATATTATATTATACTATAATTTTCTAATTGCTCAAATCCAAAAAATCAATTCGGAATTAAAATTTTAAAGAGAATACTTGTTCTTATGGTCTTCTATACAAACAACAGTAGAGTACTTTGCAAAAATAATTGGCATAATTACAATTTAAATAAATTCCTTCAAATGATCCTAAATCTTGATTTCTTTAAATATTAAAATTTTTTATAACTAAAATTTATAAAATTTAATTTTTTTTTCTACGTGGTTACAATATTTGCTAAAATTTTATCGATTTTAATATTGCGAAAAAAAATTATATTATTTTGAACTTTTTTGAATATTTTTTATACTTTATTTCTTGAATGGTAGTTAGTTTTTAGTCAATAGATGTTAAGTAGTTCATTTCTTCGACCTATTATTTATCAATTTCTTAACCAAAATTAATGGTCTGTGCATTTTTTTATTTTATATGTTTATTATTTGGGCTATTAGCGTTCATACTCATAAAATGTATTTGAGAGTTTTTCATATCCTGCAGCAGACATGTTTTAAGACAAGAGTTTATTCTACTGAAGTATAAAGGACCTTTCATAAATTTCTTCTTAGTGAAAGTTTTTAAATAAACTTTTTCCCTCGATTAATTTAAAGCAATTATTATATTATGTTGATAATAATTTGTATTTTTTAGGTCCACTAATGATTATTGTACAAAAAATCACATCCTTAGCTTTAAATTTACATGATGGATTAACAAAAGAGGATGAAAAAATGAATGATAATCAAAAGTATCATGCAATTGATCGTTTACCTACCATTTTCGAATATTTTAGTTATATATTTCATCATCAAACATTAATGGCGGGTCCATTAATTTTTTATAGAGATTACATGCATTTTATACAAGGCACATATTTATTAGATGCTTTTCCTAAACTAAAATCATCTCCAAATCTAAGCGTTGTGAGTATTTGTTTTAATTACTTATAAAAATAGATTAACTAGCTTAATAGTATGAGAGTAGTAGTAAAACATATATTATCGGCAAATTTGGTCAAGGCGGCAAAAATATTTTAATTTCTATATTCAAAACTCTACTGTTCCCGCCATTCTAGTGTTAAAGTATGACAATTTTTTTCAAACCAACCAACTTTTGTTTTTGAAACAGGTACGTTTTTAGTTTGAGAATTTCTAAGTCTAGAACGTTTTTTCTAAAATAAAAATGCTAAATGTCTTGAAGAGCCCAGTAAACGAAATTTTTAGTTTACATTGATCATGAAAAAAAGCATTAAAAACATCAGAAAACAATTTAAAATACTGAATTTCAAAACTCAAAAGGGGTAAGTGTTACATATAAAAGTTTCAGATAAAAATTATATAGCATACAATTTTACACAAGAAGGTTCTGTTTCTATGTATTTTTGGCTATTACCAAAGATAGCGGAGCTCTAGAGTGTCTAGAAGCTATAATCTGTGGAGCACACATTCATATGCATATATAAATAAAAACCTAATATACCACTTCTAGACGCTCTAGCTCTGTTAATAATAGCTAGCAAATACAAATGTTTTTTTGTAAAATTTTATGCTGTATAATTTTTACTTTAAATTTTTTTCTGTAACTGTTACCCCTTTGTGTCTTTTTTATATACGTTGATGGAAAACGGTAGTTTTTAATCCTTTTTTTTTTATGATCAGCGGGCCTTATTGGTACACCTTGCTGGGTTCAATGCGAAATAAAAATTACGTTTATTTGACTAGGATTATTTTTATGATATCGGCAGTTAAAAATATAATTTTTTTAATATTATTTTGATACAGAATCTATTAGATCATGTTTAACCCTATTCAGTTTCATTCGGTATAATGTAGCGCTCTCAAATATCTACAGAAAATATCATCGTTAAGTTTTAAATATACAATAAAAAACAAAATAATACTAATTCTTTAAAAATTAAAGTTAAAACAAGCTAATGTACGGTCCTTGAGAAAGATTTAGAAATAGAATTATATATTTTTTTAAAATTTATTTTACCCAGTGTGACTAAGCAGCGAAGTATAGGTTAAATTGGGTTAAATAGTTAAATATTGGGTTACGAAGCTTGTTGGGTTAAATAAGAGTACCATAAACTTTTATCAATAATTTAATTGTTATACTAAACTATTTTATGTTTAATTTATTATTTATAGATCCGAACCAATGGAGTTGCTGGTGGGCCATCAAAACCAAATTTAAAACAAATAAATAATAACACACCAGATTCATATAGAATAGCATTGCGAGAACCTTCTCCATATAAGGCTGTTATAACCAAAGTATTAGGTGGTGTAGCTTGTGCTGTAATTTATTTAAAACTATCCGAGATCTATCCACTAGACGAAATACGCGGAGATAATTTTGTATTTAATACAAATTTAGTTTACAAATTATATTACTTAAATATTGTGACGACTCTAACACGTTTTAAATATTATTACGCATGGCTATTGGGTGATGCAGTATGCAATAATTCAGGATTAGGTTTTAATGGGTACGATGAAAATGGTCGAGCGAAATGGGATAAAGTGTCAAATATTAATGTAATCGGCTTTGAGTTTACTACAAGTTTGCGAGATGGTATTAACGCATGGAATATGCAAACTAATAAATGGCTACGTATGGTGGTTTATGATCGTGTTGCAGTTTATCCAACATTACTAACGTATACGCTGTCAGCCGTCTGGCATGGATTTTATTTGGGCTATTATATAACATTTATTTCAGCAACATTGTATACAATGGCATCTAGAACGGTAAGTTAGATTTTTTGTTTTTATATTTCATTCATCATATCAATCGAATTAGTTAGCCATCCAAATAGAAAAAAATTTCCAAAAGCTTTGAAAATTGGTTGTCCTTAAGTTATTGAAAATCATTTTAGGGTATTTAAGAAAAATTGATTAGCATAATAAAAATTTATATTTAGATCAACAATTATCAACAGCATATTTATATAATACATTAAACTAAGCAAAATTTTGTAGTTTTTTTATAAGTAAATTTTAGACAATATTATTCTACGGGAAATTGTTCCCTATGTTTTGATATTTTTTTATCTCTTACGCTGACACCCTGCAGTATTATACCAATATTGTAGAGGGCTTTACGTGGTTGAAATCAATTATCAGAATTTTAAACAAATAATTGGCACTATTAATTTTTTACTAACCCTAATAATAAAAATCCTATTCAATCCTATTAAAATAGAATCGTAATGAAATAAATAGAAAAATTAATTTCCTATTGATTCCTATTAAACCTATTCAAAATTTGAATAGGATTCTATAGGAAATGGTTTTCAATTGAATCCTATTCAATCAAATTCAAAATTTTGAATGATTCAATAAGAAATCATTTCTTATTCAATTCTACTCAATTTTTGATAGGATTCAATAACCAATTAAATTTCCTATGCATTCCGGTTCAATTTCAATAGTATTGAATAAAACTATTTTTATTAGCGAAAATACTTTATATATTAGGTATTCAAAATGTCCTTCATAATCGTGTGTATACAAAAATTGTAAATATAAAACAATAAAAAAATTAATAGTCCATATTCAGAATTATACAAAATTTTGCATTCAGGTGGAGTTAAAATGAGTAATTTAATTATTGATGAAATGAAATATCTAACGCGTTAGTAAAACCACAGTAATCTCAATATTCTTGATCTGAAAAAACTTTGTAGCTTTTTAACCTAAATTATAATTGCCAATATTGAGATTTAGTTTCGGTTGATTTAATAATTTTAATATTTAAATTCGTTAGTTGAAATAGTTGAAACAGCGGAATTTCTTGTAGCCCAACAATTAAAAATATTTTGCCAAAAATTAATATCATGTTCTAAAAAATAACCCGTCAAATCATTATCCGTTTTTAAGAAGATACCCTCTTAGAAGTATTTTAAGTGTCTAATATTTTATTCCTGAAATGTATTTTTGCAGATACGACGCTATTTCCGACATTACTTCCAACGTAATCGAGGCTTAAGTATTTTTTACGATATTCTAACTGGATTTGTAACAAGAATACTTTTTGGTTATTTAACATTTTCATTTGTTATTTTGGACTTTGAGCCAAGTTTGCGACTTTTAGTGTAAGTATCCTCAAATAATTTTGACTTGCGTAATATAATTCAACATCTTTATACTCTTCCAAATTGGCGTACACCTATTTATAATAATAATAATTTTTTTAAATTTAATTTCAACCTCCGTGCCATATACCAATCCTTCTTTGACTACATGTTGTATATATATTTTTATAATTTATTCTTTTTTATTTCAGACACATGTATTTCATTTTCCATTTATTGAGTTTCATCGTAGTGTTGTTTGTACCTAAAATAATGCCAAAACCTACTCGAATTCGATTCGAAACAACTGAAGATACATCTGCTCTAAGTAAAGAAGTTAATAATGGTGGTGTAGTTATCGAAAATGTATCCAGTAATGGAACAATTAGTAAAGATTCCATACATAAGATATCACTTAGTAAAGATTCATTTAATAGGAAATTAACCAGTAATTCATCAGATAAAACCGAATAAGGCTCGTATATTGCACTATCAAAGAATATGCTTTTTAATCTGCATACTGCTGTATGTATTGTGTGTAAAGGAAAAATAAAATAAAAAAACCCGTAGCTTATATTGATTATCATAGTGGTCATGGGAAAATTTTGGGAAATACAAATTGAATTTTCAAAACTCAAGAAAAGCTTATGCTTCTCGTAATGAATAAAAATTTTATGTATCGGTAAATTGACATTTCGGGACGGAAATTGTAAGGGACTTACATTTAAAAATTAGGAGTGACTAGAAAATAAAAGAAAAACACAATTTGTATTTTAAAATTAAAAAGTCATGACCCCCATGACGTAAAACAAAAGAGAATTACATGCTGGTCACTTCAGGAAATTTACACATAAAAATTACAGAAAGTGATGATAAAGCACATATAGAATAGGATAAACGCACATTAAAAATTGTATCAAAAAGTGCAAGGAAAGTTGTGGCTACCATGTTATTAAGTAAAAAAATTGATTTGTTGTAATTTAGTCTCTTTGAAACGTTTTAGTTTGCTTTAGGAAACTTGATTAATAACAAATCAATTATGAGATTTATTTATTGTGATAGCAGGTAACTGTTAACTGTTAAAATAATTTTATTGTTATACCTTTTTTAATTTTAATTTATACATATATTTATAATTATACAAAAATTTAAAAAATGGAGAAATTATACACATACAGAGCTATTTACGATTTTTTAAATATACTGGTTTATTTAATATAAAAGTAAGGTATTCTAACTATGAACGTTTAATACTGCCAGAACTTATCAAAATGGCATAACTCAAATATTGTTACAATAAATAGTGGCCACTATGTCAGTCAGAATGCGAGCGTTTTATATGCGTTAGTACTTTTAATACACTTTTGGCGACGCGACTTTTTGTCAGCATGTATTGCATGCTTATAATATTTTAATTTTATATTATCTTAGTGTTGTTAAGCCCGTAAACATCTTATAACTAAGTTAAATAAGTTATACTTTTTAAAATAAAATCAATTGACGTTATTAATAGCTTACCTAAAATCTAAAAGAACATGCTTTTTTATTTGACTTGTTGCTAGAGACACAAAAAATCGTGTATACCTTCTTCACATTGTTACCAGTGTATTTTTTCTCCATTTTAGTAATTACAACAATCCTGAATATTAATAAATTATCCAGTTTTTTTTTTTTTTAATAATAAAGTGTAGAAGTAGGGACACGGTTTCAAAATTTGACTAATAATTTTTACTGTGTGTTTCCGTTAAAACAGATATTACGAAAAAATTTTCGATTCGATTATAATACCCTAATAAATTGAAATAATATATTCCCATTTGTTTACGCGAGGTAAGGCTTCCATATTTTTGATTAATATAGAAAAAAAAAATTTCTTATTATATAGAAATTTTGTTGGTTTAAATATTTTGGTATTTTAATCATGTCTTACGCTCGCAGATGAATAGATAAAATGAAGTGTTGATTGCGTATTAAATTCATTGTATAGTTTTCGAAATGAATATGTATTGAATTTAATGCGAAATTAAGTCAATATGAAAGCCATATGCCTTAATTGGTGGGTAATCTAGTCAAATGCGGAATTAATGGATATGCAAATATTAGAATAACGTGCTAAAAATGTTTTGTTACATGTTTTTACTAAACGCTTGTCTATGATGGTTATCTGAACGATTTATAATTTATTTTTTGATCCAAGTGATAGAATAATTAAATAGCAAATTTATCCAAAAGGGAATAACTAAAAGATTTGTGAACAAACACTAAACTTGTTATAGTTTTTGTAAATTTGTCACAATGTTACTTTATACTAAGAACCTTGCACTTTCCATATAAGAAATGACATTAGATCATACTTTCTAAAATTATGACTTCTTCTAGTTCTAGTCTTCAAAAGTATATACAGACACAAAATCCTAAAAACTGGAAATACATTTTTGAAATTACTTAGATAAATATTTTAAAGAATATGCTACTTCAGGAGAGTATTAGTTTTAAATATCTATACAAAAATTCGCTGCACAATGAGATCATCAATCTAGTTTCGTTTACAAATAATTCTATCTCTAAAATTGGTAAGTGCACATTTTTATGTTTTTGCACGGTGCATATCATTCTATACGATCTCGTTGGGTACGTTATTTGCAATATATAATTTTTTCAGGATAATATTCACCTTTTACAAATTTTGGATCCTTCATCATGTTTGACTAGAATTCATAATTTCATAAAGTTTGATCGAAAATATGTCATGACTTTGAAAATAAGATTTACTAAAGCTATGTACTCCTTAACATTAAATATCGTCGTGAAAATGTTTTTCTAATTTTTTTTTCAAATTATTTTCATGCGATGTTTCAAACATATCAACGCATATAATTTGTTATTATTTTAAGTTTATGAGTTAACAAAACCATATACCTTATTCATACCTTGAAGAATTAAATACCAACTTACAGTTACAAATTTGTATATTGTAAAAAAGTATTTTCAAGAAAATTTATAATTAAACTGCAGAGAAATACATTTTCTAACTAGAAGGTAGTGTTTCAAGACCAAAATAAAGATGTAAATAAAATAAAAAAAACAAATTAGTTTTATAAACCGATTATAAAAAGAAGTTGATAAAATGCAGGTTCGCGGTGCTTTGAAAATTAATGATTTGTTAGTATTATTTTCGAATTACTCTGAATATAATCGTTTGTTTACTTCTTATAATTATCCTCATCAGTTCATAATTCACAAAATATTATTTTTAAAGCAGTAAAAAAATTGTTTTAATTATTTGTCACGAAAATATATGATTTATTGATCAAACATTAAATTTTCGATATATATTATCGAATACTATTATAACGAAATTAAGTGAAGTATTTCTTAATGGAGGAAGAAATAGTAAGAAAAAAATATTGTATTTTTGTTTGTTTAGAAAATTTTTATACATTTCTAAAGAAACTAATGTTACCATCCTTTGGCTTTATTTTACATTGATAAAATAAATCTGCTAAATATTCTGTTATCTCATAGAATTATATTTTTTTTAATCTTTAAATTTTTAATATATATCAATGTGTTAAAGATGATGATTTCTCGAATACTTTTCCAAATTTTTCTAATTGCTGCTATTTTATTAATGGGAAATATATATTGGAGAATAGCTCTATTGCTCCATTCTCCCAACTACTCAATTGTTTATTAAGATTGATTGCATTAGGTTTTTATTTTGACCAGTGTAATTAAGCCAATGGAGTAAAATATGTACCATTTTTTGTATGTGGGAGTCACATGTTTGTATTTTTATGTCGAAAAAAAGAACATTTTGTCTTCCCAGAAAAAATAAAAATTATTGATAATTATTCCCAACGAAAAGAACCAATTAATTATACGTATTTAAAAAAATTATTTGTAATTTATTAATTCCTGGAATATCCCAAATGAAAAGTGTCATTGGAAAAAAGTCTCTACTGTTGTAAAGCGACAGTTACATTATACTGGTTTAGTAGTAGCGTACAGCCAGAAACTGTTAAAGAGTTCACTTTTAAACTACAAAGAGTGGTTGTCAGCTATTGGAAATCCGGGAACAGCCCAAATATTAGAGAAGACTATTTTATAGAGGATTTTCAAAAGATTCGCTAGGTGCCATTACTAATCAATTGGTACTAGTATTTTGAGGTGATTTTAGTTAAGTTCATGTAATACAACTCGTCAAGAATAGAATTTACCTTTAAAAATAAAAATCGAGTTATCTCGAATTGGAGAATTGAATTTTGTGGAAAGGGTCTTTTTAAATCAACAATTAAATTTCTCAGAATCCAGGTTTTGGAACTTATTGAGCTTATTAAGGAACAACTTTTTCAAATTACAAATTTCAATCAATGATTACAAGTTATTACAATTAGAAAAATCGCCATATTTGCTCTTTTATTAATACGAAATAGTTACGGTCTTAGTGCTGGATTCGGTAGCAAAATAAAGACATCAAAAAAATCAAACCCTCCTTGTATTTTTACAATAAAAAGTTGGCTATGTCCTTTAAGATCCAATCAATTTTTAAACCAAGATTAATTCAAATTATTTCAGCGATTAAGGCGAAAACAGGTAACAAACATATAGTTACTTTGGCATTTGTGTATAATATGGTATCGAATATACCACCGTAACGATTTATAAGTATCCCAAAGATATGCCCAATCGATAAAAGATTGGACATGTAACTTTGATCTCAATATATTAGTATTATCTATAACATTTTCTATAGATAAAACCAACTAATAAGTATTAGATTTCACAGCTCCTGCGTCTTTTTGTATTAATAAAATTTTGTTGGCTGAGTTTTTTTAATGCAAATTACTGAGTTTATGCTTATTTCAATTCTAAGAGTATAAAATAAAATTTTTATTTTATACTCTTTAGAGTCATTTTTTCCAGCGTGAAATATTAATTTGCTACAAAATAAGAAAAATGTGCCAATTTTTATTTCACAAATATGTTAACAAAACTGGTAAAAAAAACTTAAAAAATATATATAAGGTCTTGTAAACATTGAACAACTATAATACATAAATGACATTCTTAAAATTAAAACAAGCTATTTTATCAACACACACAAAAATTTATCAACAATAAATAACAATGTCCACATTGTTTTTATTTTTCGAAATTAAAGTAGTTATTGAGAAAATGAAAATATGCATACAACCAAGGTTAAACAATAAAAAATTTTCCTTTTTCATTTTTTTTGAAACCAATTTTTTTTTCGAATTTTTTGTTATTATTATGACTATAATATATTTTAAAATCGTAGACACAAATTTATTTTTTTTTTTTAGAATTGACTACAGGATGAATTGCAACAATTTTGTGGAACAATGATATTAGGTGGTGCATAATTTGGTAACCATGTTGCTGGACCACACTTAACGACACGTTGAAATGTTGGTGTTGTTGCCATATTATCACATCCAACTAGGCCACACCCAGAATATCCACAACGAGGGCCACAAAATGCATTGTTTGACATTTGACAATATTGTTGTGAGCAATTATTTGGCCGACATTGTTTGCATAGATCTAAATAGAATCTGTAGAATGTTTAATTTCGCAAATACAACAGTTAACATGATATATAAAGGAAATTCACAAAAGTGAATTTTTATTAAATATGTGATCTTTTCAAAAAAATAAATTTGTTTTTTAACTTTTTTTAAAAAATAGTTTTTTGAAGAGCCATCGTCTGTGTCGATTGAAATTGAAAAAAGGGAAATGGAGTGTTTTTGAAACAGTGGCGGTCAGCACTGTTAACGGCCTAAAAATTTTTAATACGATGTGAATTGGCTTAAATTTGGATGCGTAGAGCGCTTTCATTGCGAAAATAAGTATTCCATATTAGCTATCTAGCCACAAATCAGATTATGAGACAAAAATCACGAAGTATTTTTTATGTTTATAAACACCTTCTTTAATGTCCTTTCAAGTTTCTTTTAAAAAAATTTTCAGGGCTACTAATGTCAAATCTATAACACATAAAAAACGCAAGTGTTCATTCTAGTATTTAATTCATCCATAGCTCATTCAAAAATTCAATAGCTGTTACTAGTTGTAAACAATGATTACTTCAAAGTATCTAAAAGTATTAAATAGCCCAAGATATTTCCATTTTTTTATATATTTTTCTTGACAAACGAATCTGTTTAAAATGATAAAGTATAAAACCATACTTGCCCAAATATTAATTAAACTAATTTGTATTATTGAATTATCGGTTGTATTCTGTAGTATTATTACTTACGATTTATTGTCTAAATGTTCAATCATATTTTTTATTTTGCCTAAGAAACCCTTTCTACGAACTGGAGGAGTTGTAAGTGTCCAAGCAATTCCCATATTTACTGCCTTTTACGTTAATTATTATTCATAAATATAAATGAAATGATGATCGATACCAGTAAATTCTGTAATGGTATTTGAAGAATTTCTATTATTTTTTTTTTTATAAAATATCACTTTTAAAAATTTTGAAATTAAAGCCAGACAAATATTTGTTGAACAAATACGACGTTCTGTTTGGAATAATTTTAAATTAACCTATGTTTTAATAAACAGATAAGTTTCTATTGGCTATACCTTAGTTACCCCTATGCTGTTTTTTTTTCTGGATAACTAGAATTTTGAAACTATAAAATAAAGATCAACAGATTAAAAATCGGAAAACTCTGCTACGTTCATAAAATTAATTAAATATTTAATATGTTAATATACCCATAAATACTCACGCAATAAAGACGAATCTAACGGCATATCATTCATGAAAATCGGTTAAGCAGTTTAGAGGCTATGAAGAAACATAGCGGACATACATCCTAAGATTAATATTTTTTTAGATTTAAAAAGTAAATATTAATTTTTGTAATAATAATTAATCATTACATAAAAACCTCTCGGGAAAGATAATTTGTAAATGAATTGAATGCTAAATTTTAAACTTATCCCCTTCTGTGGATGTTATACAGAAGTAAAAGTTACAAAATTCTGTCGATTTAAAAAAATTATTTTTATTAAATAAAATATATACAATTTTTTATAAAAATATTTGTAATAAAAATTTCAACTACCAAATGAGCTAATTCTATATCGTGATGCACAAAAACTTAAACAAAAACATAAAAATAATAAAACTATAGAACTAGTTAAAATATACGCTGACCATGATACTTCACATGTACCTAAAAATGATTAAAAAAAATATATATATAGTAGAAATGTAGTTATGAAAACCAGAAATACTTTCATTTTTCGTATACATATAGGCAAAATAAATAATAGTAAAATTGATCTATAATTTTTGAATTTGATATCAAAATAAGTATTTATTTTACATTAATTTATAAGACAATATCTGATCATAAAATATTGGATCTATATAAGGTAACACCATATGTACTGTCAGTTTTCTATTCAAGTTTTGTTCGATCGATAATATCTATACTTTTGGCATTAGAAAGGCTAATTTAGTTCGCGAATAAAATCGAAATATAGAAACTGAAGATCAAATACGTTATTTTGATTTTGAAAATATAAGTAATATTTAGCAAATTTATATACTATAATTTATGAGGTAATTTAATTATAAATATTGATTTTTCGAATATCTCATATGCTTAGATCCAAATAATATTCTTGATTATTTGGATATACCAAACTTTGGGGCTATTATATTTCAAAATAATTATTTTAAAAATTCATTAAAGTTTTAATATGTTCTTGAAAATGTATTGTTTTCCGAGTAAATTTTTTATTTTTTTTTTTTATTTTTTTAATATTTCTAAAATTAAAATTTACACTATTTTGTTCATAAAAAAGTCGGATTTTACAAGTGTTTTTTAAACTGTTTCAATATCTTAAAAAAAAAACCTATTGGATTACTTAGAGGGTTTGTTTAATTAAAGTTTGGTGTAAGATTTAAGTCAATAAAACACGAATAGGAACTCTTTTTATGCGTGAGATCTACTGGACCTATTATTATGTTACCATAATGCTATTATATGGAGGTATGACCAGCACGAGTTAAATCGTTTTATTTTAAATTTACGTATACATATATCTACATAGATAAAATTTTGTTGTTTCCTTTTAAGTGTAAAATTTTGATAGTCAGATATTGGTCTACTATGTAAAATGTTAAGAAATACAAACCAATATTATAAATTGTAGCACTATCTCCACATGATTCTTTAATTTCTTTATTATCCCATCCTAAAGGATACAATGCTAGACCGCATACAAGAAGTAAGCATGCTAATAATTGAATGGCACCACCAACTCTTGCTGTTCCTTCATGGACCACATATGTTAGACATAATGCAGCTAAGGCAGTTATTGATACTAATAAACTCAAGGCACTCGCTATTCCAACCAAAATTGTACTAATTTGCCACCAGATACTCGGAATATCTGTAAATCTAAAATATCTTATAAGTTTGGTATATTTTTTTTTTGTCTACATTAAAGTAACACTGCAATGCTATCTGAACTCAAATTTTTAATGTATTACAACTATACAATATTGCTAAAAATATAAATATATTTATTAAGAATTAGATTCTTAAGAATAACTTTTTATGACCGTCTGATGAAGTGTTAATTAAGAGAACACGAAACGTTGCGAAGTAAAAGCTTTGTCTTAATGTTTTCTAGTTCTTAATAAATATTTCATTACACAAGATCTTAAGCAATATAATATTAAAATTTTTTTTTTTGCACAAATTACTTACGCCAATAAATCTATTCTAATATGGTATTTTAGAAACCTTTTTTAATATCAAAATGTTTAAGTAGTAATACAAATGTAGAATTTTTTTCGAAAGAAAGTCGCAAAAAAGCATTAAAGAGGTTTTTAAAAATTTTTTTTTTTTTTTGGTACAAATTGAAATTTGGCTATTAACTTCGTATGTTTTGTAAGTTTTACGTTAAAAGTTTAATAAAAGATTGGAAACTTTAAATTGAATTATAATATTAGTCATATATTTTTTGAAAAATAAGTAATTAATTCCGGTGTTTTATATTACAAACTATCGTTCGTATATTTTACTCACTATCCGGTTAATTTCCATAATTTAATTTTCATTGTGATAAATATTCTATTATATTATATAAATCTTTAAATGAAAATCATTTACCTAGAATAACGTCCACATTCTTCGATAATTTGTACTTCACCCAATGTTGTAATTTTTGGATAATTACATCGTCGAAATGTACTAAAATATGCATCAACTTTATCTAATAAACGGCCCTAAAACATAAATCATTATTAATATTTACAGTAATTTAAAAAATAATTTTTTTCAGTCTCCAGTAGGTTAGCGCGACTGATCTTTAAAAGCAAATATGCAAAAACATATAGGTAATAGAACAACATTAAATTTACTGATAACTTTGGGGTAAACATCTAAATATTTTACATTTCCAGCGCTTCCGCTTTTGTATATTTTATGCGATTTTAATTTATACTATTATAAAACCAAAGCTGATAATAAATAAACGATTGATCGTAGAGTTGCTATAGCACATTGCAACTATACTAGTTTAAGCATTCAAAATAATCGCAATTAAATCAGTCCATGCCATCCATCCGTTTTGAAGCTCGGCAATAAACATGCATGAACTTCGAACTTAAAATAAGTATGTTTTATAGTCGGGAAAGGATAAAATAAAACAAGATTCATAAGCTATTGTTGTACTAAAAAGTACAATAAAAGTATCTGATTAAGATAGAATGATAGCCCTATATATCATTAAATTCCTAATCAACACGCTTTGACAATTTGAGAACAATTAACCATCACAAAAATAACATAATTTCGATCAAAAAGGATAATTATTCAAAATGTTCCTTGAAGTACTTTTATCATTGTAATGAAAAACTTATATTTGGTAGAAGAGTTTATTCTGAATAACTAAAACAAATGGGCTAAATTGGCCAATGTTTATATGAAGTAAAAATCGATAATAATAAAATATTATGACAAAAATAATAGAAATATTGTTAAAGCGTTATTAAACAATATTCTTCCATAGCTTATCCCATAACTTGTTATACGAAGTGCTTTGCTTTTTTGTTATTATACAAATTAAAATAAAAAACGTTTTAAATTTGCAAGCTAATAATTCATTAAGGGAGTACTTTCACAACAGTTCATCGGCAAAGGTTTTAGCTTAGAATGTATATTTTATATTTGTATGTAGAACTTATAGTACCTGTTTTTCAAATTATAATTCACTTATTACTCAAAAGCTACTCAATTGGGTAAACATTATTTGAAAAACATAATATACGTTATTAATAGAATACTAATAATAATCTGCCACATTTACCATGGATAAGCAGGAAGACTCATAATTTTAATGCTTTAATTTCTTCGAAAAATTTTGAAAAACTATTTAATAGAGGATCCACTGTCAAAATTTCGATTACAGAAAAAATAATTAATGATGAGGTATATTATTTTTTCAAATAATTTTAACCCATTTAAGTAATAAGTTAATTTAATTTGAAAAATAGTCACTAGAATAATAATAATAACTTTATTGCTGAGAAAATTTTTATATTTACGAAGCTTGTAAATCAGCACTAGTTGAGATTATCAATAGTAAATTAAAATATTAATATACTCTTTATTTAGAAAAGTATTTTGAATTATTACAAATGCACTGTTTATATCAAAATTCCTTAAAAATGAAATAGCACGAAACTGTTGGTTAATTTATAATTATCATTTATTTAAAGC
This sequence comes from Chrysopa pallens, assembly GCA_020423425.1. Classification (NCBI taxonomy): domain Eukaryota; kingdom Metazoa; phylum Arthropoda; class Insecta; order Neuroptera; family Chrysopidae; genus Chrysopa; species Chrysopa pallens. The sequence goes on from CM035591.1 coordinate 80,806,488, forward strand.
ACAAATTTAATTTTATAAGATTATTTCACGCTCGTTTAACTCTTAAATGACAATTTACAACAATGGAATTTTTTAATTAGTAAACAACATGCTACTGCTTACCTTTATCCAAAATGGTAAATAAAATCCAGTAAAACATGATATTGCCGCTGTAAATGATAACAATGCCCAAAAGATTCCAACACACGTTAATGAAGTTGCCATAGTTAATATAAAATAAAACTTTTCACAGTTCGTTTCATATTTTTTTGTTCAAAATCTTCGTCTACTGAGTTTAAAAATATAAAAATAATATTTATTTTATATTAAAAATATCTTGCTGATATACAAAACATAACACTTTTAGATGATACGAATGATACAAAACAGTTATTATAAATTGACTAGAAGATCACTAATAAGAAACAAACACTAGCAGAAACAGGAGAGTGTTAAATACATTAACTAGTGACTGTTTAAATGTAACATCTTCAGAGTGACATGGACACTATACTATCATAATAATAAAATACACATAGAATTATTATTTTATTAAATGCGAGTTCGACTACTTATACTACATACAGTATACAAAACACTAGGCTTATTAAACTATTATTAATGTACATTGTGGTCTATAAAGAAGACCCATTATCGGGAAACTGAGCTTATAAATACAAGGAGGATATTTCAACGAATATACCGATAATAAACTAGATGTTTGAGATTGTAGTTTCTTCATTATCAAAGTTTTAAAACTATAATTACGTAAATATTTTTGGACATTTTAAAGATTCTCATGAGTACATTTAAAAAAAAGAATATTATATAATTAAATATTCATCAAGTTCAATAATTTTAAAATAGTATTTTCGACAAAACGAACCACAAAATGGATAAGAAATTTTTGTTTTATATCATCTATATATTTGCCTTAAAAGGAATTTTTATTTACATAATTTTTGCTCTCAAAAAATATAATGTAGTACAGTTTGCTTTAAAAGGTCCAAAATACAGCTTACAAATATGCCAGACTAACTCACCCTGTAAGTAAGCCAATACGTTTTATTCCCGTACTATTTTTCTGACCTTACATTAGAATTATGGTTCAAATCACGATTCAAAAAATTCGATTATACGTCCGATAAACCGTGCGTGAGTTTGCTTACAAAGTTGGCGTTTGTTTTTTTGTGAGCCAATATGTATAAGACAACATTAAACGAGTTTTTTATTAATAATTTTATTTATTTCAATCACCATTTTTTACAGTAATTTTCTAGTAAATATCGTCAAACGACTATCATCGTTGATCCACATATATTATAAAATGATCTACAACATAGATAAAATATAAATGTACGATTTTGATGGAGTTATTGAGTTAATATTATGTAACAAATTGATTTTCATACAAATATTCGTTACTGTTTATTAAAAAAATTGATACAATGAATGAATGAATATACCTGTTTACATCATCATGAATGAAGGTCGTGATTTAAACATTTCACCTTAAATTTTTCATTAATGACCTCGGCAATTAATTTTAAATTAAAGCTGAAAAATTAAACCATCTCTGTGAAGTTATAGTATAACCTTTCATATTAAGAACTATGGATATTTTTGACCACTAATTAATTGTTCGTTTGACAATAGTTCATTAATCTAAGAACAAAACAATTTTTTTAAAAATAATAATTGAGTGGGCAGACGAGCTATGTATGAATCTAGAATAGTTGTTACCAAATTTGGGAGTGAATTAGAAAAAAAATCAATCACGAATCCTGTGAAATTTATCTTTAAAACTAATAGTAAAAATTGGTCGTAATTGAATTTTATAATTAGATATTTAATATTTTGTATCTAATATTAAAAGCGAAAAAAGATTTACAATTATTAAATCGAAAAAAATCAAATTCACAAGTTGACCTGAATTGAAGAATTTTGAATTTATTTATAATAGGTTGGATTATATTACTTGTATCTCGCACATTATTTATAAAATGTTCATATAATAGAAAAGAAAATAATTTTGCTAAAAAACCATTCATAAGTGTTTTAAGACAATCAGCACCGGATCTGGGAGGAGAAGCACAACGGAGCCCCGACTCTAGGTGGCAGTATTGAGGAGCTTCAAAGCCATAATCTAAAAGAGCGTACACGTTTAACACCACTTTCTTTCACTTCTCTGTCTTTTTCTTATTGTGGCGAAAGGAGCATTACTTTAAAGCAATCGCTTTTTTTGACGTCATACAACTTTATTATTTAAATAACTCTGCCAATTTCCATTTATCAAGATAAATAGATTGAAATATTCAAAGAACTGGTGTAATATTAAGAAAAAATAATATGTATTTAACTTATTAAAACATTTGTAGAGGCTGTGAGCAAAATTTCAGTAAATTGAAAATAATTAAAACATATGTGAATTCAACAATTATTCAGAAACGTCTATCTATTTTGGTGATCCTTGTTATTGAAGATGAATCTGCCTTGAAACGGACTTTGACGACCTAACAGATTATTTTGCATAAAAGAAAGCACACCGTTTTAAGAGAAAAAAATGTTGGGCTCAAAAGATCGATGTTGGGATCAAAATGTTTTGATTGTCTATTTTTTTCCTGATTATATATTTATTATATTTAATTTTATGCCATACAAATGAAAAAATTATTAGTTACTAGGTAATAAAGAGTGTACATTTATTAAAGCGTCCTTATTCTTCCGGTCATAAAAATCCCACACATTATATTTTTAATAATTTATCTCAAACGCTGGAGAGAGGGAACGCCATTATTAAGTTTCTACCCCGGTTCAAAAAATCATAGATGCGGGCCGAAGACAATTAAAATGAAAAAATACACACTTATGATCTTCAACAATGAGTTTCGTAAACTTCAATTAACGATAATTCGCTCATTGGTTTTCGTCTATCCTTCTTTATTTAGGTACCACTACTCAAGCATTTAAAGTGGTTTATACATCAAGTGTTCTTGCATGTTATACTCAGCTCTGATATATGGAATACATTTACAGTATGAGTAAATTGTTCTTAATAATTATTAAAATAATTATTATTACAGTTCAAATTCCATTCTAGTTCATCGAGTTTTACCGTAGAAATATGAAATTTCAAAACATTTGGATAAGTTTTTTTTGAGTTATTTGCGCATGGAAATTGAAAGAAATACAATATATATTATATGTAGTCAACAGCTTGTTAGAAACACACTCCTTTTTGCTAATAATAGCTGTGAATAAAGTCGTATAACTTCTATAAACTAAATAAGTAAATATCATTTAAAGTCGGGATTTCAGCTATAATCCCTAATTAATATCCGATAAATTCATTGGCCAGTTCGATTCATTTCGAGCCATAAGTTGCATCTTAATGCATAACGATGGCGAAGGCTTATTATAAATCTTAAAGCAAATCGGCAAATCTTTTATGTTCCTTACATTTACAGACTATTCGAATTGAACTTTATTGTAAACCTTTAATAAAAGTTAACTGTGTGTTTACATTTTTTCTAATAGCGGAAATACCATAAAGTATTTGTATATGTTTATTCGTTTATTGCATAACAATAAATCATATTATTTGTTTGAAAAATTATTGTATTTAGTCACGAATTATAAATTTACTTTTTAAGTAATCCGTACCAAAAAGTAAGAACCGAATAATAATTTTTAATCTATCAATAACAACTCAAAAAAGCACTTGCATCTTTATTTTGCCAATTCTGCATATTTAAAATCCCACATTATGTAATGTTTTTTGTATTTCTTTAACTGGCCGAAATTATATACGAAGTAAAATTTCGGATTAAAATATTTTAAGATCTCCCCCTCAAAACTCTTTATTATTTTTATGCAAGCACGAAAGATATTTTTTTTGCAATCGATGTGAAATTATCAGGGAAAATAGAAAAAAAGTAATTTCTTAATGCATCCTCTCTTTTTGTAAAATCTTCAAAAGTACCAACTTTTGCCCATGCATACTAGGAAGACGTCGTGAAATGAAAATTACGTGATAATGAGAAATAGGCTTTCTTCCTTACTCCTGTGTGAGTAAGGAAGATGTGGTTTTTTCCTTACTTCTGAGAAAAATGAGTTACACGTTACTATTTCAGTTATTTTGTAAGTTTATAATTTTTCCTAATTTTGAATAGTTAAAACTATCACTAAATAGTTAAGTTATCCCTATTTAAGTTTATGACTATTTAAGTAATACATTCGCTAATAAATAGATAGCTTTGAATGTTACGATATCTTTGAATTTTTTTTTTTTTTTAATTTATTGCTTGATTTAAACTCTTGGTTATTATCATCATGCATACGAAACCTTGGATTTGTATTCTTATGTTTTTGGCTTGATTATTTATTAAATAGAATAAATGCGGGTGTATTTCAAATTTCTAATTCATTTAAGTGATGTCGTTTCAAGTTTAGACGGGAATGCGACACACGAGTATGTGTAATTCATGTGGATTACCCGATTAGAAAATAATCATTTATATTTAATATTAATCTATAAGCCATAATGCATATATATCTATAGCTGATCATTGTTTTGTTGTGTTGGAATTTTTTGGAATTCCTGTCCTTCATTACGACTAGCTAATTTATACTGATGATGACTACAAAATTGTATATTTATAAAATACAAAACATTTTGTTCTAGAAAATTGGGGCACAAAAAAACAAATTTATTGAATCTTTAAAAATACTTCTAAAAATAAAACAAATCACAATATTTTTAGAATATGATTTGTCTCATTTTAAACCATGTTCAGAGCATAAATAAGTTTTTTGAAATTTGTATGATTGTTTTAGAAAGTTTGAAGAAAAACTTCAGAGCAAAGGCCAATAACGGGAAAAAAAGATAAACAGCTTATCATTAAATTTTACGTTTAAGAAATTTTTGTTACAGACTTACCTAAGTTTATATACAGATTATACCGTTTATGCGCAATAGTCTTTTTTCGCTATATATACGCTCGCTAGACATATCATATCTCTTATAAATACTTCCTTTAAAATATTATTTACTTATGATTAATGTTTTTAACTTATACTCTACGAAATTTCTGAAAAGTTGGCCAAAAATTTTGGATTGCCCCTACAACCTGGAAAATGACGGACATTATTTTTTTTTTTAGTTATTGTATAGGAAGATCATTCAATAACAATGTAAAAACCATTTGTGACAAAGTGGAATGTCCTTTGCCCGACAACTTCTAAATTACTACTTTTCAGAATTTTCAAGTAGTCGGACAATGAGCATCTGGTTTTATCTGCACAACAGTAATTTAAAAAAAAACGGATACTCTCCAAATTGATTATTGTGGAGACATTCGAAAATTTTACGGGCTCCGAAAAAAAACAACTTTAACACTAACTTATTGCACTATTCATATTTAAACCATATAAAAAAATTTTAATAGGTATTTATAAATGGTATAATATGCTTTTGTACTTATTAATTAACGCACTAAAAAAATCGCAATAGCCATGCTATTATTACATGTTAAATTAAACTTATACATGCAGGTTTTGCATGAAGGTTTCAAGCCAAATATTTATAATTTGTTAATTGTCTTATTTGAATGATACATATAAAAATTGCATCATTATTATAATAGAACCGTCTTCAAAATAAAAACAAAAAATGTAAAAGTAAAACAATTTATATTAAATAAATACTTGTACAAATAATTTCATCATTCCAATAAGACATCCGTAACGGGCGCGGTTATAAGAATTGTCTGATGGTCAACGCATACCACCAGATAGTCCTAATAAATTCATCAGACTAAAATCTTAAACAAGAGCATATTATCGGATATCATCGAATACGAACCACAGTGAACCAATGAACTTTCAAATATTTTAAATTTATAAATTACTCTTTTAAGTACAGGTAAAAGCGTAAGAAATTCTTATAGGAAATTCTAGTGCTATTTTAGACGGCATCGTTTGTATGCGCAAACGATAAACTGTTCTGATCGGAAAATCTGATCATGTGCGACTGACTGTCGGCTCTTATTGTTTTTTTTCGTTGCTTTGGTAAAGAATGATACATTTTATCAAAATTTATTGAAGGATAGCACGTCGGACTACTATAGCGTGCTAAATATAGCATTCGATAATAGACGTTTATCTATTAACGTGTAAGCGTTATTTCTACTACTGTAAAATCTTATATATTTAAATGAGCAATTCTTGTATATATATATATATATATATATATATATATATATATATATATATATATATATATATATAAATATATATATATATATATATATATATATATATATATAATTGGAATCTCGGAATCGGCTCCAACGATTTTCATGAAATTCAGTATATAGGGGGTTTCGGAGGCGATAAATCGATCTAGCTAGGAATCATTTTTAGAAAATATCATTTTATTTGTGTTTTATCGATAATTTTTTATAATGTAATGATATATTTGTTTAATATTTATAGTCATATAGTCATTGGAGTGGCTAAGTGGTAGCGTGCGAGGCTCTTATACAGAGATCCCGCGTTCGAATCCCGGCTCGACCAACGAGTAAAATTAATTTTTTTTTAATTTTATTAATTTTAAACCCAACCCAACCCAACAAAACAACACAATAAAGTGAATAATATTTTTCAAATAAGATTTTGTTATTATAATTGTATAATTTTTTATAATGTAATGATATATTTGTTGAATATTTAAAGTCATTGGAGTGGCTAAGTGTTAGCGTGCTGGACTCGTCTTCCGCCTCGACGTAATATAATTTCAAAAAAACACAATTTAAAAAAAAAAAAATACCGAGCAAAGATCGGTCATCCAGATATTAAATATAATGTGTTAAAAACAACAAAAGTTGTTAAAAATATCTAAGTTGTAGAAAATATCAAACGTAGACAAAATAAATACAAAACGCTTATATTCATAATAATAATCAAAATTTATTAACAAATTAAAATGAATAATTATTTGTATTTGCAATTAAAAATAATTACTTATGCAATTTTTTCGATCAAATAACTACTTACAATTAAATGTCATTTTTGGTAATTATTCAATAATTTTTGTTTGGCATTTACTATACAATTTACACGCAAACAATTATATTTTCTAGTATTCAATTACATTTTCTTACTCTGCATGGAACGAATAGACTATCATATACGAGTATTATACAGCTCCAATAATAACATATTACATATATACGGGCCAAATTTATAACCTCCTTTCTGGGAAAACGGTTAATAAATAAAATAAATTATGTGACAAATCCCCATGTATTATAACTGAGACTACTCTTTATTAATAGAGGGGGCATATGAATCATCATTTGTTTGAACCCTGAATTAATAATAATTTTAAAACAATAGAATAATTCACTTCACAGGTTGTTTAGTTGAACATGTATAACGATTGTCGGAAGGAGCGGAGCAATGTAATTGTGCAGCGAAGGGACATTCTATATAATTGAATAGTGGCGTACTCATTAGACCAATAATATAAAGCGTATCACCCATAACGTATCACCGCATCTTGCTTTACTTGCATGTAAAATGTTTCAGCATGTAAACATAAATATACAGATTATACCGATTTATCCAAATTTTAGTCCCACCTTAAGTCACTCAAATTATTCTAGCAGGCGTTCAGATTTTTTCTCAGTAAGAAAAAATTTGACGTTATATGAAAAATGTTTCATTTAGTTTAATTTCCAGTAACAGTCTCAGTTTAAGTGTGTCTTAAATTATTTGATAGAATTAATTTTATTTAATTAAAACAATGTTTCGAATCCGAAAATATTATAAAATTTACAAAATATTCTATATTCTTTTAGGATTCAAAAGTAAAAAAGTGTTTCGTTGAATTTTATTTTTTATTGTAACTTTTTTCGAATTTTCTTCCTTATAAGGAATGTAGGGATGCAAAGTTAGAATAACCTTAATATATCTAGAACCTATCTTAAACTTTGTGAGTACGATCGAAAATTTTATAAGTTACGAAAAGCCTAGTTTTAAGCCTACTTACTTGAATTTGCGACAAGCAAAAATTGTTGTTACACAAATCATAATTAAGTTAAATACAAATCTTGAGATACAATCACACACACACACACACACACACACATATATATATATATATATATATATATATAAATGATATGATGACTTATTAATTGACTATTCGACTTACTAATTGACTTAAGCTTCCATCTTTTAGTAAGTAACAATATAAACTACAAGATATTTCTATTTTATTTTTTATATTCTGTTGCTCATTGCTGTTTAATCCTAATTTACAATAACTTAATTATCACTTAAACATACAATAGGTATGGTAGGTTACCAATTTTAATTTAATTATGGAAATGGGAAACATAGCTCAGTTAAAATAATTTAAATAAATTTAGCAAAATCTATTAATCGATTGTCAATAAGTCGAAGAATAATTTTCCAAATATGATAAAATTTGGCGTGCACATTTCGAATGTAAATTTTATGGAGAGAATTACTCCAAGAAATAAAAAAAAATTATAATTTTGTTTTTACTTTTTCCTCTTATCAATGCCAAATAAATCATAACATTCAGCCAGTTTGTTAAGTTTAAGTCAGCTAAATAAATGTAATTTCTTATTATTTTCTTAACTGGAGAGCTCTTGAGATCAATTGACAAAAAAAAATGAGACTAATCCATTACAGATAATCTCTAATATATAATTTATTGCATTTCTTTCAATTTCGCGCACAAATAACTAAAAAAAGAACTATCAAAATGTAATGAAATTTTATATACACAATCTTGACATGAAATCGAGATCGTGTACCGAAGAGTTTTTCACTTAAAAAAACATTTCTAAATATAAAATAAGATTTTTATTTTTACTTTGGAAATTTTTTTCGGTCAAAAAGTCTTTGACACGCCCTTTGTTTTCATATGATAATTATGCATATCAAAGATTGTCTTTATTATAGATGTTTCATTTTTGTAATTTCTCTTAACAATAATTTGCAAATTTGAACATTGTTTACACTGAAACTGTTTTATTCTACTAGGATATCAATTAATTTTTTCGTACTTTTATTATTAGACCATAGTAGAAACCTTCAAAAATGGTAAAAAATGAAAAAAAATTACAGTAGGATGAAAACCATTAGATAAAAATGAAAGGAAAAATAAATTACGGGCGATCTGAGTTCGGGAAGTAGAAGGGGATGCGTTTTTTTTAAATTATTTTTCCTTTCTTTTTTATCATATAATCTTCCGTTTCCAATTGGTTTCATTCTACTATAATTTTTTTTTTGTTTTCAAAAATTATCTACCCTGGCATATATACCATTTAGATTAAAGATCAGCCTTAAACAGGCAAATTTTATTAAAAGTTTGATTAAAACTTATTAATTAACGACTATATATTCAAAAATATTTTGAAAATATGATATCAAAAATATTTTGAAAATATGATAATCTTGCATATTTCAGAATGTGTATTGAAGTTGAATACAAATTTTCTTTACAGTAAGCCACTATTTCAGACGAAAAATGTATTTGAATACGAGTGTAGAAGCACCTAAAAATTATTATTGCAATTCCCTTCAATCCCGAGACGAATATTTCTATACTTATGCCGTACATATATATTTTATTTTAATATGAGATTATTTACCAATGCCATAAACGATGAAGTAAATTTGACTTAAAACTATCGGAATAACCTAACAATGTTATTTGAAGGAATTGTAACAACTAAGATGAATATCGTTCATGTCAGAATTCCAGCCCATTTTCGAGATAAATGCCAATTTACAGTATTAAATAAATTACGAAAATAAAATTTGAAATTTTTTTTACATATAGATTAAAAAATATTAATAAGGAAATTGATACAATAAATCATTTCAAAGATAAATTTACTTACCATTACCTATCCGTATAATGGATTCAATAGCTTGTAAAGAGACTAAAAAGGTTCAAAAATAAATAAATAAAATATTTTTAAAAAAGGCCGCTTTTTGTATGTATTTATTTAACTTATTGAAAAATTAAAAGGCGAACTTAAATAATAAAATATACAAATTAAAAAAAAGATACAATTAATTCATAAAATAGGTGTGTGTTAATCAATTATATTTTTTTTAATATTTCTTCATTTTTTTTTAATTATTTATATTTTGTTAAGCACTAAAATAAAAATTTATATATTTAATTGTTTTATATAAAGCTAAGACTAGGTCAATGATAATTTTTATAATTTTGTTTTTATTTTCACTTAAATTAAGCTCTTTTTGAATTTTTTTCTTTTTGGAAAATATTTTAAATAAATAAATGTTGAATTTAATACAAATTTTTTAAAAAATTAGTGTACATTATATCATGTCAAATAATGTTGATGGTAATATTAAGATCATTGATCGATTTTTCAGTAAATAATTAAAATATGCATTAATGTAATTTTATATATGAAGAGTATATAAAATAATATTTGTAAATTTTAAAAATATTGATGTTAGAAATAATGATATTAGTATATTTCTTTAATTATGATATTAGTATATTTCTTTCAGTCCATTTGTTTGCTAACAAGATAATTTTAGCTCAGTGTTTGCTATTTAACAATCTGAATAATAAACGCAAAATATTTAAACATTGAACTACAGCAGTTAATCATCACTTGATCATTTTATTTTTCCCACGTACATCATTTGCAAGATATATTGTTCCAAAATATTTAAAATATTTTAATGATTTACATTTAGTAACCAACATTATAATTGTAACGTTTTACAATAATTTTGATATTATAAAACAATGCTGCTCTTGAAAAATAACAAATTTTTTACAATAGTTTTAATGATTTTCCAAGATTTCCTGTTTTACTAAAAATACTTCGTAATTATTGCTAATAATGAGTATTGTTCGTTTTCGAAATTTAAATGAAAAAATATTTCTAAAAATAATACATGGCAAAATTTATTTTCTGAATATATGCTGTGATTTGTTTGTTATTTTTACATATGGCAAAACTTAAGCAATGTTATTTTTATTTAAAAATTATTCATAGCAGTACAGAATCATTGTCCAAAAGCCAACACTTCAGTTGAAAAAGAGCCAATGTACTGCGACGATAGTTTATTTTATACTATAGGAAAAGTGAAAACATAAATTCTAAAAAATCTGTACAAAGGTTTTCATTAAAAAAAATAATAATAAAAGATAAATAAATATAATACATAGGTAATAATTGTTGAATTTGACATAAGAATAATTTTTCTGGGTTATCATTACCTAATAATAACCATCATCAAAAGTATAGTGTAATAACAGTTATAGAATTTATCGATGCCATTTTAAGTGTAAACTTAAAATTATCAATATTTAAAGGTGGTTTAATTGATAAACTGTAGATGGCTGTCTAAGAATGTGAAGTAAGACAGTTTTGACATGCAATATTATGTATTAAATATATCATATCTGTAACAAACAACCATCACTTTTGCTTTCAATAGTTCATATTAATTCTTCTTCTATTTTAGATACTTTCTTGATAAATAAACCACCTTAAAATAAATTCTCAAAAATTTGATTGCAAAATGCAATGAACAGAGGGTTTTCATAAAATTGAATTAAGCTAATACTATTATCCAAACGAACGGTTTTATTAATAAAATATACCTGTATTTGGAATAGCAAGATAATTTTTTTTATTTTACTTGGTTCAATTTTATTTCTTGAGCCTGTGTACATTTTAAAAATAACTTCTAATCAAGTGTCTGTCAGTTAGTAAAATAAATTTTACCGGTGGAAATTTTTATTTACTTGGTAATAAAATCGCCATAAAATTATATTCATAAAAAATGGATCAATCATTATTATTTATACAATTATTGTTTTTAATTATTAATTATAAAGAAATTATCTACACAAGCGATAATATGTAGAGGCGAAAATTTTGGTATAGAATTTTTTAAGTGTAAAACTAAATGCCCTTTATTTTGTTTGTAAAAAAACAAAACAATTAAATCGTATACATTAACAGAAAAAATTTTTAAAAGAATCCTTATCCTTAAAATTTTTCAATATTTCAAAAATTGTAATTTTTTTTATCTACAAAAAAATATTTTTTAGGGTTGTAGGATTTTTAACAAAATAATTACAACTCATTTTTGAAAATTTTCACAACCTTGAAAACATTTTTATACCTACGAGCCCTTTACGATGTTGTTAACAACAACACATGTAACTAATCATATTTTTTTTTTTGTTAAATAATTTTTTTAAATAAATATTTATACTTTTTCAATAAAATACAAACATCAATAAATCTAGATATATAGCCATTGATTCGAAATAGGTGCGAAAAATTTTGAAAGTTTATTCGTTTGTTCTATAAAAAGGCAAAATATAAAATTTTTTTGCGGTATATTCAGCAGTATAGAAATATTATATGATATTTCATACGCTTAATTAAACAGCTTTTAATTAAATCGTTTCTATGATGATAGATTTCAACTAAAGTGAAATAATATAGAATAATACCCTTTTTTTACTAATTTCAAATTAGACAATAAGCACCGAAAACAAAATTTATAAGCATTAATTGCTTTATTTTCATCACAATGAAAATCTAAAAAAGTTTTCATATAACCAGAATAACATTCTAAAATTTTTTCGAATTTATTTCGAACCACATACTGCATAATAATATATTATTTTATTTATTAATTTTACGTATCATTTTAAATTTAATTATTGTAAAATTTAAAAATATATTTATTATAGCGCATGTGTATATCAATAATGGGGATTGTGTATGTAAGGGATGAAAACAGTAGCGGATTTATTAAGAAGACATAAAATAATTTTTTAAAATTATGTTTAAATTAGTATTTTAGGTGATGAATCAAAACTTTTATCATTTGTATAATTTTAAATAAGGTCTATAAGGCAATTTAAATTTTTACTTTTCCGATTTATTTTTTTTAAGACTTTAACTGTTTTAATTAAAGGAAAAATAGAGTGAAATTATTTCACAAACCCGCGTTGTAAATACCGGAATATTGTATTCGATATTATTAATTACAAATAATTTATATTCAGTTGGTTGACAATATTGAAAAACAAAATAATCAAAGTCATTTCAAAATTTTATCTGACTTTTTGGAGTCGTTTTTAAATCATAGGAAGATTAATTTCTTACCACCTTTTATGTATGGTTAATAAATATTCGATGTTAATATTTGCGTAATATTTTCTATATGGAATTCCATTTGCTTAAGATATTAACGAAATGTATTAGTTAATAAAATACAAACTGACTGTAATCAGTACACAAAACAATGAATAACTTCCTCCAAAAATTTTTTCAATACAAGTGGATCAGAGTATTTATATTTACCAAGATTTTTTGAAACTTCATTGCCATTGTTTATAATTCCGCTACTGGGTGAAAAACGAGGTGGTCTAAACTTACTGGGTAATTTTCTTAGTACCATTGATTGTTTTTACAATTTATTATTTATTGTTTTAAATTTATTTTTTCAATAATTTTTAAAAATTTTTTACATTTAATATATTTTAATTTTTTAAATATAATATGAAATCACAGATAGGGCATAAATTAAATATAATTAGAAAAATGACGACAAAAATTTTAAAATCTAGCAGAGCGTTTTGATTTAATGCTTTTTTGCTGATGGAAAATCATAGTTTTCTTTAAATATAAAATTGCATATTATTAAAAACGGGATTGTTATTTGGGAATTGTGATTCTCTTATTACAATAGAAGAAATATTGTATCCTACTTTTTTAAAGATTTTCTTTTTATATACAACTTGAAAAAAATTTTTTTTTCTACTAACATATATTAATGCTTTTTTTTTAAACTAATTAACAATTTTCAAAGTTTAAATACAAGGTGTTTTCTTAACCTTCATTTATGTAAAAATTAACGTTACTAAATCTCAAAATTACACATAAATCAGATAATCAAACCATAATGATCAACATTCATATTAGTACAGGTTATAAATTATACAATTTTCGAGTAATTTTAAAATTTAATAATTTTTCATTCACAATCAATTCATTTTTGTTTCGAATATTTTTATAGTTTTAATTGTTAGTTCATGATTTATTTATTAAATAAATAGTAAATAATAGATTCAAATTACTTCCAATTTCTTTTATCTGAATTTTTTGGTATAAAATTCAATTTTTTAGGATAATAATTCGTGTGAAGGAAAGAGTCACCTTGCCTTTAAAAAATGTGGGGCAATAATTAATTTGTTTAACATTTAAATTACAAATACATTAAAATTTTTTTTTCTTGTTTGCTAATTTTTTTATAAAATTTCTTTACGTAAAGGTGCAACGATTCGATATATTATAGACTTTTTTTTTCAAAATTATTTTACAGTAAAACTGAAATTTTATGAATATTTACAAAATTTCGACAAAATATCATAACGGTCTAAAAAAATTAAATAAAACCGCGAAGAAAAAACTTGGCACAAATCGAAAATTTCAAAAGTTTTAGCATGTGGCCTTAAGATTTCAGCATTCTAAGTTTTCTATCTAAATAAATAATTAATAAACGCAAATTTTTAGAATTGGTAGTTTTGTGAACAAAAAGAATTTATATTCGTGATTTCAAAATAAAAAATTGTTTGAAATCATGAATCAATCATACTCGTCTGTCACAGCAGCGTATTCCATGCCTGTTTCATAAAATTTCTGGCAGTCAAAAAAAATTTCGTGGTTTTTAAATCCCGAAACTTTTCTGCCATAAAAAATTATTATAAATATATACAACATTTCATTACGTTTTAAACGCAAAGCAATACATGAGTAGCGCACTCGCATGCGTTTCACTACTCGACTGCTGATTCATTCTAATTTTCTATCTATTTATTTCTTTCTCAACAAAATTAAATATCACAATCATTCTTTTTTTTGAGTTTTATTTTTATTTTTTTAAATATAATTTAACGAAAAAAGCATTATCCTTGATTAAATAAAGGATTGAACTAGAATATGCATCTAACCAAACCATGCTGACGCAAATAACATTACTAGTATTGATAAATATATTGATTGACTGTGAATTGATAATTGTCGAGATGCCCCACCAATTGGATGTTCGGTGGGAGATGGCATTGTTTTCGATTTTCCACCCACAGTTTCTTGTTTTTTTCCAGGTGTTCGATTAACAGGATCTGAAAAAGGATTGTTTATAATTAAATATTATAGTAAATATATCCTGGTGGTTTTGGATTAATCGAAAATTTACGAAATGTATTCTTTGGCAAAATAAACATATTTCCTTTAGGATTATACATAATTGAATATAACATATTAAAAAAATTGCTACGCATCAACAATAATATTTATAATAATAATTTCAAAACATTTTCATACTATGTAGAAGGATTGCTACTTATACTAAATTTTAAACAAATAATATTTCTATTGTATGAAAAACTAACCTGGATGGTGATCCCCAGATCCTCCAGAACCTTCTAAGTTATCATCATCTGAATCATCTGAAGCATATTTCCGTATACCCGAACCAGAACCTTCACTAGCATCTTCTTGCATGTAGCTATCTGATTCTGGGAATCCAGCCGTACCTAACGCTGATACAACCACTTGTCTAACATGTCGTAATTTATCAGCTAACCGTGCTATTTGTCCTGATGTTGCTAAATTATTTGGCCTCACCTCTGGATTATATTTTTGCATACTTAAACTAGCATCGACAACTGTTTCGGTATACCTAGAATGATAAAATAAAATAAGCTTTCGATGAAGAAATGGAAAAACGTAGCATGTAGTTCAATCTCATAAAGTCTTATATTTTAAGGTTTCGAATAGCGACCATATTATTTCGACTATTTTTTTGTTATTCCTATTCCGTGTCATGGCTTCATTTTTTTGCGAACAAAAATATTATATATTCCATTTGTACATTATTATATAATGTTTTGTAGCCTGAAACTTGCAATTACAACTTGATGCTTTTTACATTTATTATTCAATTATTTGCGTAGTAGAATAACAAAAAAACGGATTTTCATGATTTTTATGTATGCAATTAAAAATTTTTAAGCATGTGAATTTACTAATGATATCAGATAGTGATGGCCATTTACTCTCCTATTATTATTTTTAAAACAATATATATTAATAACTTACTCTCCAATTCGTTGACCATTCCAACATTCACGACCGTCGCGTGTTTCAGCAAAACTATCATCTTTACATAAATTGTCAGCTAATGTTGCATAAAATCCTCGACTTTTAACTACTGATGCTAAAAATTGTAACAGTTGTGTATCTGGTGGTGTTGTCCTCAAACTAGAACTGATCCGTTCTGGTGATGATCTGCTTGAATCATCTTGTAACTTATCAAATGCATCATCTGTGTTGATTAAAGAATCTTCTTTGTCGGATAATTTTGCACGCCCGCAAGCTAATTTTACCTAAAAACAAAAAAGAAAACTTTTAATACGAATTTTGGTGTATCAAATTAAAAATGCTTAGACTGCATTAACAGTAATATTATAAATGCGAAAGACAGTTTGATTGGAGGATTATAGGATACAGAAAAGAACATAGGGCGCCTTTCATCCTTAAAAAAGTACTGTTCCTGTGGGTTGGCAAAAATGACTTTTTTGCATAACTTGAGAATGGCTGGACCAATTTGGCTAAGAAATGTCAACAAAAAAATTTGGAAAAGGGTTTTTTTGATACGATGCATATTCGTATTTTATTAATTTTTTTTTTTTATTTCTTTATTTTAATTGATATTTTTGCAGAAAGTTTAAATTTCCCTGCAAGAAGATGTGTTACGGCTTGTATTCAATGCTGTTGGAACTATCTAAAGGAATAGGTGAGTAATGCAAGATTTGTTAAATTTAAACAACTTCCATATTCTATATAAATCAGTGCAGTAAGATGTCCGCCAAACAAATTTTGTCTTCTAGTCCTGGAATTAACTGCTTAGAGGTTTTACAAAAATTGACTGCCAAAAACAGCCTTTCCACATTTGCACTACTGTGCAGAAGTACAAAAATTTAAAAACTTGGTAGATTTTGGTTGTTACATGGTAGATGGGAAGCAAAGTGTTTAAAATTGGTAGATCTACTTGAAAGTTGGAAGGATTGGCAAAACGAATTATAATAAACAGGATTTTAATAGAACATGACAAAAATTTTGTTTATTGTAATGTAATAGCTATATTGTAATGTAAATAGCATTCGCGCATCATTTGATACACAATATGTTGTACACACTATTGAAAAGTTGTTCAGTATAAAAATATGCAAAATATGTTAGTCTATTTGTGCAGACAAATATGTTGTAAGTCGGTATGCGCAATAATACACAGACAGACCGTTATATACTGACGGGCAAACAGACAGACAATATACTTAAGATCATATCACTAATATTATTATTATTATTATAGCTATTTAAGAGAGTACACCAACCCATTGTAAACAAGATCACATCTCAAATAAATGTAATATAACGTAGGCTTGTCTCAACTCTAAACACATACTTGA
Source organism: Chrysopa pallens (assembly GCA_020423425.1). Lineage (NCBI taxonomy): Eukaryota > Metazoa > Arthropoda > Insecta > Neuroptera > Chrysopidae > Chrysopa > Chrysopa pallens. The sequence goes on from CM035591.1 coordinate 80,824,057, forward strand.
CACTTTCAGTTAAATGTTATTTTTATTTACATATGTAATTCCATAATATTATTTTTATTTATATATTATGTGTGTGTGGATAGTAGTTCATTTTTTTTTTTAAAATTAACTCCATTAATAGTTTTTATTTACAATTTCACTGTAATTTTATACTTATTTTACACATATTTTATGAAATAAGTACGAGCAAATGAAATTTGTACCCGGATGTTAAAAACAAATAGTTCGAAGCATTTATAACAAAATTGGGGAAAAAATCGAAATTTATTCGAAAAATCCTAGAGTTCTCATTAATAATTATAAAATGTGTTTGACAAGTTTATCATATGTTGACTTTTCTTGTAGAAAGTGCTATTTGTGATCCTGTGAAATGTCGAAAGAATCATATCGCACAACAAGAATAGATGAAATTTATAACTCTATACCAGATTTTTTTTTTGCTCCACTCGTTTAGGAGAAATTGACATTTTAAATGGGAGTATGGGGCAGGTTAATATTGATTCGAAATCTATCAACAAATTTTGTTTTATTGTTGTGCTCATTATTCCGGATTTTTGTGCTTAAATCTCGTTTAGGAGATAACAAAATTTGAAATGGAGGGAGTTAACGTTAAATTTTTTGATATAATTCGAATAATTTAGTAAAAACCAATAATGCAAAAATTTTTTATACACCGTATACTTTTGGAAATATTTGAAGTTGTGACAAAATGATAATAATATGTAAAAAAGTGGTAAAAGCAACATGAAAGCAAAATAATTAGGCAATATAAATAATACTTTATTTTTATTCATTGTGTTTTTAAATCCTACCCTTATCAGTCAATATAATTTATTTTCATGAATATTAGACGACAACTCTGGTCTCAAAAAAAAAATTCAAATCAAATAAACATTTCATTTATGGATCTATCTCCACATTTCCATATCGCAGACAACAGCATACGTATAATAAATATATTCTGCGTAAGTTAATTTTCATCAATTACCAAGAGAATATTATTTATTTAAAATTTATTTCATTTTTCAAGTTTTATTTGTGCTTTAAATCAACTTTTTTTGTATATTTCAAATAATATAAAACATACTTGACACCATCTAACTTCACCTCCAATATATAAGAGGGATAGAGAGGAAACAAAAACTTTAATATCTTGATCTCACAGTTAGTATATAAATCATAGTTAAGAACTAAGAAACTTTACAAGAAAGTTTTTGAAAGTTATGATGAAGTAACTAACCAACCCCATTCTCTTTCCTCAACCAGATTCTCAATATCTATTAGACGACAGGCAAAGCTATGAATAATATTTAAAGGGTAAATATGTCAAATTTATGTAAATATTCGTTAACATACCTATACAACAAACATATGGCTTGGAAAATGTTGTATAATTTACAATTTATCATCAATATTCAAATTAGAAAATGTTCAGTAGACAAGTTGAAAACAATGGCCTAGGAAGGAAGTAAAAAAAGGATTAACTTTCATCGTTAAAGTCACGCTTAATTTACATCCAATTGAAATATTATCACGAATTGTAAATGGAGTTGGTAATTTTGGCAACATAAAACTTTTGACTTCTAATTTTTCCTAGAAGATATTCGAGATAGAAAAGAGATTTTGTTTTAGCAAGATCAAATACAACTTTTTAAATATTAAGATTTAAATATTTAAAAAAGAGCATTGTCTATATGTTATAGTTAATTAGTAACTTAGCCAATGCAGTACACATTCAACATTGAAGATGTACAAAATTTTGTTACCACTTCAATCAAAGCGTCTTTACTTCACGAACAAGAATATGAAGTTTTTTTTTTTAAATCCTTAAAAATAGCCAAAATATGGTCGTTCAAAATTCTTAATTAAACAAAGTAGGAGGTTTGCATAGACGTCATACATGTTCATTTTCATAGTGATTATACACATGGGTTATTCTACGATAAGAGATCTTATCGATTTCCATGGTACTTATATATACTTACATACACTTTTCTCCAAAACTTAGGATAAATAATGTTAGACTGCACAAATGAGTTGATTGTGAATGAATATGTTTAAATTACAATAATATTCAAAAATTTTGCCGTGCCATTTTTCCGTAGAAAATGACCGCTTGTCGTAGAAACTTTTGATATTGAGTCTAGTTACAAATTTTGATTGAATAAAATAGCAAATTTTGGTTTATTGCATCTGCCCTGGCTATGTTCCGATAAAATTTTAGTACTTACTGTGATAATATTGAGCATCCATTCCTAACTTGAGGACTCAGGATGTTCCAATCAGAGTTTGAGAGGGAAAAAATAATTCTACTTTTTTTTTTTTCATTAAAATTTATAAACTTAATTTACTTTATAAGTAGAGTGTCGCCAAAATTAGTGCACCACAACAACAACAAAAACAGGTTGAAACTATTCTACAATTTAGGTAATAAAATTTTTAAGATTAAAAATTAATTGGATAGGTGTGATATAATGGCGAAATATTCTTGCTTTATTTATTGGTAAGGTTTTGCCTATATGAGCATTATAATGTATTAATAAGTGAATGAATACTATATCTGAAATTTATACTTTATCTATAACATATACATGGCTCTAAAATGGTCTCTATCACAAATACCATGAAAGTTATTTACAAAAAACAGTAGGCTCGTAATAAATTGTCAACATGATTGGCTGTAGTATGGATTAATAATAAAATATGTATTCAAATAAATAAGAATTTTAATCCTCAAAACATGATAAAAATATCAATTTAACCACAAATATTTTTTTACAAAACCTTTTTTTGTGTGTTATTTTTTTGTATCCGCTAATAATGAATGCAAGATATGAAATAATTTTTTTATATTTCATTTATTGGAAATTTAATACTGACTTTTTAATCCAAATTATTTCTTCAAAAACATAAACACGTTATTTTTATATGCATGATTTGTTAAATTTTGGTAATTTTTTATATATCACTGTCATTTGAATAATTTACATAAGTTCCAAGTTTGTAAACTGTTTATAAATAGAGCTAGGATTTTAAAATTATACTTTTTTTTTAAGATGATAATAATATGTACGAAAATAATTTTATGATTTTTAATAAATAAATATTTAACTTGTTATACTCCACATACATAATATGTCAGAGTATATTAATATTAGTCTAACGCTACCTATTGTGGCACAAACAACATTTTGGTATAGGTGTTCATAGAATCATTTAATTAGTTCATTTCCGACTGTCCTTTCGTCCTTCATCACGATAACTCAAAAACAAAAAGAGATTGGGAGTTTAAAAAGTGACTTTAAGTTCGTGAATAAGTAAAATCGGTCCATTGGGTCCAATAGATCAAAAACCCAACTTTAAAACTATACAAGATAGAAGAAAAGTTTAAATACAAAAACTTTTTTTTTTCAAACAAATAACTTTTGTTAAACAAATAACAACGGATCTAGAAACGGCGTGGATACAATGCCCCGGGCGTCAGAAAAAATAAAATTAGTTATTGTTAACGGAGGAGGGCGCCACTTTTGCTCTGGGTCACAGAAAGTGTAGATACACCCCTGCTTCAATACGGGTAGTATCATACATTATTAAAACTGAAAAACAAAAAGTGAAATTTACAACTATCAAAACTAATTGTTACATATGAAAATTGCCCCAAAATTACACCGATAGACTGCTTTATTCTATGGATAAGAACTAATGTATAAATAAGCAGACCAGAAGGATAGAGTAAGAACAAAATTGGATTTTCGAAATATTATCATCAATATTTCTAAGCTGTAATACTTATGTTTGTGTTAGAATGTGAGTTTTAGTGTCAAAAAGAATTAAATTGAAAATTGACAATATTTTATAATCATTTAGTAAATAGATAAAGCTAAGTAAGTTGTAGGTACTACCTACGATGTAAAATGATTAATTATTTAAAAATAATAATTGTTCAAACCATACAATAAATGGTTTTTAATTGTCTATACCATTACTAGTATTATGTAATCTTTGTTTCAATATTATTACTATAGTGGTTGTACAAAAGGTTTCAAAAGTATTTTAAGACCCGATAAAACAGAAAATGAGACATCTTCAATGCACTATAATGTAATATACATGGTATTCATTCCATTTTTGGGCTGAAAAAACAATTAACCAAAATAGCTGAAAAAACAATTACCCAAATGTTATAAAATTTGGATGTACAATCTGAACATTAAAACAGAAAGTGTGTTGAAGAGGTTTTAGTGATAAAATAATTCTAAATATAAACGAAAATTTGGATTTGACTTTTTTAGAACTATAAGCTCAATATATGCAGTGTCAAAACTATTTTTATTGAAATGTGTAAAGTTTGGTATCACAAGAAACATGTTGATAATTAGGACATTTCAAAAATATATACTTACATTAATTAATAGCGTTCGCATCATTCAAAATATTTTATATTAAAAAAAAATTACAAAAAAATAAAAACCCTACTACACCAATTTACTCTAAAAAGTACGAAATAAGAAATTATTACAGTTCATAATTAGAAACGCAACGCTTTGCATGATCGCATAACACCTTACCGAAAGAGTTGTTTCTAACAATACATATTAGGGGTGCAAGATTTTCGATAATAATAATTTCTTGTTATGCGTTGTTTAGAGTACTTGCATTTAAATGATACAGTTATGTGCCGGTGAACATACTTTTAATGCACACTGTAAGAGATTGATGTAATTCAATAATTCTATATTATATAGTTGAAAAGATATCAATATAAAATGATTACAATTATATCTTCTTACAGTGGTTAGTTTAAGTGAAATATTTCGTACACTCTTAGCGGTTGATTCATTTCGGTGTATTATAAATGCTTTAACGTTAATATCATATAAATGAGAGAATTTGAGATCGTTTATATGTGAAATATTTTTCACATTTTCTTATTAATCATTTGTCAAATATTGTAGCAAATTGATATTATTATCAATTATAAGCTTGCTGCATGTTTATTTAATTTTTTCACTATCCGTACAGTGTATAATATGTGGAAGAGACTTCTTAATCGATTGATGCGCTACGAGTTTCTAAAATTTATAAAAGACGTTCTCATTTTGGAAAATAAAATTATTTGTTCAATTGTTTACATATAAATTGTATAGCAAGTGTCAAACAAAAATTACAAAAAATGACATTTAATTGAAGTTATTGGGTTAAAAATTGTTAGAATGATTGAAGAAATTGCATTAGTAATTATTTTTAATTGCAAATATAAATAACTATTTATTTAAATTAGTTAATAATTTTTGAGAAAGTTTCGTGTTAAATCGTACATATTCACAGAGTTATATATAACATTTGATTGATAAACTAGTTACTTCGTAACTATAGAAACTAATGAAAACATTTTGATGCACGGTTCACATATCATCAGCTCAGATTATTAAAATTTCCAATTTTACTTCGCGTCTTATAGACGCAAATATAATGACCCCATTCGAACAACAAATTTCTATAGAGCATTTATTCCGAGCAGATGCAGCCATAGAAATTTCTTGATTTCGTAATCCATCAGCCAGATGTATTATTTAATATTCTGAAATATTCAATTTACATTTTTTTCAAAAAGCATTTAAATTGTTAAGGTACTCTAAACTGTATACTTCTTGTATACCGATTTTTTTTCTTTAATCTCGTTTATAATGAAATTTAGTCAAAACGTCAAAAGTTAAAATTATAAATAAGATTGAATTGGAATAGAAAAACTAATAACACAAATTTATTAAAATTTTTCAAATAATTCAATCAGTTGATTTGATCAAGCATAAAATCTGTGTAAACAAACAAATGTATACAAATCAACAAGTTCTAGCAATTTGCGTTAGCAACCACCACAATCAAACTTTTCTAAAAACCACCTGTGCTACCTGTGGTGTACATAGAAATTATTTTATTACTTATTCAAATTAAAAGGTATAAAATAATTCTTTCTTCATTTTCGAGTCTTCTATTAAATAAAACAAATATTTTCGACACTTAAAAACTTCAAGACTAATTTTCAGAGTTGTAAATATCCTGTGGATTGTGTTGCTTGCCAACTTTATCCTTGAACATATTGTATGTATTACATATAATATTATATTTTATAAAAAGTGTGTAAATACATATATAATATTAGACCAGGGTCGATAATTTTTGAAACCAAAAAAAATTATAGTAGGATGAAACCGATTGTAAATGGAAAAGAATATAACAAAAATGAATGGAATAATAATTTACGGGTGATCTGAGGTCGGGAAGTGAAAAGGGGTGAGTTTTTAAGAGTAAAACACAGATTATCTTGATTTCCAGCAAAACTACTAATTTAAAATATTTATTTTTTCACCTTATTTTGAATAAATATCGAAAACCCTAATTTTCAATCGACAAATTTTGAGGTTATGTGAAAAAAGTGTATATATAAAAGTTGTAATCTTTTAATTACCTTCCGGCTTTGCCATTTAACTTTTTTTCATAGAACTTGTTGTTTTGATGGGAATCGAGATAAACCGTGTTTTACTCTTAAAAACTCACCCCCTCTCACTTCCCGACCTCAGATCGCCCGTAAATTATTGTTCCACTTTTTACCATTTTAAAAGGCTTCTACCCTGGTCTATATATTATACTATATACTACTTCTTTAATACAAATTAACAATTGAAACTAATTAAAACATCTCACAGCTTCGTAGCACTGGCAGTGACTTCGCTTATGTATTGTTTTGTGTGTTTATTCAAATATATATATATATATCAAAATAATACATTATTTTTGTATTTAAATGTTTATTTATTATTATTATTATTTAAATAATACATTGTAGTTTGCAAGTGAATGACCTAACAACACCACTAAACTGCGTTCATTAAATGACCTGAACATGACGGACTGAATTAATGATTAAGTTTAGTGTGAGACTCACATCATGTCGTCTTTTAGTGCATACTCTACTCTCACATCAGTTATTATTTATTTATTGAGAGTATGTAAATTTCACGCCTTTTTGATTATAATAATTACTGAATGAAATTAATATCTTGTTAATATAAATATAGGTATCTATCTATCTGTATTATTATATATATATATCAACCTTAAAACATACAAGTGGCAAAAATTAATCGTTTGCAAAACGTAAGATGTATGAGAGGGAAAACGATTTAAAATAAATAATTTATTACGCTGCAATAAAGCATGGTGTCATTATACAAATCAGAATTTTTTCGTTTATTTTTTGGAGCACATGTATCACTAGGATTTATTTACATCTAATTGCTTTTTAAAAAGGAGGTTCACAATTCTACTGAATTTAATTTTAATTATTTATATTTATTAGCTGAAAACTTTCGACTGGGTGAACTGATTTTGATAATTTTTTTTTTTTTGATGGAAATGAAATATCTCAAGGCACCAAAGGCGAGAAAAGTGGCAAACAAATTTTTACTGAATATCTTCAAAGAATTAACTAAAAAATAAACAAATTATAAAAAATTTTTCAGGTGACCAATTACCTTTCGATGGCGGTGCCCATCTCATCCTATGATAAAAAATTGTTTGGTTAGCGTCGACACTGAAAGGTAATTGGTCACAGAGAAAAATTTTAAATTATTGTTTACATTTTAGTTTTTTGAAAGCGGTTTATTTCGATTTGAATGCTGCTCTTATTAAGGGATAGAGTATACGCTTAAATTGGCCTTAGTTATACTTTTCCTTCAATTTTAAAAGGTAATTTTCAATTATTTCGAAAAATTTTAATGTAAAACTAACACAGAAATTTTATATTCCAGTCAAAATGGTAAAATAATAATAACTTTTTAAGTAAAAACAATTTTATTCTTATAGATGTGTCATTTTGAGTAATTCCTGATTTAAACTAAAATATCTTAAAGATATAGACATAAGAGTATCAATTATATATAGGATTTTAGCACTTGAATTCGAATAAAATTGTCATTATGTTGTTTTTTGTTTGATATTCAATTCAATTAATGACAAAAAATTATTTTTTAAATTTTTTGAAAAAAAAAAATTAAGTTGTTTTTTTGAATTGATTAGACAATGAATGGCATGTTGAAAGTTGTACCTGTATTATTATACTGTTTAAATAATAATTTTCTACTTGAATTCATAATTAATTTATAGTAAATCATTGTAATACAAATATTATTACAAAATTTATATATCAATCAAAACTTGTCATTTGTGTAACTATTTGAAAACTTAACTATGGTTATAAAGCTACATTTACACTTTCAACCAATACGTAGCCGGTGTTATTGACGACATATAATAAGTTTAGAGTAAATGGCCAAATAAAATTAGAAAGACATATGATTCCCAAAGATATTTTATCCAATTTTGATTGCATACATTTTATAATCGACATTCCGTATTTATTACCAATATTAGGGTGTAATATGGTCTTTAACCTAAAAACCTACATCTATGAACGATTATTAAGATGTATGTATTACCGGTTGTGATTTGATCCATGTTTTTCATGCGTTATCTTTTTGTGCATTAACGGGTCTTGTATACATTTCTGAAATTAATTTTCACTCTTTTTTAAGTTATATAAATTGAAAATTTACAAATAAACTCTGATTGTAATAATACGTAATTATATATATATCAATGTCAAAGTATTATAAGATACAAATTTGGTGGAAACGCTGGGTAATAATTTTGCTCATTATCATTCAAAACATATAAAATATATAAAATATTTTTGAAAGTAGAGAAAACTCATTTTAATTTTTCTATCATTTGAAATCTGGAAAACTAAAGTATTAAACTAAATTTTACTCTTAATTTGAATACCTACCTTTTTCTAGGTACATATTTTGTAAACTAAGCGCCTAAACAGATAATTTAAAAATGGAAGCTAAAAATTTGGAAATTTCTTTCTTAATAGCGAAGGATTTTTATTTAAAATTCGGCAATTAGTAGGTTAAGAAAGTATATTAATTAATTTTAATGTAAATTATGAATTGCATCGATGAATTCAATATCGAACATATTGATGATATAATTTCAAATTATAGTGTTTAGACAATGAATCATTATGATATTAGAAGTTACTACAATAATATTTCAATCACTTCACATAAAAAATCCATTAAAATTAATTAATTTTATTATGCATAAAATCAAATTAATTAATATTATTATTAATATTCAATAATTTAATTGATTAATTAGAAACTGGTTAAAAATGGAAAAGATTCATTCTTAAATTATATTTATAAATGGAGTTATAATTTAGCCCACTGTCGTAAATATGAATAAATAATAATTGTAATTATGAAGAAAACATCAATATTTTTGTCACTATTATTGGACATTCCTGTTAAGAGAGGCTCCAATTATTGGTCAAAATTTTTGTAATTTATGTATAGAATCAGTGTTGTCTCCTAGAATTTATTCTATGTTCCTGGGTTGTATTGTTTGTTTTTGGGGTGGTAGATAAAAATTAATAGATATTTATTAAAAAAATTAAGTGCTTAAAATTCCAAAATACATGTTATATAAAAAATATTTTTCTTGAAAACAGCTACAATCTGTAGTATATCTTTATCTGTAGTTGAGTTCAATATTGAAAGAATTATATTTTTGTACTGTGTGTACTGTTGAGATCTTAACATGAATATTTCAGAAGAATAAATTGAGAATTCTTAAGGCATTCGACTTATTTATAGACTTTCCTTTGGGGTGAATTAAAAAAAAATTAATTTGAATTATTCTTAACGATTCAATACACACCCCGTATTTATAAATGATGTATAGTTTAGTAGTTATTAATATCGCATCTCTCACGACATAACTTTTACAATTAAATATTAATTTTAGTAAAACCATTCACAAGAATATAAGGTACAATTATACATATTATTATTGCTTTACTTTTATTTTACTTTAATAACTTATTGTATTAATTGTTTGAATAATTACTAAAACAATATTAATTAACAACAAATTTAGAAGAATTAAAACTTCATATTTATTTGTCTTTAAAATTCCTTGAATATTGTCACTTACTTCAAATAACATTTTTACTTTGTATTTGTATTTTAGAAAAACAATTAAGAAGATATGAAAACTTTGTAACAAAAGTATAAGAAGGTATGAAAAATGTGTAACAAAAAAATTAAATCGCCGAAGAAACTGAAAAAATAATAAATTTTTTTTATTTAACCTTAATAAGTAAGTTCTTAAACTAATGTTAGTATGACTAAGTAATTTTGAGTTGGCGGCCGCGCATCACGCTTAACGTGATTCATTAATTTAGTTGCTTGGCGCCGACTCAATTTTAATTAGGTATACTTACATTGCTATAAGAACTTAGTTATTCAGGTTAATTAACAACTCAAAAGTCAAAATACAATAAATATTACAAACATATATAGGTATACTTACATTAGTTTAAGAACTTAGTTGTTAAGGTTAAATAAAAAACGTTTATAATTTTTACTTTTCAGTTTTTTCGCCGGATGTTTATTTTCAGAACTTTATATTACTGCTATCACATATTATATAATTGGTCTCTTATCTGTGGTTGCTATCGTTCATAAAAATTATTCTTTGATTGATTCAGTTTTGACGTTTAAAATTTTAAATTATGTTAGTAAAATAGTTAAATTTTAATTCAACATTGCATTGTAAACATATTTTGGTCTTTTAAAAAATTAAACATTATTATTTTTTACGAAAAAAAAAAGTAAGGTATAATATGTTATTATAAAATATATGTGACTATTTATAAAATTAAGTCCAATGATTAGTTTGTACTATTTTACAATCAGATTGTAAAATAAAAGCACAATTTCTCCAAAAACTGGAATCATGATAAGTATAGGGTAAATATTATCAAATTTAAAATAGACATTTTACCAATCCTATAGGAGATAAAATGGTTCAAACATAAGTAATTTCATTTCACAATTTTACATTTGGAAATGATTAAATAATAAAAAAAATACTTTCAAAATTTTTCTTGTATTTCGTCAAACTAAAAGAAATGAACCAAAATTTAATTCACCAATAATAAACGACAAATTGTATTAATACTTTATTCATGGCTCATTTTGTCCATAACACAATGTCCAAATGTAAAATATGTTCGACATCAACTCTGTTAATTTGTATTTTTATTTGTTTTATTATTTCTTCATAGAAATATTTTCCAGAGTTTGATCAAATAAATCAAATAAATAAACGAACCATCACGAATCAACTAATTTGTTTTAACTGTTTTCCTCGGTCCAAATTTTCCAACGAACTACAATATACGAGTATTCATACCTATGTTACAATTTTTATATTATAGAGAGATATAAACAAATAGATCAAAAATATGTATATATTGACTTAAATAAATTAATCACCTATCTAATTAAAATCAAAAAACTTTAATAAAGTTACAAAACCAATTTTTGTTGTTGTTAATAATGATGTATATTATAATAAATGATGACCCACAAAATGAACCGCAGGGCAATTAAATAATTTTTATTGTCATATAAAAACCAGAAATTATAAAATAAAAAAAGAATAGTATAAAGAAAAAAAACTTGTTTGAAAGAAAGTTTTACTGTATTTGGAAATAAATGAAGAAGTTGAATTGTCTATCTGTCTGTCTCATCTCTACTTGGCTTGCATTCATTAGCTTTGTGTTAAGCCAAAATTTATATTAACAAGAATAAAACAACAAAAATAACTCGTTTACTCAAACAACACCCACATAAATTAGTGTTAATAAATAAATAAATACATTAAAACATACATAAAAACATTGGTCATTTGCCTTTTGAACTTTACACAAACGTTACAAAAAGACTAAAAAACAGATTTTTTTTGTTTTCAAGTTATGTGACATTTTGTATTTGCATTAATAAAGATTCTGAATCACTAAGTGGTGTCGGTCTTAAGCCTTTTGGATTTTCTAAAGTTTGAATAATGATTAAGAAAACATAATCTGTGGATTTTAATTTTTTCAATGTCAATATCGCAATAATTTCTTTTTTATGGCAAAATTAACGAGTTTGTACTTAATTGACTACAACTTCCATAAGTTTCTAAGAAATAGCAAATTACTCTATGTAGATATTCAATAGACGGGGCCAAATTTCCACAGTGTGTGAAACGTGTTCCAACTTAATAAATAGCGTATTTGTTAACTAATTTTTTTTTTCAAATTCCGGGGAGAAATGGGAAAAAACTTTGTGAGAATTTTAAACCGGAAAAATTTAAATGAAATAAATGACAGTTAATAAATTTTTGTGTAATCCATGTGAAATGGTTTAATAAAATGGGAAAATTGTTTTTCAAATTTTTTTGCTGTACAAATTGTTACAGCAAAGCGTGACTTGATCTGCTAGTATTATCTAAAATTATAGTATTTGATAATTTTAATAGTATGTTTTATTCAAACTTTAGGACTACAAAAGGATTTAAAATTATTTGCATAGGTAATAAATTGGCTTTACACAGACAAATAATTAAAAAAATTACACTATAAACTAATCCATGCAAAATCTTAACATGAAACCCGTGATACCCGTGACTGTGGGATATGTTTCATGAAAAAACATTAGGGTAAAAGAATGTAGGCATACTATATTCTAAATATATATAACGATAAATAGATTCTAAATTCGCTCGCTGTTTATAATAGTCAAATTTGTTTTACGTCTGTAAAAGATTGTCGGATTTTATACAAACAATAAATAATCAGAATAGCCAAAACCAATTCATTTGTATAACTACAACCAGCAAAACTTAAATATACAAGGTTATTTGTAGTTAAACATACAAATATCATTTATGAAATCATACTTCGATCGGCATGAAGTCAATTTGCTACGGAATCCACTCAACTTTTTTAAATATCACATAGTACAAGGAATTAATAATAAGTTCAAAAATTATTGAAATTTTTGTTGTCTCTAAATTTAAAAATATTAATATAATTCGGTTTCCTCAATTAAAATAATTAATTGATTTTTATTTATTATTAAATAGAACTGCAAAATAAAGAAAGATTATTCAAGAATTTTTATGGTACCGGTATCATAATAAAATAACTGGATTGTCTGGTAGGATTAAAAAATGCGTAAAAAATTCTCAAACATATTGCAAATGATTAGTTTATAGAGCAACCAGAAATATAATATACTGTAATTAAAATTGTTTTAATATACTGCTGCATTGCATGTCTAAATAAGATTGAAAATAAACTAACTATACATTTAAATATTAGTAATCTAGTAATTCAACTGCCTAGCTATTATTTATAACCAATAATTGATGACATTCATTCAGAGAGCTAAGTTTATTTGTGTTATTTCTGTTTATTAGAAGCTCAAAAGTTCAGATTATATTGGTTACTAATATAAATTTAAACACTCAATATGCAACGTCTTCGATATTCTTGAATCGAAATTCAATTTTTGAGCAAATACAAATTTAAAATACCATATCGTATATACATAAACATAAAAAATACATTTTTAAGGTATGTTTTCATATATCAAAAAAGAAGAATTTCTTACTTTAATTTTTAATATAAAACTAAAAAGCGTAAGTATTAAAATATAGTGGGAGTGTAAGGAAGATAAAAACTATGATTTTTACAAGACCATATTATATTTATTTACGCCATCTGAGTTATTTACTAACACAAAATTTGAACTCCACCGAACAACTTTTAAATTTAACTAACAACAAAAGTGATTATAACAGCTAACAGAGTTAATTGTTTAGATACTCAACATTCTGTATCAATCTTTTTTACTAATAAGCATTCATAAAATGCTCTAAATATGCAGTCCAAACAGTTACAAATAAATATATATAATAATTATATGTTTTTTTTAAACAATCATTTTTAGTATTCGGACTTTTTTTCTATCGTTAATGGTTTGAAAGTTGGATAATGAATCCAATGGATCGATTTTGCTCATTACCATATTTTATCTTACTTTTCATGCCTCGAAAATGTCCTAAACTCGGTATATAATCTTATATGATAATAGGTCTTTAACCAATATATACTAAACACTGCTGATATAGTTTTTCTATCGTTGAAAGAATTTTTCCAATATTAGTTTATTTAATAGTCCTAAAGATTTTTCCCTACGAAAAATTTAAATCTTTACTCTTATAATTTAACGTAAATAAGTAGCATTCATATTAACATCATAAAAATTTTTTCATTCAAAACATAGTGTTGAATGTGGTTTCGAAAAATTAAGAAATGTAACTAAAACAAGTGGGTTTTTTAAATAATGGTCAAACTATGCGCATTAATTTAAAACTGATAACATTAAAAATATGTTTTTGTTATTCATAATTAAATAAGGGAAGAAAAACTTTACAAACATAAGGGCCAACAAAAAGTTTTCTCATGAAATTATTATTTTTTTCCATAAATAATAATTGTTTGCACCCTTAATGAAATAATTAAATTATAAATAGAATGTTTAAATAAATGTTAAACAAGTTATCCACTTTTAAGATATAAAATTTATTTTTATTGTCATTTTTAAGACATTTTTATAAGTTTTATTTATTTTTTATGGTAATTTATTCGTTTTTTTTTTTTTTTTTTTCTTTAATAATTTTTTGACTTATCTAATATAATTATTGTACTTTAAAATTCTTTGTATGTTGTTTATCTTAACTAAATCGATTAATTATTTTAATTTTTTCTGTTTAAACAAATATATAAATATTAAAACATGTAATTAATACTTTATCATAAAATTTACAATAATTTCTTCATAAGGTCATAAATTTAATGTGTTTTTTTTTTTTGGGTATACATATTTAATTATTATTTTTGATATTACCGAAAGCGATAATCTTTAAAAAAATTTATATATATATATATATAAAACACATATAATTGACCTTTAAAATTAAGCTTTCTATTTCATTTAGACCTATTCTAAATAGTTCTCGTACACGTTGTTCAGGAGACGTATATAAAATACATCATGCGTTAGGTTTCACTTAACTCCCCTTACTTGTCATGCTGTGTTACATTTAAGTTTTACTCGCTTGCTGGATTCCAATTGAGCAAAAATTAAGCATACATATGTAAATAAAATGACAATCAATTCTGATTACGTAATGTAATAAAAAATACAATGGTAGCGATGTAAAACTTGGTCCTTTTCTGCTTCCTACGTATACTCGACATATATAATATGTCATGGTATATTAATTTTAGTCTCAAGTTTGTAACGCTACCTAATATTGAGCGCAGAAACAAAAGTTTACTATAGGTGTTCATAGAATTACCTAATTATTTCATTTTCGACTGTCCATCCTTCCGTGTATCACGATAACTCAAAAACAAAAAATGATAGCGAGCTGAAATTTAAGTGACGTATTCTACACATAAAAAGTGAGTTTTAGTACATGAATGTCCAAAATTCTTTTTAATAGCTGTTTTACCGCCTAATATCATTAAAGCTTGTATAAAAAAAAATAATTTTTTACTTAATAATTTAATTATTTATAACATATTATATAGACGTACTTGCAAATATAAATCAAATGACTTTAATCGTATAAGAGGAAAAAAAATCGAATATTAAATAAATTAGAAGAGTATGATGAACTGCCTCATACCATTAACCTCCCCGACACTTTGTCATATTCTGTCTCAATAACCAAGATGTCTTCCTCCGTATATGCGAACGTATTTTATGAACGAACCCTAATTATCGATTTTTACCATTCATTAAAAAACACTTTATTAACAAATATTGCACTTATCTCAACCGAATACGAATATTGCACTTATCTTAAAATTTTCTTTTTTTATTATGACCACGAACAACTGAATAGAAAATGCATTTACTCTGACTAAATGCGAAGATCAAATTTAAAAGTTAAAATTCGCTTTTAAAGATATTTGTTTGTACACTAAATGAATAAACTCTGTTCTTATAAATGCGGGTTATTATGTTAACAGACAAAACCGAAACAAAAGGATAATAGAACAATTTTTTTTTCAGTTTACTGTCAAAACTTCTATCAAAAAATTTTGATTGATGGCTTACACAGAATATAAAAAAAGTTTTATTTGTCACGTGACATATTTAACATGATTTTAAAAAATCTACTCTGGCAAAAATATTCAACAAAAAAAGATATTATCAGTAAAAAAAACTTATTTATAATCAGTAGAAAAAAGTTATATTATATTTTTTACGCTTGATAACACGATAGGTATTTGTTAGAGTTTTAAGAATGAACACATTTATTGGACCGAAAATTTGTATACAAATATTATTCGTATATCAACCATCGTTTATAATCCTATATCTACTTTAATGCGTCTAAATACGTATTTATATAACAGAAGGTAAAACGAGCAATTTTTTCATATAAAATTTTTTACTGGTGACTCTCATTTTATAGATATGCTTGAATTGATGTCCTTTACAAACAAATCGAAACTTACGAATAACCACCTGAGATTGTGTTCTTAAATAATACACAGCGTGTGCTTGCAAGCATTTTGTGGGATTATAACCACTCGTCTATAAATTTTTTAATGTACCCTAATTATGGTTAGTTTAACTTTTATCTCTATGAGGTAGGTTGTTCAATTCCTACAGCTTTACACGTGGATGTTGTCTCTCACTTTCTTTTTTAAAGTGTGGGGCAGATTTAAGTGTATAAATCCATCATCTATCGAATATATAAGATAAAACAAAAGAGAGGCAAGTATTTTTCAATAATTTTATATAAAAGTTTTCCATTTTCTAAACGTTGTATCAAAAACTTTAAATTTCGATGTAACTAGTATATAAGATGATGTATTATGGATAAAGTTTAGGCTAGGTACTATAGTTGATTTGTAATGATATTAATAAAGACAAAAAAAAAAACAAGTATAGGTTAGTTTACTTAAATATAACAAATCATATAAAAGCTTAAAGATTGTTTTCAGTGCAGTTCAGAACTAATTTTTTTTAATAATTATTATTTATCTTCATTGGATTTCATTACTTGCAAAAATGTTCGGTTTACTTACATTTATTTGTAATGTGACAAAGATACAATAAATATAATCTATCATATTTTATTTCATATATATAATATAAATATATATATATATATATATATATATATATATATATATATATATATATATATATATATATATATATATATTATATATATATATATATATATATATATATATATATATATATTAATGGTTTTGATTACGTTCAAGAATTTATCAAGAATGCGATCATAAACTGTATTTAGATGCGTTAAAGGAATTGAGCATAATCAAAGAATGCCGTTTTATTCATACCATTAGCACAATTGATACAGTATTATTACCTAGATTTAAAATCAATTCATATGGATTAATAACCATTCCTGTTTGTTTAATGTGTAAATAATATCTTCAAAAATTACCTACCTCCTGGTTGCTTTTTGGAAAATTAGGCTTTTGAAAAAAATATTTTTTTGTAATAATTGGAAAGATCGATCATGTTTAAGTTTGATATCAAAATTTTTTTTTCGTCATAAATGAAAAATTATATCATATGAAAAAAATTTTTATATTCAGTACGAATCACACCCAGATAGTTCTCGAACCAATTGTTAACATTTTTATATCACTCGTTGATAATGCCTGTGTTTAGAAAATATAAAATCATGGATGATGTCATCAATATAGTTTATTAGCATATTTTTTAGAAAATTGCCTGGGAAATTTTTATTCCACCTTAGTCTCATAGTCCATTTGTTTTAGTTTGGCATTATTATAATAATATAACATAAAATTTACTTTGAAACTATGATATATTTTTAGTTTGTAACGCTAAAAATATTGATAATTCATCTTTACGCCAAAAAAGTTTGCAAGACTTCGTCAGTAGAAGCTAAAACAAGAAAAATTTGATACTGTGGTTTGTCGCAATTTCAAAAACGCAGTTTGCGCTATATTTTTCGATTAATAGATTTCTACTTAAAGATGTAGATGTTCTTCATTCCGATTCAAATCTTTAATAAGGATTTCCAGAAAATTGTCCATCAAGTGGCCTCATCTGTGGTAAATAAGAGGTTAATGTAATACTCAAAGCACTTAATTTTTTTCAGTCAACAAAAATATTGTATTATAAAGGTGCGTTAAGTAGCATAAACGCGTAATAGGATCTCAAGCATTATATAAAAAAGGTCTAATTCGGGAAAAGTAACATAATCAGCATCATGTAGCAAATGAAATGTGTGTCGTTTCCTGGTGAAGACAAAACTAATTAGTGATACTGAAGTGAGACATGCTGTATGAGTTTCGCATTAGGATTTTATAGGGAAAATCTAACATATGTGAGACATTTCAATGAAGTATTCTCTAATTTCTCCTATCAAATGAGGGCTTGATTTGGAAAACATAAAATTTTAAACATAAAACACCTTTTTTTGGTAAATAGTTTTAATTATTTTGAGATTGTAGTCAATTAATTTAACTTATATGTGCGTTTTTAATGTTACAAATAATAATAGCTCAGTGTCAATTCCCATACCTACGGTCACGAGTATAGCTTAATGTTCGCGGAAATTTCTATAAAGCTCTATAATATAAATATAGAGAAAAATATGTGTTTATGATCATGATTGGAATCACGATGTCAATTTTCTCAAAAACTTGAGGCGGAAATGAAGGAATATATATGTTATGTTTTGGCTTGGCCAATGGACGTAATATCCAAAGGCGAAATACTATTTACTTAATTTTATGCAGAAAAATGTAAAAGGGAAGAATATGGTTGCACTAACCTTTTGTAAACGCCTACCGCATTAGTTTTCTTCAAACTGCAGCCTTTCACCAACGTAGTAAGGATGATGGAATTAGATAATAATTTTAGGATATTGATGGTGAATTAGTTTGAAGAATTAATGTGATAAATAAGATGTTTCATAAATACACAAACACACGATTTTACATAAAATAATCTAATTATGATATAAATGGATTCACTATCCGAATTAAGACACACTGTCTTATACACGATAAATGCCTCGCGAAGAGATTAATTATATTACACTTTAAATGGTGGACACGCTATCCAGGTTTAGGCACACTGCCTGTTAATATATATACACAAGGAACGTACTGTTCGCTATGATTGTTACACCACAAGAGACTGTTAATAAGTGGTTAATAAGTGACCTCTGCACAGAAGGCGAAAAGGTTATTCTCACTCAATTAGACAAAGACGAATAATTACATACAAAAAAAATAGTTTTAATTCTCTTTGACTGAACACAAAATTTGATTAACTCATAAAACAGAGTCGGATTTGAGGTAAAAGTCGGAACCTAAATTCCGGCGCGAACATTCCCCCCACCTTAAAACACTGTTTTAAAATAAAGTGAAAAAACTCTATAACAAATAAAATGAATCAACACACTCAAATTTAGAATCATACGTCCTTAACACTTTTTGAGCCGTATGATTCCCTTTAGGGAAATCCGAAAAGGATTATTGTGATGGGAGGGGACACAGCTTAACCACTGGTCGTTTATAAACCCCATCTTTGGTTTTGACCGTGGCAACTCTAATGACGTTATCTCTCCCCGGAAATACCTCTTGTATTACTCCAGTAGGCCATTGAAGTGGGGGTAAATTGTCGTTTTTGATTAAAACTAAAGTACCCGGAGTTACAGGACATATTGGAGTATTCCATTTTTGTCGCGTTTGCAACTCACCTAAATATTCTTGGTGCCATCGTTTCCAATACGATTGGACCAAGCAATCCAGCAATTCTTTTCGTTGTAAGGTATTTAATGGCCTATCAAGTACATCATATGCAGGTAAACTTTGTAACGGTGTTAACGTTAAAAAATGAGCTGGGGTCAACGGTAGACCTTCAGCCGCATCTGAAGATTGCCAGACTAACGGGCGCGAATTTAACAATGCTTCAATCTGGATAAGCACGGTTGAAAATTCCTCATATGATAAAATTTGCTCTCCAATAACTCTAGTTAAGTGATTCTTAACTGATTTTATCATACTTTCCCAAGCTCCTCCAAAATGGCTCCCAGTGGGTGGATTCAATCGCCAAATGATACGTTGACAAGATAACTCGGAATTTAAAGCTGATTGGTATGGATCAGATTGCACAAATTCATACAAATCATTTAAGTATCTTTTAGCACCGATAAAATTTGTACCGGAATCCGAATAGATTACAGAACACGGACCGCGTCTAGATAAAAATCGCTTGAACGCCGCTAGAAAGATATCCGTACTTAAATCGGATGCCAGTTCCAAATGAACCGCTCGGGTTGTCAAACATGTAAAGAGACAAAGGTATGCCTTTTGGGATCGAACTCCCCGATGTCTACTTAACGTTATATAGAATGGACCACCATAGTCGACACCGGTATAGGTAAATGCCTTAGCTTGAGATACTCTGACACTGGGTAAATCAGCCATAATCGGTGATTGTGAGCGCGGTTTGGTTTTAAAACAAATATTACACTTTTGTACACGATAACGCACCGTTCCTCTCGCTGCTAAAATCCAATATTTTTGACGCAATAACGACAATAACAAATGAGGTCCGGCATGTAAGTTGAATCGATGATTATAATCGATTGGTAGATCCACAAAATGATCCTTTTTGGGTAGCAACATAGGATGTTGTTGGTCGTAAGCAATCACCGCATTTACTAAGCGACCTCCTACCCGAATAATGTTATCCTTTATGAAAGGATTCAAAAAACGTATTTTCGGAGAACACAGTTTGTTATTCTTCAATAAACGAAACTCTTCTCGAAAATGAACACGTTGAACAATAGAAATAAGGTAATTTTCGGCTTTGGTTAAATCTTCGGCTATAATATTTTGACGTTTTGGCAATATTCTAGCGAATCGCAACACGAATACGGTTGACCGTATTAATTTTAACCAAGAACCGCAACGATTAATTAATGAATAAAGAGGATGCTCCTCCTCTTCGCACACTAACAACGAAATTGTCTTAGCCTCACAGACAACTTCTTGTTCAATATTTTTTGTAAAAGGTTTTATAGGCCATTCTGACCTATCACGCGAACACCATGATGGTCCACTCAACCAAAACGGATGTTCGAGGAATTCTGTCGGTGATAATCCACGAGACGCACAATCTGCCGGATTATCACGACTTGAAATATGATACCACGACGACACATCAATTAACGATTGAATTTTCGAAACACGATTAGCCACAAAAGTCTTCCACTTATGTGGCGAGTCATTGATCCAATTAAGCACCACCATTGAATCAGAAAACGCAAACACATTAGCAATATTCACTCGGTTTGAATATTGAGTAATCACACACTTTAAAAGTTTTGATAACAATAATGCCGCACATAACTCTAAACGAGGGATAGTTAAAATTGTTTTTACTGGAGCCACTTTAGATTTAGCACATAATATATGGATTTGTATGTTACGGTCGGGATCTATAACTCTTGAATATATAACAGCGGCATATGCTTTGGACGACGCATCGCAAAATGCCAACAATTCCAACGAAAAACCTGTTTGAAATCCGATATGACGCGGGATTTTCAATTGAGTTAAATCTTTCAACTCAGTTTGAAAGGCCTTCCAAATGTTTTGTAAATAATTTGGAATGGGTTCATCCCACTCAAGCTTGAGTAGCCATAATTCCTGAATTAATAATTTCATATGTAAAGATACCGGAACTAATAGACCTAAAGGATCCCAAATTCGCATTACAGTTTTCAAAATATTTCGTTTTGTACTCTCTAAATTTTCCACACAAATTGAAAAACTTAGTACGTCACTATCTGCTTGCCACTGCAAGCCAAGCACTTTCAAAAACTCTGTAGGGAATTCCAAAATTTGATTCGAACGTGCATGATCAGGAATTTTATCAGATAACTCACGAAAATTAGTAGCCCATTTTACAAGTTCCATGCCTCCTGCTTGGAATAAACCTACTAATTCACGGTATACATTATGCGCAATCGATTTTTCGGCCACAGAACAGATAATATCATCGATATAAGTATCACGTAATACTATCTTGGACGCTAAAGGAAATTTTTCCGCTTCATCTTCAGCTAATTGGTGTAAAGTGCGTAAAGCTAAGTATGGAGAACTTTTAACACCAAAAGCAACTGTAGTTAATTGACAAATTTGAATAGGTTCTTCACAAGAAAACCTCCACAAAACACATTGATATTTTTGATGAGTAGGACACAATTTAATTTGTCTATACATCTGTCTCACATCTGAGGTCAGAGCAAATTGAAATAAACGAAAATTAAGCAAAATTTCAAAAATATCAGTTTGTAATTTCGGACCGGTATATAAAGCATCGTTTAAAGATATTCCTTTATCTGTTTTCGCGGACGCATCAAAAACCACTCGTAATGGCGTAGAGCTAGAGCTAGACTTTAAAACCCCGTGATGAGGAATAAAGTAGCCGCATGATTTAGGATGTATATTAAGTATGGTCTTAAGATGACCTTGATCGAAATAGTCACGCATAGCCTCCATATATTGTTTTTTGAACAGAGGCATAGATGCAAATCTTTTTTCTAAGTTTTGAAATCTTTTTAAAGCAGATGTATAAGAATCTCCTAAATCAGAAAAAATCTTTCTAAATGGTAACGCTACCTCGTATCGACCACTTACGTCTCGCTTAACAGATGATACAAAGAATTTCTCACACTCTAAATCATCTGCATTTAATACGGTACCGGTTGGCACTTCCTCTATTTCCCAAAATTTTTGGATCAGTTGATCCATATTAAGAGGTGAATTAACACAACAATATGATTGAACAATGTTATTGGTTACTTGAGCTTTCGCTTTACCCATAATGATAAAACCTAACGTCGAATCAAGGGCGACTGGCGAGTCCGGACCTGTGATTCGAAGTCCTTTAAGAATGTAGGGCACTAGCTCGGCGCCTATCATTCCATCAATTTCACCTGGACGATAAAATTCATCATCTGCCAAACGCAAATTTTTAAATGTATCACACACTTCACTATCAATCACACAGGTTGGCAATTGATCAGTAACTTTATCAACGATTAAAACATCCATCGAGTATTTATTTTGAGTGTTATATTTACTATGAAAATTTAAATGAGCTTGTCCGTTGACGCGCTTTTCGGAAACACCAATTCCTGACACGGTCAGAGACGCTCGGTTTACTGGTAGTTTGAGTCTTTGACAACACCTCTGAGTTAGAAAATTGCATTGACTTGCACTGTCAATCAAAAATCTGAATAAAGATTTTTCTCCAAAATGAGACACAACCTGTACTTGAGCCGTAGCCAATAATACAGTATATTTTGATTTCACTACTTCTGATGTCGAACACAAACTCACCGGCGGAGATTGTTTGGATTCGACTGATACACTTGATGATGAGGGATTACAATTTACTATGTCCGAATTGTCTTTACAATTGGCACTTGACTTTTGTATAAAATGTAAAAGCGTATGATGGCGTTTTGAACATTTATGACAACTGGTGTTTGAACTACAATTCTTGACACCGTGATTGGAATTCAAACAATTGAAACATAAATTACATGCTTTAACTGCATGGACTCGTTCCGTAGGCGTTAAAGATATAAATTTATGACACTTGTATAATTTATGATTTCCCTTACACTTGGGACAAATTGATTTCCCATACGTATTATTATTCATGGCACTGGATGAGCTTGAATCGGCACTAATAGCAAACGAATGCATCACGGCTTTAGAATTTGTTTGTTTACTTGAATTTCCCGAACCGCTAGTGCGACTCAAAATTTTAGCTTGATTTTTGATAAAAATGGAGAGTTGATTGTAAGTCGGAATAACCCCTTTGGTTAATGACTGTTCAAACAATCTCTGTGTATGTGTATCCAATTTTTGTAAAGCAATTGTCATTAAAATAAAATCGGATAATTCTCCCACATTTACTTCTCTTAAAGCGGAAACTGCACTATCAAATTTCTCTATGAATAAATTTAAATTTTGACCATTTTCCACTGAAAATGGTTTAAATTTCAATATTTGGTCCAAATACATAAAAGCGATTTGTCGAGAATCCTGATATTTATCAATTAGGGAATTCCACATAATCAAGTAATTTTCAGGGGTCGGTGGTACACCACTACATAACGCAAGAGCATTATGAGTTAAACTGCCCAATAAATAATGTAGTTTTGATATATTATCTAATTTTTTATTTTCATGTACTAATGATTTGAAAGTAGCATAAAATATAGGCCATTTTAGCGGGTTGCCATCAAACGATGGAATTGAAATTTTAGGAAGCCTAGGAGAAGCTGTATCCCCAATTGATTTCATTGACTCATTCACCTGTTCGGATTTTTTCATTGACTCATTCACCTGTTCGGATTTTTTCAGATTAAGGGAATCAGCTATGGATTTAATGTGGCGAAAAAGTTCATCTACTACATTCAATTCTTGATAATTGGGAACAAATTCAGGATCTAATTCTAAATTTATTAAATTTATTTCATCAACTAGAAGCTCAAACTTATCACAAGTTTCTTTTAAAGTTGAATATCTGAGAAGAAAATCTTTCAAAACTTTCTCATCTGAAATGTTTTTACTTTTGTCAAACAATATTTGTACTCTACTGAAAAGAGTTTCCTTTTTCGAAGTTAAAACTTTTAATTTTGATTTTAATTTTGCTTCAGCCATTATTGTCAACAATTGAATTTACAGTACCCAATATATACACAAGCAAGGGATTACACTCAAATAAATAGTGTGTATTTATTAAATATTAGAAAACAAAAATTAGTTAATTTGAAATAAATATTGTAAGTATCTATTTCGTATGCCGTGATCAAAACAATACCTATACACAAGCAATAGGTATAAATGACTCAACAATGTACAAGTTTTTTCAGACATAAATGGTAATAATACTCGAACAATATATAAACACCGAGATGAATACGTTGAAATGTTTGATATTATGAGATAATAATATCTCCTTACTCACTCAATAAAACAGTGTCTTAAGATATGTGATGTTGTCTCACTCTCGCATTGCGGACATGCGCACACGATTGATTGTATGTAAAAATAAACAGATCTTGTTTTTGCCACTTACAAAAACAAGTTGTTACTTTATCAAATATTTTCGCGCGTATTTTTAACACGTGGAGTACGCGGATTTTAACCTAATTTTCTAGCGAACTCGAAGATTTTTCTGCATAAAACACGAAAACGTATTTCCCAGGTTCACATCCTGCTCGAAGGACCAAATTAATGTTATGTTTTGGCTTGGCCAATGGACGTAATATCCAAAGGCGAAATACTATTTACTTAATTTTATGCAGAAAAATGTAAAAGGGAAGAATATGGTTGCACTAACCTTTTGTAAACGCCTACCGCATTAGTTTTCTTCAAACTGCAGCCTTTCACCAACGTAGTAAGGATGATGGAATTAGATAATAATTTTAGGATATTGATGGTGAATTAGTTTGAAGAATTAATGTGATAAATAAGATGTTTCATAAATACACAAACACACGATTTTACATAAAATAATCTAATTATGATATAAATGGATTCACTATCCGAATTAAGACACACTGTCTTATACACGATAAATGCCTCGCGAAGAGATTAATTATATTACACTTTAAATGGTGGACACGCTATCCAGGTTTAGGCACACTGCCTGTTAATATATATACACAAGGAACGTACTGTTCGCTATGATTGTTACACCACAAGAGACTGTTAATAAGTGGTTAATAAGTGACCTCTGCACAGAAGGCGAAAAGGTTATTCTCACTCAATTAGACAAAGACGAATAATTACATACAAAAAAAATAGTTTTAATTCTCTTTGACTGAACACAAAATTTGATTAACTCATAAAACAGAGTCGGATTTGAGGTAAAAGTCGGAACCTAAATTCCGGCGCGAACAATATATCTGTTATATACGGCAGGTATATGTGGTCTGCACGAAGCAGAAGAGCTATTCTCGTAAGCGGTATAAGTTTTTTTTTTATAGTAGGCTATTGGATATGGAATGCTATTAGATACATATACTACATTTTATTATAACGAAAATCAGTAACAGTCGCAATTTCGATTGCAAAAATTGATTCTAATAAATATGTTTTTGTATTGTAAACCTTAAAATTTATGGTTATGAATAAAAAATTATTTGGAGAATAAAGACAGGTATTAAAAACTTTATCCTTACCGTATAATTTGTAAATATTTTGATGGACACATTTAAAAAAAAAAAACAATGAATGGGATTTTTTGTTTAAAACGATCTTATAAAAACAAATTAGTCCACAGATAGATAATACAGTAACTTAGTTAAGAGTATTAATTTCAATAATGAATAGAAACGGGTCTCTAGTTATTATAAAATATTTTTAATATAGTAATTTTGTAATATTTTATAACAAATATATATTTTGTTTTTATGTCCTCTATAATTATATGCGGAATTTGGGAAAAAAAAAAGAAGATAACTTCTAGGACATTATTTGTGAGTCTTAAAATATTATTTTGATTTATTAGGGTCACATATTATTACATAAAATTGTATGGTGTGAAATTTACATTCTTCTTCATTCAAAAGTTTCAGTAAATAGTTATAAAAAATAAATAAATTTCTTTTTTTTGTCCCAATTTCCTAGATCTATGAATTAACTAGTCGTAATAATTCTCTGAGGAGACGTTACTCGTTGCTTAATTGAAGAAAACTTTGTAGAAAAATATTTTCATTTAGGAAATTGGGGCAAAATATTTGAAATTTATTCGAAAAACCCCAGAGTTCTCTTTAATAGTATTCAAGTTTTTTTTATTTTACTTAAATGCATTTGTTTTATATGGATCTGAAGGTTAATTTCAATAAGTGGATATTTTTAAAGCTTGATACATGTAGATCAACATCGCCGGACTCCCTCTCCCCCTCTCTTTCTCTTGCTCAATAATTTTTTTTCTCATTCTGGCAGGCAGGATAATATTTTATTGTATTTCGCTACGTTGCATGTTTATGTATGTAATTCTTACCAGAATTAGCAATTAGGGCGGCAATTTAAAGAGCACTAGACGGCGCATTATACAGTTTAAATAGTTAATTCCGTTTATTGGTATTATATTGTTAAAATTTTCATCACGGTAATGAAGTTGCAAATAATTTAATCTATTTAATAAAAACTTAATTGTATGATAGATATATTAGAATGGAAGAGTATTTCTCTGTAGATATACAAAAAAAAGAAAACAAACGATGATAAAAAAAAAACACAACATCTCAAAAGCAGTACTAGTGGTGAAAAGGTCATTTGAAATAAAATGTGTTTTTGTTTGGAGAGAAGAGAACTAAACTGAATAGAAAGAAAATATATATAAAGAAAATGCAGAGAAAAAAAAAACTTAACAGAATGTTCGTTGTTGTGAAGTTGTAATATCCAACGAGCAGAGAACACAACAAGTAGGGACAAACCTGAGCTGCTGAGAAGAAGAAAACCCTTAAACTTCTCTCAACAAGAGACAATAAGAGACAACGGAACAATAGACGAGTAGATAGAGAAGACCAACACACATACAAACCGTACATATGACGATATACTTTTCAAATTTTCTGTGAAAAAAAAAACCATCTTTCATAACACTCCAAAATACAATACAACAATATTATAAGAGTAAAGTGTGAGCATATACCATTCACTTGCAGGCACAATACATTTTGGGAAATTCAAGGTAATATTGAAGAGACTGTGAAAAATGATTGTTAACAATCACTAATAACTGGTAAAGATATCAACTAACAAAGTTAATTGTTTAGTTCATTTTATTTCACTTCCAGATGAATAAATAATAATAATAGATCAGGATCACGGGTAATTGAAAGAAACCAGTTAAATCAATTTAGACTATCATTGATTAGCAACGTTTCGTCTTTATTCTTAAGACTTTATCAAGCTCTGAAAAATATTAAAAACAATAAACGACATTAATAAAATTAACGAACTTGATTAACGAAATAATCCGAAGGGTCCAGGATTTAATTTGCGTTCTTTCAAGTCCTCCTACATTGGATATCTCAGACATGCTTGGGTACATAAATTCCTAAGAAAGTACCTGGCTGCCTGATGTTCGATGGGGGGGGGGGTAAATAACAGGAGATTGGGAAAATTGTTTATAGCATTACGCATATATGTAGTGTTGGTTTGTAATGGCATATCGCTACAGTCCTACGGCTAGCAAGAGAAAAACAGTCTGTTGTAATTCTGTTTTTATTTTTTTAATTATAACGGATGGACAACTCTTGTGGAACATCCAACAACTTGCCATCTGCGGCGTTATGGTCTAGTTACACTGTGCACGCAATATCGTATTTTTAACATGCCTTTGTTAGCTTCACTTAAATCTATCTATCCATCTATGAAACGGAATCTTTGAACATGATTTTTATCCACTGCACAAAACATCTTGAAATTTGAAACTGATGACAATACAACAATTTCATTAGTTTGTATCCCCTTTTTAAAGTCGGTAAATGATATTCGTATTTTTCCGGATGTGTGAATAACGAAGTGGCATAACTACAAATACCAAGGAACATGCTTCAATAGAAAACCAAACCAAAAAGTAGAAAATAATTGCAGTAATTTCAATAATAAATTAAATTTTTATAATGCTTCTACTTTTATCAATACTTGTTTAATTGGTTTTCAATTTAAGCGTGTTCTTTTATTTTTGAAACTAATATTTATTTCGTTCAAAGCGGAGGAACATACTATCTTTTGGTCATCATACTTATGTGAAAGATCCCTTTTATTTTTAGAGTATTTTTCTAAATTTATCTGAAACTCCTGCAACAAAATGTAAACATAATATTGAATTTGAGGAAATGACTTAATGTGTATATTCATAATATAGAATATTAAAGGTTATTGTTTTTTACCTAATAACGGTGAAAAAATATATAATAGATAAATACATTTTTGTAAAGCATCAAGAAAAAAGAAAAACACTTTTAAAAACTTTCCAATCCCCATAGTGATATTAATATAAATTGATGTATAGAAAACCGATAGCGAGGAGTAAACGTGAAAAAAATGTTAAAAAATATACAGCTGATTAAAAATATCTTCCAAAAATCAGTAGAATAATTCCGGACGATATTTTTTGCAATATGTTTACCGATTATTCGTTCCGCTCTAAAAGTAATTATATGTAATAGAAAGTAATTTGACCTTTTCATTCATAAATATTTCCAATACTTGAAATAAAAAAAAAAAATGTTTTGAATAAAAGTTGTTTAGAAAAAAAAATTGACATTTTAATTTTGTCACGCAATCCTTATAAATCAAATGACCTCTTGATATTTTCATGTCTATGAAACAAATCAAACAAAACATGTAATATTTGAGGCATTCGATAATTTATTTAAAAAAATAAATGACAATAAAAACTGTTAATTGTTTAAATAATAGACAAACGATTGAGCTTCAATGTTTGAATTAATTTTAATCTTTAACATTAAGAAAGATGTACTTTATGCAATCCGTACAAATTATAAGAGTTTCTTATATAATAATAATGTATTATAAGTATATTATAATAATTAAGGTAAGTCCGGAGGAAACCAATTTTCGGAAGGAATAGGTTGATTGTCTAATATTTTATGCTTAGTACTCTTCATTTAACGTAGACTACTTGCAGTACGTGCAAAGTGATATAGCAATTAAATAAAAAAGTAAGTAAACATCGGTTAATCGGTTTCCGGATCAAAAACTTTTTTTATGTGTACACATCTAGTTTAATGGTAATAAAATTTGAATACAAATTCGTACTTTTTTGTTTTACCCTAATTGGTAAATGCATTCTTACTTCAAAATTCTCCCAGTGGATTAAGGAAAGATAGCCACAAGAGAGTAACCTTTTCTAAGAATTCCGATAAAAGTATCATCTAATCTATCTATTAGCCGAAGTTCAGGAATAGTTTCCTTTTAATCCGATACCACGGCTATTATAAATCTAATATCTTAAACAGTCAAAGAGAATCAACTTTAAACTTCTCAAACGGACGTAGTCAAAGAACAACAACAAAAATCCAAAGAGGATAAGTTATGAAATAAAAAATACAAATGAAAAATAGAAAAAGAGAACAAGGCTGATAAAACTAACATGGTCATCTCCCCCGGATAACCTCAACAGAGATGTCCAGCTTTTATGCTTGCGATTAAATTGTAAAAATTAAATAAAAATTTGTTGAATAAACATTTTTAAACACCAACAATAATTATTGAGAGATGAGATATTAATTATTAATATCTCATCCTTTTTATAAATTTAAAATGTTTTATAAAAGAATGAATTAGCCATATGATTCCTAAAAGATGTCGACTAAATCGGATAACAATTTGTATGTTATTTGGAAGTTAATTTTATCTAACATCAAATAAATATAAATTTATAAATAATTTTCTTGTAAATTGTGATTTATATTTTATAAGAAAAGAATATTACCTTTGTCAGCCGGCGCCAATAAATAAATTGTTTAGCTATTGAAATGATCGGTACTACGCCGACTTTAAAAGGTAATCGGTCACAAGAAAATTATTTATAAAAGTTTTTATTTTATAAATATTTTTTACTTTATAGTTCATTTATTTGAAGGCGCCTATTTTCCAAAATTTTTATTTTTTACTTTTGAGTGTTGTTTACAACCACCCACAAACTTTATTTGAGTGCAATTTAAAACCTTAAAAATTTTGTTTTTTTTTTTCGTTCATTTCGAATTAGTGATAAAATTTTTGTAAAACATACAAAACAATATCTTTTACACAATATACTTCGAGCTATTATTAACAAGTGCGGGCATGGCATGATATCTATAGCGCATACACAATAATCTTTTATCTACTGTCAAAGTTTTTGATAAACAATTGAATGACAATGATTAATTATTATTTAAAAAAGTGTCAACACCATCATGAGAAATGTATATTTACCTCCTTATATAAAAACTGTTTAAAAGGTATCTTCTATTTGCTGGATATAATAATGGGAAAGGTTAATACCTGCGAGTATTTGTCGTTTTGTTTGAATATTTTTAAGTTATTTCACCTTTTTATATACTAAAGAGGTTTTATACCTTTAACGATACCGTAACGATATACAATGTATTAAGGATGAAAGATAACATCATTATTTATCTTAGTTTTCATTAATTGTCGCCAAATAAGGCAAAATTTTCGACTTTTATGCCTGGTCTCAACAGCATCCTGTGTTGGAGTACTTTATAATAGAGTACAAAGTTCCAATAAGATTAGGTACTTAACTGAAGTTCCCCATTTGTATTATTATTATAATTAGTCCTGGTAAAAAATGTGTAAGATTTGAAGCGATATATGAAGGTGTCTCAAATCATAGTTTTTTTTTAAGCTTACAGATTACAGGAATGATTTTGACCAATGTTTCATTAAAATTAATTATTTTTTTAAATACTATGTTAATGTCGTTAAATTGGCGAGCTGCCAAATCTAAGTTCGAGGAAATTAAGATTTTGATAAATCTTGATATTAAAAATAAAATAACTATGACAATAAGTTTGAAATTTTTTTTTCAAAGATTGAGTATTTCCAAGGCAGACTTTAATTTTTAAACTTTTGTCTATTTAAATATGGAAATAATATATAAAATAGTTTAAAAAAACTAAAAAAACACGCTCTATCCTTATTACTCTCATGCAAATGATCCGTTCAGATGCGTTCTGCAGCCAACTTCAGAGAGTTACCTACAGACAAACAAACATACGAGTGAAGCTAATAAAAGCGTGTTAAATATAAAATATTAAATATTATTGTTAGGAATCAGGATACAATATACTATTTGAAATTTAGGTGGGAGGGCTCAAATAACAAATATCAGTTGTCAGTTACAGATTGTTACATATTGCTGAACATAATTGTGTTTAAAATTTCAGGATACAATGGTTTTGAGTCGAAATAATTTCAATTTATTAGCGTTGTTTTTTTTTTTTTGATGGATTCATTTCAAATAGGATACTAATAAGAAAATAGAAATGATAAGAGAGTACAAATTTTGAATATATTGCAAATAATGAAACACAAAAATAAAACATACCTTTTTCTCCAAGCTAGGACCATTTTCCATTGCATACATAATAGCATTTGAAATTTTTCCATCTAGACTTCGTATTACTGTATCGACATTTACACCAACATTATGTTGTTTTACAGCAATCACTAATCGTTCAATCGCTTCGACATAATCATTCCATGGTGAATCCAGTTCTGTTACATGTTGTGTTAGACATCCCCTTAATACATTTAAACAATATCCCGAACAAGGTTTAGTATGTGAAATTAATCCTCGGCATTTTGGACAATACGTCATCTTTAATAGTGCTTGGTGACATGAATTCTCTTCACCATTTTCTAATTTACTTGCAATACCCATATTTTCTTCAATCAACAATGTATCTGTCGCATTTAATATTTCGACACCCACAGCAAATGCTTGTAAGAGAACACGTGTCGCTTCTAAACTTTTAAATGCAGATTGGGAGATTTGTCGTGGTATATCCCCAAATGGTTGAAGCTCATTTATAGTACGTTTTAAGCATAGCTTATATTCAAATGAAAAATCAGATTGATGTGTGTTGATTGCATGATGGTAAACCAATGGAAACAGATCAGTAAAAAATTTATTTACGGAAATTTTTATATCTAAATTGCTTGTGGCAAATGTGACAGCATCTGCTTCGGAGATTTGTAAATATTTTTTTATATCTGAATATAATTGTTTGATTGGATCACGTGATAATATTGACATTCGTTTATACACTTGCGAAAATAAGTGTAAAGTTTGATTTTCGGATTGTGATGTTAGCTCCATTATATGATCTGTAACAAAAAATAAAAAACAATTTTAGATACTAGTTTTAACAAATAAATTAAGATATATGCCAGTTAACAGGCAGGAATATTGCAAGAATTAGTTATAATTTTTAATTATTCTTCTTGAATAATATAATAAAATAAATTGATAAATGAAAAAAAAAAGTTAATTCAGCAGCTTTTTTTACCCATTATAATCGATATCAATAATCTTATGTTTCACACAACTATGATCATAAAAATGTATTTCAAAATGGTTTAGCCTTAACAAAAACGGTCTAATTGGGTGTTCTATGATCATTAATATCAAAGTTTTGATAGTATTTTCATTATTTTCTGTTTGACAATTGTTAAATCTTATATCTTTTATTCGATTCTCATGATGCATTCTGTATAAATAAAATATTATTATTCTTAGTTAAATTACTTTTACATACATTGTTATTGCTAAATTACTTGTAACTGATAATATAAATAACATAAAAATTTTTTAACAAAATACTTGAACTGACGTAAAAAATATACTAAACAAGCGAAGATATATATATATATATATATATACATATAGTAATTAACAGACTCAATTGATTAGATACTCTACATGAATATTAATGTTTAAACTATTTTTAATCATTGCCATTCATAAAATATTCTAAATATCCAGTTATAATAATAATATGAATTGTAATAATGACTGTAAGTGTATATTAGCAAAAATTTTTAGCTTAAAGGGGAGAAAGGATCCAAGAGCAGGTAGTTGTTGCATAAAAATTCCAGATATTTATTTGTTTTTCCACAATTTTTTTGTTGCATAAAAATTCCAGATATTTATTTGTTTTTCCAGAATTATTTTTTCTCAGTATTTAAAAAATACATTTTAGAAGGGCATTTTCTGGTGATATTTTTGTTGGAGAAAAATGACGACGAGTAGTAGGAGAAGTTTATTCAAAAGGTAAAAATTTGATGTATTTATTAAAAGTTGCTCTTATATAAAATTGAAATCTACTAAAAAATGACAACTTATTTTAATTGCTTTGTATTCACTTAAGTAGTCATAAGCGATTATTTGAGATTATTTCAAAGTAATCGCACCAATTTATAACTTTTTCGAGTTTTTTTTTTTTTTGGGCGTAAAAATTTCAATATAATTAACGAACTATATTAAAATGCCTAATCACCATTGAAACATTTAAATCGACTTTTTTGTGGATTGTTTCATTTGTTTTGAAAAGAATATTAATTCAAGTTAAGCATGAACCGCCTTTTTTTGAAGTCAGTAAAAATGAAAAAATAAAATTACAAATGCTTCGACATATTTTATTAGTACCATGTTTCACTCCTTGCGTCTTATTGATAACTCTGACTTCATATCATATACTAGTGGAGCGCCGTAAGACATAAAAATGGTAAAATCTCGGAACCCAGGGCCAGTCAATGAATCTGTATAACAAGTGTTTGACTGCATTATTAAAACCGCAAATAAAAAAGTTAAAAAAAAAAAATTGGCCGATCTCGATTACAACAATTTTTATAAACAATTTACTGAAAAATGAAAGGCGCAAGGGGGAAAAAATGTTTACAGTAAAGATATTAATTTTATATGTAATAAATTATGTTTGCAGAGTAAATTCAATGTTAATTTATTAGATTTTCGTAAAAAAATTATTTACAAAAGAAAATTTAACCTTAACTATATACATTATTGTTCATTATTGTCGTCGTCGTCGTCGATTTCGTTGATGTAGATTGTAGGTAAAGGATTAGTACAGCTATCACCATTGCATTCTGAGCAAGCTGCAGTGCAGTTTAATCCACTTTTCCTGCACCCACAAGATGCTCCACATCCTGTTTTGCATGCGCAAAAAATAATTTTTAGTAAAGATTCTGGAGCTGGTCGCTGCGTCATTGTTAGCGGTATCAATATTCCGCGTTCATCTTTCCAACCCCATTCTTCTGGTGATATTTCTTTTCCGAACCATGTTTGAACTTGTAAATATACTCTTTTGAAGTGTTCAAAAGCGGCATCTGCAGTAGGTGGTAAAGACGGCAGTTTAACGCAGGTATTTTTGGCAGTTGCTTTCAAAAAAGAGTTATATCTCAATGCATTAAGATCTTTTATTTTTTGGGGGGCATTATATAAAGCAAGAGTGCATGTAACACCAGCTTTAAAAATTTCATTGATGTCTTTGCATTCATTTTTAAAAACTGTCGCAGCATTTTGCAAGTCCGTTCGTTTTTCGAAATTTTTTGCAAACACGTTTTTGCCACGTTTAAAAAAAGCTGACGTCGTGTCACATCCAGTGAATGCATGTAAGAACAGAATATGCTCTTTACACTTTGGTAATATTTTTTCTAAACTCTTAGAAGAGTACGCTCTTTGCAGTATTTTGCCTTTGGATGGTTTTCTAAAATAAATTTCTCGGTATACATAATATAACGGTTTTTATTTTATCACAAGGAATGTTGTTAACAAAATTTGTTGACCGGAATGACCTTTTTTTGAAACAAAAAAAAAAAAAAAAGTGTCAAGTTAAAGCAAAATAAATTTAAATGATTTTTATTAAAAAGAGATTATCAACCAATAAAAATTATTATCACATTGATTATCAAAAATTAAAAACAACAAAAATATAAACGCATTAACGCAGTACTATCACGATACTCGACTAGTTAAACACATTCGATTATGGAATATATCGACCGTTTAGATCTTGAGAACGTTTATACAGATTCAATCTGCTGGCATAAGTGTTTCTATTTTCATTTAATCTTACAGATTCCCATGCGATAGATACCCCTGGATAGGGATCAAACGTTTGCTGGTCAAAACTTGATTAAAAGATTTTAGCTTTAAGTAGAATCCGTTTATTATGACTACACCTATATTGACCAACCGGTAATTAGGTCGTAATTACGCAACGCAGTTTGGTTTTCATATAAAATTCTTTGTAACAATGTCGTATATAATGACTTCGCTTACAGTGACATACATGTCGCTTATTATGACCCATTTTTAATAAATTTTGTCCGATTATAGTGGCCGACATAATTCTTTACACCTTCGGCAATGTTAGTTGATTCCCGACAACGTTGGGCACGGGGCTTGGTTTTGTTTTGAATCTGAGTGAATAAGTATTTGACAGTTAAACGTCACGCATTATTTTTAGTGATATCCTATGTAAAATAATGTCAACTCAACTCTGAAATAATATTCATATTCGAAAATGGAAAATCAAAAAGCAAACTTATCTTTCGCAAAGGAATTTGGTGTGGGTCATTCTACAATCTCAATGATTACCAAAAACAAAAACCGGATTAAGCAATCGTTCAATTCAAATGTTTTGAAATTGAATTAAATCAGAATTGCAACGATTTCATGGACAAAGATAGTTATCTTCAATTGCTTATTAATCAATTATTTTTAAGTTTATTTCTTGTAATTTTTGTCATTAATCTGGTGGATTTTATTGTTTGATTAACATTTAAGGTGGTTACATGATTGTACTACTTTAAACAAACAACCAATAAAAACCAATATGACATTGATTAAAAAAAGAAAATTACAACAACTAAAAACATAAACGCATTTAAAAAAATGGTTTTTTTTTTTTTTTGTTATAAATTAATTGCATTCGTACATACTACATGCTCTGAATAAGTGCAAAAATATAAATAAGTGCATTGCACTTTGCTTGAATTATTGGTACATTGTGTATACACTGTGGCTTACAAAAATGAACCATGACTCAGTGTTTCCTATACATAAATAATTATTTAATAAATTAAAGTATAAAACCTTTTTAAATTTAAAGCTTTTATTAAAATTTCCTAAAAATAATAAAAATTTAATATAAAACTTTCATGATCAAATTATAACGTTATTACACAAGTTATATATGACATACAAGTTTGTCGTGAGATTTATGTATTCGCATTTATTTTGTTTGAAAATTTTAATAATTGAAGTCAATCACATCAAAGTATTTATTTAATTTGCTTGTTTATCTACACAAATCTCGCGACAAGCGTTTTATAAATTATCATATAAATTGTCTTATGATCTTATAAGTTATTAGTAAAAGTTTTAAATTAAAAGTTTATTTTTGTCTTTTTAGAGCATTTTAATAAAAACTTTAAATCAAAAAAACGTTTTTTACTTTTAATTCATTATTTACTTCAAAGTTATCGCGGGCATAAAAAAACACAATAGTATTGAGTGTTTCATAACATTTAATTATAGTTAAAGATATCTGCTTCCAAACGTCACTTTATTTTTCGAGTAATTCTTAGCAAGCCCTTTCATTTAATACCATATTGTAAGAGTATATTAAAAATAACTAATTCGCCATCATGGGCATTGTCATCCAAACTGAACGTATATATAAAAGTTCAGTTCAATCAGTTGAAGATATCTGTATCAAAATTAATATAAGTTGAAAGATTCCACCCAAACAAACATAAATTGCAAGTTAAATAAAATCTTTAAAAAATCTCTGTAAATGATTTCATAAACGCTCTTAATTCTCAAATGAAAAAAATGCATTTATTTTAGGAAAAATGTTTTATTTTTTTACTCGTTATATTAGTACCTATATGCTATATACTCCCTACTATTCGGGACCATTAATTAAATAATTGTAATTAACTCAAAAAATATTTTAAAAAATACAAAATTGTATGAACTTTTTCTTGAAATTCAAATATAATAAAATGCGTATTCATCCAAGCTCAAGTAAATAAAACATTTATGTTTGACAACGCTACCATTTTTTTTGATTGTTTGCATTATGTAACATTTTATTATCATCCAATTTACATAAACATTTCAATAAAGAGACATGCAAAGGTCATATCACTCTTAGCAGATTTTTTTATATTAAAAATCAAACTGTGAGAGCAATTTTGTTTTTAGATCACCATTTATTTTATAAAATGCCTCATATATATTGTATTTAATTTAAAACAGATAAATATTTCAATAACAATAAGGTCCAATGGATCCATATAGACCTGAACAATATCAATGTAATACCATTTTTATTATATAATGATTTGTGTGGCTGCATTATTTACAAGTCATATTAAATTGTTTTTAATAATACATTCAATTGTTTCAATTTTTATAGTCTGTGTTTTTAAATTCTTATGATTAAGACAGTTTTTTATCAGTCGATTGATTGAAACTAATAACAGCTTGGGTTACACTCGTGTTATACCGAAAAAAAAAAAATTCAATGATTATAAAACGTGCAGAAAATTAACTCAATATTTAGTTTTCGTAAAAATATTTATTTTATATTAATTTTTAATTAGTAACGATTTATATAAAAATTGTGAAAATTATGGACGTCAAATAGCGGAAATATTATTTAAAGGTTACAATACAATATTCTTTGTACGGTCAAGTAAATTCAAAAAATCAAAAATGAGACACTTTTTTTATTTGTAATTTTTATGTCTATTTAAAAACATTAAATAATACTCGATTTTATGTTGTGTTGAGATGTTGATCAGAATTTTTTTGTAAACTTAAAAATTATTAAAAACATCATAAAATTTGTATTTTAATTTAAGTCAGCGTGCAAGATTAAGGTCTTCGCGTTTTTTGATTACATGAATATACATACATGAATATAAATTAAGTAATATTGAGAATAGTTTCAATAATTGGGAATATTTTCATAAATATCTTGTAAAATATAAAGAAACGGGAAAAATTTTCGGCAAATATTGGAATAAGGGATCTTCTATGTAGTCGCGACTAGAACTGATAAGGCAATAATATAATGAGCGGATTGAAACGTGTTCCTTCAATACAATTTTTTTAAATACTTTTAAAAAATGAATCATTTTTTTACAGCTAGGTAATAAACTCTATTAAGTTTTTCCGCCACAATTTTAAGTATTTTTTTTATTCATAGCGCTTCAATGTCATTCATAGATAAAGTGCTCTAAGTGCGACCCACAATGTCCACGCAAAAAAAATCTTCAACAAAAAACTGTTGTAGTGTTTTCACGTCGATATCATAATTTAATAGTCGACAATTCTTCAATGAGCCAATCGACAAAAGCAAACGCACATACAAACATCTCAATAAAAATATTGAGTTTGTGTTTTAAGGAACTTGAACCGCAAAGCGATATGTCAAAAACAAATTATCACAAAATCGGCTCTAAACAAGGCCTTACCACTAGGAAGTTAAAAAGGGGTGGCGATACCCAAATATCTACTCATAATTACGACACACATACTTGATGATTATCCTAATGGGGTTTAAAATATTTTCTCTAAAAGAAATTACTGTCCAATATGAACAAACAAGTAATTTTATTAATTACCAGCCATATATTAACCAATTGCTGTCTACTTTAAATTATAAATAAATGAGGGTTTAAAAATATATTTCGAAAAAGTTCATTTCTTTCATTTCAGTGCACAAAAGAAAAAAATAAAAAGTAAAGAGAATTATTCAAAGAAACGGTCGGCTAACAGATAATGATACATATATTGAGCTTATGATAACGACGGGTTATAGAACCGGCAGCTCAAATGCATAAAGATATAAGCATCTATGTATCTCAGGTTTTTGACACTCCAGTTTCTAACATATACACACGATTAAGATTTAAATGTAAATCATGCAAGTAAACTGTGATTTATGGTCACAGTTTCCATAATATCTTCTGTTTTTATAATAATTATATGTGTGGTCTTTCTTTAAAAAAAAAAAGTCTTTAAGACTCATAAAAACGTACAGATGGAATTTGAAAACAATACCCAATCAGCATCTTAAAAGTTCATTAACATTTTTTTAAATATAGTTTTTGTTTTTTTTTTTAATTCGTTGCAAGTGATGTATTGAATTCATTATTAAATTTGACAATTGTGAATTATTGAAAAATCATTTACAATTAAATTGAAAGGACAATTAATTTCAATGAATTCTGTATTATATAATGAATAAAGAAACTACGTTGAAAAATATTTATGAACATCAACAGAACCTCTATATAAAATACAAAAATTATATTTTTATACCAATTCTAAACATTACGTACCCGCTTTGTTGGCATATTTTGTAAGTCTTAATTCGGATTAAATTTTTCACTTATGTATCGGTATCAAAATTAAGCAAGATTGAAAATTTCTACCTCATAAGATATATAAATAGACAAAATATTCTAGCGAAATAAAAAGGTTGGTATTTTAAAAAGCGAACATTTTTATCAAAGGCCATCTTATACAGTTATCTTGACTATCACTATTAATTTTAAGTCAACAAAATTTTCGTGTTTTATGTATATATCGGCGTTCCAGAACTTCCACAGTAACCTACAATATTTATGTCTGTCTGTTCGGGATGATTTAAGATTCCGGAGATAAGCGATTCTGCGTGAGCAATACTTTGTCACTTAATTTTATATTTTTAGTTTTACATTTAAATTTTGTTGAAATCAATAATTCTGAAAAATCGTTATGCATAAAATCACATCGATACCACTGTGTGAGCAAAACGCACCGTGATGTGTAAGCTAGCGCCTACATACAATTCTAATATTTAACTTGTGTCTTACAATAAAAATACGGCCATGCTCCGATGCGGACTCGATTTGAATATGTGCCTTTAATAAAGCAGAATAGAAAAAGGAGAGAATTCATTAATATAATTGAATTTTTAGTGGTCGTTGTAAGCAAGAAGTACACCTTGGAAAATCACAAAATCGAAGAAAAATCAAAATAGTTCAATATCGAAAACAAAAGTAATTATACAATGCGTTATTCTATAGGAGGAAAAAATGCTCAAAGAGAATATTGAAATAATGACGATGTAGATAAAAATTGTATAATCTTCTGAGAAAAATTTATTATCGGAGGCACTTTCATTAATTTTCAAATGAAATTCATAACAGTACATATATACTAATGTAAGATAGTGAGATAACAAATATTTACCACAATTCCTTTAAGATTAAATGTCCACCCAATGAGTAGAAGAAAAATGTGAAGATAGAAATGGAAAATTTAATTTATTTATAAAAAATCACATATATTTAAATTAATTTAAATAAAATGTTTTTCATTTTATTATTATATTATTTCGTTCATTTATACAAACATTGGGTTTTCAGGAGTCCGTAAACCTTATCAATTATAAAAAGTGGCATGGATATTTTTTTAAATTTTACATTTTCGTTCTGAATTAGAATATATTTGGCAAATACATGCGTTAGTTTTAATATGTGAATGACAGTTAGTATTCAAGAAATATGCCATAACGTGTGGGAATTTTTGTAAGCAACGATCACATAATTTCATTAAACATGTTACATAAAAAATACAAAATAAACTCTTTAATGACATTTTACGCTTTTTCTGTAAAAAATATTGAAATTTTAATTAAAATCGAAAATTGAAAATAGAAAGTTTAAAACTAAACTAATTACAATTTTTCTGGAAGCCCACATGAAACTTACAAACTCCGACTTCTTAAACAAAAAAGCCTTAAAAGTAAATCTTAAAAGTAAATCCTTCTCTTAAATTTACAAGAGGCCTAAGATAAATTTCCTGACGTAAGGCTGAAATTTAAAATGGGATATACATTCCTGAGTTATAAAATTATGCTTATGAAAAAGCTGTATATTTAAGCGTATAATATAAAAATTTTTGGCATTTAACCAACTCAATATTCAAACCCAACCATCAATCAAATTTAATATCCATTAAATATTTTTAAGTCATATTTAAACAATAAATTTCATTTTTTTCTCCAATTTCCTAGATCAAATTATTTTGTATTTTATAAATACGTATTTCGACTACAAAGTAGTCATCATCAGTATGAATTAGCTAGTTGTAATGATTCTCTGAGCAGATGTTACTCGTTACTAATTTGGTGACTACTTTGTAGTCGAAATACGTATTTATAAAATACAAAATAATTTGATCTAGGAAATTAGGAAAAAAACATCGAAATTTATTCGAAGAATCCTAGAGTTCTCATTAATAATTATAAAATCATATTTAAACAATTAATCGTGTTAGTTGTTATTTTGACTATTAAAATATATACAGAAATAACTCAATTTAAAATTTTTGCTATACAAATTCATTCGTGAGAAAACCAACAGCACTCCCATGTTCCTATCGAATTAACTCTGTATAATACAAAAACACAATGTTTTTGGATAAATAAATAGTACAGTTTTGGTAAAGAGGCGAAGAAGGGATTATTTTATCCTAAATTGTATGTGCATGTATATGTGTAACAGTCCATGATGATTCCATTTTAAACACCGTTCCTATATAATACATAACAAACAAAAACATTTCCTTAAATGTACTTAATGAAATGTGTATTATAAATTACGATTCTCTT
Organism: Chrysopa pallens; assembly: GCA_020423425.1. Classification (NCBI taxonomy): domain Eukaryota; kingdom Metazoa; phylum Arthropoda; class Insecta; order Neuroptera; family Chrysopidae; genus Chrysopa; species Chrysopa pallens. Next base: position 80,866,405 of record CM035591.1, read on the forward strand.
ATTTTTGAAAAAAAAAAAAATACAAACAAACAATAAACATTTCCTTTTTAACAATTGGTTTGTGTTGATTAATTTTTTAGAAATACGGATGAAAATAATTAATTATCCGACGTATATAAGAAATAATAGAATCACTTAATTTATTCATTTTCTTAGATCATTTGCGTATTTTCCCCACGATTACTGATAAACGAAGAAAGATAACGACCTGAAATTATGAAAGTGTGTTAAAACTAAAAATAGTAAAACAAAAATCATAAATTGACAATTTGTGGAACACGGTGTTACGCGAACACTTGCATTTAAATATTGCTGTTACGCGTTGAAGTTGCGTTATGGAGTTACGTTACACGTAAATGTGGCACCACATGTGTACTCGGCTTAAGAATTCAAATTTACTAAATTACTTAAATAAAAATTCACGATTTTAATGTTCCACTTCTATTATAGAAAAAAAAAAAAAACAATTCCAATAAGATATACTGTGTGACAACTTGTCTCTAGACCATGTGGCACACTTTGTGAGTAGGTTAAAGTAATTCATCCTATATATAATCTTATTTGAATACAATGAATGTATCCACCAGTACGTTAATACAAAATACAATCTAAATCAACCTTAAAATTCAATTAATGTCTATTTCAATAATCTCATTTCTAATTTAATTCGATTTCAAAAGCGAACGAACATGATAAAAATAAGTCTTTCAACTTTTATATAAATAAAACCCTAAAAAAAAATTAAATCTAGATATAAAGAAAAAATAAACTAATTTAAAAAAAAAAATAGAAATCCCCTCACACACACACAAATGATAAAATTGGATTAACTTCGAAAGAAAGAAATTTAAATCTTAAATCTGTAGAACATTATTGGATAGTTTATGGTTTTGAAGGTCATTGGTGTTACACAAAGGTAATAATTTTTTTTTTTTTTTGGTTTAGCTTTTCCACCACTAGTTCTTTTTTTCGAGGTAATTATAAAGTAATAAATTTTATGTGTTTTAAGTTGTTAAAAAAGCTGTCTAGCCTGGCGAACTCACCTTCTTTACCAAAATAACACATATAGGTCGTAGCAGCAGATAAAAATATTATACGAGCATCAGATAACCTCTATACACGGATTACATACAGATTCACATTCCCCAAGAATATTTTAGATGAAAAGCAAAAAATCCATAAAAAAATTCAAATAGGAGGATACCGGGAAAGGAAGTTACTTAGGGATATCTTACAAATTCACGTAAAAGTCGATTCCCATTTAGTTCTAGTACAAATTTTGTGTATATACACTTTACAGGGCGATAATCGGAGTTTGATAGAAAAAGCTGGAATTCCGTTTGGTTACATAGACAGTACCTAGCTCATAACTTCATATTTTTACACAGTTCCATACCAAATAGTTTAATAGCTGAATGATTTTTCAGCTATTAAATTATTTGTTTGGCATTTATCCAAATTTTATTGGTGACTTCTCAAATATAATAAAGCAATCGACTTAAATTAGAAGTTAGAGTTTGCCAGGTTGTGGCAATGGACTATTTAGAAAGAAAAAGTATACCTGCGAGTCAGTCATTAAATCAACGCAAAATTAATCCATGTTTCTCATAACACATATTGGCAAACTGGCCAGCACGATATAACGTCATCAAAATATACAATGCTGATGACATTATATCGGTGTACCGGTATGTGTTTTGAAACATGGGTTTAAAGTTTACGTCTTATATGCAGTTGTAACTTAACTTAAGTAGAAACAAAATTAAATGAAGTTAAATCCTTTTCGTTAGTCCACTGATCACATTAAGGCTTGTTTAATCTATTTTTTGCTAATACATTCTATATTATATATTTATAACATGTACTGTGCCGTATTGTAAACTATAAATAATAGTGACATTACATTATCTATAAATGGCATTATAACATTCAAACAATCAAATTGTAGAATATAATGTTTACGTGAAACTTTTGTTTCGAAACAAGGGTTAGTCCAGGTATAGTTAGAAAACGAATCAAATTTAGACTACTAACTCTAGCTAAGTCTAATTCATGATTTGTTGTACACTTGTATCAAGCTTTATCTGTGCAATAGTTCATTGTTGATGGTTTCCATGTGTTTTCACCTTAGTGTAAACAGACTACAATAACAGCAAACATTATTTTATAAACTAAGTGCCGAATAACGCCTATATTTTTACGTGCATAGAGGTCAAAAGTATACCGTGGAGGTATGTATGCTCTATAATTCTCTGATTTCTTATAGCCCACATTTAGTTAGTACTTTGTATTTTTCACACGAAATGAAAATATCTGTAGTGTCCTAATTTTACTTCGAGTAGGTACAGTTTTAAAATAAGCAATGCAGTAGAAATAAATATCCACTTATTTTATAAAATACCTAATGTATACTGTAATTTGAATTTGTATAGAATTTTTAAAATAATATATATAAAAATAATATATACCTGGTAAATATACAAGTTCAATTTTTGCTTATTACAAGCATATTAACTGTTATGGTGTCTGTAATCAAATCTAAGTTAAATTCGACCCCTTCGGTACTCGATTTACCTTGTCATATGACATTTCAACATTATAACATAATATAGTGCAAATGAAAAGATACCTCTTTTAGTTTTATATTTAAAATTATCGTGAAAAATCCTTAATTTATGTTTTTACATAATTTTGAACAATATAAAATATTTCCTAACTTAAGAATAACTTTCATTATTTAATACATTTTATTATAGTCAAAAATGCATTATTTCCAAAAATCAACTTCACATATTCCTAACACATTTTGATTTTTCATACCACATTTTAAACAAAAATTGATCAAGTTACTCTACTTTAAATGACAAATATTTGAAAACTTGGTTTAAACTTTGGAAAAAGTTCAAAATAGGCTTTTGGGTTTACACGAGATACAAAAGTTATCATAATCATTATATATGGAACAAATAATTTCAAAAAATAAATTCTTTAATTCGAAAAATCTATTCTGTCTTATTTCACTTACTTTCAAGAGTAGCCAAAATATTTCCAATTATTATAATTGCCAACAAGTTTTATATTGTTCAAAATTAACTTTACTCGAATTTTAACACAAATTATGTCATGATATTTTACTGTCATTCGACTTATACAAGGGTCATCAATATCAATAGTTAAACGTTTACTGTTGGCAGAAGGTAATTAATAGTCCCATGTCAAAATCTCAAAATAATACCAATAATAGAATATGTATATCGTATGCTAGTTTATAAAATTATTTGTATCCAACATCTACTGTAAAGTTTATTTTGATTCTAAAACAAACGTTAATATCATGTTGTAATGTGGTCTCATTTTGCTATGACGTCTATCTTATTGGTTTTATAGTTCTTAATAAGTTTAAATTTGTGGTTATATCATATATGATGAGGTTTGAAAATGATAATCAAATAATTAATTTTTATTTCATTTCCCACTTTTTATTTACCCACCTAGCAATATTATTAGGTGGTTAAAGATGTTGGTTACATAAATTAAACATCCTATTTTCTATTATCTCTTTCACACAAAAACTACTAAACGGATTTTAATGAAATTTTAAAATAATGTAGCTTATACATCAGAATAACTCATAGAAGGCAATAAAATGTGTCCTAGACATGGCAGAGAGATACAGATTTAACTCGGGTGTCCACTCCAAATACTAGGTGTTTCACACCAAATAAAGTACCGGGTGGCCAACACCACGAGGTACCGGATGTCACAAAAACCGGGAGTCACAAAATTGTCATAAAAACGTTTGAGTGAGTCTGCTAATTGTAAATATAAGTACGGTAGTGATTATTATGAATTCATATATTTAAATGTGTGTTACCAAACTCATAACGTTAAAAGAAGTTGGCATCGTTTGTTGGTGACTTTTTCATGCTCGCTGTCCTACACTGTAGGTTTGCGGTTTACACTCAGGTGGCATTAAATGCTACCACATAAACTGGCAGAAATGAGTAAAAGAATCCTAAATAATTTGATAAAATTTATAATTTTTGGCCGGTCCCATTTGTAACATGTATGAAAAATTTCAATTCAATCTGTCACCAAGAAATGGGTCACCGAAAATTTATTAGATAAGTCAGACACAGGGACAACCTCACACGTCTCACTCGTACTTCACTTCAGTTTACTAACGATTAGTTTTAAAAAATCTAAACATAAACTTTGAAGGATTCTTTTTATGATTCACATGGTATTTAGAACACTTGGGGTATACGTAGAATATAGTAAAAAAAGACTTTTTAGGTGAAAGATACTTACCTACCTATAACTAAGTGTAAATGTACAAAACAGATAGTACGTAATGTAATTTATAAAAAGATGTTATTTACTTGTAAATTTATTAACTTTAACTCTGGAATTGTATGAGTTGCGTGGTAATGTTTGTTGCTAAAAATATAAATTCTTATCTTAAATAGGTTAATTAATAGCTTCTTACTTCTTACTTCTTATTTCTTACTTCGAACTGTCTATCTGTTTGCCAGACCATCTGAATAAAATGTTGATAAATACAATTAGAGAAAAAAACGTATTTTCTTGATGTTATTATCATCCCAATTCTCAACTAACTAAAGTACTAATTTCATTGACGATGTCTTTATTTTATAAAAATGTGTTTTTACGAAATTTATTATGTTTATTATTTGTTTTGAGACAATAAACATTTTTACTTTTTCTTTGAAAGTTTGTACTTCTCTCACTCTGTAACGTCACCCACATTTTTGTTTCTCTTCATTGTCATAAAAAATTAAAAAAAAAATCGCTCGAGCTGAAGGCGTCAGATTATTTACACTTTTCGGTATGAAATTTGCCTGCCATGTTTTAATGCAAAAACCTTTAAATATCCTATTTAGCCCCCTCCCCCCTCATTATTATGAGTATTGAAATATGTTACATTTTTCATTTTAGTCCGACACATATTTGAAATATATATATGAGTGTATATTAAATTAAGTCTGAACAATACTATTATTTGTTTTCTTCTCTTATTTAAATATAAATTCGAAATTATTTATTATTGTAAAAAGTTGAATATTTCTGAATTTGCTATATTTCACATCAAAATATGCACTAGGCTTCAATACCATAACAAAACTTGAAAATTAAATTACAATTATTTGAAAAACAAAGAAGTTACTATAAGGATTATATACCCATCTCATTCTTAAAAACGATTTTTAACATGTTATTTATATCTGGATAGGAACGGTTGACGTCATATGATTCTATTTCTATTTTTGTTTAATTAATTATTAAAGCTTATTTTTAAAGATTTTTGAAAAATAACGTCAAATACGTGTTCATGAAGTAAATACGTTTCAATTGAAGTAAACAAAAAACAGTCAACTTTTGTATATTGATAATTTTAGATAATGACAGTTTTACTATTTTTGCGAAAAAATGGAAAGAACACAATGAAAAAATACTAATTTTCAGAGTTCATGATTTATATAAGTTAGGATTTTATGGAAACCACGAAGCAAATCACATTTGAAATGATAAAAAAGACTAAACGAGTTGCTAAAACAAACTTTAGTTGAACTTTTGTAAATATTTGAATTATCGGTATATTTTTATCATTTTTATGTTAAAAATCCAACAATTATAGTAAATTGATAAATAATAATATGATACGAGAGAGCTGACAGGTGTATTACAAAGATCACATCAGATCAGATCAGATTCAATCAGAGATCTATCTATACAACGTATTTAGAAATGATTGACTACCTTAAAGGTATTTTAATAGCTATGTGTATGATATATGTTTTATATACAGATTGATTTAACAACAATGAAAATAAATATTTAAAATCGAATGTATTCAATTATATAAGACAGATTTTCAAATTGTAACATTTAAATATATGAAAAATCGATTTAAGATTTTGTACGAAATTTTAACTACAGAATCAACGCTTTCAAATCTTCTTATATCATGGCACTTTTAACATTAGTGATGTTTAAAACGTATAATTTATGACAGTATGCAACGTATAATTTATGACATTTTAAAAAACAATATCTATCTATTTACAAAATTTTTGATATTAAACGTACGTTTTGATTACGAAATTCTATTTTATTTGAATTATTATGAATGATAGCAGGAAGTTATTTATATCGAACAAATAATCGAATTTCATACTTTATCCGCACCGTGCACAGTATGTGCCACGAGTATCTAAAATTTGTAATAAAACATTCAAATTCTAGAAAATATTATTTGTTCAATTGTTTGCATATAAATTGTATACTAAATGTTAAACAAAAATTTTTGAAAGATTACAAAAGATGACATTTAATTCAAGGATTGAAAATTGTAAGAATCATCGAATAAATTGCATTAGTACTTTTTTGTAATTGCAAAAATAAAAAATTATTCACTTAAATGTGTAAATAAATTTTGAGAAATTTCCTGATGTGCCCATAAAGATTTATTCTGTGCATTTAAAGTAACTCATAGGTAACCGATATTATCACTTCTCACATTTCATAAATCCGCTGTGCTTTTATGGCATTATAATTATTTGATTACCATTTGTGGATTTTCGGAAATCAATAATTGGCAAAATGGGCTTCAAAGTTTGATAGTTCGGAAATCAATAATTGGCAAAATGGGCTTCAAAGTTTGATAGAGAAATAATACATCAATTGTAATAATACTCGAAAAAAAAAATAACAACATAACATTAAGTTAAAAGCATTTTAACATTCAGCTAAACTAATCTATTGGTGGGTAAAAAAAGCCCACCCAAAGCCGGTGGATAAAGCTAATGAAATATAATATTTTGTTGACCAATCTGTATATATATATATGTAGTCGGTAAACGAATGAATAAATATAAATACATATAAGAACATCAGATTGAAAATCTTATTTATAAAAATTATGTAATTATTGTGTATAGATTCGGTTTGTAAAATTATTACATACTTGTATTGAATTACAATCATTAAAAAGTTTTTTATTATAATCACTTTTTAAATATTATATTTTTTTTTTTTTTATTGGTTAAGATCAATCGATTTGATAATCACTACTGTATTTACGGCATCGTGTATATGTATATTGATGAATAAAATACCTACCTGATTATAATATTAATTAATTCATTCAAGTTTCTTGTATTCATGAATTATCATTATTTTGTGAATTAACAAATTGATTTCTTAATTTTATAAAGTGAATCATAAATTAAAGAAAAAACAAGAGAATGTAGTATAATTAACATAGTAAATTATTTTTACAATTGGTATTTTGAAATGTATTCAATTTACTAAACAATTAAGTTTTACTAAATCAGATAATTTTGAAAAACTTGCCCATGAATTTACTTGCAACTTACAGTAGCAGATTATAAAAATCAAAATTTCTGTTTTTGTTCGCCATGCTACGATATTCACTAAATATGGAATAAAAAACGTTTTTCCAAAATTGATTGATTGGCGTTGTCTGAGAAAAGTAATTGGTCACAAGTCGAAATTATTAATAGAATTTTTTATTTTAAATAACACTAAAAAAAAGTATTTGTTGTGCTATGTGTATATATTTAAAAAAAATTATGTAAATAAGCAGTTTCATATGGATAGAACCTTCAGCTTTCCCTTAGGAGGATAAAATATTAAAACCATTGATTTTTTCGATTTTATTAAAAATAATTTTTTACTTTACTCACACTTTTCAATTTCTTTACCACCCAATACATTACGGATGAAACGCATATTTTTTCCTTCGTGAATTAAAGTTATTTCATTTAAATTCTAATTTAAAATTTTTTAAATCATTCATATTTCCAAAAATAATTTCAATATAATTTCCTGGCAATTTAATCATAAATAATTAATCAAACAACTCATATTCACTACCAAACAGGTAAGACAAAACATATGTTTGTTACATTAACAAAAAGAATTTGTATGATTTAATAATTATATAAAAAAAATAAATAAACAAAACAAAACTTTTGATAGAGAGAAATTATTCTTTAAAAAAAAATAAAATAAAATAAATTGATATGGACTATGAATAAGTTGTATTATGGCTGAAGGAGAGGAATCGAAGCGGTATTCTTATACACATCTCTTCTCAAACCCTGCATTGGAAGGCCACCCACATTGGTTCTTATTTTTTTGGACTCATAAGAAAGATATGTAAGTACGTATCATTTTTTTGTAATTTTAAAGTTGAGTAACTATAAATGAATTATTAAAATGAAATTTATTCTGAAAAATAAATATTTCGAATCTGAAGTATTTCATAAACTAAAATTTTAGATGATAATTTATTTTTATTCAATTGCAGAAAATTTTCGAACGAAATTTGAAGAACGAGTTTTCTGTAGATATATTTCAGATAACTAATATTAGTTAGTTTCACTAATATTAGTTAATTAAACATACTAGAGTTAATTCATATAGTATATCCATATATGTTATAGAAGTTAATTTTATTCAATTTCAATCTTTACTGGGTGCAAAAATAGAAGCGTTACGTCATAAAAAGTTTTATCCAGGAGTTTTGACCAAAAGAAGCAAGGTTTAGGGTACAATTAGACGATTTTGCATTAATTTAGTTTGTATGTTTTCATATATGTTTGTTCCACGGTAACTTTCCAATGCGTTGTCCGAATTGTGGGAAATATTCTAGACTCATGTGTTACATTCAGCCTCATTAGATCATCAGGATTTCGTAATAAAAAATTTATTAAAATTATATTAAATCTCACCAACGAAGTTTTATATATATATAGATATATAGATATATAGATATATAGATATATAGATATATAGATATATATATATATAGATATATATATATATATATATATATATATATACATATATACATATATATGTATATATATGTATATATATACATATATATGTATATGTTGGGGCGTATAGGTAATTCAATTACGATAAAATGTGGTCTATGTTTTCTTGGTTATGAGAATAGTGTTTCACCGTGAATGAGGTCTACTAATAGACTTATACATTATACCATTTTTAAACTTTATTATTCTATATAAGGGAGCTGCTAGTTCTCTATTTACCAAGATATCACGCCTCAATTGTAGCATTCTTTATTTTAATAAACAAATTTTTCTTATTTTTCCGAGTAGATGCCTGTACTGTTAAGAGAATATACAAATGCAGAACTATTTAATTAAGACGAACATTTTTCACTAGCATAAATTATAATAAAAATTTCGTTATCCTTTCTTTTCATTATCCTGATTACAATGCACTTTTAAACAATTTAAAAAAAAAAAATGTTAAATTATCTAAAAAATTTCTAAACTTAATAAATAATATCTTTTAAGCTACTTAAGCTACTAAATTAGATTCAAAATTATCATGAATGAAAGAAGAAACATTAGAAATTAATATTTAAGAAACAGAAAAAAAAAACTTTTAAATCATTTATCTCTGTCCTTTATATGAAAATAATATAATTGTTTCATATCTCAAATTAATTCATTACTTTTGTATGTGATCTTTTATGAATACTAAACGGTAAGTAAATTCACCTAATTTTCAATAATAATATTTCATTGGAATTTTACATTAGAATATTAAAAGGAGAAATTGTTTTCGGATCAAATTTTCGAGAAATTACTTGAAACGGCACACAAAGAAATTGGTCTGTCTGTCTGAGGCCACGATATCTTCGGAACCAAAAGAACCAAACCAAATTTTATTATTATAAGGTAAGCTTCAGAAGATCCAAGGACAAAAAAATAAGCACTTCGTCGACATTGACTTAAAGAGTATCTCACTTTATTCTGGTTATTTTATGGTTTTTTTACGCTTTTATCGAAAATGGCTCCAACGCTTTGTTTCAAATTTAGGTTCTAAAATTTTTGTTCTTTTTAATCTACCATCTAGAGACGGAACAAAAAGAGTATCTTTGGAATCAGTGCTCGCAAAAGTATCTTTGGAAATAGGAAACACAATCGCTCGCTAGGGAAATAAGGAAATCGTTTGAATAGTATTAATAAATATGCATTTTACGACAAGATTACCACAGAAGTCTAAGACTGTGGTTAACAATAACATATACTCGAGAAGTATTTCAACTCTTTTAATCGTTCATCTGAGTCTTTAAATGCTTAGTAATCTGAGTTAGTAAACAATATAAAGAAATTCAATTTTATCAAAAGTAATTTATTAGGGATGTAGATTTATACAGAATTTGCTATATTTCACATAAAAATGTAAAATTATACTCAAAACTATAACAAAACTTAAAAATAGTTTCAGATCCAGGTTCGTGAAGTAAAGAGACTTCAATTGAAGTAATAAAAAAAATTTAGTCAAAATCCCTATTTCTTGAAAGGTAGTTTTGGAATGAATACATAATTATAATGTGTGAAGATTGATATAAAAATTTTGGGTAGATCTTGCCAAAACTTCATCTCTCAAGAAAGAACTAATAGTGATATAAATTTTCATTCACTTTTTAAATTTGATTAATCTTTTATATTTGGATGAATTTACCTACGATCGTATGTTAATAGTATTCTTTTGGGTTTTGTATTTATTGTATATAGTTTAAAGGGATTGGAATTCAGTCAGATTTTTTACCAGGTATTTTTAAATTGTTCTAACAAATAATATATTAAATAGTTTGTCTTCGTCTAACACAATTCATATTATTTAAGTTATTATGAAGTTCTACACACGTATTATCATCATTGAGAAGAAATTATTCTGACAAAGAATAACAAAAGTATGAGTTACCAAATTTAAAATTGAGTTATGGCAATGAAATATTTAATTCTTTAGGAAAAATTCCTTAAGGGTAAGAGGATATTTAAAAGTTTTTGTATAGTATAATAAATTTTTGGAAAACAATGATTATATTGTTTCCTCCTTTAAAATCTCAAAAAATATTTGCGATATGAGATATCCGAACAATATAATGAATATGAATGTGAATGGCCTGTAATTTTGACACACAACACATATTATCAAAATTCTAAGCAAAATTATTATCTGAAACACCTACCTCTCAGGGAACAAAAAAGCTTTAAAATTAACTTTAAAATTAGTGAAAAACTAAAATCTACAACAATAATCCTAGAATACAAGCAAATCATAGAGATGAGATCATTGTAAATCTCATTTCTAGTATTTACCAAAAACACATATAAATTTTTACGGATGTCGCAAAAAATATGACATCGTTGGAATGTGCTTCCCTTATCAAATAATGAAGTGCATAAATTCAAACTGCACTCGCTTGCCTTTTCACCGCAAAAGCAGTTGCTTTATACAAAGTAATAAAATTCACATAAAAAGACACAACCATCAACAAGTTGTTCATAATTACAGACTCTATAAGTGAATTACTAGCTATAATTAATACCGCAAATAAAACAGCCATTATACAGCAAATCTAACACGACGGTCCTCATCATTTGCTTAAAAAGGAGACAATAATTGCGTTTCTATGGATTCCGATACATTCCAAAATACATGGAAATGAACTTACCGACTATGAAGCAAACGATGTCCACATAACAGGGAAATAAAAAAGTCACCAAAAATGATATTTTAAATCACACCAAAACAGCCCTCAACAAAAAACAAAACAGCGATTGGGAGATGACGATAAACAATAAACTGTGTGAAATAATAAAGGACAAAAATAAATGGGTAATCACTACGTATTTAAACTGGAAAAATCAGGTCATAATCACACTGCTTCATTCGGACCATACGAAGCTCACCCACCAACAAGTTTTAACAAAGGATCCAAAACTCATATGTTCCGAATTAACATATCATTATTATTAACAACTTGCAAGAAATATGAACAGCAAAGGAAAACACATAAGATATCTGGAAATATCGGTGAAATTATAAGTGACTCGACCGATAACTTAGACCCGTGATAAAATTCACTCGAAACTGTGATATATTATGCAAAATATAATACCAAAAACTAAAACTGTATATATGACATTATCCTTTAAAAATACAGTATAATTTCTTATAGTTTAAAAAAAATCTTTTATGGGATCTAATATTTTTTAATTGAATTGTAACCTAATTGGAAAATTTTATAATAAACCTTTTAACTGCACAATTTTCCTTCATAATTGTATTGTTTTTATATATTAGAAAATATTAAAAGATTACAAGAATAATTATCAAATATTATGAAATGATATTGATTCCGTAAGTAATTATTACTAATTACATGAATGTAATCCCATGTAACTATTTAATTTAAACAGTTTAGATAGATAAAATTTAGCAAGATAATTATCATAAAAGTAAATGACTATAGCTAGATTAAACTCTGTTCATTAAAATTTCCTTCTCTATTAATTTAGCGCACACGAATTTTCATTCATATGATTAAATTATTCTCATCAGATTAAAATTCATCATCATATAATAGAGGATGATTCAAGATTAATACCTTTGTAAAGAATTTCATGAAGTTGAAATTAATATTTACAGTTGATTTCAAAAACCACGCATTGAATATTTCTGCAACTAATTTTCCAAAAAAAAAAAAATATTAAATATAAAACCTATTTTAAGTAAACACAAAAACATTATTATAATTTGTTTCAATTTTGAAAAAGTTTAATAAAGCTTAAGGATTTTACCAAAAATATTACAAAGTAATCGGAGACAAACATCACTAGACTCTGCAGTAGACTTTCTACGAAATGTAAGTTAATCCAGAATGAAATCATCACAAGAAAACCCAATATTTAATGAAAAGAGAAATGAACTTTTGGTACGACAAGACGAATAAGGTCAGAAAAATAAATAGTATGCACAGACTGGGTTCACCCACAATAATGTAAGATATTCTACAGGAGAAAGCGACAGCTAACGAAACGGTGACTCATATTGTCTCCAACTATTCATCGTATGCAATGTGATGACTACACTGGAATAAGTCGTTATTTGTTGGCACAACTTTTCTACATGTTCTTGAATACATCCAATCCGCTCCAGAAACTATTCTCTATAGTGATCCCGACTAGCCTTTAGTAACATTTTCTATCCAATATAAAATATATCTGTAATAAAATTGATAATAATTTTTCTTCTGTATTCAAGGAATAGGTTATTCGTAGTTAATGAGTCAATTAACATAATAGAATATCTATGACCTGGGACCTAAGTGGATATGGGGCTATCTGTCATTTAATTGCCAGTAAAGATTGAATATAAAATTTCAAAAATTTGAAATCGGTGTTGTACCGCTTTTAAACAATTCTTATCCAGCATCTGATTATCTCAAGTAATTTACGAATAGTCCTTTAAATTTTGAATGTGTTAAGCAAAACCCCAAACTGACCTAGTCCACATGCATACAATATAATAAGTATGCTACCTATATCCATAATCCTTATGGATCATCCTTTAAATTTTCCTCAAATATGATATTTACATTCTATGATTATTATTATTTTCAACCCCTATATATGTCATAACACAAAAATTACATCACACAAACATCCCCTATCTTGCTATATCTGTATATTATAACCTACAAAATATATTCATAACTGAACGTGTTGGAACGTGCTATGCTTTTCCCACGAAATAACTTCGGTATGTTTTTTTTAGCTGCATTCCATTTAAAAAAAAAAAAAAGAAAAAAACATTTTTGTATATATTCTCCTATTTTTATATACCATATATGTGAATAGACCCATATTTTTAATATAAAAAGAATATATCTACACTTGTTTATCTAATATAGTACAGCTGCTTGTTATCTCTTTTTGGATTATATTATGTGTGGTTATGTTACGTTGATTTTTTTTATATTATGTTGTAGTCATTGAGTCTGTGTATCTCTGAGAAACTTTTGAGAATTGTATATATTTCTTTTGTAACCTGCTGTGTGTGGTATCAGTACACTTTGTATTTCACTTTTTTCATTGTAAAAATACTGTTATCTCACTTGTTTTATTATAGTTTGTTTCTAATAGAAATGCATATTTTGTAGTAGTAATATTGTTTAATAAATGAAGCTAGTTTTGTTTTTTGTTTAATACAAAAATGTTTTTTTAATCGTACATAGAAGAGAATCATCTCCTCATATTTACAAAAACTAATTTTTTTTTCACCAATAATACAGACAATGCATCGAATTTCATAGTACAAGAGAAATCTTATTATTTTAGTAAATGAGATTCTTTGTTAAGTTTAAAATTAGTTTGTAGTTTTAAGTGACATTATCAATAAACCCCGTTTTTATACTCGAGAAACATAATGTGTCAAAGTATTTTAATTTTAGTCCAAAGTGTGTAACGTTAGGAAATATTGACCGCACAAATAAAATTTTGGTATATGTGTGCTCATAGAAACACCTTATAAGTCCATTTCCGGTTGTTAATCCGCCCGGTCGTTCATCATCACCATAACTCAAAAACTAAAAATATAACGAGCTCAAATTTTGGTGACGTATTCTAAGCATAAAAAGTTCGTGAATGTGCTAAATCGGTTCATTGGGTCCTTGGCCCAATTCTTAAACTATAAAAGAAAATACAAAGACAAAAACAAACAACTTTTGTTTACAAAATCATACAAAACAAACAACTTTTGTTTGATAAATGTTAGAATCGCACACAATTTAAGCTCAAATTTAGCTAATTATCACATATTGGTAGTTACAATACATATTATTATTATTATACAGGTATAAATAACTAGGCGGAATATTTGTAGTATTTTAAAAATGGTAAAATAGTCCAAACATGGATTCTAAACCATATGTTATGTATCTAAATAATTAACTCTGTTAGTTGTTATCTTCTTTTTTCTATTTATTTTTTGTTATAAGTAAATCAACCGATGAACCGTCAATTTATGAAAATAAGAATATAACGAATTGCCCTAAATTCGACATCCAAAATATAACCCCTATAATCTCTGGTATTTGCTCATTTAGAATTGAAGCAAATACACAGGAGAAGGGGTGAAATAAAGTGTTAATAGTTGTGTTAGGTTCACGAAGTGGGTTATAAACTCATAATGTTCATTGTTATTAGACAATATAAATTTTAATAAGTATTAATAATATTGATACTTCAAAATTAAAAATTTAAATTCACTGTTCTTTTTCAATATTTAAATTTATGAAAATTAATACGTACTTAAACTTAAAATATATTCATCGTATATAAATATATTGCAATACAAAAGAAAAAATATTTTATACTTTCAAAAATATCTATAATGCGTTAACAAGGTAGGAAGGACAAACAGAAAATTTTTAAAAATCATTCTCCCACTTTTTTGGTTGTTTTTTATTTTGTATTAAAAATGAAATTGTCTTAGTGCTGAATTATTAATAATTCATTATTTATTATGTATATTAAGCAAATTAATTTTGGCTCCATTCTTAAAATTTGACAAAACAAAATCAAAACCTTTTTTTCAATAAATTATATTTCTTTTATAAATTTTCATTCATAAGAAAGTTTTTCTTTAAATTTCTTTAATAAAAAGTTATATTCTTTTACAGTTAACGTAATTTATATGATAAAATACACTTTGAATGTGTAAAAAAAGAAAGAAATCCTTGGAATTACTTTAATAATTGTTCCAAAAGACACTAATGCCTTTTTTTTACTAGTTACAACCTGTAATACACATTTCTTCAATTGTATTACACATATATTCCAATTCAGAATTGTTCGATCTTTATTTCACTAATGTGATTATACTATACATACGGCATTGTCTAGTTTATGGTATCACATTATAATAATAATACATTTTAATACAGGTGAGTCAATCTTTTTATAAGATGTTAAAAATGCAAGTATATACAAGTTTAAGATTGCAGCAGGTATCTATCTTTTCTCTATACATGGCGTTTCTTATTTGGAAAAGAATGTGCCATGGAATTAATAACTATATTCGAGCAAATAGAATAAACAGTTCAAGGGCAAGGATAAAGTGAGTCGATTAAGAATGTGTAATCTAATAAATTATCAGTATGTATGATGTACTTGGCGTAATAAAGAGTTTTTAATAATAACTTTTTAAATTTTTTGAGGCGCTCACTAATATTTTCCAGAAATAAATTTATTTTTGTTTCATGTGAAGTATGGTGAACAGTTTCCAATTATGTCAATATAAAATCAATGATTCTCAAAAATATTAATTTTTTTGAACAAAGTCGGGTGAGTTACACACCTCTTATAACTCAAGAACTGTCCGACTAATTTTTATTTCCGTTTTCTACCTCAAAGAGGGTAAAAATGGGATCAATAATAATTTTAATACTTTTTTAGTTCTCACTTAAAGAATGTTATAAATCTCACTAGCATAATTTCCATCGAAACCATAATATAAATTTGAAATTCAAAATAAAATTCATTTATCTTTTCTCACTAGCAGTGTATCGAAATATAAACTGTAATAGTGTGCATATCGCATCCTTCAAGTATTACCGGAACCATTCATGGTTCTGGAGATGGATATAATTTTCATAAAGTATATGATTACCATAGCACGAAGTATCGGACATCCAGCACCAAATACTGAGTACACACCATACATCGGGCTTCCGATAAGAAAGAATTTTCCGAAATTCTAACTCCAAGGAGCTGAAAAACGAGTGCAAAGTTTGTAAGGTACAACGAGATTCCTTGGTCCAATCTACTTCAAATTTTACATGCAATCGTTAGAATAGTGTTTAAAAAAATAAGAAAATTGTTTTTTATGTGAAAATTGTTGCAGTAGGTGCCTGGTCTGCTATTTATTATAAAACCTTGCTGTTAAGAATTTAATTTAATTTTTTATTATACTATTTACACCTACCTATTAATAATTTACTATTTTTAAAAACGTGTAAATATTCTCTTTGTTTCTGTCAGATTGAATGCTCAAAGAAGTTATTACCGATTTTGAATTTTTTTCTTGCTTAAAATTTGTTAATTGCTCGAACAAAGTTAAACGTGTAAATACATTTTGTTTTCGTTCATCTTTTACAAAAAGCATGGTATACAATGTACATTGTGTGGAAAAAGAATGGATTCAAGAAGTATTTGGTTGTATATTGAAGTGGAGATATTCTCTCTTCTGTTACAATAACTAAGGCAAACCAACTAACACAAAAGGGTATTTATTATTATTCAACTCTTCGTAGGGTTTTTTTTTTTTCGTATTATATTCAGTTTTTTTTGAAATAAATGCCGACTTCTTAGTTAGTTAGTTAAGAAGTTTATATTACTTATAGAGGCTTAAAGCCAAGCAGTTGGGTCTCCATTGAGTGAGGAGTCATTCTTCAGTCGTCAAGTCAAATTGAGAGAAGATATTTTTATACTTCTATATACAAGCAATAATGTAAATATTATGTTCTCAGCTTCTAATCTGAGAATCTGTTTCTGTCTCATTTTGGATTTTATTTCGTAGGTTTTAGTTTTAGAACCCTGGTTGTCAAAATTTAACATTTTTGGCTATTATTTTCGGATTTTTGAGTAGGTAAAAGTTAAATGAAAAAAAAAGTTAAAAGTCCTAAGAAGTACACAGATGTTCATTGATGGTTTTTCTTCATAAGTACATAAAGTGAATTTATGTCAGAAGAATACAATTTGAACAGTATTCAAATTGATAAACACCATCTGATTTTCATTAGAAAATGTTGAATATTTTTTATTAAATTATTACAATGCAATTTTTGGCCGGTAAGATAAGAAACTAATATGAAGCCAAAAATTAGGCGGATATTGAGGCTGTGGTGGATAATAAGGGGGAAATTATCTGAAGTTGTATAATTGTACAAATATTCATAACCAAATATTTGAGATATGAAATTTTCACGAAATTAGCAACGAGTTGTATTAAGACAAAATAAAAGTAATTAACACTAGAAATTTTAATAATCAGGAAAGTGCATGGGGCGAATTTGAAATTTTTATTTAATTCCTAGAATTATACATAAATTATTTTTGATAATTTAATAATAACCATACATAATTATCTTAAATTAAGTAGTTCAATTTATTCACCGAGCCATAATTAAATTGGAAGTTGCTGTCATGTTTCAATCACGCCGACATAATATTTTAAATAACCACCAACATACCAATTTAAAATGAATCAAGTGAAATAAATAGAATAATTTGAGTTTAGTATGTACAAGAAAATATATGATTTGAGCAATGATCACACAACAACCTCTTTATACAAAAAATGTAACCAATATACAGAGGTTTGTTTGTAAGGTGAGATATTTTTGTTTTTCATGTTTGTGGACCTTTGTATGTTTCTCGTTCTCACACACAAACACAAATAAAAGTGATCACACCATATGATAAGTTTGATTGGGCGCCGGTTTATTTGAATCTCACCTTACTTTGCTCTCTTGGTTGTTACTGCGTTTGTGTGTTTCAATTTATTACAAATGTGTGAATAACCCCATTTCAAAAAAATTATATAAAATGTAATATTATTATAATACCTACACATCATTGATCGTTGTTGCATTCCTGCTTGTATAAAGACTTTACTGCTACTAAGGCTACCAAAACTTTATCGAAATTGTTATCGATATACTTCTTAAGTTTTTTTTTTACATTCCAATCAAGTGACGTTTGTATTTTATGTCAAGATTGGAACAGTTTTTTATGCATTTAAGCTAATAAATTTGCGGCTTTTAAAACTGTTTTAAGTTTTTCATTGAGATATATATATATATATATATATATATATATATATATATATATATATATATATATATATATATATATATATATATATATATATATATATATATATATATATATATATGTTTTGGCATGTTATTTTTGACAATTGAGAAACAAAGTGTGGGTTGTTCGAGCATTTCTTTTACTTGAACATTAAAAAATTTCTCGAGCTGTGTTCAAAACAATAAATTTGTGCATTTCATAGTCAATTTCAATGCTGAAAATAATTTCCATGCAAACTTATCCATTTTCCAGTAGTTTTAGCAAATACGGCGATATTTTAAATAAATATCTTAAAAAATATGGTGCAATATTATTATAAATTTGAATTGGTGCTATGTGTATTTTTATCACGTTGTAAAAAAATTGTAGAACTAAAAATGTTTTGTGATTATACTTAGTTTGATATTTTGAAAATCACTAAAGATAATACCACCCGATAGGTCGATTTAGAGAAAATGCATATTATTTTTTCCTTGGATCATACGAAGGATATTATTCAAAAATTATGAGGATTGCCGGTTTTTGGTTTAGAAGATATCCCAACTACAGGCAGACAAACAAATTTCTAAATGTCATTTTTTTTGGTCTCAGGAGACTTCAAAACGTGTATTTTAAGTAAAATCCCGATATTGAAAATTTAAATCAAAAACATTATGTAGTATGTTAAAAAAAAAAAGTAAAAATCAGTTATTTAATAAGCCATCTAGGCGCCTGTTATTAAATGATTTTTTATGTAGGTGTTTAGAGCCCTAATTAATTTATATTTAATAGATTTTGAAAATAATGTTCAATTAATAATTTTGAAAAGCTGAAGATTTAACATTTGAAAAATATGGTTCAATTTAAAACAACATATTCTGATCCCCCCATAGAAAATAAACTGAAATTTCCGAATTCTAATTAATTCTTAATTTTTACAGCGCTATCAATTTAATTTCAAAGCTGTAGAATGGGTATATATATATATAGAACAGGGTATAATTTTTTAAACTCAAAATATCGAATTGTCTTCAATTAAAATGAAGCTTTATATATGCGACAATTATGAATTAAATAGTTCCGAAAAATTTCGAATTTAAAGAATCTATTTCGCACATTCTCATCAATGTTGTTAAACCACGTTTTCTCTGTAAATAAAATTATGTGTGAATTTTTGTGAAGGAAGTGACTGTGCTTTAAGGCGCATTAAGATGCCACACGTTTTTTATAATACTATGTATTCAAAATCAAATGTACACATATTATTAAAATGACAGCTAAAACAAAACCTTAAAAAAAGTTAAGACGCTTTAACAATCTAATCACCTTCGAGTTCAAAATTAAAATACAATTCGAGTACTAATATTAAAAGTTCAAATAAGTACAGTATTGCGTATAGAAGTAGATAGGTCGCATGAAACTTGAACTCCTTTTGTTCGTGATTTAAAAAGAAAAAAATTTGTATGCCGACATTTGAAAACATTCTGAGCCTTTTTGTTTCATTTTCGTCAGTATGTCGATCAGTGATACTCATTTACACGAACGCATTATTTAGAAAATGCAATGATACGAAGCCCCGGCAAATAATAGGACCAACATAAGCGACTGTAAGAATATATGTTATTGAATTATGATATGTTATGCAATTTTTTCAATATTATCTATACATTGTTTTAATTATAATGAATCTTAAAAAATTTATATCCACTATTATAAATAAATAAATGAAATCTATTGTTTTGAATATAGAAAACTAATTTATCTACTAATTGACACGCCAATCATATGATTAAATTCGTCCCTGAAATCAAGTGAAGAGCATGACTTGGGAAGGCCTGCACCATAAAAGTTAACAATTTACCCTAATATCATGAATTTAAATTCTATTAATTAACCAGCAAACAGACGTGAACAATAACATATAATATTCATACATAACATAAAAATGTATGCCTGGAAGCAGGTTATGCTCTTTGACCATTTCAGATAATATAAAACGCATTGAAGAGCATACGTATACTCTACGACGCGCGATAGAATGGATGATATCAGTTAATAAAGAAGATGTACACACACGTATGAACAATACATGTAAATAGCATCCCATGTAGGTACAAACAACTGATGAACGAAGATGGAAACGATTTCTCATATCTTAAAAGAAAAATTTTGGTCTTAACGTCAAGAGACCTCTATGCATACTATAAAATCATAAAGACAATTTAGAAATTCAATTTCTTATTTTTTATTAAAACAATGCTAAAAATGTATATTTTTTGTATTGAAAATACAATTTATTCCTATAGGTAAATATAAAACCAATTTTTTGTTTAGAAGAAAAAAGATTCTATCCTTTATATTAGCCATGACATTGATGCCTCTTTTATTTTGGTATTGAAATATTAAATTTCTACTACTATGTAGTTCCAAGTAGAATAGACGACTGATTAAAAGTTCAGTAACAGATTAATCAGATTATTTGAATAGACGAATAGGATCAGATTAATTCTATAGTCCTAGTGGTCGACACCCATGAAATTGTCTAACTCTTCCCGCATTCATGAGTGGAATAAAAGTACTCAGCATTGATCAGCTCCCATGCGCTACCACATTTCCATCTCTAGATATAAAAATAATATCTATAAAAATAATAAGTTAACACATGGTAACAATAGGGTATTATTTAACTGATTCTAATTTTGCTGTTATTCACATCGAAATGTGAAGCTCTTTCTTGAAAACGATGTTAAATGATAAGCAAAAATTTCTCTATTTGTTTAATCAGGAATTCGTATCTTGAAATTTTCTGAAATTTTTTCAAATTTTTTCAATTTTCGTACCCAAATAACTAAAAAAATACTAATCCAAATGTTTTGAAATTTGGTATTCACAATACTGATATGAAAACAGAGGATTTATCGAAGAGTTTCGACATTAATTATTTTTTGAGTTATTAGGAGTCGAAACCTGAAAAATTTTTACATAATGGAGGATGCTTCAGTATTATGTTTCAATCCCCTTTGTTCTATTATGAAAATCACATTTTTTAATTTTTCTTGTTTCTGTTATAAAAACAATAATAAATCGTATAAAACGTATAAAATCCGATAAAAACACCGATTTTCCAAATCTTCTTTACGCATAAAGTCGTAATTCGTAATCTGTGTATAGAGGTAAGAATATTACTAAGGTATTATAAACGTTAAGAAGCCTACGCATTTCATCGTACAAAAGTAAGTATTTATTGTTGCACCCACATTCAAGTTCAAAACAATGTTATGAAAGAAAAATTATGATTGAAACTATCAACATCTTTACAATATACTGCAACATAACATATTCAACAGATATATGAATGTACTCTTAAAGACTCGTGTCTCATATTGTGCTTAAAAATTCAGTGTCGTATCCACTAATCGTTTTCTAAATTTCAAGAACTTCTTCTAAAGTAGACACCTATTAAAACACTAGATTTATATTTCGTAGATTATGAAATAAAACTTTGATTGTCTACGTATCCCGAGCATTTTACAATTATTTCCTTGTAGTTATAATGCACACAAAATAGTTTTCTAACTCTGTTTTAGGAAAGAATCAATAAATATTATTCTTTTGTTAAAAAATACATTTCTTGAAACATCTACATCAACACGAGTCTTTTATACGTCTTTCTAGAAAGACAATTTTCTGAGTAATATCGAATTTAATTTGACCTTGTAATGACTTAAACAAGATGAATAAAACAATACAACAATAAGTTTAGCAATCATTCAAATGAGAAGAATATTAATAAATATAAATAAAAATAATTTGAATAAATAAATAATTATAAATGACATTTAATTTCCTCCTAATAACTACGCTACATACACTATGACTGGATACGTACGTAATAGTGTTGTGTGATCAATTTGAAATATAAAAAAAAAGAAATGATATTTTTGAAATATAAATAAAAATGAATAAACAATTTATATTAATATTTTCGACACATCTACGCGCAATCATAATGAATATTATTATTATTTTATTTACTTATTCAATTTCAATGCTTTACAGTTTTGTATCAATTAAATATTGCTATGTACTTTAATACCGTTATGCCAAAAATATTATTGTATAGTATTGTGTGCTTGCAATAAATATATACTTGTGGTACCCGATTCTTGGGTACAGAGTTCGATCATTATTAAGCTATAACTAGCCTCTTCTGTGAAGTTAATGATTTTCAAGTTTTCTCTGGCTTGCTTTTATTCTTATATCTAGAAAGGTAAAATATATGACACATTCATGAATTTGAAAGCACACGTTACATAAATTTATAAATTATAAACATTTTATTCATGTTTTTATACTCATACGCATATATAATATGTCAGACTTTAGTCTAAAGTTTGTAACGATACCTAAGAATACCGCACAAACAAAATTTTGGTATTGGTGTTCATAGAAACACCTAATTAGGTTTGAGTTCGTGATTGAGCAAATTCAGTCCGTTGGGTCCAATGAATCCTTGACTAAACTTTTGAATTATAAAAGATAGAAGAAAAGTTCAAATACAAAAAATGTTTATTTTTTTGAACTTGTGGTTAGAACGTAAAAATTTTGCTAATAAACACATATAGATAATAATAATACATATTATTATACATGTATACACATATAACTGTATAGACTGGATATTTATAGTATTTTATGAATTCTAATTTAAAATAGCCCAAACAATGAAATTCAATCATATGTCGAGTATGTAAACATTTAACTCAATGCTATGTCAGTTCAAAAACGAAATATATAGAGTATGGTTAATTGTACGATTTCAACTAGAAAACATACTTTTAAAGTTTTTGAAGCTTGAAAATAGACACATTGTTCACAATTTTACAAATAATTTGTATAAAAGAATTTAGTGTTCAAAAACATCCAAGCGTCTCATGATTCTGTTTGCCCATCTGAGGCTGAATTAAGAAAGAATGAATATATAGTTTAAAATCAACAAAATTAAACTATTAAATATTAAAATGCAAATCTAGAAATGGTAGGCTTAATGGTACGAATTAAAGTTTGAAAATCGTATTATATTACAGACCATTAAAATAGTTTCCGTTTGGAGAAAAAAAGGTTTTATTTATCTGAAATAGTTTCAGATTATCAGAATTTTAAAAAAGACTGGAAGAAAATTAAAGCTATAATATCTCGCACTATTAGATGAAAATAAATTGTCCTATACCACCATATTGATTGCGGTGAATTGAGCTGTTCAGTTTGTTCTCCGGTTAGATTAGGTTTTTGATCAATTACGATTTTAATTTTAACTAATTATTTGTTTTTTCACTGATTTTGGTAAACATATATTTTAAAGAATACAAATATTTTGCAAAAGATCGTACCTTTATTTTTTTTTAATTAAAAATTTTTATTTTTTACATACTTGATTGTTTCTGTATAGAATGTGTGTGGAATGAAACTCACCTGAAACAAATAAATAATAAATTAGTAATAAATTCAAAAATTAAACACATAACTTTTTGAATAGGCAAGAATATTGTTAATGATAGTAAACACAATTATTTTATGCCGTAGAAAATATACTGGAAAAATTTTTCTAGCTAATTCATTTTTAAATGTTTTTGGCTTCAGGTTTTTTCTTATTTTGATAAAACTACACTTTCCATTGGAAATAGCAATTGCAATATCCATAAGGAAATCTGAGGATCAAAAATAGTTCGGTATTTATAAGATACTTCATTTTCCAGGGAAAGCTTTCTCGAAAGCGGAAGGCACAAAATCTACTTGTTTTTGTTTATGACAGCCAATTGCCAGTGGAGTCAATTAAATACGTATTAAATTTAAAAATGACAATGAAAATTTGTCGCCAGCAAAGTCTCTATGGTTCCAATTCTTATACTTAGCCACCGTCCACTCAAGGTCTCTTTGTAATTATAATAAACTTATTTTTAAATTGAATCGATATAATCGAGGCGGTAAATATATTTATTCAAATTTTGAAATTAACAAGTATTCACATGCATACTTGCAATTAAATTATAATGTATATAGCAATAATATTTTTAATATTATGGTACAAGGTATACAATTTTGATTATTAAATATTATAAGTTTTTATTTTATTAATAAAATACAAACAACAAATAATTGAAATTCAATCAATGTGATCGGATCACATCATATCCAACCAAAATGATTTATGTCTTTAATTATTTCTATTTCTTTTTTTTTTTTTCACCTTTTTATTCTTTCATTATTTCTTTAACAAAAGATTATGTTTTTATAAATGATTATTTCCTTTGGTTAGATAATAACTCAAAGGCAAACGTTATTTGTCATGTTATAATAAATGGCGATTGTTAGTAATGTTAATACTAACATTTCATGATTTTTGTAAAATTTTTCAACAGCAAGGAATACATACGGATGAATAGAACAAAGATTTAAGAGAAAGTAGATCGATGATAGATAGTTTGTCCACTAAGTTGATAATACCCATTTTATATTAATTTTCGCACTCAAAGCGGAAACTTATGAAGTTTCTTTTGCTTCATACTTTTGAAACAAGTAAAAGGGAACACTTTTTTAAAAAGTAAAAATTTAAAAAAAATTTTGACATTGACAATTTCTGATTAATCGCTTTTTGGGCTCAGAATCCAGAGTATAAAAATGGAACCAGTTCCTAGAACAGGTATTTTTTTAATATATCACAATTTAATATATTTACGGAGAAAACGGTTTTCTCTAACAAAACAAATTTTTAATTTTATTCAAATTTATTTGTAATAAACTTATAATTAATCTCTAATGACGTATCGTAATTACTGATCTCAACCGATCACCAAAGTTAAGCAACATCAGACACAGTCTGTGTGCTATTGTTGCATGGAATATACTCACGGTAGTCGGTGTATGACTTTAGTAGTTAAAAAGTAAAATAAAAAATTAAAAAAAAAAACTGATGTTTTGCTAAGTTGACATTTTTTTTAGACAAGTTTTCTTTATCCAAGTCTAAAATTAAAATTCCAATGTCAGTAATTTAAGATTGATTCATACGCGCAAGCCTGTCTCATGTTGTTTTAGTAGCATGTCACTTCAACTGGTATATTCCCCTTGTTGGAATAGCTTCTAAGCAGCAACAAGTATTCAATTCGATAAAGAAAATAAAGGAAGATGTAAGTGTTATAAAACGCAAATAGTTTATAAATGTATGCATGCACCCATATACACAAATGCGAACAAGGTTTTATAAAAATTGGGTTCAATGCCCAACACGTCGTCAAATGGTGTTCTCCGCTTCGCATACATATGTACACACATATATTTAACAATATGCGTTAAGTTACCAAGCGAATGAATCTCTTGCAATGTTATTTTGCAATAATAACATTTTTACAATGGTCAATTATTTTTGCACACATTGGCTAATTTTTTTTTTATATTTATTTATTTAATATGACGAACATAGAATATAATTAATTTATATTTATATTACTTTAAATGATATATTTATTATAATTAAATGATATATGTGGATTAGCCATTATTTATTTTTGTATATTAAATATCAACAAAAGTATGAAAAAATTTTTACTTTTTCTTTAAGATCAAAGTGAATGGAAATTTCGTTTTCTTTAAATATAACTTGAAAGGCATTATTTAAGCTGTATGTTTTTTGTTTTGTTGATTGATATGAGTAAAATTAAGGATGCTATAGATGCAAAAACAAATAATTAATGGAATAGGTGAAGAATTAATTTCAACCAATAAATTAGTGAAAAATATTTACGGTAAATGAAACTTCAGATCGAAGTTGTTACAAATCTGTTTTTTTTTTTGTATTATTATGTCTATAGCAAATGAAAAAACAGATTTTCTGAATTAAAGATGAGTTTTCGGAATCAATTATACTTTATTTGTAGAATAAGAAAACAACTTGAATTACTTATTTTTAAGTACTCCTGTAGCCTCCCGTTTTTATGTCAAGTTGGTGCCTTATTTCATAACATTCAAGTAACTATTTTTTATCTTGAATCTTGAATCTTCATAAAGACATTCTGAGCAGTATCTTGGACACCTTGTAGCAAAAATTTATTCACAGACTATGAACAGTTTTATCAATTTTACCAATTGTTATTTTAAGCCACCCACGTTAATTTGCAAGTACATTATAGATGTAGTATTTAACGCTTGTCAGTTAAAATGCATTTTACGGTTAAACTTTCAGTTAAATACGAAAAAATTAAAGATTATATTTTTCATTAGTGTCAGTAAATTTAACTAAAAATACAAAATGACAAATAAAATTAACATATTTGTATTTACAATCCATATATTTTTTTGCTGCATCGTGATCATTGCAATAAAAATTAACTGCACTTTAATCTTCGTTCTACCTACAAAACTGGTTCCGATTTATTAAGACTGAACAAAAATACAGAAGGATGTCAAATCAAAGGCTTAAGTAAATTACATTGAAAACATTCGTAGAAGTTATATTGCAAAACATATTTGGTTTGTTGTAATTTCATGAAATGCAAGCTGAGTTGAGTTACTTGTGGGTTAAAATGCTAAATAGTTCAAATTTATAATCTTGACCAAGTCGTGATTGGGAATAGTGTCAATCCCTATCCTTAATAATATTTCTTTACCATATTTTGTCTTCCATGATTCGAAATGACTACAAGTGTTTTTTTAATTATATGTTTTAAAAAAAATTTACTGGTGGTTGGCAGCCCAGTTAACAATCTCTTTGGCGAATATTGTAAGTATGCAAGAAAGAGGTTTACTCAGCCTGTGGAAACGAATGAGTAGCTGAAACAATGAGCGGCTCTATGTTAGCTACACCTTACACTAGTCCTAAGGGATTCTGAGATTGTAAATAAACATTGGACGCTGCTTAAGAAGCAAAAAGAGTCAAGATTCAAGAACGTAGTGAAGTGTTTAAAATTTCCACTTTAAGGCTAAAACAAAAAATTATAGAGGATAAGTCCGAGGGAGATGATCAGTCTAACTACTTTCGGAACCCATAGCTAGATGGCAATGCTCTTAGCATAATTTACTTCTGTCGGCGTACCACGTACTGATAGTATCCTACGTCGACAGAAATTAACTTAGCTGAGAATATTACCAATAACCTATGGGTTTCGAAAATAATTAAACTGATTATCACTCTCGTACTACCATTTCCCAAGGGATTACCCTAAATTACTCTATAAACGATAATGAATGGCCTAACGATTAGATTGATTAGTAGTTGTATAGTGACACTAGACTACACACCAAACAAGTTTCGTAGGGGTCGGCTCAATATTAAAACTGCTTACAAGCTTTGTTTCAAAGAGTGGTTTATTCATTTAAAAGAATTTGACTTAAAACATATTTTTTCAGGGAGTTTTTAGACTTAAACATTATTCTTTCGATTAATATTAACCTGGTTTATTCTGATTAAAATAAAAATTGTTAGATGAGACAATATCAGATAAATTAACGTTTCAGAATACCCAGTAGCGTATAATCTCCAATATTTATTTACATTTATAAAATAAATAATTTTGTAAAAGAAATGAAGCGTTTTGTATAAGCATAAAATGTCAAGGCTACAACACGTAATGTAGAAGAACGTTTTTTTACAATATAAGTGTGTTGATCAGTATTATACCTAATGCTACGGAATACTAAAAACTTTTCAATTTTAAGATATTTTTAATTAAATATATTTTTAAGTGCTATTTAAAAATAAATAATATGGTAACGACGAAATAATTATCTGTAAATTATCAATCATTTGAGTATATTTTGAACGCTGTTCAAACATAACAACAGAGTCAAATAAAAATTATCTCAAAAATATAAAATTTAACGAACATAAAACGACTTCCGTACTTAAACAACTAATTATTATTATTAATATTTTTTATAAAATAAATAAAACCACACAACATCATAAACACAAATTATTTATAAAAAAATATATAAAATATATAAA
Source organism: Chrysopa pallens (assembly GCA_020423425.1). Classification (NCBI taxonomy): domain Eukaryota; kingdom Metazoa; phylum Arthropoda; class Insecta; order Neuroptera; family Chrysopidae; genus Chrysopa; species Chrysopa pallens. Next base: position 80,895,139 of record CM035591.1, read on the forward strand.
AAAAAAATATATATATACATATATATTTATTTTTGTATTCACATATAATATGCGATTAAAATACTAACTGGATGCAATTATTTATCGATAAAAACTTTTAAAGAATTTATTTTAAGGCAGTACGATTGGGGTAAGATATCAAAAATATTTTGAAAATTTTTACTGAACAATTTTTTTTTGAAAATTAAATTGATGTTTATCATGCAAAATTTAGACAGTGTTGCATTAGTATGGACTGAAGAATGTTCCGCTTTAGACTATTTAATCCGAAAATGTACTGAATTGTATGTGAATATTTTAACATTCAATTACATTTTTATTACATAAATATTGGCTATTGATAATTTAAGTAAATAGTGTTTTGTTAAATATTTTTAAAAATCAGTGAGGAATGACAAAATATATTCAAGGGATGAAAATTGAAACGGATTTAATTTCATTCAATGTAATATGGTATTTGGTACTTTCCTTCTCGAACATGTATCTCTCGAAATAATTTTTTTGAAATCTATAAAAATAAGCAAAACATACAAAATGCCTAAATGCATGAATGAATGAATTGTTGATGCTAAATTTGCTATATTCCGCATCAAAATATGAAACTAGACTCAGTACCATAATAAAACTTGAATTTCTCGCTTTGCTATGTCCATAGTTTTCTTATTCTTAAAGATTTAAATAAAATAACTACAGATCTATGTTTATGAAGTAACGACGCTTCAATTGAAGGACAAACAAAACAGCCCGGTCTCTTAATATAATAATACTTTGTTCAAAAATAATATGACTTGTGTAAGTGGATTCTTAGACACTGAATATATGAATAGTAGTAAATTGGTTATCTTCATCAAATACCGTAATCACTCTACCTTAACTCTACCGTATTTATTTATTTATTTTAATCAAACAGATGTTGTTATATCAAATAAATATTCATTTTTTTCATTCAATTCGTTTTTTAAAATCAAAAGATTCTTATCGTAATGTGTAATTGGTTTTTACTCATAACTCGTGTGGGTTTTTAAGACTGTAAATATTGTGAATGACAAAAAACTGTCGTATTAATACTTGTCTATTTAATTTTATATTGGTGTCTGGTGAGTAGTTTTTAAGAACAAAGATATTTTCATCTTTTAATCGACTTAAAAAAAAAGAAGTTCTCAATTCGACTCTATTTTTTTATGTTTGTTACCAGAACTATCTACTATATGATCTGATTTTGATGACACCTTTTTTATTTGAAAGCTGATGAGATCCGATGTCGTTTGGTTTCAATTTGGGCCAGATGTCTCTTATGGGAGAGAAAAAGCAAAAAAGTGCTATGTTTGTTCGCGGATAACTTCGTCGTTTATGAACCGAATTTGATGATTCTTTTTTTGTATGTTGGAAAGGATATATCTTAAAGGTGGTAGGTGGTACCATGATTAGAAAACCAGATTCTGATATTCCAAAAGGGAGAGACGGGACAAAATCAATTTTTAATGATTAAAATTCATCCAAATAAAAATTTTTTTGCTTGTATAAAACGCAATTGGTCACAAGAAAAAATTTTAAATTTTTTTTTGAAAACGGTTAGTTATTGTTTTTAAATTGTAAATTTTTTAGTTTATATTAAAACGATATGGAGAAATAGATCAAATCGATTACTGTTTACATCTGTGCAGTTTCAACAAAATTACCAAAGTGAACTAAATCAACGTCAAAAAATTGTATAACTGAAAATAAATTCCGTATATTGAGTTGAAAAATATAATAATAATTAGCACTGGAAATATTATATATGGATATGTAAATAATCAGAATTATTCATGTTTGTAAATAAAAACAAATTTTCAATATAAAATAATGTATTGTTTATAAACTTGCATAACATTCACGTGATGAAGAAGTACAGTGTTATGAAACTTACGTTAGTAATTTCTAAGAGTGAATTTATCACTGTGCAGCTATAGAAAATTATTCCTTTAATTGCATAGTTTTATAATTTTGGCTCATAATTATTTTTTTAATTTTTTTTTTGGTACTTTTTTATGATATTATCAAAATTAGTTCGCCGAACAAATACAAATTTTAAAACTAATATTTAACAAATTTTGCTTCAACGACAACCGTTATTGAAAATCTATAAAAAAAAATTTTAATTTTACCAAGTTGATCGTACTGAAGATTTTTTACTTTAATTCTTACTTTAAAGAAATTTGTTTCCTCTGTGGAACATTAATTTTATTGAATATATAACCAAAATTGTTAGAAAAAAAATATTGTATAAATATGTAATTTACTAAATAAATAAATACACAAATTGAACTAAACTGAATAGAGTTTTAGCATTATCTAAATAAATAAATAAATAGATCTATAGTTGGTATTTCTATTTATTCTCTATTAGAATGAACTACGTTTCGTTTTTAAATGTTATGTATACTAATTAGTCTGATGTATACAATATTATGACGTCATATAATTGCTCAATTAAAAATATTGGTGGTGACCTCTGCAGGATACAGGATGTGTGATATATTTTATGATTACCTCATAACTATTGTTTAATATTAGTGTATTTATATATATAATATAAATTATGTATATATATATTTATGCATGTATGTATTGTAAATAATATATGTTTTGTTTTAAAACTATTTAGTGTGGTTTAATAAATACTACAAACATAAATATACAGAGTGAGTGAGAAAATTCATAGAAAATAAATAGAAAGTTATTCATCTATAAAATTTTTCAAAAAAAATATAGCGTTGTGAACAAACACGTCCAAATCATGATACATAATGCAAAATAAAGACTTTAGTACTTAATTTTGCAAATTGAATACAAGCCACATTTAGATGAAACAGTATGAAAATATTACTAGTGAGTACAAAACCAATTAACTGAAAAAATTTCGTCCAACATTATTTTCTTTTGGTTAAAATTTGCAATTTTCGACTGTTCCATGAAACTAATAATAAAATTTATTACTAATTATATTTGTATAAAGTTTAAGATTAACGAGCTAATAGATTTAATTTCCATTAAAAAAGGTATTCTTGGTATTCATCAGGCGATAAGTCGTTAAGGCAATCCAACTAACACTCTTCAACCCAAAGTAACCAGGTATTGCAATTAACATAACCAGACAAGTTCAACTGTAAGCACCCTGCGATCCGGTCAATCTCAAGGTAGTTTATAATGATAAAAAAAGTTTCCTAATTATAACGAAAATTGTAAAAAGAAATTACCCAAATAGCCTGAAAATTTTGGACGAACAACGTTTGAATGAACTTAAGTAAAAACACCCGTTTGCACTCTTCAACCCAAAGTTAAAAATTAAAAAAACTACACAAGTTCGACGGTCAGCACTATGTGATATGGTGAATCTCAAATTAGGTTTTTATGATAAAAACAGTTTTCTAATTAATACGAAAATTGGAAAAAGGAATTACCCAAATCAAATGCTCGTAATAGTTCGAAAACAATTTTAGAAAAAATAAAAAAATTGACTGAAAATGTTGGAAAAATGATTTTTGAATGAAGATGAGTAACAAATCGCGCTTGAATGATGGATATGCGTAATTATTTTTTTGGTTTACTTAGTTATTCCCTGGAGAAAGTTTTTAGGGCAGATGAAAACTATATTTATATAATCTTTGATTCGTTCATTATTGCTCATTGATGGTTTATTATTAGTTTTTATAAATGTTTAATGTACAGTGTGTAGTCCTAGCATTGGTTATATTTTGTATATCCACATCCTTTAGTTTAATTTTTATTCGCACTATTGAAGAAACTTTAAATTACCCTACGAAGCGGTCGGGTAACAACATGTAATTTATACATATAGTGGTAAAAAAAAATAATTGTCTGTATTAATAAAATATCACACCCTATATAAATTAACAATACAATTTACTAGCTGTATAGTATCTAGTAGCTTTATGCTAGTATTACAAAACCTCATAAAAACACTTCCATTCCCTTTGTGTATAATACTAAAAACCATAACAGTTTGTTTCTAGTTACATATGATATGTTTGTTAGGTAGGTAGAGATAATAATATTTAAATACATTTGAACTCGCATTATAGCAGTAATATTTTGAATTCTATGAAAATTTTCGTGGTTTTTAATATCAAAAACCCACAATCGTATTCCATCGTCGAGTGTTTTAGTTTGAGTGTTAACTATTTGGTTTACAAAATTTAATACAAGAATTTTATATATTTGAAAGCATTAATTAAAATAGGAATTTCTAATACTATTTGAATATTTGATTATAATCTGGGCGTTTAACATCATAATTGTTGGGATTCGAAGAATGTTTGTTGATTTTGTATTTCAATATTTACTTTGAAAGATAAAAAATTTATTTCTAATTCAGATTTCCGAAACTTTTTAGGTTTTGTTATAAATTCGAAAATTTGTAATAACCTTAAACACTGTCAGGTTTGTATTGATAGAGAAAAAAGAAAGAAGAAACATACTCGAAAAAAAAAATGTACGAGTATTATTCTGGTATTTGTTGTTTAAACACTTCCAACAATTGAAATTTCGATACCGAAGCTCGATAGTTCAATACTTCTATATTACTTTATTTCCGTCGAATATGAAATCCAAATTATCATTTAACTTTTCAATAAAATAAAATTATGACAACTAATGGGGATAATACCATGATCAAATTTTTGATCATGGTATTCAAAAAAGAAGGGATACAGTGTCCTAATGTAATAAACTTCTATTGTAAACATTGCCTAATTCATTATGTAGGTATTTAAAAGTGATCCCTTTCTCAACACGTTTGAAAAATTGACTTTCTTTAACAAAAACTCCACGTGCTCGCTTACTCAATAGATAGTGACGAAGCGAATTTCTTTGCGAGACATCAGTACATAATTAAATGTGAGTGAACCTACTAAGCTGATTTAAATAAAAGCCTACTTACTATACATGTGTCTCCCCTACACCACCTCTCCAATAACTAAGCCCATTTGGATGAAACGCAAAACAAACATGCAAAACAAAAGTAATAAATGTGTGCAAAACTGAAGTAATAAAGAAATACATATTTCTTTTTCGTCCAAAAATTTAATCACCATAATCAAAATAAAGCAATCGTAACTTTTGTAAATAATTGGCACTTATAAACATGGTTTTCCAAAAAACATCTAATTGATTGGTAAATTGACGATCTCATCAATATTTCTTTTGTTTCAAGGTAGATTTCACTTGTTCGGCTAATAATTGTTCCAACGTACGAATTAAACATCAGTTAGTTATAAGAAATGGATTAAAATTTCCAATTTATTTTTCATAGTTTGTCTAAATTAATAAAAAATTTGGTATAACAGAGTTTGTATAACATTTTTATTGAATCTATAAACTGGAAAATAAAAAGTATCGTCGAAAAATCAGCTTTCAAGGAATTAAAATTATTTGGATTTTATTCCATATAATGTAAAATTAAAGTGTAGTAAGAACTTGGCATTATGTCCTAAGAATTACACAATGAAGAATAAAGTAACAACATTAATTTGATACTTTTTAAGTTATTCAATTAAATCTGTTTATGTCTGGTCTGGTCTGCGGTACAATAAATTTAACAAAATACTCAATTGAATGAATCATATTTTAAGCAGCGAACAACGAACGACACAAACAAAAATCATTTATTTGGTTGACGAATCTTTTTATTATTATTAAAATCATTAATTATAATAATTGAATCATTTTACTTAAATTACCGTATTATTTTCAACATGAATAAATGCATTCATTCTATATAAGCACAGTAAAATATACCAAGCATATCAGATAAGTACTGGAGAAAATTAAAGTTAACTAACTACTTATGTTGTCTCAGCATCTTGTTGAAAATACCCATAGAGCTGGAGATCAATGTATTCAATTAAAACGTTTCCAATTCTTATATTAACAAATTTCTGACACACAATATATATGAAAGAATTGCTAAATTGTTTTAATGATTTTTCACTCATTACCGATTTTAACCATTTTGACTATTAGTACCAAAGCCATAAGAAACATATGCGATTTCATCGAAAAAATATGCAACATATTTTTAAGCATTCGACAATTATAAATTAAAATGGATATTCTTCATCAACGAAATTCTACAAAAACTGTTTGCGAGTCAATAATATTTATTTAACAAGTAACAAATCTAAAAACATTATCCTTAAATGATGCCAGGCGAAGGTTAATATCTTTTAAATTTCAAAGAAGACCTTGAAATCTTGAAATGAAAGGTAGTGTAATAGTCTATATTGGATACAATTTAAAACGAAAATGCACGTTCCAATTGATTAATGAATCGCAAGTGTTACTCAAGCCGAATAATTGACTATTTGATGTTCCATACTTATTTTTTAAACCTTCCCTTTTCGGTTCATAGTTTATGGATGCTGTCACTAGTTTACTGTTACTAATTTTGTTATTTTAATACTCGCGTACATAGAATATGTCAAATTATAAAGATTTGCGTATATAGTTTGTAACGCTAGAAAATAAAATCTTGGCATATCTTGGTGTTTATAGAATCATCTACTTAATCAATTACGGCATGTCCGCGCGTCCATCTGTCTTATACCACCAAGATAACTCAAAAACGAAAAAAAAAGCAAGCTGAAATTTTAATGGCGTATTTTGGACCTAAAAAGTAAGTTTAGGTTCGTGATTCAGAAAATTGGTCCATTGAGTCCAAAGAAACCGTAACCCAACTTTTAAACCGTAAACATTATTATACATGTATTTATAACTGTATGGGCTAAGTATTGAGTCTATTTTATTAATGACAATGATTTAAAATAGTTCAAACATTGATACTAAACAATAAGTTGAGCAATTTTATAATTATTGGTTTTATGAATAACCGACTGACTGATTTTAAATTTATAAAAAATAAAAATATGGTAAATAAACAAATTATTTGACTGAAATGTCGAAACTATTACATGGCAAAATGCTCTAAACAAAAGTCGTGTGTCTTCAAAACGTAAACAGTAATTGACTGTTTTGAATGTTTATCATGATGGAATGATTGCGTCAGCCAATTTTTTTTAGCAAATTTCTAGTTTTTTCTCCAACTCACTAGAACATTGCATTAGATAAATACGAATTTCCATTACAAATAAATAATCATCGATAGTATGAATTAGGTTTTCGTAATCTCGAATGAGATACGTTAAAATTGATTGTGATAACTTAATAAATGTATTTCTATTTATTGTAAATTTGTCTTTAATTTCAGCCAGCAAGGTTTATGTTATTCCGCCTAAATGAAATTGTGTACAAATTTGATACATTGTTCTCCAGCTCTAGTAGCTTATTGTGAAGGTACTCAACTCACTAAGTTCAAATGAAGCCATACATACTCATCACTGTCAGTAAATTATAGTTGACTGTAGATTATAAACAAACTACAGTCAGTATATTACAGTGTAGGTTTTAATAAATTATACATGTAGTTTAATTTAAATTAAGAGAAGAATATTTGATTATCAGGAGCGGAGACGCAATATTTAATTAGAGGCTTAGATTCAAAACAATAAACTCAATAAGTCTATTTTTTAATAAATGAAATATCCTTCCCAAATACATGGATTATCTAAATTTAAAACTTTTTATAATGATAATATTCTATTAGTCTCACTAGAAAAATTTTTCTGAACTTATCAGATAGGAAATATTTGAAAAATTTTCTACATTGGCATAAAAAAAATATTAATGATATTATTACTGAAACAACAAACAAGAATAAATTTGAAAATTTTGTAAAACACTATTTTCAATTTATAACATAGTAGTACGTCACTGATTTTATCACGGTTGTAAAGACATGACTAAGAATTTGGAAGTTGTGTTATATTTTAATGAATTTATTAAATAAGTGATGAGAATAATTTTCCTATGGTTTGCACATTTTCCGTGAAAACTGTATCATATCATCAACATTCCACGAATTTAGTTCTTAACACAAATTTAACTGATTAATGAATTGTGAATGTAAACCACAGCATGAATTTCATATCCTATGAGAATAAAATTTTTGCAGTACAATAATCATTTATTTCTATTTCTATATACAGTAGAACATCGAAAATATAAAAACCTCTGTGCGTTATTAAAGTAATATATTTCAAAAAATTTTTACGGCAGACATTTACACAAAAATTATTAATGATCACACCTTGTAAAACATCAAGTTATTATAAAATGATTAATAATTGCAGAAATATTTCTAAGTAAGGTGAATGTACCATATTTCGGGATATTTAGACATTTTTGAGAATCCTTAACGGAATACATATGAATTTTCACCAAATGAAAATTGGCTTATACAAAATGATCTTTTGAAAATAGTTTTGTTGAGGCTTAGGTACATATGTTATGTAGTTTTAAAGCTAACTTTTATCCGTAAAGGTAATCCGTAATTAGGCTTATAAAATAATTACAAGAAGAGCGATTACATTTTATAAAGTACTAGCTGGCCCGGCAAACGTCGTTTTGCCACATATTTCTAATTAACTTCAACATTTATTAAGTATAATAACATATTCTTAACAACTTTCCTCTATTTCTTAATACTGAAAGCTAAGGCAAATTAGAATAAATATTGATATTAATATATATTTTAAAGCATACCCGGACACGTTGTGGTGACAGTTGATATTACATCGATTGCATGCAAAATTTGAAGCAGATTGGACGAAGGAATTCCGTTGTCCCATACAAACTTTGCCTCTGCTTCTCATCCCATTAGGGGTAGAATTTCAGTAAAATCTTTTCTTATGGGATGCCCGGTATTTGATGTGTAACCCATTATTTGGTGTGGGATATCCGTGATACGAAATATTTATATATACACTCGTGTTTTATAAAAAAATTGTGCTGTGGTTCTCATATACTTGATGAAAAATAATAAAAGGAAGTCCAGAACCACTAATATAGAAAAGAAGAGATAAATAAATTCTATTTTGAATAGCTGACCCGGGTAAACATTGTTTTGTTATATAAATTATTTCTAATCAACATCAATATCTCCTAAATATAATAACATATTAAACAACTGTCTATAACTAAATAATGAAGCTGCGGCAAATCAGAATAAATTATGATATTAATTTATATTTTGAAGCATACCCACCCGGTTTACGCGTTGCTGTGTTATTTTTCACATTTCAATAAATGATATTACATCGTTTACATGCGGATGCAATTCTACCCTTAGGGGAAGAATTTCAAATCCTTTCTTATCGGATTCCCGGTATTTAGTCTGCACCCGGTACATTATATCCTGTCGGTATTTACCTGGTATTTTCTGGGTACACCCGGGACCGCGTTCATCCGATAATTTTTGCTGTGGTACACATACACTTGATGAAAGGTATATGGACCTCCTGAACCAAGAATAATTCCGGTAATACTTGAATAATGCGATATGCACACTTTATATAGTTGACAGTTCGTCATACTGCTAGTGAGAAGAGATAAAGAAGTTTTATTTTGAATAGATAAAGAAGTTTTATTTTGAATTTCAAAATTATATTTTGGTTTCCATGGAAATGATGATTTGTAACATGTGAGAAAAAAAAAAGACAAAATATGTTTCACAGCTAGGAACATTTTGTATTCGAAAATTAAATTGTCGTTTATAGTATTTTCCTTTACTTATTATTTATGTTTCTCACCGTTAAAACCTTCCCTGAACTTTCACGAATATTTCAAGATCAAAATTAGCCAAATCGGTCCAGCCATTCTCGAGTTATGCGCTTACCAACACATTTTGCAATTCATTTTTATATATAAGAAGATTATTAGGTCATATTATTCTATAAAATTTTTCTACGAAATAAATTAAAAATTATTGTATAGTTTTTTGATTTTTTAAAAATTATTTTATATTTTGTGTTTTATATTTAAATAAAACACAAAAAATAAATTTCCATGTTCTATCATTGCTACGCCATTAACTTATGAAATTTATTATCATATTTAATCAAAAATTTATCCCCTAATTACCTCACGATATTATTGAAATAAAATAATACAACAATTATAATCCTAATTAAAAGCAAAAGTTAAATAAAATTTCTTGTCATTTTTCGTAATTATGCAATTTGATTTACTGTTGATATCTATCAAAAATCGTAATTTAAGAACTTAATTACGATTTTTTCAGGAGAATGTATGGAAATAATTTGAAATAGGTTCAAAACACTGTTTATTCATTTCAATTCATATTTCAGCAAATTTAAATATGTGATAAACTGTTATGGTTTGAATAGGTCGGTGGTTTTTTATTCGATACAAGTATCAGAGACAGAGAGTTTTTATTGTTTATATTTCAATTTTGAAGGCTTTGATATTCCGTTAAATTAAAATTATTTACTGATTTCTTGAATAATGTACTTTTAACGTCAGTTCATATAAATTGTCAATGGACAAGGTGATGCAGGTATTTTGAACAGTCGACTTAAATCGGAAAAGTTGTTATTTTTTCTTTGCTCTCCTCATTGGGAAGTTCGTCGTATAGATTTGCGGTTCGCACCTCAACCACTTGTTATGATTACGAAAACTGATCAGAAGACAAACAGAAATGAAATTACTTTCTACTGGTTTAACTCAAAGAAGAAATGCAGTTTATATATGGAGGTATTGTGGAAATTATCTTACCATTTATATTATTAAATTTTCACAAAGTTAAATAAATTAGAAAACTTTTTTTTTTGTTACAGTAATTTTTCTTTTCAGTAGGTGCTATTTTTTTTTAATAAAAAAAAATTGAATAATTAAAAGTAATAAAATACAAAATGGTGTGTTGAGAAAAGTATTGGTGAAAATGTGTTCGTATTAGAAAGTTCTATTAAACTTTGCTATTAAAAACTTTTTTTTTTGTATATATAACTTTTAAACTTCATTAAAGTTTTCATTTCGGAGTGTTGTGTGGTGTTAAAGTCACACAAACATAATATATAGATAATGACATAGAACTGCGCAAAGGATTTTAATTAATAAGATATTTAAAAAAAGTATTTACTAGTTGCGTTTAAAAAAATTCTGTTAACTTTCTTACACCCTTCTTTCTTTCTTCAAAATTATACCCCTCTTTCTTTACAATTACTTCGAGTGGTTACGGAAATTAATACTGCCTTTTTGATGATTTTCGAATTGACAAATTAATTTTTAAACATCCTGAGGCGAAATGTTTTATATTAAATGATACAAACTTGAATAGAAATTTAAAATTAATATTTTCCATACATCTCCAGGGGTACTTTAAGAGAAGTAGAATACCAAATGCATAGTTTTTTGGGAAGTGAAAAGTTTTTTGGCTAACGTCGGAATTCAAATATGTCAGTGCTGTTTATTTTCTGATAATCCAATTACTGACATGAAATCACTAACACACTCATTGGCCAAACGTTTCGTTTGCCTGTATGTAATTATTTTTATGTCTATGTTTGGTCCGTTGTAACTTTCGAACAATTTTGATGTAAATCGGTAGACATGTTTATCGCATTCAGAATATTAACAGTTAAGTTTAAAAAAAATTGTATCAAACTTTGAGAAATGTTGTGGCTTGTTCGATTTTGATGAAATTTCGATGTTTATTACATTCAGGAAATCACCGTGTAATTTTTGGAAAAATTTAATTTTCGTAATGTAATTTCGGCTATATTTTGTAATCGATTTGAAAATGTTTGAAAATATATTTTTTTCATTACAAGCTGGGAAAATACGGTTTATTGAAATTGATGTAAAGTAATGAAACAACATACGAAAACTGAAATTTTTTTGGTAAAAGCCATAATTTTTGAAGATTTACAACACTACCATAATGGTCGTATTAGATGACGTCAAAATAATGCATTGTCAACCGACCCATATATTAAATAATATTTCAACTCAATAGAGTACTTTCGGTAGTGAAAAATAAAGCATGAAATTGGACAAAAATGAAAATTTATGTAGAAATATTCTTAAATATTCTAAATTTGATTGATTTTTATCTTAAAGTTAAAATCACATATTTTAATCTTTATATCACGTGACCTTAAACGCTAGACTGTCGCAATTTGTCAGTTCAATCTATCACCAGAATCTTAATTAGTACAAAAATAGTTTGAAAGTGTTTGGTTATGTTTTCTTATCAATTACCCAAAATTACGTCACTAAAAAGGTTTTAGTTTTAGTTTTATAAAAAATGGTTAAAATTTTAATGCCATTTTATGCCATGAAATCGTTTTTATTTTGCAGGAATATTTATTAAGAATTGAATATTTTGAAGTACTTTTTTAAATATGCTAAACTACCCTATTGAATACAAGGAAGTATTTATTTACGTCTGAAACATTTCAAAAGATTCTCAAATAAACAAAATAGGCCAGATATTTTAAGTAAGCCATAAATAAAAATTTAGAGAAATAAATTATCCAAATAGATGTAATTGATTATTAATGAATTAATTTATCTATAATATTAACAAACATAAAAAAACCATATTGGTTGATTGCTATAAAAATACACTTTTTCCAATACATTATAAAATTATTATTATACTTTTCTTTGAAGTAAAAATAAACCAAAAAAATAGTAAAAAAATTTTTCTATATTATATCTTTTATATATATCCAAAGAAATACAATTACATGTATATAAACGAATATACAACAATCATTCCCATTGGATCATATGATTACTATTTTTATTCCTTTAGGAACGTCCTTTATACAGTGTACGTATGCTACGTACATCTATCTGTACGTAGATATAGACTACTGTCAACTGAACTAACATTGTCAGCTTCACAAATATATGTCAACCAATACTTATACCGTGAATAATTGAACATATATAGAAAATACTATACATTGTACTGAGTGTCACACATATGTCATTGAATATGACATTTTATAAATAGAATAGAAATTGGTAGACAAATGTATATAGATGATATTTTCTTTCAATCAATTCAGTGGTTTATAAAGAAAATATTTTTATGCAATCGAATTATTTTCAATATTATCTTTAAATAAAATTATTAATTGTTTGATAATAGAGATTTAACCAATAATTTGTTTCTCTAAAATATATGAGGGTATCAAAAGTTACTCCTTACATGGAAAGGCGCCAAGACTTTTCTTCTCTATTCTGAAAGCTTTGAGTTGCATTATTCACTTTTATTATAAGCACACTTCAATATTTTCTTATAATAATTTTGTTCTTGTTTAATCCTTTTGATTTTCTTTTGATAATTCATTTACTGTCCTTCTTATTTTCTCAATAATAAGGTCAAACTTTTTAATTGGTTTTTACAATTTGCATGCGTTACACCTTTGAAAAAATTATTTGTACCGCCTACGACTTTAGGCGACTAGTCGATTAGTAGATAGTGACCCGCCGATTAGTCGACTAAGCTGATCATAGAAAAAAATTTGTATGTGTTAAATTTAATTTGATTAGGTTATGTATAGTTATAAATCTAATCGTTTTTCTAAAAGATTAGTATTTTTAAAAGCGTTTTTTATTATTTTTAATTTTTACAGTACATGATGTTCATAAGTACACATGATTTTGATTTAAAATTACTGATTCTAAAATAAAAATGAAAAAAAAAAAAAAATTAATAATCAAGGTTTATATTTATTAATGTAAATGAATATTTAATACCTCCTAAATTAATTTAATTAAAAAATTCGAAAGAGACCGGATAGTCGGTTTTATCGACTGGTCGTCGATTAATCGGAACAAGTCTTATTAGTTTTATTAACTTTTTTTTAAATAGAAATATAGGAAATTAAATGAAGTGTTGAAACAAATTCAACCCTGCGTTTTCAACACGTTAAAGTTATTTAAAGTCCAAAAAATATATAATAATAGTATTATATTGAATATAATGGTGTATTCAATTAAATCTTAAGCTTGTATTTACAAAGAGCATGACTACCCGGCTTTGAACTTTGCATGAATTTTTTAATAAAATTTATTTAGGAGGTATTACATTATAAAATATATAAAAGCAACCAGCAAATCTTGAGTATAAGTATTCATTAAATGTCCTTATTAGTCTATTTTAGTCTACCTGTCCGTCATCAAGAATATTCAAAAACGAAAAGAGATTTTGATCGCAAGATCAATGCTTGTGGTACATTTTATATGCATGCATTTTTTTCTATCTCTCCCTTTTCTTTTAGTGCATGGAGATACTAACAGTCAAACGTCAAACGGAGGTATTTCTGTCTTTGTTTAACTTCAGATCCATGTTCGCGAAGTGCAATTTTAATTACATTACGTATATAATTTTTATAATTTATGAGACAATTTATTTGTTAATTGTTCTTATAAGATCGAAATCATTTTGTTAAGGCAGCCTCTAAGGATGCATCTTTTATTGTTTCAATTTATATATGACATATTTTTGAGATTTAGTACAATTATTTTTCAATCATAATAACTACATAAAGTTGATTTTTAATAATATAAAAATAACAATAATAAAATTATGATATTAGGCGTAAGGTCAAAAGTTCAAATTATAAAATATTTATAGAAAACTATAATGGAGAATTATTATGTATTATTTGTTGGATGGATGTTTTGTTGTTCATATATATATATATATATATATATATATATATATATATATATATATATATATATATATATATATATATATATATATATATATATATATATATATATATATATATATATATATATATATATATATATATATATATATATATATATATATATATATATATATCTATGAACTTTTTGTACGAGATTATTATTTTATATGAAGAGCAGGCACTACGAGTGATGATGGTTCCACAGGAATGGAAGCGGGATTTATAAAACAAATAAAATAGCCAGAACTCAGATACTTATGTGACATCTGCAGAAATTGATCACCTATTTTTATAAACCTTTATTTTGTTTCATCTGTTTTCATGTCTGTTCAGACCCAAATCTTTAAAGTGAAATTTCTCCCTATTGGTGTTGAATTAACGTCCCATTTTGTACACATGATAAGTAAATGATGGCAATACGTATTGCATTACAAGAATCGAATAAAAATATATTGTATCATAATAATACCTATAATATAATACAAAAATATTGTAGTAGCGTTGCAACTCTTTTATTTCCTTACGTTTCCGACATTTGATGCATACGTTTACATTTTATAAGGGTGTGCACTATATAACCACATCAGAATAAATATGCACTTTCGAAAAAAAAAAAGTTATTTATTTTCATCTTAGACATTATCTTAGACATGAGGTTTTCTTGGTTTTGGAATTAGCTGTTTATGGATTTACGGTTTATGTATTAGGTGTTTATGGTTGTATTATTTATAAAATTTAGGTAAATGAATTAATGAAGTAACATGCTTGGCTTTTTGAAAGTTGGTTGTTGTTCGAAAAATCAAAGTTGGCCTTGAAATATCTTCGGAGGCCAAAAATTCCAGGGCAAAATAAACATGAACATTCATTTTTTCTTAAGAAGCGTCCGATACCTTAGAAATAATTTTTTGGGTTGTATTGTAAAAAGTATTTTTTAGTTTAATATTTTATTTAATGGAAATGAAAATTATACATAAATTTTATATCGAGCATTTCTGGGCATCATTTAGTCGAAATGACTAAAACATATTAAATCATGCGAAAGCTGAATGGACTCGAAAAGCTGTAAGATATTGTGCATGATCTATTATTTCTTGATAAAAAATATGTTGTAAAATCGAAAAACATTCGTGTCAGAAATTTAGAAATATTAATGTGTCACAATGGCTTCGGTTTTCTTTCGGACTTTATCTTAATCTCAAATTCAAATTGGGTTACTTTTCGATAAAGTAATGTACGTAATTTCCCCTATTAGATTTTATATCTATATTCACATTGTGAAAAGTCTAAATTATACTATAAAATTTTATTCAATATAAAATGCATTCATTCATTTGCAAATGTGCACACATTTTAAAATAAAGTAAATTTTTGTATAATTAACGTATAATAAATACTATTTATAATTTTAATGACACATAACGTGTCGTGTTAAAAATATTACATAAAAATCCTGTCTCGAATAATAAATAAACAGAAGTGTATATTCATATTATTATTATGATTATTATATTTATGAGGAAATTGTTTTAGCGATTTTAATTACATACATAAATAATTGTAAAATAGTTTTATGTGGCAGATTTTAATTACAACATTGGTATGTAGCATCCATATTCCATCCATACCGGTTGTTTTATAGGCTTTTGAAATAGAATTTCTATTCATGATATATGTGCTATTGGTTCTGCAGTATGTACCGATGATAGAATTTGTCAAAGATTCTAGTTAAATATCCGCTATCTTTCAGAATATAAATATAAAATTCTTTTAAGAAGCAAAATTATTGACCATAAATTTTACGTTTATCATCTATAAACGATCGATTTCATTAAATAATAATATAATATTCAATTTTTAGATATTTAAATAAGTGATATTATTTTTTTAAATTCTTAAGAGAAAGATCTACTAGTTTTCGTAGATTTTGTCTGACGATCTTCATGTAATATGAATAATTTTTGGAAAAAGTGTTTAAAAAATGTTGTACAGGATTTTAAACTAACTCAACAATGAGCTAGATATTTAAAGTTTGGACCATAGCTCAGAAGTGGATAACAAGGCAGGGGCATGAGAAGGAAATCGAAAGAGGTTAGGAAAGATGACGAAAACGACTCGATTTCTTGTATGCATGGTCCGGTAAAATTTTGTAATTGATTTTAAACTAACTACCCATATTTTTGCTTTGAAATTAGAAAAATTATTTTATACTTTTTAGTCCGTGATAAAAACATGATATATTAAAAGGTATTTTTAATTTATTATTATTTTTTGGAAAAATACTCAAAAATATGCTACACATAATTAATTTTTTTTAACTTGTCACAAAATTGAAGCCGAATTTTGGTTCCATACAATTTGTTAATCTTTGATTAGTAAGGCCATGGGGTGTGTTAGTTTTCACACCTTGATGCTTACGTTATTTGATTTTTAGGGCTTTTCACCTTCAAATGACCTATATGAGGTCATCAAAATGTCATTTTGAACGTAAAGTTTCTCTTTTTTTTTGAATCAGCAGAAAAAAAGGCTTTCCATTTAAAAAAATAACCCTGGCATTGAAAATTTATCTAAACGTCAAAACAAATTACATGGATAGACTTCCCTTTTTGTTCTGAACAAATTTGCCAGAACCGTTTTTGCGTACCAAACATAGAAACGGAGGAATTTCGGTTCATCGATTAAAATGAGTTACCATGTATAATTGCCTAATTATTTTGTACTGAAATTCTCAAATTATTATCCCACGAAGTTGATTAATCCTAAGAGTCATAATTTACGATCACTTATAGTTAAGAAATTTTTTACGGAAGAAGGAAGAAGTAAATTTCCATTGTGTAGTTCCAGTTAGTATAAAAATTTGTGATAGTGAAAAATATAATGATTGTTATGAATAGAGAGAATACAAATTGTATGTTATGCCACAAAGTCATAAGGGTATTTTGAATTTTCACCACTTCTTGTGAACCAAAATAATAATATAAATGCTGACACACTGTTTCAAATCCTGAGAATGGAAATACATGAAGAAAACCGGCTACTCTTTTGGTTAATGCTTAAATACTGAATGTTTCAAATGGTGTTGGCGCTTATCAATCGTTAATTGAAAAATTACAACTATTCATTCATAATTTTTTATTTATTTATAAGATTTAAATTCTATTAAAAAAAGTGGCCAAGTCCGAATCATAATATTTACATGACGAACTTCCTAATGAGGAGAATAAAATAAAAAAACAATATTTTTTTATTACTAGGAACCACAGCGCTTGGAAGTACTAAACATATTTAATAATGTTAAGTATATATTTATATTTAATAGATTTAATAATATTAAGTTTAATAGTCAATTTCGCTTTTGTTGTTTTGTTTTTCCAAACGATTATACAAAAGATACAAATGGGGAAATAATATTTGGCCTCCAGAAAGAGATGACCCCGACCTTAATTCGGTATTCTTGCTTACCTACTCGTAATGAAAATAAGGAAGACCTTAAGCCCAAAAAGGTCTTTGCTGCGCAAGGTTACTCTACCTTTTGTTTTGGTTTTTTCAGGTCCATGAACTGACCTGGGCCGCCAACCTAAGTGCTTCCTGCATTTTATTGGTATATTTCAACCAATTTACGTAAAATATGGATAATTATATACTTAAACCTTCCTCATGAATCAATGGGGAAGTAATTTTTCCACCTCCAGAAAGAGATGACCCCGATCTTAATTCGGTTTTCGTGCTTGCCTACTCGTAATGAAATAAGGAAAGCCTTAAGCCCAATAAGGTCTTCTAGCTGCGCAAGGTTACTCTACCTTTTGCTTTGTTTTTTCAGACCCATGAACAGACCTGGGCCTAACCTAAGTGCTAAAAAATGGATAATTATATACTGAAACCTGCCTCATTTACCATAGACACTAGACAACCGCGCCACAGGACTTTGTTTTATATATATCGAGTTCAAATATGGGTTCGCATAATATAAATGAAACACTTTGTAATTAAAATAAGCAGTTTAATCGAATTTCTGAACAATCAACAACCACTTATATACACTTTGAACGTCACCATAGAGATTATAATTCTGTATTGTAGCGTAGTTTCAAGCTGTTTTATGCGGTCAAATAAATGATATAATAATTTTATCGTAGACAGGCAAACAACAAAGCCAGATTAATCAAAGGTTTATTTAAAAAATAAATATACGTTATACTATTACGCTATAAGTCTACAATATAAACTAAATAACAGTGCAATATTATTCGCAACCAAATTTTCTTCGTTCTCTTTTAACCTTATCTTAAATATCAAATGTAAGCTCCCAAAGCTTTAAAAAATAAATTTAATGACATACCCATCTGCAAAGAGGAGTTCCGCGCAAAACTATAATAAGTAACTTGCCTTTTTCAGTAATACAATGACTAACTACCGTGACGTAGTTATAATCAATCTTTGTTAGTTTTTCTTATCTTTAGTTGTAAGAATCATCAATTATAAATAAGTTGACTATAATAAAATCCAATGATTACAATGGTTACAACGAGTAACCCAACCATTATATAAAAACAAATGTCCAGTTCATATTAGAATATGGTGTCAGTACCAGTAGGAAATATATGTTTAAATATCAATCTTTATTTCTAAATTCAAAGAACAGATTTAAATGGACAAAAATCTACTACTTAATTTGACATATCAGACGATTATATGTGAAATTTAAAAATAGACCAGCTGGTATCCGCCACTAAGCCGAAGAAGTAATTTCACGGTTCTTGTATTTGCAATAGTACAATTTAAAATTAGCGTCTATAGACACTTGATCAGATGAATCAAAATAATTTAGCCCCGAATTGCAAAATTTTTATAGTATTCTTGTTGTGTACACATTTTAAATGATTTTCTTGACAGATCATTGAATGCGTGATTATCGAAACTACTTATCGAAAGAATGAAGTTCTAAGGGTTTGAGATGCAAATGTCATATCTCTATATCTGTTAATTTGCTATAATAGGTTGTTACAACAAAAGTTGATAAGCATTTTAAATTGTAGAATCGGACAATCGCACATAAAAATGAAAACTATTCGCTTGTGTTCATAATAAATAATTGTTAATGTAACATGACTCGAAAATTGGGTATAAAACCGTTATTCAAAAAATTATTATATTTAAATTATTATTTAATTGATAATAAAATATTTTAAAAATATAATTATTTTATTTTTCATTATGCAATTGAAAAAAAAATGGTATTTAAATATTGTTAAAATAATAAATTTTTTAAATCATTAAAAAGTCATTTATAAATGACGAACGTCATTTTACAAATGAAAAATTGACAATATAAACTGGTGTTTTTATTGTTATATTTCTAAAATTTGGTACAAAACAAAATTTTTAACTTTTTGTTTTTATATTGTCAATTTTCAACGAAAAACTCATAGTGTCCAACTTATACGAAATATCGTTCACATACCTTAATAAACGTTTATAAAACAATTAAATACTAAAAGATGACGAATGAATGCTTCTTTTTTTCTAAAATTCGTTACAAAAAAATTTTCAATTGTTTGAATACTCTAATCCATGTTTGTGACAGTAACATAAATACGTATTGTTCTTTAAATTAAGTCTTTGTTAATACATATATGTACGATATTTAGCCCTTAGTTGTGACACGTAGTATAGTATCTAAGACGAAAGACCGGAGAAGAGCATAGTACACATTAAATTACTGTATACAACATTCAATGTATTGTGTTTTCCCATGAGTAACATTTCACAATTTTCACAAAATATTATTATTATTATTATTATTATTATGTATAGACTACGTATACTAAGATCTAGGTAGATACAAAACATACGAATTGAATGAACGAAGAGCAGCAGAACAACATCATCGAAAACTAGAGAATACTGTTTGTACGTAAAGTAACAAGATACAGCAGTATTGTCTATCATGTATTATGTAGTAACTACTGTTCAAACTCACTCTTACACATTGTCTATTTTCATACACAAGATGAAAAAGTTTTGTTGAAAATTCGAGGATCATTCTAAGTTATACTTTCAAAAGCTTTGAAACTATAAACAAGACTTTATGAACTCAATTAGTTAAATTTGAATAGAACAGTCAAATATAAAACCAAACTAATATATTTTCAATACAATCTAATAATATCTTTTTGAAATTGAAGACACTGTCAAATAAATAAAACATAATCAATAGACCAGGGTCGATAAGTTTAGAACCAAAAAACTGTATAGTAGGATGAAACCCATTGGATCTGAGGTCAGGAAGTGGAAGGGAGTGAGTTTTTAGGAGTAAAACACGGTTTATCTCAATTTCCGTCAAAACTAGGAAGTCCTATGGAAAAAAGTTAAATGGCCATGTTGTAGGTAATAAAAAGATATACATATTTTGTATTTACACTGTTTTCACATAGCCACAAAATTAACGGATTATAATATCTCGTAAAAGTATTATGTAAAAATGTAAATCAAATTTAAGGAAGAAATTTTTAAAAAGACATTTCTTTGCCAACGTTTTTATGTTTTCAATAGTTCCCGAACAAAGTATTTTTTATTATTTTTGGTGAATTTCATCCTCACTCATAAAATAATAATTATTATTCTACGGGAAATGCACCGAAACGATGATTATTTTTTATTTCAGGTGAGTTTACGGTTGTTTTTCGACTTCCACTTAAAGCCATATTTAACCAGCAGAATACACATATTTGTTATGTAAACTGCGTAAAAAAGAATCAAGTACAAGACAGTTCTAACCTTACTAAAATTGTTTTTATTAGCATATTATCTATACAATGTAAATGAATATAAAAATTGAATACACTGTACAAAGTTAATAAAATGACATACAGTGGCTGTATTCATAGCATTCATTACATTAGTATAGGTTATGTTATGTATGGTTGATGTAATACATTCAAACATATGATTAGTATAGAAGTATGTGACGTTACTGACTGTGTGAAACCGTGTCTGTACGGTGTGGTTTGATGTTTTTAAAACCACATAACAGAACTGTAACCAAACTCATTTATACATACATATAGAATACATTACTATTGTGTAGTATTGCTGAGTAGTTTCTATGTTATATATGTAATATAGTTTGAGCTATATGTGTATATAGATATATTACTATGTAGTAGTTGTTTGTACTATATTCAAAATTGTCTAGTATATAGGTAGTATAATGCTATACTACTAAACATGATAAAACTATGTTACCTATACACAATAGCTTTTATCCTTGTTCTTACAAATATGAGAATATATGCTAAATAAAATTCTATAGATATGCTAAGGGTTCCATACCAAATGTTAGTATGGGAATAGTATAATATCCTACTTAACCAAAGTCTAATTGCTATAGAATAATTAAAGTTGTTTTAATCAAAAATTAAATTTTAATTTCAAGTCTTTTTTTCTGCAATTTTACTTTTATTTCCAATTTCTAAAATTGCTATGACTAATTTCGAATTCATTTCCAATTTGAACATTACTACAGTATTTATAATATACTAATTTTCTTGACAAACACAATGTCAATTCGAACGTTCAGAACAATCAAACGAGAGATTGTCTTTTTTCAATTTAAGTATTTTCATTAACTCCAAAACAATCAATCTTGATCCTTTCCTTTCGTTTGCCGTATTCCTATATTTGGATAAAGTTTGTGGATCGTTTCTAGTAGATGTTCGGTATATATAATTAAATCTAACATCAAACGCTAAGTGGTTTTTATGGATCACACTCAAATCCAACCCCACCTTAGAAATATTCTTAAATAAATTTTTGTAAGAAGAGGGTTGCAATCAAGTTTAATTTTCTTAATTAAGCGCGTGTTAATTAGAATGTGGATTGCAGCTGTATCATGTGTTAAATGAATCTTATCACACATATCGTTGAATTAATCGGTTAACTAAATTCACGATACAGACATTTGTATTTATTTAGATGTAATTTAAAAAAAAAAAGACGTTTTAAAAAACGCTAGTATGATTAACCAATCATCCTGTTTTCTATCATTTATGAAATAAAATATTAACTTTAATTCTATTTTGCCAAAAATATATCAGTTAATACCTGATTAAAAAAAGATTCATCCTAGCGTTTTAAATACAAGAACAAGATAAGTATAACTGTTTGAGATATATTTGTAAAAGCCAGAATAAAACTCGAATTTTTCCTTCGGGTGTATACTACAGCACGTATGTTCGGTCAAATAGCATAATATACCAATACTTTAAAAGAAATTTGCAAATATTATAGCTTTAGATTCCTTAGATAAAAGTTAAATGTTACAGTATATATGCTACTGCATGACTAATATGTTAGTAAAATTCATACTTTATATTGAAATTTTTCAACTGTGGGTACTTACAAAACCACTTTTGATAGAGTTTTATAACAATTTTGCATGACAAAGGCTTCAAATCTTTGTTGAATTTTTACAATTATTTTTAATTAAATCAAACGGATTATTTCTTCAAAAATATGTTATTATATCATATTAAGGCCAAGCGTGGATTAAATATTATGGCAACAAGTAACAATTGTTTGGAATTTGGTATTGAGTATTTCAGAATTAAATAAATTATAAAGCCGTTGCAAAAGACTTAATTTGAAGCGCTAATAGACAATTTTGAGTAGATATTTGAGCCACTTTGTATTATTCAACTTAAGCACAAAATCGAACATTTGGATGACGAGAAATGGTAATTATTAAATGTTTATGCCTTTTTCATTTTCGATTAGAAATTCATTTTGTTAAAAAAAAATTTTGAGAAATTTTAACAGTCATTTAAGTAACCACAATTTTATTCATTTTTAAGCCTACGCCCCTCTTTCAAATGAAGGAAAATCTCGTATCCCTTCCTATGTTTAAGCAAAAATTGATTTCCTATTATTTTTCATATGCAACACTTATCAAATCCTTCGTCTATAACAAAAAACTATACGAATCAAACTGAATGTAAAATTATTTTCAAGTATTTTATACATTTTTGCATAGCCTAAAATTAGAACAATAAATGACCTATCAGCCAAATGATTAAATTAAAAATTAAAAAATATTATATTCATTTCAATTAAAAATTTAAACTGCAAATAAAGATTCATAGTTATAAATTCTCAAGCTTTTTCACATACGTGCATAAACAAGTAGAGTGGCTATGTAGAGTATTTAGCAAATAATTAGAAAGGTATTGATGACGTAATCACTATCGAATCAGACCCCTTGCCATCAGATCCCCAACCTCCAGTTATGTTTACGTAATACTTGAATGGTCCCAATTTATTATTTAAATATCGTTTAATTTAATAATTTTATCTCTTGGTTAGTGGAGACCAAAATTAACTATTTTTTTTAATTTAAAAAAAAAAAACATATTTGTGATAAGTTGATAAAAAGGACATAATAAAATTTTTAAGATGGAAAATATACATTTAAAACGTTTATAAAGGCAGTTTTAGAGGGTGTCACTTTATACCGACCAGATGATCAAGAAAAGTTTAACATGATTGTGAGAATAAGGGTCACTACCATTTAGCCAGATTTTACAAGGCTCTTGGGCTACTACAAATACCAGTTTGCTTTTTAATGATTGCATTTTTTCTTAATGGACCAAAAATATTAAAATTGAATATCGATTTGAGTACTTTTTACAATAAAATATGTTTTTTTTTTTGTCTGAATACTTATGCCATTAAATTTATATAAAAGAAATAAATATAGATAGAACATTTTAAGTCATAAAATATGCAAGTTAATAATCATCATTCAAATATTCGGATTGTTACTATAAACACTGTATTTATTTATATCTATGAATCAAGAATTTTCCTTGTCAGTTAATAAAACCCATTCAGTATTCAAAAAGTAACTCACTCATTCAAATATTTTCCTTATATTTAAACAGTATATCGTCATTAGTGCATAAAAAAAGAAGTCATAATGCGATAGAAAAATGATTCTTTTTTATGAAACATCATGTTTTTTTTTTCGAATGTAACGAATACTATAAATATCCTATTTTTTTTTTTTTTACGTTGTTGCTTTTTCATTTTATCAGCAACTTACTTGTCTTTTACACAGCGGATGTAGTCAAAAACTTGAAATAATATTTTAAACAGGGTTTCTAAAACTAAAATGGAGTTTCTAAATCTTTGCATGTATTTTAAATTTTGTAAATTCAACGAAAACGTTCAAAATATACTCCAACATAAAAATATTAAATTTCGATTTTTGCCACAATTTCCTAAATCAAAAATTTTGTTGTAATTTATAAATACGTATTTCAACCACAAAGTCTAGTTATCATCACTATGGATTAGCAAGTCGTAATAATTCTCCGAAGAGATGTTAAGGAGATGCTAATTTGGAGTCGACAGATTAGCAACGTCACCAAATTAGCAAAGGATAACTTTCCCTCAGAGACTAGCTAATTCATACTAATGAGACTACTCTGTAGTCGAAATACGTATTTATAATAGAGTTTTCTTGGGTAATTATTCATATTAGAAATATTATTTTAATTTATCTTAATTAAAAAATTATAACTCTTTACACAAAACAATCATATTTTGTAATCGAAATAAGAGAGTATGAATTTAGTCTTAAGTTTCAAACGCTATAAACGTTTATCTACTTTTCCATCATCAAGAAAAAAACGATAATACAAAACGAAAAGAGATAGAGAGTTAGAATATATTGTCGTATATTCAAAGCCTAAATAGTGTAAGTTCGTCAATAAGTAAAATCGGTCCCTTGTTTAAACTTTTTCATTTTGTCATAATTTTAGATCAAGTTCAGCACACACATAATATTACACAATAATTTCTTAATAACTACAAGGATTGAATATTTAATATAATTTAATGTTTTTAATAATCATAAATATTTCAATTGATTGAGAACAGTTTGCGATTTTATTATTTTACTTTATTATGGCTAAAGTAACTACATGGTTGCAGTCAGTATACAAACAACTATGGGCATGGTTCATATATTTTCATTCAAAATACTACTTTATCAATCAAATAATATATATAAGACTGTGAATGTCATATGATTTAATATTATTAACAAATTAAATGAATAATTATAATTGCTTCTAAAAATAATTACTAATATAATTTGTTCGATCATTCTTACAATTTTTAACCCATAACTTCAATTAAACGTCATATTTTGTAATTATTCAATAATTTTTGTTTCATATTTGCTTTACAATTTACGTGCAAACAATTGAAAAAATAATTATATTTTCATGGATGTGAATGTATTATTACAAATTTTAGATACGTGTGGCGCATCAATCGATGAAGAAGTCCCTTCGTACGTACTGTACATGGTACGGATGCATTAACATAGTTTTTGATACCACCGGTATAAAAATGATTAAAGACATTTATGATTACTTATATAAAAATATACACATTTTTCCTTCTTTTTTTTTTTCAAACACTTGAAAAAAAAATTCTGATAATATTTTTATCACAAGAAAATAAATAATAAAAAAACTGTTACCTTTTCTAACGAAAGAAAATATTTTCTTTTTAATGGACTTTTGATATTTTTCTGTTACATAAGAATTTTTTAGAAAACCTACGCAATATTCTTTTGTTAAGTGATATTTAAAACACATTTTCTTTTTCAATTTACTAAAAAATTTATATAATGTTATCACAAAATTTGTTGAAATAATATGCATACAAAAGCTAAAGATAATTTTTTGATGATCAAAAACTGATTATTCTCCGAAACTATATTTTTCATGTGCGTCTGAATTAATTATAATATATTAACTCAATTTGAAATAGGGTTTTTCATTAAAAAGTGTCATTAAAAGTGAAATTTAAACGATAACCATTTATTTCTGATTTTGTTAATCATAATATTAGAAGATTTTCCTTTGGTTTCGACTTTGAATTAATATTAAAAATACTTATTTATTTGCTTAATACTTATTTATATCACTTCACTTTGAAGTACACTTTAAATGCCGCTCGATGCCAATTTTAAACTATTTTTCATATAAGGGACATTTTATTAGAACCATCGTGATTAAATTGACTTAACTGTGAAAAATTGAAAAAATATATATACAATTAAGGCTTTTCTGAAAAATTAAGACAAAAATGCATTTAAAAATAAAAATTTTATGGATTCATACTTCTTCGGCAATAGAAGAAAATCTTACGAGCTAAAGAATTAAAAAAATTTTCGTTAATTTCGTTTTAGTATAAGTCGTAAATTATTGTCGTCTTTTAAAAAGAGGCCTCGATTAGGAAATTAACCTCTGAATATCTGACGCGCTTAAGAAAGTTTGTTGCAATTTCATGTGACTTTGCTTACGTTTAATTTTTAAGTCTTTAGGGAGAGTTAACCAGTCTGGTTAACGGGCGTCCAATACTACAAAATCTAAGATGTTCTTCTAATAAGGCTTGAGTAAATCTCCATTAAGCACTGTGCACTACTCTAGCTTTGTGTTAGAAAAAATTTATCCCAATCGATCCATCAATGCCACAGACAGTGAGTAAATCATGTAGTTTAATTACATGTTTATTTTTTAGAATATTCTAATAAGATACTTATAATATTTTTGATTATTTTGAAAGCAAATTTAGAGTTTTAGGAGTTTACTTGTGCATGCCAAGTTCTAGTATGTAAAATTTTTACGTTTATTGAGAGATAATTTTGTACAGTTTTTATATCCTATGTGATTCGGAGACGTCATACACATTTACCACATACAATTACAAACAAAGTCTAGTATATAATAGTAACAAGTTAATGATGATTATTTAAATAGTAAAAAAATATTTTTATGTATCTGAATTTGAAAATGTTTTGTTATGATTTATGTTTTTGCTTTACGCTACAACAACACATTATTTTTATAGCTAATATTACAAACATCGTTCGTTTCCACAAAGCTGATAATAAATATAACAATACACGTACGTGCATGTACGTTACGTTATAAACATAGTAACGTAAAAATGTATGTAAAAGTAATTCTACAGAATCAAGCGTATACCAACAACCAATGAGCAGTAACAGATATCCAGCCTCGTTTACAGGATAGTGTGCCAGTAA
Source organism: Chrysopa pallens (assembly GCA_020423425.1). Taxonomy (NCBI): domain Eukaryota; kingdom Metazoa; phylum Arthropoda; class Insecta; order Neuroptera; family Chrysopidae; genus Chrysopa; species Chrysopa pallens. The sequence continues at coordinate 80,922,907 of CM035591.1, forward strand.
TTTCTATTTTTAATAGACATTTTTTCACGTGAATAATATACTTTTTATCCGACTGCAACGACTGCAAAATACTAAGGTTATGTGCTTAACCTGTATATAAGCAAGTATGTATTTGTGTATGAATATATATTTTTATGTATGTATGTATGTATGTGTATATACACATTGGGTAAGTCTGGGAGAAACTGCCGTAGTTTTTAGGATTCGCTATAAAAATCAATCCAGTGGTGTATTTTCCAAAATACATATATTTTAAACACCAAGTATTCAATAAATTCTAGGATGAAATCAATTATTAAAAAAAATTGGTGCGTGTACTTTAGTGCGCGCGTCAGAAGTTATACTTCTTTGGTATCATTAAAAATCAATTTTTAATTACATTCAAATAATTAATTACAATAAAATAATAAAAGGACTGGAGAAAGATAGTCAACATAGTCAAGTATGAAAGCTCTGTTCAAATATGAAAAATTAAATAAATAAATATATATTGTCTTACATTAAGTGTAATATAAATCAAAACAACAGCTTCAACTTGTGAATTTTGTGTGGCGGTGATGCGCGCGCATCTAAAAATTCCACTTTCATCATTTTAACATAACGCGCTTAAAGAAGTAAAATTGTTCGAAAATCACACCCAGTAATACTTTTCAAGAAAAATATATACGATCAAAGTTTGTATCCAAATTATGATAAATATTTTATTCTAATTAATAGAGAATTCAATTTCACATTCATCGTTTACAACTATTAATTTAGCTTAGATATTAAAATTGATTGTAAAACTTATTTATTACAATTTATTGTACAAATTTCAATTTTATAAGAATTAACCAACAACTTCAACTTTCAAAATTCCCTTCAAAATTCTCATTCTTCTACGCCTTGACTCATTTGCCAACTTAATGTTATCGATTCTTCCTAGAAACACATTTATACATTTTATTTCTGCCTCATGGAAACCTTATATCAGAAATATGCTGAGCATAAAGCTCAGAATATATAATCTGCAAATGGAATAATACGAATTTTAGAAGACATCATTACATTTATTTCAATGTTAATATTGTACAACATTATTAAACTGTTTTATTTTTTTGTAATACAAATCCAACTACTTTATAGTACAAAACTACTTCGTAATTAAAGATGATTCTCGTGATAATAAAAAAAAAATTTTCATATGAATAGACACGAAAACCTTTAAATGACAATTATTATTTTTCATTTACATGATAAATAATAAAGCTTAGCTAGCGTTTGTGCCAGTCGAGTTCCCTTCTACAAAAACGTAGCAACAACGTATCATTAATTTCGTTATTTAGTGTTTGAGCTTGTATTTACCTCTATGTACAGATATTGTACGTACTTTGTATTTTATTACACCTATAGTCTTGTGTTTTATTACCTCTACACCTATATGTATACAAACTACATTAAAGATAGGAAGTAATTCATATCATTTGGTTGTGTTGTTAAACATAATATGTCATAGTATATTAATTTGAGTCTAAAATTTTGTTATAATATTGACCGCACAAACAAAATGTTGGTATTGGTCTTCATACAAACATCGAATTAATCTATTTTCGGTTGTCTGTTATGACAATAATTCAAAAACAAACAGAGATAATGAGCTCAAAATTTGGTGATGCATTTTTAACATAAAAAGTGAGTTTCAGTTCGTGAATGAGCAAAATCGATCCATTGGCTCTGATCCTAATCCAGCTGTTAAACTATAAAAGTTGCAAAAAATCAACTCAAATACAAAAAAATGTTTATTTCTTTGAAACAAATAACTTTTGTTGGAAATTTTTTCGTAAAATGGTAGTATTCGCCACAATTTGAGTTCAAATTTAGCTAATAAACACATATTGGTAATAAGAATACATATTATTTATTATTACACAAGTATATATAACTGTATATTAATAGTCCTTTATGAATACTAGTTAAAATAGTCGAAACAATGATATTCAATCGTGTGTCGAGTATCTAAACAATTAACATAGTCAGTTATTTTTCCTTTTTTATGCTTCATTTCAATTTTTTATAATCAATCATATTGAAAAATATAAAAAAATTCTGAAGTGTAATTTACAATAATATAAATATTTTATTTAATAAATTTTCTTAAATTATGTTGGTTATAAACGTTTGAAATCCATATTCGTGGCAATAAATAGTACAATATATTTATAAACTTGTTTTAAAAAATATAAATTATGTTAAATAACATAAAGCATCGGCGAACGATCTACAGTCAAAATTCGTCTGTGGCTTAAGTTACGATCTTTCTGTAACGTAAAAACCATTCCAATATAAGTTATACCATGCTAAGAATGGTAGCCACTTTATGGAAGGTATTAAAGCTCAACTCAGGTCTATTTATACCATTTCAAATATTACTTACTACTCAAGTATATGCAGAATATCTTAACAACTGACATATTTTGTTTTCTAATAGACCATATAACTAAGGTTTTTGATAACTTCATTTCAAGCGTCGTTACTTCGAAAAAATTTCCTTACATAAAAACATTAAAACGGAAAGCTAGAATGGAAGTATTTAATTTAAATTCTGTTTTTTTATTGTATTCAGTGAACTAAAAAACAAGTAACGTGTAGGCAGAGGTTCACGAGGACCCATTAGATATTGTTAAGCTGATATGGATGGCACACACTAAATAGGTATACAGTTGTTGATAGCTCCTATATTATTCCTAATATACTTTTTATTTTTCGTTATAATCATTGTATGAGTTGTTTAATTGTTGCTACAGAATATCATATGGTTGATTAAACAATAGTTTTATTTTATTTGGTTTTTTTGTCAAGCCGAAGGCTAATTAATATAGAATATGTACCAAATAGAATTTTACGTTAATTATAGAGTATTGTTTACATTATAAATAGACAAAAAAAAAGGCTTTTTGTTAAAAAATACGGCATTTAAATTACATGAATAAAATTATTTTCGTTTTTAAAACAACAGTTTTATTATATTAAACATTAAGTTTTATCAAGGGAAAATAAAAACATTATTCCGGTTTCCAAAATCCTTGTATATTTTACGATATTCAATATAGAGTAAGATCCCAGAGCGATGAATCTTTAGGATCTCAATCGCGTCTCGTGTACTTTGAATTCCTGAGCATTTGTAGATTTCGTTGTGTGACCTGGGCTCCACAAAAAAATAAATAAACTTTACTTATATTTACATGCCTGACATTTAAATATGTTATTAAAATAACTATTACAAAGTTATATGTTTAATCAGTCAGGCGAATTGGAATGACCAAACATCCCCTTAACAGAAAAATTGTTTAGCTATAAGTACGAGAGTAAGAATGCTTTGCATACGTTCCAGAGCGAGTGAGCCGTGCATAATGACTCGGTTCCCATATTTAAATGTCATACATGTAAAAATAAGTAAAGTTTATTTATTTTTTGTGGAGCTTTAAAGCGTCTGACTAAATTTCTGGTCCATAAAAAGTGTCTGACACTTAAAATAGTACTTCTAAAAAAATATTATAGGAAATATATATAAAAATCAGCCATGCAAATTTAAGTTAAATAACTCAAATTTTTAGTTACCTGTCTCACTTGGTACCTGTCCAGGTGTCACACAACGAATTCTACAAATACTAAGTATTCAAATTACAAGAGACGTGGCTGAGATCCTAAAGTTTCATCTGTGTGAAAATAAGTTATGTCTGATGGCTCTGGGATCTTGGACTAATAAAAGAAGAATTTTGAAGTATCTGATTATGTAGTAAATGATCTGTAGAATGTTCTACAAACTTTTTTTCTACGATTTTGCTTGTAATAAACAAAATTTCATTTAAATTCTAAGCCCTCCCATGAACATTCAAAGAATTTGCGCAGTACCGTGTTTATGCAATCAATTTACTGATTGGTGGGATGGATTACCTTTATGTAAAACATTAGTAAAAAATGAATTCGTGTTGAAATCAATATAAACTTTTCAAACTTATCTTTTAAGTCGTATTAAAATCACTAGCTCAGGTGGTATATATGTAAAGTCATAAGGCATTCATCATTTCACGTCAATTATTTCAACGTTTGATTTATTTTGGGCGAATCAGTTCGTGAATCATCTAAAATATATTATTGAATAAAATTTGCCAATCACCGCTGCTTTAGCGATGATATTAATCAAACCTCCTATAATGTTCCGCTAACGAAGATCAATAAATCCTTATCTATAGTCTGATACAACTCATTGAATTGTTTGTCTTTATAATGTTAGCCTCGAAATATATTTTCACACTTAAAATCATATCTAAAAACATGATTGTCTCACTTTTATAAAATATTTTTTTACTTAATTTTCTCTCGACGTTTTGAAAACGTTTACCTGTTTACAAGTGTTTAGATTAAAATAAGATATATACCTAATGTAAAATTCAAAAACTTGTGCAATCAACTTCTAGAATTTAATAATGCTTTATAATTTATTACATCAATTTGAAGACATAAATTGACGATTTAATCAAATGACAAATAACGGTTTTCATTTGGTTTTTATATTCAAAGACCACCCACATCAACGTCAAATATAAAATAAAATTTAAAATAAAAAAATAAAAAAAAAAATATATATATATATATATATATATATATAAAAGTAAAAATGTTTAAATAACAATTTGATAATCTCTGTTCCTCATACGTTTTAAGTTTCTTGCATGTGGCTTAATGACCTTAGGGATTGCACAAATAAATAAAATACCTTCATTCAACTCAGTAAGTTATATTACTTGTTATTATTTATGTAAAAAAAATTCAAGTAGCAAAAAGTTCCTTTTAACTTGCGTGTTGATTTGACTTTTTTTTTTTGAATAAATTATTAATTTCTTTTTTTTTTTTTTTCGTTGTCTGAATCACAATTTTAATAATATTTTATTATTATTTAAACAAAAAAGAACAGTACTTTTTATTACAATTGAAAAACATTGAGAACAAAAAAATCTTTACGTGATTTTAAAAGATTAAAATTTTAATATTGGATACAAAATGATTTAAAAATATGATGCATTCTTAAATATTCTTTGTAATAACTGATTTGTAAACTCATTGACTGTTAATTATAATTTAAAAAAAATTTCTTCCCGTAAAGGTTACATGTATTTCAATCTAACTGTATAAATAGATTGGAATTTAATACTTCAAAAGTAACAAACGGAAATTTAGAAATCTCTTGTTGCTTTGGTTATTAGCGAAGTTTCTTACCAACAATCGAATAAAAATATCGAGTCATATTCACGTGCACATCCACTAAAATTGAAAATAACTCAATAATTGTCATAATTACACGGACGTCTAAATTAACGTTCGGCGACGAGTTAATGATGATATCGGGAGTCTGTTAATAAATAAATGTACTTTTTAGACTTTAGTGGAAGGTTTTTTAAAGCTTGATGTAAACAGCAAACCTACCGCTATTGTCGTTTTATCCGACTTCAAAAAAAGGAGTCCTCTAAAATCGACTGTATTTTATAAATTTTTTAATTTAATTTCTTTTTTTTTGTTTTTTGTTTGTTATCCCGGAACTTCAACCGGGTGAGCCGATTTTGATGATTATTTTTTATTCTTATTTAAGTGCCCATCGTACACTTGATAAAAATTGATTGATTGGCGTCGACTGAGAAAGGTAATTGGTTTAAAGAAAAAATATATAATTATTTTTATTTTTTGGTTTATTTTTTTAAAGCCGGTTCATATTTAAAAAAAGTAATTTTTTTTTACTTACTTAAAGTAGGTATGATCAAAAGATCTGGTGGGTATCCTCAAATGACAGAACAGATTTTCTCGAATCGTAGCTAAGAATGCTTCTAATCAAGTCCTCATTCAAACAAAAAACACTAAATCAAAATCAGTTGAGCCGTTTAGAAGATAAGAACTTTGTTTATGATAAAAGAGCAATTATTTCGACCACAAATAAAATAATTATAAAAAATTACTAAAAAAAAACTAATATGTATTAAAATTCAAATATTAATTATGTAACCTACAGAGGGTGAAATAAATCACTATATTTCAATTGAAATCTTTCATCTACGTATGTATGTACTTATATTTATACACAAATATTCAATTTACTAAATTGAACACAATTCCAATCCCATATATTTCGAAGAACTGAAACTGAATCAAGTAAAAAGTACGGTACCTTATCTACGTTTTACTTTTATATACAATTGAATACCCAAAGAACACGAATTTCATAAATAATATTCTACTACGGACGTGGTGCTAATTTTTCGTAAAGCGAGCGAAATAAATTGTGTGACTAAGCCCATTTCAATGTGAAAGCGTGTGTTTAGCTTATAACATGAAATTATTGTTTAATTATCTTTTTCCGACAGTTGAAACTGTATTTAATTTTTTCTTTTTGGTATTTAGTTCGGATTTGAGTATTTATATTCCACATAGAGATCATGTGTAGATTAAGATTAACCTCTAAGATTTTTATTGTCTATAAATGTGAGTTATAATAATTAATAATTAATAACTCATAATAATTAATAAAAGTTCATAACCTTTTGTCCAAGTTTTTTTTTATTAAAAATAATACTTTTTTTAATATTTATTATTTAAAGAATAAATTTCATTAAAAACTTTTAGATGAAAACGCCAAATTGGACTTATATTTTGCATTTATGAATTATACACGATTTGAAACACCACAAATTTTTTTGAAAGGTTGTCAAAAATTTTTTCCTACTTCGATTACAATCGGTTTATGTTATGATTTTTTTTTTCTTAAATGATAAAACAGCATATTCAATCCACAAAATCATACATGCTTATGGCTTTATGCTAACACAGAGCTTACATTTGCTTTAAGTTTCAAATAGAATTTTTTGTTGATATGTGAATAATATTTTTGGTAAGTCTGTACATATGCATGTAAAGACGTTATATTGAATACAAGTAAATGTAAATAAAATATTCAAGTATAGAAAGCAAACGACAAAAAATCTTCGAAGCTTCTTTCTTCTATACGAGAAAGTAAAATAAATTTTTATTCGTCTTCGTCATCAGACTACATACCTAACAGCAACAAGAATTGGTAGACTTGAAAGATAGATGAGAATAATACAAACACGTAAGCAACAACACAAGGTGACAGACAAACGAAGATAGACAGACAGACAGACATTCGATTGGATTTTGTGATAAAAATCTATTTGTGGAAAATACAACTACAACAACAAAATGAAAATTCACTATTTAGTTGTTGTTTCATTTTTACTTTTTTTGTTTGAAATTCGTTTTTAAAATAAATAAGATTACATTTTATTTGTTCTTACAAGAAATGAGGTACTTACTATTAGAAGTACAAAGTTGTTCAACAGTCATAGACGTTGTGATATTTAGTGTTTATACACCTCCGAAACGACTTGATCGATTTTAATGAAATTTTATATATACTTTCAGTAGGTATGAGAATAGTGTAAAGGTTGGCTCACCACAAAATTTTTTTTTTCATTTTTACGAAAAGGTTTTTATTTTTATTTTTTTATTATTTGACGTTAAAAAATACGTACAATTTTTCATCCTTCTATCATCAACCCCTATTTTTTAATAGTGATATTAACACGAATTCCTATTATACCAATAAAAGTGCAAATTTAATTTTAACGCTTTCGGTTCCCCATTAGATTGGCATTTACAATTACTATTAATAAGTCTCAAGACCAAGCAATGTCTGATTTGAGCACGTCATGATTTTCACATGGAAAATTATACGTGGCATGCTCTCGAGTTAATCAAACACTCCAGTTTGTTTGTGTTAGCTAAAGATGAAATGACAAAAAATATTTTACACTCGATTGCAGTAACAGATTAATATTGTTGACTAATATTTTCAGATTCTGTTGTATAGAGAATAAAAGCGTTGCAATAAATTAAAAAAATTAGTATTTATTGGATTGTTATTTTCACATTACGTCAACGTTCACAGCGCTCCAAGCATCATCCACTCATATACCGGGATAAGATATATAAGATATATTTTCATATCCTAGAAATAATTCATATGGCAAAACAACGTTTGCCGGGTCAGTTAGTACATACATAAAAATGTACTAATGAATAGAGTTTGTTGTTATTATTATTTTTAAGCTTTGTAAAGTAGGGATAGAAGCGATAGCTTTACTTAGATAATCAAAATCAAATCTAATAGAGAATTTATTACATCATTAAGATCGTGCATTTTATAATTTTAAATAAAATGAAAGATTCAGATCGGTCCAATTTTTTTTTATTTTGACTAAAATTGTTATATTCCATGCGTATATTTTGACAGTATTTTCTTAATGCGAAGACAAGAAAAAAAAAGATTTGTATGCAGTTTAGACAAAGTCATACATTGACATAAAAACGAATGGTAATAGTATTATTAAAGATAAATATTATGGCGTTTCGCATATTTCCACGCTTGTAGCATAGCGCAACAAGTGTTGTGTTGGGAACACGTAATGCCACGTAGTTCTCTTGCCTAGTATAAGATAATATATAAATAGTATTCTAATCCTCCAAAAATTGCTTGACAAAATTATGAAAAATGTACAGAAATATTCATATATGTGAAAAAAAATTTACTTTTCATGGTAAATATTTGATATAGTAAACATTGCTGAATTAAATTATTGATAATTTTAAAATAACTTTATGATTCGAAAACATTAAGTAATAACATCTTTGAACACAATATACAACTAACCTTAAATATAAAAACTAATTACAATATGAGAAGAAAGTGACTCGCGAAACGTAGAACGCGTGGTGCAAGAAACTGTCTCTTGGAAAGTGTGCCACACGTTTTTCGCGTCCCGCCAGTCCCATTCAATTGTGAATGTTACAAAAATCACGCTGTGCCAAACACGGTGCAATAAGCGCCAGGCCTAAGATTTAACAAAAATCAAATGTATCTTACAATAGACACAAAACTGCCTCAATGATGTATGATTATGTTTACTAAATTAGGTACTTGTTAGTAACTTTGGAACATCTTCCGAAAGACGTTCAAAATTTTTATTTAGATATTTGGTCCCAAAAAATTAAAATTATAATGTGTTCGAAAATAGTCTTAATAATTAACGTTTAGTTTTAAAAAATACTACAACCGATTGATGAAATGATTTTGTATATGAAGCAAATTTACATAATTCTTATTTTTACCAATCTCGTTGTATAGTACTTTTATTTTCAAATATAAAAAAATGAAAGAAGAAAAATTGAAAAACAAGTAAAACTCGCAGCACTACATTATAAGAAAATTATTATTGTGATTTTGTTGAACATCGAACAAGAAAAATCGAATCGTTTAAATTACACAGACACAAAAACAGAACAGAAAATGGAAAATTTGTTTCTTTTAAAAAGAAAAAGCTAACAAATATTTATATGTCTAAAAAATAAATTAAAATAGTAAGATTGATAGGCAAACACATTTACATAAGAATATATTATATTTATGTTGTATATCCTATTTTCATTGCTCTCTTTGAATTTATTTTCCAAGAAAAAGAAAATTATTTTCAATTCATCAAACATATACAAAAACATTTTTATTTCCAATTCCAAAATATTTTTATTTATTACTTTGTGAAAATTTAAATGTTCGTACTGTCGGAAATAAAAGATCGCGTTGCACTATAACACCTTGGAGTATTTTCTGAATAAAATTTCAGAAAATCCTTTGACGGGACTTTCTTTTAGTTTTTTGATAATAGCACTACAATTTTTATTCAAAATTTTGTGGTACTATCTAAAATAAATAAAACTTCTTATTAAAGTTATATTTTATGCTATAAAACCAACCACAGCACAACTAAACATGATCGTTCTGCAATAATATTAACAAATTTTCCGACTATATATATATATATATATATATATATATATATATATATATATATATATATATATATATATATATATCCTAAATCCTAAATCCTAAATATCCGAATTGGGGAGTGTGTAAAAAGGATATTTAGGATTTCAAGTCAATTTTTTGGGGTTTAAATTGTACAAAAACTTGTTTTTATATAGAATGTCAAATAATTTATATGATTTTTCTGCTAAATTACATTTGAGTTCAATTTCCGTTTGTATAAAATAAAAAAAAATAAAAAACCATTACCATGTGCACTGAGACACACACCCACAAAGCTTTATCATATTAACATAATAAACATGTTAATGCGTTAACTGCGGCAGCGGTGTAATCTCATACCGCCTTAAACATAAACTAAACTACCTTTTTTTAATATGGCTTCCTCATTTATTTCTTTTTTTTTTTTTAGTTCCGTTTGGTGTATTCATTGTGTAAAATTGACGATTGTTTATATATTTTTTTTTACAATTTTAATAAGCTCATTATTCCGATCATTTATCATTCATTACCACAAATAATATGTTTTAATTTATAGCGTTCATTCGATCTATTTTTAATTTAAAATTAAAAAATTTACAACGTGGGACTTTCTGATTAATTACCAGCGTAGAGTATTTAAGCCAATCAATTTTGAGTAGATCCCAAAAGATTGTACTTTTAACCTTCAAATTTTATTTCTGAAACATTTCCATTAGAGTGTCTTGGAAATTTAGACGGTTGTCGGATAGTCGGATAGTAGAAAATAATGCGCTTGCTTACGAATATCCGACTAGGTAGAACGCCCAGAAAGATAATAATCACAAGTTGTTAATGTATTGTTCACTTGTTTAAAAATATTAACATAATTGCTCATTAAAAACATTCTCTAAATATGCAAACCAAATACAAACACTAATTGTTATTGAAACTAACAGTTAAAAAAAAAAATGTTTCAAAAAAAGTTTTCATTTTTTGTCTATGGATTTTTCGGTTTGGGTCCTGGACCATCAAGAATACCTTGGACAATCTTCCAATTAACATCTTCCAATGGACAGATTTTGCTCATTCACGAACTTCAAATCACTTTGAATGTCGTCTAAATGTGGTTTCAATATTTTCTTGCGTTGAGAACTTTAAACTAAAATTAATATACTCTGAAATATTGTATATATATGTCGAGTAAAATAAATAACACCTTTCTATGACAATAAATAATTTAATTTTTATATGCCATTAATAAAAAACCTCAGGGACTAATAAACGTTGTAAAAGTTGTAAACTAATACCGTTAAAGTTCCGTTAACTTTAAATCCAGCAAATAAAATTTTACTGACTAAAATAAAACAAACTGTCACTGAAAATTAAGTTAAATTATGTGATTAAGATGTATTTTTGCATCTTATATTAAAACTAATGTAAACATAAGTCACGACAAAGTTCTGTTCTTGAGTGATTGATTTTTTCAATGCAATATAATACAGGCCTTTACTTTTAAGTATTTATTCCTAGAAATTTCTACAAAATACAAAAAAACTGCCACAACATTTTTTCACCATTTAAGTTGTTAGTTGTTGTATTTTAAAACATTCATTCTAGTAAAATATTTTAAGAATGAAAAATATAAAGACCAACAAATAAAACCATTAATTAATTATAAAAATTTAAGAGTACAATTTTAATGAACTAAAAACGTTTGCATGTTGATAATTAATAACCAGAAAACCATTTAGAAATAATTAATTAAATATAATTTTAAACGTTAAATTGAAAAATTACTATTAAAAATTATATGGCTTTTAAAAAAATTAAAGAGAACGAGAATACACACACTCGTGTTCTGCAGTAACTTTGTATTGAATTGTTGTAAATTTATTTTAGAGCATGAATAATAGCTGGTATTGAATATGTAAAAAACCGTTTTATAGTTTAGAAGTTTTCCTTGTAAAAACAACAGAGTTGAAAACAAAGCTTTAAAAATTGATCGAGAAAATTATTTTAGCAGTGTGTTAGATTTACCACAATCTAGTTATTAAGAATTGAAATTCAAGTATTTGAAACATTTAAATGTAGAAAATTTTATAATTTTAGACGCATTTGGGACTATATAAGCAATATTTATCTGAGATCCATCTCCTTAGTTGAAGCGATGTTTTTAAAAAAACTTACACAACGAGACCCTTCACACTAGAGTATAATATAATTCAAACTTTCCACACCAGGCTATTCTGTTAAGAGAGATAGAAAAACTATTGCGATAAAGAGTAGGAAATTTTTTTAACACACTTTATAAATAATTTCTTGTACTCAAAATAAAATCGTAAACATAATGAAAAATGTCGAAACTAATTTTCAAAATATTGTGAAATCTAGAATTGATTAATTAACATTTATAAAATCCTTTAAAACGATAAATAAATATCTAAATCCTTTATAAAATTTGTTAATTCGCCAATCAGTTTATGTTTATAGCACTTAGACAAAGTAACCCAAATATATAGATTTTTTTAGCGAATTCCTGGAAAATCAACAATAGTCATCATATTCTTCGAATTAATTACACTTTATAAGATTTATATGTTCTGGTTATCAAACAAATAAAAGGTTAAAGTAATTTAAACTTTTGGTGAAATAAATTTTAAGCTTTCAGAATTCAATGAATCACTCATTGGTTTTTAAGCGCTCAACTCCCAATTTAACCCAATTTGTTAATTTAAATTTAAGTATGTTTATTTCGTCTCATATTTTAGGGAAAGAGGTATACATTTTGAAGGGTGGGATTTATTATTTAACTGAAACCTTACGCAGAATTACAAAGTTCATATAAATTAATCTTTTTTTTTAAGTCAATATTTTAGTCGTGGTTTTAATAATATTTTCAAGAGGTTTCAAATTTCATATTGTTTTGTTTACAAAATCTTAAAACGAGTATTAACTATATTTAGTAGGTTTTGCAAAGAATTGAATACAAATTCTGAAAACTTAATAATAGTAAAAGTCAAAAGAACGACATGCATATTGGGTACTCCTATAACAGGCGCTGATTTTTATTATTTTATTAAAGTAATCTAATTATAAAATGAATGGATTTCGAACTAAATCAATTTAATTTTCTGTTATATTTATGATAGAAATAAGAAGGAATATGGACATTCGGTGTAATTAATAAGCAATACCTTTTTCCTAGTATTACATTCTGCTTTTTGACCAACTTTATGAGAGAGATTCCTTTAAGAATCAGAGACTGAATAAAATAACAGGGACATAATATAAGTTTCTTTGCATATCTTTTCTCAATCATGTATCAGCGCATTTTAATTTGCCAATAAGGCCTTTTATATTGCATAATTATATACTAAATAATTAATTAATTTAATATATTTCCTCAGGAATTACATCGTATCAACGTTTTGACAAACACCCTTCAAAAATAGAGTCTAAATTCTAAATCCACATAATTATTCCTTCTATCTAGTCGGTAATTAACTCGTTGCGGTCACATCTCCTATATACGTTACGGTACCATGGGATCCAGTAGATCCCATGTAGAAAAACAGTTCCTATTGACGTTCTATCTGATTTATTTACTTAAATCTTGTACCAAGCTTAATTTAACCTTCCCTATAAGTAATCCTATTATAATAATATTAATTTTTTTATATAAAGGTATTGAAATTGTTATAAAACAATATGAAAAATACTCGCGAAATTCGACTGTTTTTATAATAAAATTTTAAGTTTATTTTAGTAAATTTTAAGTTTAGCAATATTATTAAAAATCTATAATAAAAATGAAAACGCCATTTTACTCGGAAAACAACATATTTTCTTGAAAAAAACTAAAACTTTATTGAATTTTGAAAAAAAAAAAAAGTATAATTATTTTGAAATAATTATCCCCAAAGTTTGCTTGTGATCGCAACGGGTTAAAGTAAATTTTTATCCTTTTCATTAATCTAGACCCAAATTTATTATAAATAATTTTATAAAAAAGGAGTGTTTTCCTACATTAGTCTCCCCACCTATCTTATTTCAAAATTTATAAATCATCAATAGAATTTTGTTTTTTTATACAAAATTTAAAATTTTTACCAGCCCCATTTAAGATGCAATAAAAGACCCCTACAGAAAAAAATTGTGGGAAATTAAAATTGTATAGAATTGTTATAGAATTATAATTACAAGTGAAATAATAAAAAAATTTAATTAATTGAAATTAATTAAAATGTATACATTGATCCGGATGTTTAAAATTTACTAGAACATTTTAATGTGTTTAAAATCATTGTTATTCATAACAAAAAAAATTTATTAAAATTCTTACCATGTAAAGTAGTTGCTGTTGTAGATAATAATCCTTGTAATGAACGTGAATTGTGCCGTAATAAAGATGCAAATTCTTGTTGAACATTTAATCGTAATTGATTTTCAGTTTTTTCATCACAACATTGACCAGCACATGTTTTTCCAATGTGATGTTGATGATGTTGTTCACCGCCTGGAAAAATTAAACAAAAATTATATTGTTTTCAATTGGTACAATTGTTAATTATAGAAATTCGAAAAAACCTAAACTAGTCAAAATTGATTGAGATTTACTTTTAAAACTATAGTTTTTGTTTGCACTATAGATTACTAAAGCCATTTTTTACCATAATTTCTTTTACATAAAGAGTGTACCAAAAATTGTCGTAAAATGTTTAATAATTCAAATTATCTATACGAAAGCTTCAATTTTAATAAATAATAACACTAAATATTTAGCTAATTTCCAGTTTTTATTTATAAAAAATTGTTGTAGCCATTGTAATTCATTCAAGTGGTTATAATCTTGTGATTTTATATTTTATCCTATTGTAACTCGAAATATGATAGTATTAAGATAATTTAATATTTTAATTTTTAGAAAATATTTGAATATATATATATTATTGATTTTAGCTCGAAATACGGCTAATTAATGACTATTAACATTTCTAAATTTGTAATTTAAATTTTTAAAATTTCTCAATTTATGTACTCCACGAAGCTCCCAGCATTTCAAGCAAATTTTCTGTAAGTGATAAAAATATATACCAAATTTCATAAAAATTGGACAACGAGTTCGAAAGTTAAAGCGAAATAAACGCAGATAGATACCTTGGTTTGATCCATAATACTTAAAAATACAAATTCATTGAATATTTTTCAAAGAAAATTTTTAAAATTAGAGCTTTTAACCGTTAAAAAAAAGACAAATAATGAAGAAATATATTTTGAGTAAGAAAGGTTTTCTAAAACTTGTTACAGAAGCGTATATTGGTGTGGAATTATGAATATCAGAATTAAAACACAAAAACAAAACCTTTTCAAATATTAATGATATTATCAATTCATATCCTTTCAATCAATAAAATATTTACTATTTTGGTCAGAATATAAAGTTTTCTTCTTTATATTCTAGACGGTTGTCCTCAAGAAATGCTAATATGTAAGAACATGATATGCCACTGAACATAAATTTCTATAACACAATCTGTACATTTTGTTATACCCTTTTTTTGGTGATTTTTTTTTTTCTTTTTGCTAAAAAAATGTAAATTGATATAAATTGAACAATATTTTCAATTTTCGAAATGTGATATCGTCAATTTATTTATTTTTTTTTTACGAAGGGAACGAACGACGAACGTGGTAATGTTGTTTTCATTAATTTTGTATTTATGAGTGTATTTCGTATACAACACATTCGTTTCAAGATAGGTAGTAAATAAATTGAATTTTCATAGTGAAGTGTCAAAAAAATGTTATATAATAATAAAATGAAAATAAAAATGTAATTTCGAGACAAGTTTTTTTTGTAGGATCGTTAAATTTCATCGATATAAGATGAAGCACACACATGCAAGAATGAAATATATACAAACATACATTTCGACACATCTAGCTCGAGAATATTAAATACAAATTTTATAGACCAAAAAAAAAAAAAAAAAACAATATTTGTAGAACAATAGATTCAAGTTTTATTCAATTAGTCTGCGAAAAACTTTGGAATGAATTGTAAGTGAAATGGAGTGTCTGTTATGCATTTAATTATTTTATTTCTTTAAAATTATTTGGTAACAGATTAATAATAATAAGATCGTATAAAAACCATTATCGAAACAAAGTATACTCGTGGAATAAACAAAATACAACGACCTTAATCTTTCACGCTTATTTTAAATTATAAAATACACTATTTTTATGGTGATTTTAATTACGTATATGTTTTAGATATACAAATAAATTTAATTCTGATAAACAACTCAACACAAAATAACAACAGATATTTTTATGTTTTTAAATAAGTGAAAATGAAAACAGGTAAAAGTTTCGCAATTTTTGATACCATAAATATATCTTTCAAAAAATTGAATGAAAATAGTTTATAAAAATTAAAGTTCTCGGTATATACTAAACTTTAAACCACAATAGACATATCCATCGTTTCAATATTTTGCGAACTCTTTTTATATAAAATACAAACTGGATAGCGGCTTATTTTTAAACTTGGGTGGTCGAAAAATTACGGAGTGTGAGGGTGTAATATAAACTTGTAGCAAACATACTATAATAATATAATGATTGGCAGGCACGAGTCTCAGATTAACTCACTAAAAAGGGGTTAAAATTATATACAGAGTGAAAGGGAAAAAGTTAGCTAAGCTATAGTAGGATTGGAAAATGACTTAAAGATGTTTGGATGATACAAGTGGCGGAAAAACTATATGGAATGAACGATTATAGTTATATAAAAATAAGAAAATGTTCCAATTCAGTTTCATTTCATTTTAGTTTCATAAAATACAAAATTAGAACACTTTTTTCGTTTTCAACACCTCTTTAAGTGAAATTTTTAATATTTTAAATCTTTCATAAAAACGTTTTGTCTCAGCATGTAGACTTAAATTATTTTATAACGAATAGTTTGTAGAATTTATAGAACCCATAATATGGAGTTACACAAAGCAAAGCTGCCTACAATTAATTAAAATTTGTCAATTGTTTTAAAACTTAGTTATTAAAAAGTTATACGAGAAATCAATATTTCCATTAATTCTCATCAACTAACATATATAGTTTAGCAAGTTATTTACCACTTAGTCTGTATACACAATGTTTCATCCCCATCTCATTACCCATTTACAATTGTATAGTTCTCTTGTTATGGGTTAGTAATAATGGTAACATAATAATGGCATCCCTTTATTAAATTACAAAATATCACGAACAACTATTAAATCGATGGTAAAAATCTCCAGTTTTAAAAATAGCATTTCATTTTTATGTTTTTATCAATAAACACTCCGCGTTTTACAACGGAAATTATTGGGTAGATACCATAGTGTTACCCTAGAAAAATATTTATCATTAGAACAGTAGACATCAATTTTAGAAGGTATTTGTTTTAACTTTATATTATTATTTAAAATAATGTAAATCATTAACTTTGATTGAAAAATGAAGAAATATTGTGTGTAATAGATTTATGTACATATTACTAACTTGGTTTTAATCGTAATATATGATCATTGAAATTAGAAAATCACATATCTATATCTGCACTTTTTATTAATGCAAAAAAAAGTTGTTAAATCAAAAAATCTTAAAATAAGTAAATCGACAAAAATATGAAATGCATTTATGTTCATGTGAGTGTACCAGAGATGTGACGGATATCCGTAATCGTATCCGCGGATATCCCAAAGAAAAAAAGATACGTATCTGTGTACTAAGTTCATTAAGTTTCATTATATATATATGAATTTATGAGTAAAGGTAGCAATAAAATACTGTTAAATCCCATTTAACCTCTCTTGTTTTCCAAACTAACACAATAATTATTTATTACGTTGAATGTGCATCACAATTATTTAAAATGAAATTTTACACAATAAACATTGATTACAATTTGTCATGTTTTTTCATAAAGATCACAAAATAAAATAACATCCTGAAATAAAAATCCTTTTAAAGCTTCTTTTTTATATTAACTTTAAAACACACAGCATAAGGCCAAGGGAAAATTTTGCTCCAAACGAATTGTGTGAAAGTTAAAGTAATTCAGTCAGTTAAAGTTATTGAGCCGAACGTACGTCGTTAAAGTGATAAACTTGGAAAAGTGTTGTTAATAGTGATCGTTTTTAGGTACCTCGAAAAAAAATTTTGTAAAATTATTGAAAAATAGCAAAAATAACGAAAAAACAAAATTATAGCTCATATTATTCGTTCCAACAAAATGCCTACATACTTAACGAGAAAATTTATTCTATTTGAAACATATTGTAACATTGACTCTTTCGATAGTATAACTTTTTATTTTGACTCGGCAGAATTACAAATCAATAACTAATATTATTCATACGTGATAGGGTCGCTTTCATACATTGATCGGCCATCCGATAGCATTCACATATTCACATATACATCATACAACACAATATACATACATGAACACATATACCTATATCAATTGCAGCAGTACGTAATGTAATAATGTTATAATTATACAAATTCTATTCATTAAACCCGAAAAACGATACGTGTTTGGAATAAAAGATATGAATACTGTCATACTGAAAATGTTCTTAAATGTTTAATACTAATGGTAAGATGTTTTGAGAGTAGATCTATTGATCAGATGAAATATTCTTTATTTGACTACTGTTTCTGTTATTTACAAAGTTTCGATTAGACTCAAATTAATGTAATCTCCAAAATTGCGGTCATATACATGTAAAATGCAAAACTGGAGACATTAACTGATTCAATGTTTTTTAACCGGCTTCAAAAAGAAAGGTTCTGTATTTGACTCGTAATGTTTGTATGACCGATTCACAAAACCCTGATTTTGTTGGGTATTGTTTATCACCCAAAATACATTTTCTGTGGTTGCATACACCATTTAAACTTAAAAAATAAGAATTTGTTGAGACAAATAAAACTCACTTAAGAAAAAAAAACACTAAAAAGTAAAAAATAATTAAAAATTTAAATCATTTCCTTGAGACCGACTTTTCGAAGTTGACTCTTATCATATCTCATCTTAAAATTGATTGGTTGGGCCGAAATTATTTAAGTTATTATATTAAAAAAATTTTTCTTTAGTGAATTGTTTTAAAAATAGTTTCAATGTTTTGCAAAAATGTTTATCTACTACTAATATAACAAAATAATCGATATTCAAACAGACAAAAATTTAAATGATAAGATGTTCTTTTATTAAGGTCGATCTTTCTCGACAGTCCAGCGGCAAAAGTATTAGATAATTATCTAAATCCCACGTATGTATAACACACATACAGTACCATGACTGATGGCTATAGTTTTATAGCCGTATACATATTTCACTTCTCACTTACACTACAGTAATACGCGCATACACTCACTTACTAAACTATAAACATACATGGAAATAATATTTTCTATGTTTATTTAAATTATTTAATTAAACGACGTGGTTAATTCATCCCTTTTTTTTAGTTATTCAGAACTTACAAATATTAATTTTTCAGCAAAACAGTACAATTCTCTCTAGGACAAAGATAAAGAAATATGTCATTTTCTAATGCTTCTCCTATGCTACGTGTACAAAAATTGCTTTTAATTGCAATTATCTCACGTTGGGTACGGGAAATCGTATTCAAATTTTAACAGCGTGTGTGTTATTCACTTAATTACCAATAATCAAAATGTAACAGATTTCTTAACATTTTGCTTGCATGACCAAATAATTTTCCTTCAAGAATTCAATTTTTAGATTACAGAAAACATTTTATAGAGCTCTTGATCACTTTAAACACTATAAAATAAATAAAAATCAAATCATCTCTTAGAATGTACAATAAAATTTTTAGTAAACATGTAAAATATAAATCGAAAATAAATTGAGAAAGAATACAAATTTAATACTGGAAGATTTATTTAAATTGATAGAGTGGATAAAATTTATTTCGATAATGTTGTTAGAAGGTATGAATTTCGAATATATCAAACCTTTTTTTACCTAGATTGTATAGAAAAATCCTAGAAAATCTCTTATTTTATGAATGACAACTAAGTCGTAGATTATATTTATACCTTTTTTTCATCGAATATGCCCATCGTTCAATGGTAATTTGATCACACTCCTTATGTTGATAATATGATAAAGAGGGAGTTATAAAATCAAGAATTTTTAATACTTGTAGTCGAGTAAGCTTTGGTTTTGTTCGATAATTTTAAGAGATTGGACGTAATACAAAAAACTGTGTTTTTAAGGTGTAAAGGTGTAAAGATAGTTTCAGTTTCCCCCTTCCTGAATCGACCCCCACTCTTTCTACTTTCTAAAACGAGGATTCTCTCGTATTATATAATGTATGTATACTCTTGGAATTAAAAAACGCAACGACTTGAATCTTTGACTCTTATTTAAAATTCTAATATGCACTAATTTTATGGTTTATTTTATAATTTTCTCACATTAAAATGAATAATTTAGAACAAAATTAATTTTGAAAAACACCTCAACACAACATAACAAGCGAGTATTTAATGTTTTAAAATAGGTCATAAAATGAAAATAGGTAAAAGTGTTGCATTTTTTGATTCCACAAGTCTACATTAAAATATGTTAAAAGCTAAATATCAATATATCGAGTAGAGCTTGATGGATGAGGCTTAGATATCAGCTTAAATAAGTTCAAGTGGACGTAAATCCGAGGCAAGTTTTATCCAAAAATATAAATACATTTTTAGTCAAATTTTAAAATATTTCAAAAATAGCTGCCAAAATTGCGCCAGTGGTCAAATTTAAGAAACAAAACAGGTAATACAATCTAACACAAATTTAAAAAAAATGCTGGGTTCTCTCAAATATGAGCCATTAAATGTATATGTGGAATAACCCTGGATTAAAATAGAAAATTTTGAGATATTGAATCTAATATGAAATACAGAAACAGATTCTAAGTAATCACGTTTTCCAAGAAAGTAATGGAAAATAATATTTGATAACTTTGTTTTGCGTTTTAAAATCAATTTTGATTTAATAATCCAGTTTTGAGTCTATTTTCACATTTTGATGTATAAAATAAATTATCCTCATTCAATTAACCAGTCTATTATCAAACTAAAAACTGTTTTGCTTTGTATTCGAAACATGAATTAATCCTTATTATAAATGGACACCATTTATAAATATAATAAATTTCCAAATTTAACGTAAGAATATGATATTTTCAAGGAAGATTAAAAAAAAGATGGTAATTATAAAATACTCTCCTGTAATTGAAATCTGGTAAAAATGGTGAAATCCTACACCGTAGAAAACGAAATAATTATTCCTATCTTTAATTATGGAGTATGTTTACACCACGGCTGTCAAGCGTTAAAACATTTTCACACCTAACATTACGAAGTGCGAATAAATAAGCACTACAGCATACACACATAATTTAAACACACATGGAATTCATTTTTTTTTTATCGTTGTGTATCACTTTTCATGTTTTATTAATTAAAATTCAGTGAACGCATTGCTCTTGAATGTGTTTATAAGCAGTAATAAATTATGTTTATTTGTTATTACACAGTGCGTACCTTCTTTACCGACGGTCGTCATTACATCTTGCTAGACACATCATTATGGTAGTAAGTAAATTACTAAATATAATCAATATTTAAAAAGTGGATTAAAGAAAAACAAAACCTGTATTGGGAAAATCATTTATTAGTATTTTTCAACATTTCTTTCTGAACAACAATATTAACGATACTAATGATTTTTTAAAAATGTTAATAATAATGCAAATAATTTTGCCGAACTAACTCACCAAAAATTCATGGAATAATTTTTTGTTATTCACCGAACTAATCACCGAATAATTTTTTTGTAATTTTGCTTAGGCTAAATATGATTGTAGTCTTATACTAAATTATAGCTACATATTTTTTTGATTATGATAAACGTTACCAAGAAATTCGTTTTGAATAAAATCGAAATTCCTTAAATAGAACAAGAATTCCAATCTTTTTTCGTCTAATTGATTATACTAATTCGTCTGAAATTTAATAAAATGAGAATTCGTTCAAAATTTCATTCAGCTACTCCCCGAGTATAAACTTTATCAAATTATTTTTATTTTTCGTAAGAAATAAAGTGTTCAATTTTTAATCCGAGACATCCACACAATTTCACTTTTAGCCCTTCTATACAAGTCATAATAAAGAAAAATTTAATAAAAGGGTGTCAACCTTTACAATTTAAAGTCTTCTTATACCAAAAATGCCATTTTTAAGATATTTGTAGGTATATATGTTTGTGGGTATTGTAAGTATTTTCATTTTTCATTTTCCAAAATGCTTTAATAAGATATATAAATAGATATACTGTATTTGCAATTAAAATTTCAGTTTTGTTATACATTGAATTTTAAATATACTTCAGTACAGTGCGATATACGAATAAATATAGAATAAAATTGCAAAATTTAAATAACAATATAAAAAATATATTCAAATAGCAGTTAATATGGAAAAGGCACAAAAAAAAACACATAATAATTTAAAATAGTTATAATATAATGAATAATAGATTTTTTAAATTATATTTGAAAAAAAAAATCAATAAGAGTATTTTACAGGTGAATGCGGTCGTATCGTAACTGATAGTTATCATCCATAATTAAATAAAAAGTGAGTAAAGTACTAAAAATGGATAATGACTCACTCATTTAGTACAAAAATTTTGATTGTTAGAGCATTTTTTATAAAAAAAATGTAAATGGCCGTTATTTTAGAACCATTTAGATTTGTTAGATGAGTCGTAGAATCTAGTCTAGTATATTGGACAAACAATCATAAAATGTTGAATGGTTTCTTGCGTTCTTAAGTTACATACTACGCAGGTGTTTTACTGGTTCCACTTTGAGATATTCGAACATCCCATTGTTCGCAGTTATCTAATTATTTTGATTTTGTCAAAATTTAAGTCTGGCCTCAGGTATGATTCAGTATCATCTATTAAAAACTGATATAAATTCCTGAATAATGATACATTTTAGATTTATGTTAGTTACATTTTGTTTCAATCACAATCGATATGATGTTTCGACATAAAAGTAAACAAAAGACAATATGTAGGTTAACATTAAATGAGACGTAATCAAGGAAAGGAAAATTCACTGCCAGGAGTTTGAAATTTGAATTTCGATTTAATATTTTCTTTTCTTTATTTAAAAAATACATTCCTATCTTAACAAAACTGGACTTGGGTACATTAACCGTGTTACAAGATTGATTCATAAAAAAACATTACAATACCTTATAATGGATCCATTGTTTAATATATTTCGAAATGTAACCCTTTATTTAATGCTACGATGGATTTACCTACGGTCGACATAGCATACGAAAACTTACTTACAACATGTATATAAAACTTCTTTATACACACCGAAGGAGTAAGTGAAACCAAGCAACCACCTGCTGTCGGTTAGTTACACCAACAACGAACGGTTCTAGAAAAACTTCATCAACAAACAATGTTAACTAACTTACAAAGTGAGTTACTGACTGACATGATGTACTGTGTAAAGAGTTATTTAACAAAAGCACGATATCACATTGATTTTATCTTAAATAATACACTAAATACAGCCCTGTTTGTCATTATTATTATATAGAATGTTTTCAAGAAAAATTATATCATGTTTGAGAAGAAATCAGATACTATTAAGTTGCATAAGAGTCTAGGATCTTTAAGGTTGTAATCTATACTAATATAATAAACGGGAAACATTTGTAATTTTGTATGTTACGAATAAACTTAAAAACGACATGGTCAATTTGAAAAATTCTCATTTTTGGGAAGCTACTACATTGGTGAAACCGCGTGTCGTCGGCTAGTCTTTTATATTTTGATGTCATTGCTATAGATCAGGAAAGTGCTTTTATATTTTTACAGATTTTTTTAAATTTTGACCGTGTTTCGCCAACTTCTCTAAAGAATAAATAGTTTTCGTTGAAAAAAAT
This sequence comes from Chrysopa pallens, assembly GCA_020423425.1. Classification (NCBI taxonomy): domain Eukaryota; kingdom Metazoa; phylum Arthropoda; class Insecta; order Neuroptera; family Chrysopidae; genus Chrysopa; species Chrysopa pallens. Next base: position 80,946,851 of record CM035591.1, read on the forward strand.
TCCTAACAAATATTATATCTAAAATTATATGTTCACATCGATAAAAATATATTCAATGACTTTTTTATTGACATGTATAAGTATTTAAAAATTTTTTTTGATTATTCTGATTTTCTCAAGGAGTTTTTTCAACCCTCATTTCTCCGCATTGCTTGACTTATGTAACTTATATAAATTTCATATAAGTAATAGTGTTATAATTGTTATTTTAAATGACTTTTTTAATTGTCGAAACTTTATGACAGCACTTAAGTTATTGTAAATTACTTTTTTTTGACAATTCAATAATTTTCAGGCTGTTAAAACTTTATATATTTTTTAAAGATTTCTACTAGTAATTGTACTAAATAAATCAAAAATTGATATTTATTCAGAAATAGTTCCATTTAATCTACCGAAAAAAAAAACTGGTTTTTTAATATATATTCGTTTCCAACTCAATGTTTTGTAAATACGGAGATATTTTTCGGAATAAAAAGAAAAATTATACGCATATACATACATATTTTTTCAAAGTATTCATTTAACTTTAAAAACTTTTCCACTTTCCTGGAAAATGAATAATTGTTAAAACTTCTAAATTTCTTTACAACTATACATTTTGAAGAAACAAAAGTTTTTAGATTTTATAATATTAATTAAATAAAAATTTAAAAATTATAAACCTTTTTTTATTTAACTTTAATAACTAAATTCTAAAACTAATGTTATTATACCTGAGTCGGATTTGCGACATTCATAAATTTGAATATTTAGCTCCGACTCAAAATTACTTTGGTATACTTATACATTAGTTTAATAATTTAGTTATTAAGGTTAAATATAAAAGGTTTTTATTTTTTGCTGATTTTCAGATTTTTCAGCGGTTCAATGTTTTTGTTGAAGAGTTTTTATTTTATAATTTTTTGTGTGGGTATAATCTACTTATTATTACATGTATTAAATGCTTAATTTTTGATTAACACAACTCAGTATTAAAATCTGCAAGTAAAAAATAAATTACCCCTATATTTCCATCCCATTATAAAAAAAATATATGCTCTGAGTTTTCGTCGATCAAAAATCACTTGAAGGCTTAGTAAAGATTAAATGAACAAACATTCTGTATAAATTACTGTCGATACCATTGTTTACAAATGATGTTGTGAAACCTATAAATATTTTATTAAATACATCATGTACATCCATAATAATTATAGTTTATTTCATATAAATTGAACACAATCTTTATTTAATTCTATGATGATACGATCAATTTTATAACAATTTTATGGTGAGGTTGTATGTATTTATATGTGTGAGTTTAAGTCTCGGCTGCTTCAAGTTATATGTAGAAAGTATGACTTGAATTTGAAATCAACATCTATATTACATATACGAAAATCGATTCACAAAATATATAAACTTTATACAGGTTGTTCAATAAATAGTGACACTCAGAAACGTTCGCTTAATAGCAGTGCAATTTCTTTTACTTTTAATATTAATAGCATCGAATAAGTTATGACAATGTAGAGATGCATCAAATAAGTCATCTGTGACTTAATTATGACTAGGTTAGACTAAAAGAGAAATATTTACAGTTTCACCGTAAAAAAAATTTGTAAAGGTGAGCATACAAATTTTCATGCACGTTTAAACAAATTATATATTAGTTAACTGTCACCTAGCCAACGAATGTGGAAAATTGTTGAATCATAGAAAATGGCATACGATTAACAAGTATATACCATCTGGAGTTATTTCTTAAACTCTGGTCCCATAAAACAAGATAGTGATGTCGATCACTTAAAGAAAAATTTGAATTAAAGTGAAAATTTTAAATCAATATTACACATTCTCTAACAAATAATCTTCATATTTGGCAACTTTTTAATGACGTTGGTATAATTATAAAAAGGTTATAGTTTAAATTCAGTTTTGACCATCTTTAATCTAATACGTTAAGGCGAATGGCGGTCGCGTTCAGGAAATCTCAGATCTTAAGATAATTTAACATACATAAATCCTCGGCTAACTCCCATACACTATACAAAGAATGTGACCAGAAACCATACAGAGTGCATCGGTAATATTTTTTTCTTTTATCAACATGTATAAAATAATGCAAAAAAAAAAATGCAAAATTGTACGTAAATGCTTTTAAATTGTACACATATTGTACGTAAATGCTTTTCTGATGTTCAAGTATTGTATAAGAATAACAAAATTTGTTTTTTTTTTTTTAAATTAAAAGCTTGATAGTTATCGACAAAAAACAATTTTGATGTACCACTCTCGAATGCATAACAGTAACTGAATAGGAATTGAACGGATCTCAAATGGGGTAATAGGGATGTCTATTACCCTCTTTAGCAGTATATAATAGCAGCATGGTAATAAGATTTTTTTGAAATTCAATTGGTTATCATTCCCTAGCCTGCAATTCTTTGACCTATCGAATTCAAAGTGTAACGACTATTTTAGGCAAAATATACGCCTTTTAATTAATAAGTTCTGGTTTCCAGAAAAATAAAATTTTAATACTAATCACAACTACCCACCTCATTTTTAATGAACGATGCTGTACACTATTATGATATACACATTTGTTTCTCTGTTTTGATGAAATATTCACGTTACGTACAATTTAAGTCTTGAACAAATTTAAGTAGCAGTGATTTATCTTTTTGTGTTTTTCTCTATATAAAATTTTTTTTTATTTCATCATAATTTTGAATGTTTTCCACACACACACACAAGTCAGGCAAAGAATACGAGAAAAAAATATGAAAATCTAAGAGAGGATTTTTTTTTTAAATTCTACCATTTTGTATTTAATAAAAAAACAAACACATACGACGCGATACAACGTGGTTTTTGCTTTGGTAATTTTATTTATGGTAAATATAAATGAAATTTATTTAAATTTTTATATTTGCCGTTCCAAGATTTAAGAATAATAAAGTTTATATTTACTCTGTATTTTGTAAATAGAAAATTTTTCCAAAAGAATAGCAAGATATTGGGGTTATATTAATACACATTCCATGATTTCAATTTAGTTTGAAATAGCTAAAGATTCAGTTTCAATTACCGAATTCTGTTTCGGTTCGAAAAGTGTACACAAACGATTTCAGTTATCTATTTTTACTTAGTACATATACTAAAATTAAAAATTCTAATAGGCATACATTTTTTAGTCTTGTATTAAAAAAACAATAACGGTTTGGTTTAGTTCTATGAATATAAAATGAATATAGCCCAGTTTTTCGAAAATAGTTCCTTAATTAGCATAAAAAATGAGGTCTCTATAATAAGAAGAGTTGTACTGATTATGAGTTTAGCCTACTAGCCGTGTAAGTCATTAATCGGCTAGGTGACAAACCGATTTAGTCGGTCAAGTCGATCAAAGAAAATAATTGAAAAAAATTAAAGATTAATTTTTCTGTATGTGTCAAATTTAATTTGATTAGGTTATGAGTCTGATCGTTTTTGTTTTATGAAAAATATTTAGAATTTAAAATTTTTTTTTTTTTTACAGTACTTCCTGTACATGCAATTTTGATTCAATTTATTATGAACTTCATACACAGCTAGAAGCCAGATATTCGGTGCTCTCGAATAGTCGCTGTTTCCGAAAGTGGTTGGTTTTATCGACTAGTCGTCGACTTATCGGAACAAGTTTAATAATACGTATAAAAAATGAAGCATGTATATATAATAAACACAATTTCTAAATCAGTTTTCATTGTATTTTTTTCTAAATTCGCATACAAAAATTTAAACTAAAACAATACAATTAAAATTAAGTATAATCTTCACATAAAAACTTCAGGCCTGGCAAAAATGAACAAATTTTTACGAAAATTCAAAATTATTTTTATTTTTGACGTATTTTTTTAGGAAAAACTCTTTGACAAGCTCTCCGATCTTTTGTTAAGAAGACTAAAAGAATTATGCCAAATAAAAGATTGCCTTTATTATAAATGTCTCATTTTTAATCAGAGTTTAAATCAGAAGAATTTCATTGCCCTTAAAAAATATGCATTCTGCAAATATTTTAAAAAAACAACATTAAACGCTTCGTAGTGAAATTATCGATAAATATTTTACAATGTAAAAAAAATTACATTTAATCAAATGATTATCTTTTTAATTAAATTTTTTCATGGAAAACAAAGAAAATACATTTTATATAAAAAAACATTGACATGTATTAAACAAAATAAATACCTTCTGTTGGTTGTGTTAAACAAATTGTTAATTACCATAAACATGTTAATTAAAAATGAAAAAACAAAATGTTTTTTTTTTCAAGTATGCCTTTAACATTTTATTTTATTGCTAGTTATTATTATTATTTTTTATTAATATTCATTGTATAATTATATCTTTAAAAACATCACCCTCGTACGTGTAACAACGTGTAGAGTCCTCTCTCTCACACCCTGTACTGACTCATAATTTATTTTATTTATTTAAAAACCACCACCCTTTCTTTTTAAAAATGATAAATTATATCAATTAACAAACAAATAAATAAACAAACGGTAGGTAATACAAAGGTAATTAAAATTACAGCATAAATATGCTTTATAAATAATTATACAGTTTCTTTGATAAAGTTGTGAGTTTTTCACACGTTTTTCTATTTTAATTAAAAATATTCACCTATTCTATAGGCGATTACATGCATTCTATACAACAAGCATTTTGGATGACAAATTTTTACATCTTATGAAATTACAACATTGTATTAATTAATTTAATTTAAATCAATATTTAAATTTAAATATGAAGTAAAAAAAATAGCATAATACATGAAAAAAAAAAGTGAACATAACAACTTATAAAGTTAATTGTTTAGATACTCGACTTATGATTGAATTTCATTGTTTGAACTATTTTTAATTAACATTCATAAAATATTATCAATATTTTACGAAAAACGTTTTACGAAAAAATGTTTCAAACAAAAGTTAACAAACTAAACATATAAACTAACATTTTTTGTATTTGAACTTCTCTATGTTATATAGTTTAAAAGTTGGGTCAAGGATCCATTGGACACAATCTCGCTATCTATTTTTGTTTTTGATTTATCGAGATGACGGACGAACGTACAGTCGGAAATAATAATTAGGTGTTTCTATGAACATCAAGAGTATTTCCTTATATTTATTATTTCATTGCGCTCCCACCATATTTTGATAAATACGTTTTTTTTTTTTTATAATAAAATCTCAATAAAAAATCCTTTTTAATACTTCTTTTCTTAAACCTAATAAAATCATGTATTGAAAATAGTAGTTGTTTACTTAATAACTTGTTTATATCAAATATCTGAAAATATATATATATATATATATATATATATATATATATATATATATATATATATATATATATATATATATATATATATATATATATATATATATATATATATATATATATATATATATATATCAAATATCAGTGAAATAAGAATCAATTTTATATTGTATAGAATATGTATATATACATATAGTATATTAATTTAAATATAAAGTTTGTAACGCTAGTTAAAATTGAAACCACAGATTAAATTTTGATAAAGGTGTTCACAGAATCAGACAATTAGCCAATGTCCACATGTCTGCCTATTTGTACGTTACGAGATAACTCAAAAACGAAAACAGTTTATCCTAGGCATAAAAATCAGTTCGTGAATGAACACAGTCGGCCGATTGGGTCCATTTACATCCATGGTTTAAATTTAAAAGTAAGAAGAAAACTTCAAAAACAATTAATGTTTGTTTTTGAAAAAAACTTTTGTTTGAAACATTTTTTTTTGTTAAGTGTTTTGATTTGCCACAATTTCAGCGAAAAATCATATTTGGACCATTTTATGAATACTAATCATTAAAAATAGTTCAAACATTGATACAGAACACTATTTCGAGTATTTAAACAATTAACACAGTTATTTGTTATTTTCACTTCTTATCTATAAATACAGTTTTAATGGCTTATGTTATGCGCCGGTTATCAGATTAACATAGCATGACCAATTTACTTATAGTGTAATTGATTGCTTAATGTACTTAACTAACAAAATTCCAATATAACCAATGTCTTTCGGTTTTAAACCAAAAAATATCAATTTGAATGCAATGTAAGCGGTAACAGTTCTAAAAAATGATTTTTTTGTTAAACATGTTTATCAATTCTGGTGAATACATGTTAAGCTGCATGCTTTTAAATATATAAAATACTTATAAGACACACAAATGTGTTCAAGCTTGATTTTTATACAAAATATGTCAGGGTATATTAATTTTAGTCTAATGTTTGTATCGCTACCTTATATTGACCACACAAACAAAATTTTGGTTAAGGTGTTTATAGAAACTAGCGGACTGCCCGTCAGTCTACCATTACAATGACTCAAAAACATAAAGAGATAGCCAATTTAAAATTTGATGATGTATTCTAAACATAAAATGTAAGTTCGCGAATGAGCAAAATCGGTCCATTGGGTCGAATGGATCGTGGACCCAACTCTTAAACAAGAAAAGGTAGAAGAAAAGTTAAAATACAAAACATCTTTATTTGTTTCAAACAAATGACTTTTGTTTGAAATATTTGTTTGAGCTATCCTCAATTTTAGGTCAAATTGGCTAATAAACACATATAGGCAATAAAAAAACATATATTTATATAAATAAATATAACTGTGTAGACTGGATATGTATAATATTTTTAGAAAGATAATTAAAAATAGCCCAAACAACAAAATCCAATTACATTTCAAGTGTATGAACAATTAACACAGTTAGTTGTTATTTTCACTTGTTGTATTTGTAGATTTTAGTTATGTTACTTATATATGAATATCCTTCTGAATTACTCTGCCCTATAAATTTTCCTACATATAACACAATGTTTATCTTTTATATATTTGAATAGGTAAATATTAGTGTAGTATAAGATATATAATATGTAAACATTATACATACAATATATAAAATGGCTCTATTTTCTTTGATACTGTTTTTGTACAATATAAGAATTACCTACTTAGCAGCAAAAGTATTTTAAGTATCTGTGTAAATGTAAGTATAGGAAAATTTTAAACCGCATTTTATAATAATAAAATAAATGATAATATGTTTTATAATTAATATAATAAACATTTCTATATATTATATTTTAAATAAACATTTTGTTATGTTAAATATATATTTAGTTTAAATATTACATTAAATTCATTAATGTACAGGGTCTTTCAAAATGCATTACATTGGCAAATATTTTTCCAATACTAAACCACACAGTCATTATAAATTTTTACTAACAATTTTAAAAAATAGGTTATACATTTGTTTTCAGGTTTATACTAAGCTTATACATTCATAATCTTTCAGAAACTTCAATACGTGTTTCAATGGAAGACAGATCTTATCTCCTGTCAAGCAGTTGAGCAACTTCAGTCTATTATTTTCAAATGTAGAACACTGCCACACTACATAATTCAGTGATTGTTCCGGATAGCCACAGTTACAATCTGGATCTTGAACAATTTTTACTTTGTGAAGTAAAAAGTTCAGATTATAGTGCTCGGCGCGACATCATTTGATTGTGACGATTTGCTTCCTTTTAAATTTACTGGCGTGAAACCACGGCTTAGGTTTTTGATTGTGGTACATTTGAAAATAATTTATTCCCTTTTCTTTGCCTTTTTCATTTCGATTCCATCAGTATTTCTCGCTTTAAGTTTACTTTTAAAAAAATGTCTTATGTCAGAGTTATTTTCAGTTGCACCTTTTGCGTTGAGATCAGCTTTCTCATTACCCTCGATATCAATATAATAAGGTATCGTAACAAATTTTATAATTGTTTGAAATTTATTATTTTTATAAAATTCAGAAATTTTATTCCTGATTTCTAAAATATAGAAGTTAGTTTTAATTGATATACTGGGTTTTTGACAGACTGAAGAGCACTTTAAGAATCAGAAAATATTAGGAAGCTTTTATTATTGTTCCTAGTTGCAATAGCGACGGCATCATTAATTGCAATGGATTCAGCTGTAAATATTGACGCAATCTGGGGAAAACTCCTAATTATACTGAGATTCAGCTTGATGTATTAAAGTATATATCGTTTTTAAAAGACAAATTGAATATTAGGTCTATCTTTTTTATTTCGCCTTTTTTATTATTATCTTTTTTCCAGTAATATTGAAATGGAGAAAATATAGTAATTTTTAGTGTCTATATTACTAAATAGCATTTATTCCTTGAAGGGACAAGTTTTCTCAAAATAATTATTTAATATTAATTCTTATTATTCTCAAGCGTAAAGTAAAAAATGAACCTCACTGGAGCGGATTAATCTAAAGGAATTTACCTTTTAAAAATAACGAAAAATAACTTATACTATTTGAATATTTTAATTGACGAAAATTCATCTCGTAAAGTATTCTAACATCGGTATAATTACCGAAAAATTGAATGGATTATTACCTCATGAACTAAACATTCAAATTTAGTGTATGGGCGAACTCATTCCTTCTTATATAAGGGAGCTTGAAACATAATACTCAAGCACCCTTCATTATGTAACATCTTTCAATTTTCTCGACGAAAGAAGGCAAAAAATAATTATTCAAAATTTTTGAAATTTGGTATGCACAAAATTGACATGAAAACATATTAATTTTGCTGTTTACCTTACAAATTTTTTCTACAAAAATCTTCGGCAAGTCCATGTAATTTAAGTCAACAGCACGTTAAAAGCACACTCTTTAATTTCAAGAACAGCTGTGGATAATCGCTTTTTAAAAGTGCTTGGATTTAATTTAAATCTGAAGATCTCTAACTTAGGTTATGTACTATATTTTGGAACAGTAGATATTTGAGAAAATTCTGTTAAGTTAAATTGTTGACACAAGATCTATAGCTTATATTTCTTGAAGAAAAAACTAGATTCATTTTAATCAAATAGTAAATAATAAAAAAGTTTCGAAAATTCATAAATCACCACAAAACCATGTTTTATTAACGAACTTGTTCTAAGCAACAAGCATTACACAATTTTGATTTAATTTAATTAAAACTACTTTTATTTTTATATAAGGTAGCCCGAACACGTCATTTACTAACATATAATGAAATAAATCCTATAGTTGTATTTGGACTATGGACAAAAAGTTAATATTTCTGTGTATTTATATCAATTCAAATAATAATTAAGAAGCGTTCACAAGAGCAACATTCATTCGTAACGTAACACCATATCATAAATCTGTACTGTTACGTGCTACGAGACCAATAGCTTGTAGGTGTTGCCATGTTATGATAGTACTTTGTGTTGCATAGCGTTTCATCTGTTTACCAAGTAGAGTACGTTCACTTTAAGCATCTGTTTGATAAATTTCAATACATTGTATTGTTTTTTGTTCGGTCTACTGCATATCGAAATATTTAAATATAATAAAAAAAATATGAATACTGTTTACGTCTTATCTTCACAAATATTACGTTATTAAGCCCTCACTATTCGTAACCCCACTTAGCACCATCTTTTAATGCAATTTACCGACAATTTGTGGGACGTGATGTAACATTGTAGCGTATCAACTTTTACGTTCACGTCCACACAAACGTTGCTGCTATGCGTTAAAGTTGCGTTACGGTGTTACGATACACATGTATGTTTGACGTGTGTACGTGAATTAATATTTCAATAAATAATATATGTTTAATCCATGTACCATTAAGAGTTACGTTTGATAGTATCTATAATATCTGCTGATTCGCGATTCATTTCAAATTTATTGACTGTTATTTTAAATTTATTTGTAGTAATTCAGTTATCATTTGATGTTATATTTAACGACAATATTACCATGGTAAGTCGCTTATATATATTAAGCTAAAACATTTGTATTTAGTGATATTAAAAAATATGCCAATTGGGTAGTAAAAAAATGATACTATGTTCAAATTAATATATAAGTATTATTATATTGCTGGGATATATGCAAATATAACACAAAGATCCTTAATTATTCAAAAACCTGCATTTGTCAGTTGGTATCACAAAAAATCATTTTTTAATTGAAACTAGCAGCAGTTTGATACTTAAAGTCCATTTATAATATTTCTTAGAGTTAATTGTGTAAATACTCGACATATAATTGAATTTCATTGTTCATTGACTATTTTTAATTCACATTCATAAAATAAATAATCTGTCTAATATATATAATGACATTTATTGTTATTACCTATATGGGTCTGCAAAATTTGAGCTAAAATTGTGCACAACTGAAACATTTTACGAAACAATATTTACAACAAAAATTGTTTTAAAAAAATAAATATTTTTTTTTAGTTTGATTTCTTTTCTTTTATCTTTTATAGTTGAAAAGTTGGGTCAAGGGTCTATTAGACACAATGAACCGATTTGATCATTCACTAACTTAAATCAACAATTTATGCTAAGAATAAGTCACCAAAATTTCAGCTCGCTATCCCTTTTTTTTGAGTTGTCGTCATAACGAACGGACAGTCGGACTAATAAGGTGTTTCTATGAAGTATACCAAAACTTTGTTTTGTGCGACCAATATTAGGTAGCGTCACAAACTTAAATTAATAATTAAAATTAATATACTCTGTCATATTATGTATGTCGAATAAATAACCAGTCGTTTATTGCTTTTACGCCACATCGAAATTTTAAAGATTCAAACGTAAATAACTTCGTTATTAAAGTTTAAAAAATTATTAAAAGAAATTATTTTTTATTTCAATTATATACGTAGTTTTTATAGAAATTTATTTCGATAAAATTAACCAATGAAATTACAGCTATTTCATACCATTATAAAAAGAGAAAAAGAAAATTTTTGGAAAGAATGAGTTAAGTTATTATGAAACAAAATTTTGTGTTGAGAAAAAATTTTTAATTAAATAAACTCAACAACAAAAACTTTCTCATTTTTACACATATTTATTAGATTTTTCCTCATAGATATTATGATAATAAACATTAATATTGTGTAAGAGGCACCTCATAATATCATTACCAGAAAGATTTTTAAAAGATAAATTTTTCGATTCCATTTTGTTTCATACAGTACTCTTTATTAAATAAAATGTAGGCTAATAATATTTATAACAAACAAACATATAGCTAACTAACACTTGATAGAATTATTAGCCTACATTTTATAATCTGTGTTATTTATTAAAATAAGCAAAAATAAAATGGTAGGTAACTGCTGTGTATACGATATTAAAATGGCAACGGTGGTACAAACAATCTAACTACCCCTCTACTTGAAAACATAAAATTTACACATGAATTGTTTAAAATTTATTTATTTTGTTGAAATATCCAATACAAATGAACGTAACCTGTAAATAAATAAATGACCCAATTCAATAGCAAAATTTTATTAAAAATTGGTGGTGGATAATACCTTTAACATTGATCTGTTATCACGGGAATAAAGATTGTTTTTCACAAAGTAAGAAAGAATAATTTTGATTAAAAGTGATTTCCAGAATTTCAAATTTAATTTGTAAATGAATTCTATAACGTTATAATTTAAAATTTATTAACAGAAATTTTTTATACTTTATACAGGTACCAGCGGAAAAAAATAGAGATCCGCGAATACAGATACGGATAATAAGTGTGTTATTTAGATAGTGCTAAGTAGTAACTTATGATAAGATAGTCAACTATAAGAATTACCACTAAGCTCCCTAAAATAACGGTTGAAACATTAAATTTTGTTGATAACAGTATTTTATTGCTACCTTTACTTATAAATTTATATATTTAATTAATGAAACGTATTAAATTTAAGATCCGCGGATACGGATGTTCGTTCTGATAGGAACTCATTCCCAATAAAAAAAATTTGTACATGCGTTAAAAAAGGTCTCGTGCCAAAATATCTGTAACCAAACTGCTCCGAAACAGGTTGACCGATGAAATTTTTGTGTATATTTATTAGGTCTGAGAATAAGTTGTGAACTACTTCTTATACCCCTTAATAGTAAGAGAGACCCAAAAATTTTTTTATTATTACTTCTCATTTGAAGTATGTTAATCCTGTAAGCATCATTTCCATTGAAACCAAAATAAATAAATTTGAAGTTCCAATTATTTATAAAACTGCTATAGTCTTTTCACTTTTACTGTGTTTCGAGGGATAATATAAATAGTGATACTATAAATAGGGACAATATAAATACCATAAAATTATTTATTTTGTATCACTTATTAACCCATTTCCGAGTATCCGTCCAACTGCCCGTCACCAAGATAATAATAATTTTGATGACGTAATGTAGAGTTACAAAAGTTAAAGTTCGCTTATGGGCATAATTGGTCCATTGGGTCCAATGAATCCATGACCCGACTTTCAAACCATAAAGGGCCAAAGAAGAATTCAAAGACAAAAAACCTTTTGTTTTCTGAAAAGAAACATTTTTGTTTGAGACATTTTATTCGTAAAATGTTTAGATTCGCCACAACTTTAGCTCAAATAATTCACACTTGGTCAAAAATAGTTCAAACAATGATGCATAACTCTATGTAGAGTATCTTAACAATTAACCCTGTTAGTTATACTTTTCACTTGTTTTTATTAAGTAATATAAGACTTTTTGTTAATATTATCAGAGGGAACTTTTTTGTTAGAATTTTTCGAATAAATTTCGATTTTCTGCTAGATTAAAACTTTTCATCACTGAGCCGTCATCAAATTAACAACGAGTAACATTTCCTCGGAGAATCGTTACGAAATACTAATGCATACTGATGAGGACTACTTTGTAGTCGAAATACATATTTATAAAAAACAAAAAAAATTTGATGTAGAAAATCGAAATTTAATATTTTTTTGCATTTAATATTTTGTACTTTGTACATATCAATGAAGAAAATATGATATCATACATTTTTCCTTACCACAGAAACCTTCATTATTATGTATTTCTCAAATATCCCTAAAATATGAGATTTATTGCTGAATCTTAATGAATACAGTCCTCATACAATAATCACATAAAATTGTAACGTTACTCAAAAACCTTGTGATTACATATAATTAGAAAATACAAATAATTGCAAAGTAATTCTATAGCACACAGCAAGCAGAACGAACAAACTGATTACATAAAATGAAAGGGTTGATTCAATAATGTGTGTAGTTAGACCTCTCAATTAAAAAGGTTTATTTTAAAATAAATATAATATGTATTCGTTATCACATATAGTGATAACAATGTCTATCCGTTTGTATTTGTGAATGATTATCATTACACAGTCATGTGATGAATTGAATATCAAGTTAGCAAAAAGATTCGTGGTATGGGGACAGGATATTTATGATTTTATAAAATTCTAGTCTCATGAGTGTTTAATTCAATGTACTCTATTTCTACTTACCTAAGTGAACGTTTTAGCAAATCATTTTGTTAAATGCAGTCACGCGAAAATTCCATTGCAATCATCATGAGTTAAAATTTGATGAATTATATACGCTATAATAACTTTTCAGTATATGATTTTTCTAATGAAGTCAATGAAGTGAATTCCAAAATTTAATATTTTCAAAATTCGTACAGGGATATGTGTGGGTGTGTGTGTGTTTGAACGTATGTTCCTTGGGTATTGTTACTCGTCTCGATTATATCGAATGAAAAACGATATTGACAGAGAACGAATGTCATTCGACGTTTAAAGCCGAATATAAAGTATACAACAATTTCAATTATTTTGTGTACTGCATGGAAAAACTAAATAGGGTCAGAATGGACACTTCCAGCCTGTAAACACTTCCAACCAGGCTTTTCAGCACAGGCTAGCTTTACCATAAACAAATACATTTTAATTTAATAATATCTCGTGAAAAAACTGATAATTTCATAAATCTTCCGAAAATAGTTTATTGCAGAACTAAAGGAGCATTAAACCAAGTTTTTTTAATGCAAGAGTTGAGCATAATCATCGAGCCTCCGTTTTAACCGTGTAGTAGTAGATATTTGATAGTAGGTATATTATTCAAGAGAAAATTTTTCGATGAGAACCACAGTGGCAATTATACTTGCTAGCAAAATTGGCTTTGTTTGTGAACACTTATTTAGTCACGTTGGGCATTTTTTGAGATGGGAAAAAACATTGAACTGGGGACACTTGACGACACCACTTTATATAATTAAAATATATATTATTTATAGCAGCATCAGTTCAACAGATCTCGGTTCGAATTCTTCTGCATTCATTTAAATTTTATTAATTTTTTTAAAATATTCATCCAAAAATTATTTACAGATTATTGAAGTGAATATCAGCAACAGCTCCATGGCTAGTATAGTTAGTAGCCTTTGTATAAATAGGCGCTCGGTTCGAATCCTACTGGATTCATTTAAATATTATTTGATTTTCTTTTCTATTAAAATTTATCAAACAATTATTTACAATTACAGATTATTTCTTCTCATTTACTAAATATTCAATGAAAAATGACAAAAATTTTACAATGTAAAACTTGAAGCAATTGATATTAATTTTTGGAAAAACACACGTGATTGTTACAGTTTTCCCTTCTGTCCTGAAACACCATTGTTTTTTACAACAAAATTTTGAATATTCTAAAAATTGAGTTTTCTTAAAAATGTAGTAAATGAATTTAGAATATGAAATAAGTATAAAATAAATTTTATTTTAATGATTTTATCATTTACGTCGAAATGGTTAATAAACCTTATTATTACATTTTAAAAAAAAAAATGCACTTAAATACAATATAATTACTTATGGAGTTCAAAAATAACTCCGGGGTAGCAGCATAGGCTTTTTTAATACATTCCACTACCACATTTTAGCTTACCACATTTTTATTTATTCTTTGACTTATTGATTATTGCATCCAATTACATAAAACGTGTAAACTCACCTGAAATTAAACAAAAAGAATATGAATTAGTCAAAAATATTAAATAAGTATAAATAAGTTTATATGGTAAAAATTATAAATTTATTCAGTCCCTATCACTATCATCAAATAAGTGGAGTTAAGATTTGTCTCTTAACATAGAGATTCCATGTAATCATCGTTTTAAGAAACGGATGGTAAATAATTTCATAGAGTGTTTATAAATTCTTCATTTATGAATCAATTCGATTTTTGTTATTTTTTTGAGTCAGGTTTCACGTATGGACCTAAAATCAATAGCAAATTTAGTATCATTTATCTTCCCTATTTCATACTAATCAATACAATATTTTTGTAAAATATATGTATATTAAAAAAGGACCCACTTCTACGTCCCTTGTATCTAAACCTTTTGGTCCTCTGTATCCGCCTTTGGAACACTTCATCATCTAAAGACAAACATACCTTCTAGCCCAAGATGACAATTAAATTGCTTCATTCAAATCCAAGAGACGACAGTATCATCAATCAACCACCACTTTTTTCCATTATTATAATTTATAAAATTTCCGCGGCCTGGATTCGAAGTAATCTTCTATTAACCTAGTCAAATGGTTAATCACTTGATCACTGAGTTGTTCAGAAAAATATAATCTTTAAAATGAATCATAATAATCCAGACCTAATCGGGAGCTATACCACATTTACATTGTTTTATATGGTCGACGGCTTCTTCTTCAACTGTATGTATGTATACAATTATATAGAGGAAAAGCGGGGTGTGACGCCGGCGTCTCGGCGCCGTCCGTCGTTTGCTACTACATAACACTAATACATAAATATATATATATATATATATATATATATATATATATATATATATATATATATATATATATATATATATATATATATATATATATATATATATATATATATATATATATACTAGCGAAACATTTAATATCGATTTATTAAAGGATGCATTCTCGTATGAGATTACATTAACGGAACTTTATAATATATCCAGGTAGCACAGGTAACAGTCAAATCAAATATGTTATTTTGTTTTTCAATTATTTTTGTATGTAAGTTATTTACATCGTATAGGCAACTTATAATACATGTGTTACCATTGGAAATCAGAACGAATTATTAAAGAGGAATAGGAAAATATGTTCATTCATACAATCTATTCTGCAAGTAAAATGGTATTTTATATATTGTTCAGCTATATATGTATTTTTTAATATGTAAAACTGCGGGAAGTTTGAAGAAAAGAAATCAAGTTACATCTCATATATTTGCAATCTTTCCTCGAATCTGTCCAAGTTATTTTTAGAATTTATGAAATCTAAAAACTGTTTCAATCCCTTGAGAAGTGTTCGATATTAAATATTTGCTGTGTATAATTTTTGAACTTTGTTTAAAAATCACACGTCTGTGTTTTATATTGAAACATCACATTCGAAAAAGTAAGCATTATCTGAGGAAAATTTTAGTGTGAATATTTTTTTTTTGTTTCTTGTTATTCTTTCAATTTTTAGACACCGCATAGTTAATTCAGCTTTATGATTTTGACCCGAACAAATATACATTGAAATATATATAAAAGCTTTAAGATTGGTAGCATCTGTTAACATCCAAACTTGTCCTAGACCCAACGCTTCCCACCATTGCTGTTGATTAGTGTATTTAACTTTTACTTTTCTCTAAATTTATTTTTTTTATTCTGAACCAGAATTTGCATATTTAACGTTTTTCTATTCAAAATTCAAGAAAATTTAATTGTATTTCCATAAAAAACATACTAAATTATTAAAAAGATTTCTACTTATTTAATGGCTTGTGTCTGTACATTGTATTATTATCCTACGAAGTTCCCATAGCATACTGAAAACTTTATACATTAAAACCGAAAACCTTTTAGTTTGGCTACAACCTATCAAATACAAACATTTGTTATGAATTAATAAATTCAATCAATTGAATGTCGTCACATGATACTACACTATCCCCTAAAACCTTCTTACAAGGGTATTACTTTAAAGTAAACCATTCAGACGGTGAGACCACCAGACAGTCAATATAAGCTTTACCTATGGTTTTATTTTAATGAATATTCAATGTATTTTTTGTGGCTTTTAACATATGAACCACATTTTCGTGGTAAATTTGATTATTCGAATTTTATAGCATTTTGTTTTATATCACAAAATTTATATTACAACGCTGCTGGTTTTTTATGCTGTTGTATTTGGGATCGATTCTGTCATCAAATTAATAAAAAGAAACACATGGCTATATAAATAATAAAATAGTACTAAATTGTTATAGCACTAATTATAACTGCTTAGACAAATTGTGATCAAATTTGGTATATTCCTTACTAGTGATTTTCACCCAAATTTTAAATAAAAGGTATGAAAAGTTTTCAAATTTTGCCTCAAGAAGATTCTTTGAAAACCATGACAAAATTTATAATAGATATTTTTAATTCATACTTTAGGATAAATTTTCATATAGTAGTACAATTTTAAGATTTTTATATTATTCTCAGAATATTTTGAAGAAAAAAATTTTATACTATATATAATATAAATATATATAAATATAAATATATATAAATATAAGAGGGTATATTCAATTTAGTCCAAAATTTATAACCATAGGAGTATTGCAATCAAGTATTAAATTAATTGATTTATTTGCATACGTCTGCCTGTGACGTCAGCAAGATATGTAAAAACGAAAAAAATAGAACGATAAAATTTTGATAGCGTATTATAACCAAAAAAGTGAGTTAAAATTAGTGATGATTAAAATCTGCTCACTGGGTCCCATTGATCTATGACGAATCTTTTAAACCATAAGATATAGAAGAAGAGACAAAAAATGTTCTTTTTTAATAAAAAATAAATAATATAAACTGGTATTTGACAAATTTTTTTATAATTTATAAAGATTCGACAATTTTACCTCAAATGCTGGATGTATAATATTTAATAATTGTTTTTTTTTTTTCATATATTTTGTTATACTAAATTGTTTATATTTCTAGTGTATATTTTTTTAATGTTAACAATTATAAATCGTCCGATCATTAATATTAATCAGATGTCGGATATTTAAATAATTCACTCTATTAATTGTTATCATCACTTCTTAAACCCCATTTTCATTTGCTTGGTTTTCAGAGACACAGGTATAAATTTTGTTTAAAAATAAGTGAGCATTACACCTAACAGTGTTAATTGTTTAAATACTCGACATATGATTAAATATCATTGTTTGGACTATTTTTAATGACTTGTATAATAATATGTATTGTAATTACAGATATGTGACAGTTTGCAAAAATTGGTTTTAAATTTTGGGCGAAGCATAATACTTTTAGAAAAAAACTTTCAACCGAAAGTTATTTGTTTCAAAGAATTTGGATTTTTCATATATAGTTTAAAAGTTGTTTCAAGAATCCCTTGAACCTACTGGACCGATTTTTCTCATTCACGTACTTAAACTCACTTTTTATGTTAAGAATACGTCTCCAAAATTTCAACTCGCTATCTTTTTTCGTTTTTTAGTTATCGTGATGACGGGCGGGCGGACAACCGAAAATAAAATAATTAGGTGTTTCTGTGAACATCAATACCAAAATTTTGTTTGTGCGGTCAACATTAGGTGGCGTTACAAACTAAAGACCAAAATAATATACTCTGACATATATATGTCGAGTATAATAATAAAGAATAACTATGATGCGTTTGTCAAATTCTATTTACAACGAAATCTTGAGATATGTGCATTTAATGTTTTAGTTTTCGCATTTCGGGTATCGGGGGCACTAAAATACACTTTCTGCATTTTCAGTTTCGAATTATCAAAATACAATTATATACTGTAAATGATCATAAAGACTTTGTTTAATGTCACAAAGATATTCACATTTAATATTCTGAAATTAGAAATTCGCATATCATTTGACCGTAGTATTTAAAATAACATATAGTTCAACCGACCACCCAAGCAATAAATAACCGAACATTGTAATTCGCATGAACACGATTTAACAATATATCACAAACAATTATAAATTACAATTTTTTTTTTTTTTTTTAAATATTTTTTATAAACACTATAAAAATAACCATAAAAAATTAAAATAATTATATATTGAAATAAATAAAAAAAATTCATACAATATAAATATTTACATAAAAATCTAATCAATACATATTTATTTTTTATTCATAAATTGTATAAATAAATTTGACGTAAAAACAATTATATATTTATAAAAACACTATAGATTTAATCATTTAACGGTTTTAAAAACATTATAAATATATTTTGACAGTAATAAAAATAATATTTTGGCGCCATCATATTTAGTGTGTTAGAGAGAAAGTCGTTGAAGATTTTTAATAAATTTTAACTTATTAAAATAACATTTCAATAATTCATAATATGAAATGTAATTCTTTTAATATTGAATAGTATAGTAGATTATTTTCACCTCTGTGTACATACTACAATCTTAAGGGTCCATAAGATGCAGAATGGGACATCTACAAAAAAGATTTCATATGTAATACTCATCTAATTTTAACAATTTTTTCGAAAAAATAAAACTTTTCTTTTTTATTAAGAATTGATTTTATACGAAAAACTCTTTAACACGCCTTTCGTTTGCATGTCGAGATAGATTAAGCATGCCAAATTTTACAACCTCTGGGTGATTATATTTTTGAGTTTATATATATTTATATGACGTTAATCAAGATGTGTCGCTATTCGCTTCATAAACTCTAAAGAGGTTTGAGTAGTTAAAAATGGCTGTAGTTATAGTCAGTTATAAGTTACACAATGTCTCTTTTTCTTTGGCACCAGCTTCTGGATAGTCCTCTATCAAATGCCTTACAATTTTTTGCCGAATCACTTAACACACGTATTCTAATTCCGACAACTTTCTTACTTTCCCATTTTATCTTTTCAAAGAATAATTTCTGTGAATAACTCAAAAATAATTATCGAAATATTATGAAATTTGGCATACACACAATCTTGACATGAAAACCGAAGGCATTTTGACTTATTTGTGTAAAATAACTTTTAAATATACAAGAAAATTTGTTTTCTGGAAAAATATATATATTCCGAGCATTATTATGAAATAAATATGCAGGTCGCTTGAATATCTCAAACCAAATATATTTTTTCTTGAAAAAATAATTTAACTTCTAATATTTTATGTAAATAAGACTAACTCGTTGACTAAACACAGATAAATGATTAAAAAAATGCATTTCACATTTTATAATATTTTATTTTCAACTTTGTAACGATGAATATTTCAATAAATATGTAATAATAAATATTAAATTACTTTATTTTACATATATATTTATTTTTGTGGAAAATATCACATAACCTTCATATAATATGTTAATCAAGTATATTTGACAACTTAATTTTCAAGCAGATATCTTCAACCAATTGAGCTAAAATTTTGAATACACATTCAGTATGGATCACAATGAATGGTTAACTGTGTGACGTCATTCTAAATCCAATATGGTGACTCACCTAAGTTGGTAGATTAGTCTTTAATGCACTCCTACAATATGGGTATAAAATAAAAGCGCTTGTTAAGAATAACTGAAAAATTAAGTTACGTTATTTTAAATCCAATATGACGGACTTCTAAAACTCAATTTTGGAGCAGATATCATCAACTTTATTAAATTTTATAAAACGCTGTTACTAAAAAGTCAAAAGTAAAAAAAAAACTTTTGCTTTGAAACTTTAACTTGAGCTTGTTGCGACAATTCCTTGTAAAACTAAGTAAATACACAAGTACTTAGATCTCGCGACAAGCTTTTATATAAATTGCTAATGACGCTATAAGTAAAAGTTTTAAAGTAAAGTTAATTTTTTTCTTTTTAGGGCATTTAAATAAAAGCATGTTTTATAAAGGTTTTCTACTTTTAAATTATTTATAATCTGGTTCCAAAAAAACCATGGAAAAAATGATTAATTATGGTTTCGTATAAAGAAATATTTTCATATAAAAATGGTGGTGATATAAATAATTATTTAACTTAAAAGTAACCTAGCCGTTTAGTCACTTTTTGTTTTTTGGAAATAAAATACGAGATGGCGTACTTTAATAGCGTATAAAACTACTTGATTATGAGTTATCATGTGAAATTGCTCGGCCAGCAATACTGTTGTATATGAAAGATCTATCAGATCGGTATTTCTCAGGGTCAGGCATTATCACAAGCACAACTCGTAAAACAAGGAAGGAAAACCGTAAATTAATTAATCATTTGTTGATTAAAATTATAGAAGTTTCAAATAATTGATCTCACGCTTTGTTAGGATTGAAACAAATTAAGTTCTGATTGTACTAAAAGGTTATTTCAGGATGTAAAATAGATTTCATTTAGTTGACATACATCTCCATCTTTGACAACGGTACTAACCCCACCCCCCTTTAACTCATATAACTTAAATCCTTCTAAATCACCATAAAAAAAATGGCAGTTTTAAGATCAAAAGAAATCAGCTTGAATTAATTTAAGACTTCGCATCAAGGCACAAATTTACTGTTATTATAAATATTTTACAATTCCTTTTTCCATTTCGGACCAATTTGAATTTTTTCCAATTCAAAATCGACTGTCATTAAGCTTTCCTCGGTCCAAAACCTCACGGTTATAAATATTGACATACACAAGTAATAAAATAAACATGTTAATAAATTTGAAACAAAATTACTTAATATTATGAATACCGTGTTTACAGATTAACAAACAAAGATAGGTACGACCTGTATGTTGTATGCTCATGAAGAACTGATTTGTGCTGTGCGACCGATGTTGCCATTAAATTTTTGTAACCTGAAGAGCACCACAACTGCTTGAAAGCTTTAAACGGTACTTTGCTTAAATATTGGTGGAGTATTTTAATGTTGGTAGTATGTTTGGAAATAAACACAATAACAAAAAACTCGATTTCGATACTATTTTTATATATTAATAGGTAGTTATTCAGCTGCACTTAACTACATTAAAATGATTATTAAGTACTATATTAAAAGATCATTGCAATATGTTTTGAAACAGAGTAATGGGCACCGTGCCCATCAAAATGTTTTCATTCGTTTCTATGGTTACAATCACTAGTTTATAAATAAAATGGTATATAAGTCTGTGTATGTTGTATTATATCACATACGAAATTTCACAAAATTTATTAACAAATTTAAATGAATTATTTTTTTTATTTTTGCAATTTAAAAAAAATTACTAATGCAATTTACTTATGATGAATAAAAGTTTCAACCCATAATTTCAATTAAATGTCATTTTTTGTAATTATTCAATAATTTTTGTTTTACATTTCCTAAACAATTTACATGCAAACAATTGAACAAATATTTTGTAAAATGTGAATGTTTAATTACAAATTTAGGACACTTGTAGCGCATCAATCGATTTAGAAGTGCCTTCCACAAACTATGCACATTTTTATTTGATTTTAAGAAGGGGAATTACTTTTGTTCAAGACCTTTTCTTCTATCTCTTGTGGTTTATATCAATTATATGATAAACTCGAAAAGTAATAAATTAATTTGCGTCTTGTAATAAAAAAACTAGCTAATTTTTAGAATTCGATATAAAATATGCTAAATAGATCATTGTAAAAATATCTATAACAAAACAATGTTGTTCTCTGCGCATAATTTTTAATCTATAATCGACACTAAAAACAGAAAACTGTTCAATTGACGATAAATACATTAATCTTGCAACGCCGTGTGCGATAAAAAAACATAAAATCTTTATATAAAACATTAATTATTTTTAGTAACAATATTTAATTTGTTAAATACTATTAACTACTAGTTTTACATTGAAAATGAAAAATCTGGCGTCAATTCTAAATAATATTAGATTTTAATGATGGATAGTCGCGTGCATCATTACCAACTATACAATATTTTTTTAACTATATCTTGTTCACAAAGAGAGATCATATGAATATCGTGCATTAAATTTTTTGTTTGTTGTTTTTGTTATGGTTACGAAATACTACAGTTTAAAAGAATTATTAAAGTCAGTTTTTCGATTATTCTTACAATTTTCAAACCAATAAGAACAATTAAATTACTTTCTTATAATTATTCTGTTTTTTGACATTTACTATACAATTTACG
The DNA here is from genome assembly GCA_020423425.1 of Chrysopa pallens. Taxonomy (NCBI): domain Eukaryota; kingdom Metazoa; phylum Arthropoda; class Insecta; order Neuroptera; family Chrysopidae; genus Chrysopa; species Chrysopa pallens. The sequence goes on from CM035591.1 coordinate 80,970,002, forward strand.
TGAAAATTAATGGACAAATAATTCTATTTTCTAGATTTAGAATGTTTTATTTCAACCACATGTGGCGCATAAATCGATTAAAAACTCCCATCCACGTACTATGTACGATACGAATAGTGAAAGACAGTAATGTGCAAAAAATAAGTGTTCTAATTACCATTTTTTTTCGACACTTAAGTAAACCAAATTTAAACAAATAAAAAAAATAAAATAAATGAAGAAATCTTTTGCATAAAAGCAGAAAAGTCAGTAAAATATCAGTCAGCCAAGAAACTTGTATAATTTAAACGAATAATTTGTATTCTAAATCCGGATCTGATTATACCCCAGTTCCCAGTTTTTATTTTAATAAAGAAAAACATTTGCAAATGAATGGATTAATAATTATCGTATTAAAAACATGCTTTATGAATCTAAACAATTTGTAAATGAGTTACAAAAATTTTTTTACGAGACAATTTATAACAAATACTAATCTAATTGAAATTGCCATTTTTCACAAGTGATCATTGAACAAACAGTTTATATCATATTTACATTGACTACTTCAAATATATAACACGTAGCAGGAAGTTACCTATTTATGATATTTATAAAAAAAAATATTGAAACAAAATTTTCATTATGCAATAATCATTAACAAAGACCACCCAGTTATCTATCTTGAAGAAATGAAATCTTTATGACTACAACAAAAAACAAAATAGTTTTATTAAAAAGAAAATAATTATAATGTTAATTTTTTTCAATTTAATTAAATAAGAAAAGGTCAGATGGATACAGATTGTATCGAATGAAGTGTTTTCATATATTATTTAAATAGTTTTTGTTGTAAACTGCGCGTTTATTAATTTTTTAGAGTTTATTTATATCAAAGTTAAATAGACCTCTCTATGGCAAGCCTCTATACTTCCATTTATTTGCACGTTTTTACTTTTATTCAGGGTTTCTACTCTATCTTGAGAACCAAATTCCTTGAGTTTTCCAGATAATGACGGGAGTTTTTCCAGATCAAAACAAAATTGATTTAAATTTAAATGACTACCGTAAAAATGTCCATATCAATTTTTTCAATTTTACAAATTTTATGAATTATCAATTATCAATGATTTTATCAAAATGAAAAATTGGTTTCGAAGTCCTGAATTAATTTTCAGTCTAAGTTAGGTTAGGAGAAAACATAGTTTTAATTCTGAACATTAAGAAAATTGTAAAAATAAGACTTTAAGGTTTCTCATGTCAAATTATTTTTTAGACTTTTGAAAATGAAAAACGGGTGTGTCGCCTTATAACAAGTAATATTGTGTATACATAACATTGGACGATTTTTTTTTTGGACAGAAGATTTTCTAAGACATGGTAAAAATTATTTTAACATCCTTCTGAAATATTTAAAAATTCTAGTTAATTAAAAAAATTAATTGAAGTTTAATTAATTTTAATTAATTTGAAAAATTTCATAAATTCCCTGAATATTCCATGACTTTTTACACATAATTAAAATTTTCTGGCTTTTCCCAATTTTTCCTTACCAGTACACACTCTGTTATTAGATAGTAAAACATTCACAATAGATGTATAATTCAAGCAAAATTACTTAATATAATATAAATTATATTACAAAAATCATGATTATATAAACTATGATTTATAAAAATAACTCATGTTTAATCTGTGTTTTTTTCAGTAAAGAAATCCAAAACATACAATATTCTAAAAAAATATAATCCACCCACAACTATGCTTACACCGAATAAGGATCAGTGTTTCTGGTACAATGAATTATTAAATATACTGTACAAATTAAAAAAAGAAGCGCATTCGTCCTTAATTAGGTATATGTTATCTACAGTTTTGTCACCAAGAAATTCTGCTTGAATATAATATTTTCCTAAAATCTTTGTATTTATTCAGAATACTTAACGATAACGGCTACGTTGAATACCAACTGTCTCGAAAAACAAAAGTTGATTTAAATGAATATTTTAATCACTGATTCTGAAGAAATATTTTTAACAATTCACTCTCAAATACCTAGCCAAATCTATGTTTAGTTGCAAGAGATTACTTTGGAGCACCTTGTACATAGAATATAATAATAATAAAATATAAATTTATGTATATTATTTTGATTTTAATTAATAACAGATTCAGTAAATAATTAATAAATTATGTATGAAATATAAATAAATAAAAAAAAATTATTAATTGCCAACAAGGTTATAATGAGCAATCAATGTTTTAGTTTGCTAACTTTTATTTCCTTTTAAATTATAAATTAAATAGAACGAAATCTAGTTTGTTAATTTATTTCTTTGGTAATAAAGACTTCATTTTATTAATTTTTTTATTTATTTATTTTTTTATTTATTTATCTAGTATGATCTAAATGGATTTTAAAAAGAATAATTTATGGAAATGGATGATACATGATTTATCCACACATAGAGTACTACGATAGAGTATTCAAGAATTTTATTGGCTATTGATTTACTATACTTTTAAAACATAAAGATATTGTACTTATCTTTTGCATATTATCTGGCTCTTTACAAAGGTTCATCATAGTTTAATCCTTTAACGAAGCTATATAATAATAATCGTTTCAGAAACAAAGTTGATCGTATCATCTATTTTTGGGTTTTTTTTCCAGAAAATTTGATGCGATCCTCGGGAAACCGTTTGACACTTAAGATATTGTGAGTGAGGTTTTTCACTTCACTACAGCACATGAAGTGTTTGTGTTAGAGCAAATGAAATGTTTATGTTAGAGCAAATGAGCTTTCAATTGAGTTGGATTTGTCAAAAAAAAGTTACTAATAATGCAAAAATTTTTTGTGCGTGAATTTTTTTGTATCTTTTATGTTTCAAAAATGAAGTCTTGGATCCATTGGACCCAAACGACTAATTTTACTCATTCTCAATTTTGGTCTGACTTCATAGGTCTAAAATACACCACCAAAAACTCAAATAAACCGTTCGGTTTTGATGGAGAAACGAAAATGGTATCCGATTAGTAGGTGCTAAGAACACCTATACCAAAATGTTTGTGGTTTCAATATAATTATTAGAAAAAAATAAAAAATCTATAACATCTGATATAGGAAATTGCAATGAAGTTTCAATATTACAACAATAATATAATATTTATAAACATATGACATGATGACAAAATATACATAACACTTTTACGGAAATATTGGCTAAATAAAAAACCTTGAAATAATATAAATAAAAACAAAATAATAAAATTCCTTTAAAAAATTAAAAATATGTAGAAAAATAAATGAAAACATGATAATATTATATAATTGCATCCGTAATTTAACAATGTTTTTAAAATTATTATTATTATATCACTGCATTTTGATGTACTGAATTAAAATAAAAAAAATATTTTAATTTTAATAAAATATATATATTAAAAAAATACAATGTTTATTAAATTTTAATTAGATATAAGTTTTTAGGATTCAATATTCCTTTAGAGCAAGAATCTAAACGGATAGAATGCTGAGTTTTACGCAAATTATGTGATAGTGAATTTGCATGACATGAGGTTCGCATGTACGTTTGTTTGAAGTAATTGGTAATTCTAGTTGGTTTCGCGTCCGGGTTGTGGTTGGAGTTCGAATACACGCCTGGATCAAGTTTTTCAGATGGAAATATTCCTTTCAAATAAACTATATCAGATTAAACTAGCTCGGAAAGCATTACTAAATACGAACAATGGATAGTATATTTGCTTAAGGTATTAAAATTATAAAATTAATTTAGGAATAAATTTTCGTTACATATTTCATCATCAAATACCAAAACAAAAACCTTCTTTTTGGGCAGTAAAATTTCTAAATTAAGAGCAGCTTTTGCCACAGAACATTCTTAACTTCTATATACATTTACTAATTATTTTATTTTCAAGTGAAGCTTTATTAGTATCGTTTTGATTTTATACTCGATGAAACGAAAAAGCGAAAAGAGAGACAAACACATATATAGAATATAACATGCGAGAGAAGTAGATTGAAGTATCTACAGGAATTAACGTGCGAGAGAATGAGATACAAGTTATTATACAGTGTTTATTACAGGGTTAGTATATGTGTGAGTGTGCCAGCGTAAACGCAACATAACAACCGTTTTAAAACATATTTGGTGTATATACATCAAAATCAATATCATCAGAAATAAAGCCAAAAATTATCCTACTCCGGAAATTCTATATTTACCTGCTTTACTTGCAGTTTCACTTTTACTCTCTTTCATTACCAATACGATAACAAAAAACAAAATATCATAGAAATGCCGTAAATAACACTAAAATTATAATCGAAACAACCTGAAATCAACATACACAACTTAATTTACGTTATTGTTGGAATTTCTATATCAGTATTTTTGTAAAAAATCAAAATACACCATTGTAAAGTATTTGTCTATAAAGTTAAAATGATCCAGCGAAGCAACTGGGTAACGGCTGTTGGTAGGTTACACAAGAAACAAAGTTAATAATTTGCACCAATTTTCTAATTAATATTTTTTTATAAATATTATAAATAATAATATTTTGACAATAATTAGCATTTAATTTTTACAGAAAAATTTCATGAATTTTGTATGATTACAAACATTGTTTCAAAACCATCGTCTAAAATTACATTGATAATCGACTATGACATTTATTATGTTCGTTATACATACATCAAACAAAATATTAATTAAAATATATATAAATTAATTATTAATGTAACAAATAATTTATTAAGATTGAAATAAATATTAATTAAAAACTAATTCAACTTTATTGATTAAATCAAATTGATTTGATGTATATCGTAATCAATTTAAAACAATGAATGAGAAAAAACAATACTTAACATCAGATTTAATAATAAAATTTACATAAATACACATTATAAACATAAAATGAAAATAGCTCTTTTTTTATCCCAATAATTTGTAAATGTAAAAATCAAGAATTTACCCGTGTTGTAAACCTTGTAGCAATGTAGAATTGATATATTTTATAGGTTGGTGAGAATATTAATCTTCCTACTTTTTCAAAAATCGTATAGTCAATTTGAAATAAATTATTTACCATTTTAAAAGTCTGGCGGTCAGTGAAAAAGTGGAAAGTCTATTAATTGAATGGACAAAAAAAAATACGAAAACAAATACAAACATCTGTAGATTTTATAGATATTAATGATGTATCACGAAAAGACTGATTCATATACAATAAATATTCATATTGTTGAACAGTTGTATATATCATGAACCTTTTCCAATAGAAAACAGTGTATATAGATATAGAATTCAATTCAATACCTACAGGAGTATAAAAGTAATATTACTCGACTTTGAAAATTTAAAATTTTGTTTTACCATCCAAATAGTTTAGGTTAAGTTTAATTAAAGAACTTTATAAATAGCAATGATTGAGGCTAACTTAGAGAAAAATCGTAACGCCATTTATCCATTATATAACACCATTAGCTACCGAATCCGGTGAGCCACCGTCGTTCGAACTAGCTCAATGATTACATTTAATTATGATAGGCACTCTTCAATAAATTTCGATAAATATCTTTGCTTATAGAGATTTACACGAATTTTACTAACACAAATAAAATCTAATTGGTGCAAATGAGATTTGTTTATATTAGCCGGAGACTAGTCGGTAAATGTTATACTTTATATCAACCAATTTCGAAGTCGGCGACTATTCGATAGAGAGCACCGACTATCCGGCTTCTAACTTTGTATGAATTTCAGGATAAAATTTATTTAGTCGGTACTACATTAAATAAAAACCTTGATTGTTAATATTTTATTATTTTTAGAATCAGTAATATTAAATCAAAATTGCATGTACATGGCCGGATACAGTATAAACTATTTAAAAAAAATTTAAAAATTCCAAACATCTTTTATAAAAACAAAAACAATCAGATCTATAGTCATAGATAACCTAATCAAATTAAATTTGGCTCATACAAAAATTGTCTTTAAATTTTTTCAATTTCTATCGCCGACTAATAAGCTAAAACCAGACCAGGTCAACTAATAGCTTAGCCAGCTAGTCGACTAAAGTCATAGTCGATACAACTATATTCCAAAGAGATTAAAAAAATATAGAATAATATTTTTGGTGAACTAGTAAGCAATAAAAAAGTACGTTACGTAATAGATATTTGAATAATTCATATCGTAATATTTATTGTTTTTCATATTTAAAATACCTTTTCTGTCTACGTGGTATGTTCGCCCTACACCGACCGCACTTCATTCTCTCGTCCTGCTTCGCTAACTTTACATACATAGGCAATTCCATATGCTATTTGTTTTGTTTGTTTGTTTTTTTGTTTTTTTATAAACATACGTTCATCATATATTTTAAAATATGTTAATATTTTTATTTGAAAAATATTAACCCGAAGCTACGAAACTCCACTTATTTAAAATTTACAAATTTTTTTTTTTTTTTTTTTGTAGAGAATCGAAAATTAAATTAATTTTTTTCATATCAAAATTTTATTGGGTTGTAAATGTTTATTAAAAAAAAAAAAAAAAGGATATTGAATAAAACAAAATTTAAAATAGGTTTAAGAGAACCGCCTAGTATTAAAGGTAAAAATAAGTTTTTCATACTAATTTGTCGAGCAAGAAGTATTGAGCTATTTGAAAGTCGTCGAAAATGTTTGGTGAAAATTTTATTTCTGCAATCTTACCAAATGACTGTGCGTAAAATCAGGCTTCTGTAAAATTTTTCAAATACATCTTTTTACACATATAGTCCACCGGAATTGTTCAATTCGAATATGCACGATTTCCACTACAGCTAAACAATGCAATGGAAAAGGTAGTTTTTTAGATTCTAAATCAAAGTCACACTATACACAAAAAAAGGGATGTTTTTGGAAATATGGACATTTCTTGGCAAGTTTTGAACATTTTTTCGGTTTTTAGAATTTTTAAGAAAACGGTGCGTTTCATTAATTTGGTCCTGGCAAACTTGTTACACACTTTAGCATCAGATTTTGAATGTATTTTACAGTTAAAAAGACTCCATTCTTTCAGAAAATTGTTTCTCATATTGGTTTTATATTTAAATATTGAATATAATATTTATATATTGGTTTATGTTATTAAGAGCACTTTGTCAGCCAAGTTATGCTTTATTTCAATATTTTATTGGAATTTTTAATATGAATGGACATTCTTAAAGTTGTATTGAATAATTTAAATGTTAAATAGTTTTACAGCAATTCAAAACACCTTTTTTTTTTAATTTTTGAGCATATAGTGACTTTGATAAAGATCTCAAAAGCTACGACGTTGAAATTTAGTCGAAATTTCCATTCTTTATCCAATTCCTGTGGAGCAATATCGAAATAAATTTAAGTCAGTTCAAAGCCAGTTATAAAAGATTGGACTCAGTAAATTTTACGCATCTAGCCTTACACTAAGCTCATTCATCGGATCACTCATACATACATGGATAAATTTGAACTTACTCTATTATCTATAGTGGAAGACAAGATGGCCTAGTTAATTAAGATGTAAACAAATTCTAAACGAGGTATACCAGATTTAAAAAGAGTACCGAGTAAATTTTTAAAAAGAATGATTTCGAAGAATTTACTTTTATTTTTCATAATCTAGTATTAATAGTAAAGTAGTATAAATTGAATGCAAAATGTGGAATGTGTACATAAAAAACAGGATGTGTCCCTGTAAACATATAACATAATATACATGATCTCAAAAACCTTTTAAAAAGAGATGACATATCTCTGAGATGACATACCATCCTTTCTATAGGTAATGAGGTAAAATTTTAACGATAAAAAGTATGCAAAGACGTAATGCTGTTAACGTTTATTTCATTAAAAAAATGTAAACTTTTTACGTTTATTTATATTATGAAAAGTCATTTTCTATTTTCTTCTCTATATATCGATGGCATAAAAGAACATGATTATTGATTATCCATAAGTAGGTAAATATAATACAACTAGGGATGCCAACGATACATCGACGTATTCAAAATATTGATGTTGTGTCAAAAACATCGATGTTGAAATTAGTAAAAACGTCGCTACATCGGTCATTATGAATGATACTTTAACATCGATGTGTTTTACCGTTAGAAATGAGATATATCACTCGAGTATTATTAGAAATAGTAATTTTTAAAAGTAAAAAACCTTTTTAAAACAAGCTTTTATTATAACTATTTAAATGCCCTAAAAATAAGAAAATTAAATTTGACTTTAAAACTTTAAGTATCAACTTATAACGCCATTACAAAAGTTATATGATAAAATTGTAATAGTTAAAATGAATCTCATTAAAATTTTCTTATTTAACGACACAAGTGAATCTCCAGATAAGCTTTTACATCAAATAAATTCTGTAATGATATCATAAATTGGTAGTAAAAGTTTTTAAGTAAAAGATTATTTATTATTTTTGATTTTTTTAGCGCATTTAAATAAAAGCTTGTTTTTTATAAAGGTTTTTTTATTTATTTTTTAGTTTTTTCTTGATAGTTATCGCTGGACTAAAAAAAAAAACACAATTGTATGTTATATCTCATAGCATTTAGTTATATATATTTTTTCAAAATTGAGTTTCAATCTTTCAAAGTCCCCGAATTTGGATTTAGAAAGACAGTACTTTATTTTTCGAATTATTCTTAGTAAGCCCTTTCATTTAATATCCATATTGTATGAGGACATAAAAAATAAATAGTCCGCTATTTTGGGTATGGCACAATGTATCCTCCCTATTTCTCATCCTAATTTTTTTTTTTTATATCTATCGTTTTATTACTAAACATAAAATTAATAACTAATGACAGTAATGACTACCAGACTCTACTACCAACAATATCATACTTTCGTAAGCAATTTATTTTATCACCTGGTGGCATGCTGTGTACTTCGACAACGATGACTGTAAAGACGAATATACACTTGTTTTAAGTTTGAATGGCAGTGGGGTATCAGCAAGAATATAATCATTTTGACAAAAAAAATTGATCGTTTTCGACTCACCAGGCCATTTTCATTGCAAACAAGAGGAACAGATAAAGCCAAAATATCTTGGGAAGTAAGGCAAACTAAACATGCTTTGGAAATGCGAAGTGAAAAATCTCTTTCCACAATGATGTATTCAAATATATAGATAATCTAGTGCTTGATAATCAGTTTTAAATGGTCAGGGTTATAATGGCACGTAGTGCTAATTAAACCACTTTAAGCTATTTTAAATAAGTTGTGGAGAAACAAAGTGTCTATGTCTATTTTTTGGCTTTTTTTAATTATCTTCACGAAAAAAAAACCTGGATTGATTTAGCTGAAAAGTTTTAGCAACGTTATTACTCGTAGAATGAAGTGGTTACATTTTGATATCATTATTGGTTCTCGAGATAAGCTGATAATCAACGAACGCTCTATGTTATAATATTTTATTCTCATTCGAATCCCATATATAGGCTTAATTTCAGCTCAATAATAAACCGAGAACTACATCAAATTTAACTTGCAAAATTTCATTACAGACAAACAAAGAGGCATGTTAGATGAACTTCGTAAAAAATTGTAATAATACCGATAATACAATGAGAAAAAATCTTTGCTTTACAAGATCTTACGTACGATAACATTGTAAACCAAACATTAACCTAAACTATTGAATGAAGAGCTCTGGTGAAGTCAACTAACTCTATATTATACTTGTGGGTAGTTTGTGACTAACTCTGACTGACTGGTTATTAATAATAAAAATCGATCAATAAATTTTATACGTTTGGTTTTTTAATAAAAATGTCTCTGTTCAAAACCGAAGAACATCTCGATAATTCTACATGTAAGTGTGTAAATGCATACAGGATGATCCATTATTCTTCTTCTTATACCTATCAAAAGTATAGAGAATTATCTTAATAGTCTCTACAAAATTTCGAAAAATAACAAGTGAAAGCAAATACAAACTGAGTAAATTGTTTACATACTGAAAAAATGATTGAATATCTATTTTTTAAATATTTTTAATCACGGTGAATTCATGAAAAAATTTTCAAGCAAACGTTGTTTTAAAAATACAAGTCATGATTCCATTGGACCTAATGAACTGATTTTGTTCATTCACGTACTTAAACTCACTTTCTAGACTCAGAAGAAAGCGACCGAAATTTCAGATTGCTATTTCCTTCTGAGCTATCTTGATGACAAGCGAACAAAAGAAAATATACTAATTATGCACCAATTAATAACGTTAAAGATGGCCTATATTGTCCAAAAAAAATTTTATTTATAAAAGAAATTTTATACAGCTCATGTTATTGGAGATATTTGTATGTATCAATTAACATTGCCACCCGAATTAATGGTTTTGCCCGAAATTTTCGAATCACTTAAAATTTTTGGCATTTATTTGCTTAACCACCTTGTATAATATGTAAGTATGTTTATTAGTACCATCAACCACATAACAACATACCAAGAGCAGTAGTACTGATAGACATCTGCTGTTTTTTGTTGAAATGGTCTAATAAAATTTTTGTTAGACTTTTCTAGTTAATATAAAATTTTTTTTATGTCCGTAATGTTTGGTGTCTTCTTAAATGGTTTTAATCATAAAGAATTAATTTTCTATCGTATAAGAAAAATTATTTTATTATCGTATACATAAATAAAATTTGGGATGATCTAAAATTATAATTTCATTTGCATAATTGAAATTGAAAGCATTATAAAACTTTGAAAAAAAAATAATTTAAGTAGAAAACGCTAATTGTTATTTGGTTATTCACTTATGTAAGTCTGAAATTTTTAACTATCTTTACATTAAATTGTGAAAATTCGTGGTCGTACAAGATTTGATTCGTTGGTATTTTCAAGTGTATTAATCATGAAGATATTTGCAAGATTTGTAACAAAAACACATGAGGCATATGAGGTAATTTATGCGTTAATAATTCAATTATCTTATTGATGTATTCTCTATATTTTATTACTTAACATACTCTTATTTATTGTAAGAGTTTTACGATTTTTATACTCGGCATACATAATATGTCAGAGTATATTAATTTTCACCTAAAGTCTTCGGTGACGTATTCGAAATATAAAAAATGAGTTTAAGTTCGTGAATGACTTAAGGTTGATCCATTGGGTGTAATGAATCATTGACTCCACTTATAAGGTATAAAAAAAAGAAAAGTTCAAATACAAAAAAAGTTGATTTTTTTTGAAACAAACACATTTTTCGTAAAATATTTGAGTTTTCCACAATTTAAGCTCAAATTTGTCAAACACATATACGTAATAATAATACATATTTATAATTATACATGTAAACATATATAACTGTATAGACTGGATATTTATAGTATTGTATGAAAGTTAATTAAAAATAGTCCAAACAAAGAAATGCAATCATATACCAAGTATCTAAACAATTAACTCTGTTAGTTGTAATCTTCACTTGGTTAATTTTTTATCTAACTTCTTCATCAGAAATTTTCAGTACAATTTTTAATAATTAAAAATATGTATGACGCGAGTATAATTAATTACTTTGTATGTCTTCAGTTTAGAATTAAAAACTGAAATATTAAAAATTTCACTATTATTTATTAATTATTTTGATATTTTATGTTTCAAAATAAATGTATAGAGACATCAAAATTTTTTATACAAATCGGAATCGGTTATCATATACCTAATGGTTTTCAATTCGTATTTATACGTTAATCAAGTATCTTTTACATGCGATCTTTGCGCTCGCTATCTAGTGTTTTATTCTACTATCAATTTACACAAAATTCTTACTGTCATGAAAAACAATTTAGTGGTAAATATGAAATATTTATAATAAAAATAGTAAAATTTAATAATTTATGTTATTTTTTTATCTATTTTTTCTTGTGTTTTTCGCTTAACTCTCATAAAATTCATCATGAATCATTTCCAATTCGAATAAAATTTTGAACATAATTTTGTTTCTTTGGTGAAGTTTTTCAGAAAAATATCTAATTTACTTTTTTGAAAATTACTGCAGAGTAATATTTTCATAAACATTTTTATTAAAAACGTTAATCGTTTGTAGTTTTTATAATTTGTGTTGTTAAAATATATCTAACTCTTTTGTAACCACAACTTACCAAAAAAATCACAAGGTGGCATGTACTTAGCGTATATGATCAACTCAAATCAAATTTTTTATATTATAATAACTAAAATATTAAACTTTGATTGTAAAATCTGATCTCTATTAAAAACACTACCAACATAATAAAAAGAAAAGAAAAATAATAATGACAAACATTAGAAAATTAAAAGTTAATAATACAACAAAAGTGATTGTGAATTCTCAACAAAAGTTGTAAACTTCAAACAATTAAAATATGTAGTTTTCAACTTAAACTATTATATATATATTTTGAAAATAGAAGGAAAATCTTTAAAGCTAATAAACTTTTCTATCATAATATATATTTTAAAAGTATTGTTCATTTTCCTATCATAATAACATAATGCTTTCCAACTAGCCGTCCTTGTCTAATATTTCTTTTAAATATTATTTTCAAGTTTTATAGAAACTTTTGAAGATGAGAGAACGAATGATTCACATTCTATTCTTCACTATTTTAATTGAAAAAGTTGTTCGCGCTTTTCGAAGTTTTTCCTCAACATATAGTATAATGCATTACAAAATTACATATAAGTTCGTTTCGGTTGATTTTCAAATTGTCCGACTTATTCAGAAAATATTTAAATGGAAAAATAACATAATTATAATTTGTGTTATTTTTCGAATTATTTTGACCTGGTGTTTCTCGCAACAAAAATTCGTCAGAATCATTTGCATTAATTTGAAACATGAAAGCTTGAAAATAATTTTGTTCCTTTGGAAATAGTTTTTTTGCCGTAAAACATCTAATTTAATTTGTTGAAAACTACTGATTATGTTATATTTTATTAGAAAAAAAATTTAAAACCAAAAAAATCGCCTTCAAAAAAACGAACTAAAAGTTAAAAGTAATTATAAATTTTTTATTGTGACCAATTACCTATCTCAGTAGGCGCCAAACTATTTTTTTAACTAAGGATAACATGGTCACTGACTTCGAACGGTAATTGATCACAAAAAAAAAAATAAAATTACTTTTTTGTTAATATTTTTGAAAGCTGTTCTTTTTGTTTAAAATTTTTTATTTTTAACTTTTCAGTGTTATATACAGACACGAAAAATTTGTCATTAGAATAAAATTTCATCGCTAAAAACAGTTTTTACCCCTTCTCTTCTTTTCCTTTGGAACCGTGGATTACAAATAACTCAAGATGGCATCTACTTGATTAGAGTATTGTCAATAAGCTGGTAATGGTGTAATACATTATACTGTTTGTGGTTGACCGATAGTAAATTAAAATAAATGATGATAACGTAACTAAGGTTACGAAATGCTACTTTATCAATCAAATGATATATAAGTCAGTGAATATTATCGTACCAATATGATTTAAGGATAGGCAATTACTCAAAATTTATTAACAAATTGTAGTTATTCTTATTTGCAGTAAGTACAAATAATTAATGGTAAGTGCAAATAATTGTCTAATATTCAATAATTTTTGTTTGACATTTGATTTACAATTTACATACCAACAATTGAATAAATAATTATATTTTCTTGAATGCGAATATTTTATGTCAAGTATTAGCTACTTCTTAGCTGATACTTTTAAATGAAAAGCATTTAAATGAATACCCAATTGAGAACATGTTATTTTGGAAATTACTACTGTAAATGTCTCTCCTAAACCTTAATTTGTAATTTTTCTTTTCGATGTTTACAATTTCTCTGTGAATTAAAATTCCTGTGAATTTGTTGACTTTTTCAGTTTTTGTCTATAATCTGTAAAGAATATTTTTTACTAAATCTGTACTTCTCAAGCCTTGACCATAGTCTTTAGCAAACGATGCGGTTAACCTTAAAGTTGTTAAATTTAATATATAGGGAAAATTTCAACATTTATTTTTTCTTTTGTAATATAATATTCGATTTTTTATTGACTGAACAATACGTGTTCTAACAAGTATGCTGCATGTTTAATATTATGACAACACTGACTGAGAAAAAATATTTCATTCTTTCGCACTGTTATACCACAGGGTAGATAGATATAACTGAATATGCGCTAAAAGCTTTGATAATATGTCACAGATAAATTTCTCTTCAATAATAACACAATCGTCGATAAAAATATGATTTTTAATATGAAATTTTTTTTATTTTTAATTAAAAATATTAAAGAAACAAGTGATACGAGGATACTCATTTGAAATACAATTGACCCTAAAAATTATAAATTTTAGTTTTTTTTTTTTTTTTTTTAATATAGAGTGTGAAAAAACATACAAATTTGAGCCATTAATGTTCACGTTCAGATAAAGCTTATCATTACTTCTTCATAGATATATATTCTTAATTTGGAACGTTCTTAAGGATGGTTTACTATGCTACTTAATTAGCATTCATAAGTAGGCAATAGCTTAAGTAACATAATTGTAGGTTACTTAAAAAGTGCGATGTAATTGGTTGCGATGATTTTGTCTAACTGAAATAAATGATTATTTTAATAATTATCTTAATTATCTAAAATTTGATAAAATTATTTATATTTAAATAAAAAACTCATTATTTTTTTCCTTAAAATGAATATACAAAAAAATTAGGTTTTGCGATTTCAAAATTGCAACAATCCTATTAACTATGTTGTGAATTATTTTAAATATATCAGCATCCAAAGTTTCAAATCGTTTTTGTTAATCCTTTATTTGTAAACGAAAATTTCACGTGAACATTTGTATTCTACCATTTGATTGGTTGTTTCAAGGTTGTTATATTCATTTGTAAATAATAGTTTTTTTATTTATAGTATGCAATAGTGCATGCACTGTGCATTATATTATATACTTATAATATAATGTATTTTATTTATTTTTTTTTTTAATTATTAATGAGAACTCTAGGATTTTTCGAATAAATTTCGATTTTTTCCCCAATTTCCTAGATCAAATTATTTTGTATTTTATAAATACGTATTTCGACTACAAAGTAGTCATCATCAGTATGAATTAGCTAATTGTAATAATTCTCTGAGGAGATGTTACTCGTTGCTAATTGGGTGAAGGTTTGCAATATGTATTATCAAAAAAAAAAAAGATAATCGATAAAACAAGCCTCAATGTGATCACCCAGGGAATGCGTGACCAGTGGGCTAACGAAAACGATTCAACCTTAGCTGGTTAAATTTGTCAATTTTCAATTTATATCAAGTTATTTTTTTATCAACTAAATCAAGCTATAATAACACAGGCTATTTTACACATAAAGTTTATTCTTTATCATAAAGAAGTTTTTAAAAAGTTTAATAACTAATCTTAATATTGAATAATTACAGCAATCGATTTTTTAGATACACATCAATGAAGTAAAACATTCAATGTTTAATAACCTAAATGAACGAAATAAAAATTCAATTATCAAATTTTTTAATGGTTGTTAATTGATAAGAAATTTATTTACTTATTTTTTTATTAATAAACTAACACTGTTATTATTAAATTATGTTAATATTAGATAAGATGCTATTCTTAAAATTGGCTTCTGACATTCTATAATAGCTTTTAATTGTACTATATCCTCGACCATCTACAGTAATAATTATATTTGTGATAAGACAAAATAATAATTTTAATCCGCGTAACATATACGGACGTTTTAAGTTGATTCTCTAATTGATGCTATTTATGATCTATGTTAGTTAATTGGTAAGAAAAATCAATTGAATGAAAAATTTTCGTTAGGTACTACGAGTGTTTGTTCACATAAATCATATTTATATTTATTTAGAAAATGGAAGGAAGAAAATTTTGATTGAAAACGTTAATGTTTAATGCATAATTTCGAATTGTTAATGTTCATTTAAAATACATACACCTGTAGAACTAATCTTATACATTTAACTTATCATATTTTGAATGATTTCTTTATCGTAGTAAACAAGTTTATTGTTACTATCAGTAGACAATAAAAATACAAACAACACGAATACTCAATAACTGTTCATCCATTAAACTTATCTCAAGTCTAATACTTTTATCATTTTAAATTAGTTTTATTAAACAATTTTACAATATTTATTCCATCAATTGAAAATAATGAAATGCTTATTTTAGTTCATGATTTTCAAAATGTTCAAATACAATTATAAACATTATTTTAAATAAGTGAAGGTAACAGCTAACAGAGTTAATTGTTTAGATACTAGACATATGATTGAATATCATTATTGGGACTATTTTTAATTAGCATTCTTACATACTCGACATATTATGTGTGTCGAAATATCTTTTGAAATCCTACCATCTAGGAAAAAAGCCATAGAAATTTTTTTACTCACTATCTAATATATAAAATTCTCGTGTCACAGTTTTCGATGCCATACTCCTCCGAAACGGCTTGACCGATTTTGATGAAATTTTTTGTGCTTATCCGGTATCTATGAGAATCGGCCAACATCTATTTTTCATCCCCCTAAATGTTAGGGGTAGTCCACCCCTAAATTTTTATTTTTATTTTTTAGACAAAATTTTTAATTTCTCTTTTTTTATGATACGACATACAAAAATACATACAATCCTCAATTTTCACCCTTCTACGATCAACCCTTATTGTTCACGCTATAGCATTAAGAGATTGATATTGTTTAATAGTGTTACTGTCGTAATTGTTTAATTATTAATGATATATAATTTTAAGGAATAAATTATAATACCTTAAAAATAATGTTTGCCTTTTGTTATTTTTATATTCCCTCATCGTTCACAGCGCTTCATGCTTATTTCACGCATATACCACATTCTTACATACATACAATATACACATTCTAACATACATACATACTTACAATAAGTAAGCTATTTTTTGTCTACACTAGAAATTACTAGGAAATTATTTATATGGCAAAACAACGTTTGCCGGGTCAGCTAGTCAAAATATATATTTTATGAAAATGTAGAAATGGAAAACACAAAATCATTCAGGAATAATAAAATCAATTTGTTCCATATAAATTTTATGAATTTTCAGAGAAAATTGAATGAATCATATTTCACGATTGTTGACGCTTTTTTTTTGAACTATGAAATTTCTTACCTCGCTAATGGATAGGTGGTTTTGAATTAGTTTACTCATACTAATTTTAAGGCTTACTCTAAAATTTATAAGGTTTTCTTCCAAAAAAATTATCTACTTTGACAAATTAATTTGATAAAAATTTTGTTTTCGAATAAAATGATAAAGTTAAATTAAAAAGTATCTATTTACTTATGTGGTGTAAACGTTTATCTGTTAAACCACCAACCCATATCTATCACAACGATTCATGCACGATGTTAGATAGTTTATGTTCATGGACCACAATAAAAGTTATCTTCAATGTTGTTCTATTCCCACTCTACCTCCTACTGCCCGACTTGTAGTACACGAAGATGACTACAAATATACAAAACTTACGTACGTAGACTCTAGGTAGTGAGTAGAATTACAGGTTTGACATGTTTTTTTTTTTTCTTTCTTTCAAATATAAAATCAGATTATTTTTGTATGATTTATCATTTTATAAAGTAAATTTATCATTTATTAATTATAATGTTTTATAAATAGTATTGTAATTGTTTTCAATTGTAATTTATATGTTTATTTATATTTTATATAGAGTGAATATTAAAATATCGGTCATTGATTCCATTAATATAATAATGCTATTCTACTTATAACATATGAGTCTAGATTCTTAAAGATGTCGTTTGCCTAGTAATGGAAATTTATATGCATATATTGATTTACCCTGTGGTTATCCTTGAAACTAACAAACGTTTGATGTCCGTTTTAGAATTCTAATGTGCTTAATACGACCGATAATCATTATCAACGCAATTTTTGGTATTTTACTATCAAAAAAAAAAAAAGATGTCACACTAGCGTCAAAAATAATTACTGTTGTTTGCCTGATATTGTGATTTGGGGGTATAATTATATTAAGAATAAAAATGCAAATTGTTTAAGTCATCATGCAAGTTTACAAGTTTCAATATAAGTTTTCATTATATTGGGTCCAGAAATTTTTCACAACGTGCAGTTAATTTGTTAAATTTTAAATGGGCTTGTATATAAGATATTCAATAACTTTCATACACTCAAGGACCAAAAATAATATTCTACTAGGTGTTGAAAATAAACCACAATTAGCTCACGCTAGTAGGTAACAATGTATTGTTAATACAGCTATGAATAGATTTGAAAAAATAACTTACAAAGTTTTTGAAAAAGTTATTTAAAAAGTAATCAGTTTTATGAATGATATAAAATATTTAGGTAATAATTTTGTTTTAATTTTTATTTTATTTAATCAAATCAATCTATCTAAAAAACGTATTTGTTAAGGTTTGATTACAAAATTTTATATTACCAACCGTTGTTTTTGTTTAGAGGTATAATTTCGAAAAAAAACTCACCTGAAACAAACAAAAAATAAATAAATAAATTTCAATTCCACATATTATTAAAAAATTTCTTAAAAAGCATAGATATCACAATATGAGAACAAAGCTTGATGACATTCATTTATCGTTGGTGCAAATAAAGTTATAAATATAATGGGATGAGCTTTAGAGAAGAATTAAAACCAGATTTAAAGAAGCGTTCATTCGTACTCGCTTGGCGTGTGTATTTTTCTAAAGCGCTGTTTTAAAATTATCATTGTCAACATTTTCGTTATAATTATCTTTTATAAAAAATCAATAGTTACCGATGTTATAAATTTCATTCCAAAAATTAAACATGACGACTATGTACTATTGGAACATACCAGAAATTAACATGAGCTTTGATTTAATGTAAACCCTTTTACGACGATTTTGTTTAATGTTAATGAGAATACTCGAATGGATATTTCTTAGATCGAAGATTTATATCTTATTTAGTTTTGGGTCTAAACTCCTGATCCATTCCTTAGCTATCTATGAATAATTGAAAAAATGAAGTTTATTCAAAATCCATGAAAATTGTATTCGTTTAATCAATCTATTACTACGATTTCAATTATTTACGAATATAGGTGTGATCTCTCACAACAAAAGTAGAATCAGAATTCTTCTTTCTAGCAATAAGAAAAACCGGATTATTGTTATAAAAATATGGTGTGCCTATATTGAAATATAATTTATCATATTTCAACAATATCTTACATATGTTATTGAACAATGTTATTTACACGCTTACGTGAAAATTAAAAACCCCCTTTAAAAATATTCTTTATATTGTCAATATTGCGTTTTTATCTACTCAATTAGTTATCTTATTAATATCTGGGAGTCCAAGAAGTTGCATAACAGATTATAAAGCCCATATGACTCATTAACAAATATTCAAGTAATGATCTTTAATAAAAGATTTTTTAAGATATTCTTTAATTCCCAAAATGAAAAAGAATTTGAAAACTAATTTTACATCTCTAAAAAAAATCTTTTATCATAGTTTTCAATATATAATCACCGTTACTAACAGCTTTATACATTTAATACTGCTATTAGTTCAATCATTACAATTTATGCAATATTAAAAACAAAACTGCTGCATAAAATGATAGTGGTAAAAACGGGGATCCAGTTGTGGCAGATAGAACCAAGACATTTCACTTATTTATCATATTGATGGTTTGGATCCTCTACCCATCACATTGCAAGCAAATTCATCATATTGAACATTATATACAAATTCATTTCAGAAATTAAACTTTTGATCATTCTTAAAAGTGACTAATCAAATCTTTTATAAAAATTGGCTTGCTTTGATAAAAAATATTTTATAAAACATATCTGATTAGTATTATTTCTTCAATACAGATATTTTATAAAATATCTTTTATCAAACCTTTGGTAGTCTAATACCGACATAACAAAAACAATGCGTGCGTGTACTTATGTACGCGCGTCAAAATTTATACTTCTTTGGCATCTATAAAAAACAATTTTTAATTGCATGCAAATAATTAATTACAATAAAATAATAAAATAACTGGATAAGGATAGTCAACACACTCAATAAAGCTCAGTTTAAATTAGAAAAATTAAATAAATAAATGTATATTTTTTTACTTAAAGTGGAACATAAATCAAAATAACAGCTTCAACCTGTGAATGTTGTGTGACGGTGATGCGCACGCATTCTAAAATTTCACTTTCATCATTTTTTCATAACACGCTTAAAGAAGTATAACTTCAAAAAATATTCCAAACACATTATTCAATATAATTAATAATTATTACAATATGATAAAACAGTATTCACGTGAAAATAAATTTGACACGTTAATATTCAAATTAATATTAGCATGCAAGTATAAACGCTTATTATTCATACATAAAAATAAAAGTCCATATATGTAAATTCAAAGATACCAATAACAACAACACGAAATTGATTTCATTGAGAAATTTGATTTATTAACAGCAAATAAACACAAGTTATATACTAATAGAATAATTTCAAAATAAAATAAATAATGAATAATAAGATGCAAAAATATTTATATATATAATATGTTGTTATAATACTGAGAGATAAATATTAACATGTGATAATATAAAATCAAAGCGTCTTAGACCATAATTGTAGTAATAAGGACGTTGTAGCAAATACCAATGTAGTCATAGTAGAGAGCTTTAGTTTCTGGTATTCCATTGAATTAAATATGTTGTGCGAATAAATAAATTTTCATACTTTAAGTTTGCTTAACCACTTTACTAATAATTTATATTTTTTGATATGCCATGACATGTTTCGAATGTTACTACATATTCAACTGCAGTTGAATATAGAATAACGTATTTAAAAATCAATGAAAAATGTTTTTTTTAATCAGAGCTATCAAAATGATTATATTACAATCAAATGCCCGCATTTCCAGCACACTAATTTCTAAAACTTCCAAACAAATATCATTTAAGTGTTTTAAATAAAATTTGTATGGAATCGACAGGCCTTTTTCCATACCCTTTAATAATATGAGTAAATTTTGTGTGATAAATTCTCAGAAAAAACTTAAACGCAAATTGTTTTTCAGAATTCCTGTTCTGGAAATGTTGTGTACAACTTACAATTAAATCTTAATGTTGGAAAATGTTTAGAATTTAATGCAAATTTCAAGAGACAATAGCTCGAGTTCTCAAAACATTTTAGATGGAATTGGTAAGCATTATCAAAAGTTATAGAAGTTTTTGTTGGCAAATTTAAAGTAATTGTGGACTTTTTTCAAACAATAACCCCTATAACTAACGAGTTTTGGCATCACAAGTTTGAATGTTCCAAAAAATTTTTATTGAAAAACTGCAAATTTACATCTTATTTGCCACTAGTGCATCTTTAAAGTGAAATTGAACTCGATTGATTGGATATATTTTCATCATGTATTTTCGTTCAGAATTAGCTTATTCATAAGCTGATTCGTTATCAAAAATAGTAAATAAGGTTAAAGAAACAAAAGTAGACGTATTTTATTCACGAACTAATAATCTTCGCTTGAAGATTTTTTTACATCGATAAACAAGAAAATGAATCGATTGTAAAACATTCGACGAGTTTTTACATTACATTTCGGTCGAGTAAATTTGTTCCTTTATTTCCGATTTACGATAACTATGACAAACTCTCAAAAAACCAAATCAAGTATCAGTGAAGCCACTATCTCAAAAATTCATAAAAATATTTTCAAAAACATATTAAGAAACAGAAGAAAATTGTACAAAATTCGATAAAAAAAAAATTGCCCGTTAAGAGAAATTAAATTCAATTAAAGAAAATTATGTTATTTACAATCCAATGAATAATATATTGGCTAACAATACCTAAAGTCAATAAATTTTATTGGTTATTTAGTTTGAACACAAAGACGACATGTATGTAGTAAGGTATATATACTACGGTAACACAAAGGCATAAAAATGCGTTAAAGTATTTCTTATTTTCCGTAAGTATATTTACAGTTGGTTTCAATACAAATAAACTACATAAACCTCTTTTATACATACATACCTTTCGTGTTCGTGTGTTTTACAACCAAAAGTTATTTTGTGGAAAAATATATATATAAATTTCTAACAAACAATGTGAGGGAGAATAGTACGAGCATCGACGTATGTATCGGAAAGTGGGGTGAAAAGATAGAGAAAAGTTAGAGTGCGTCACTCAAGCTTAACTCATGTGTACAAAAATAGAAATATTAGACCATGGTCGATTGTTTTAGAAACCACAAAAAATTATACTAGAATGAAACCCATTGGAAACGGAAGATAATAAACCAAAAATGAAAGGAATAATGATTTACGGGCGTCCTCAAGTCGGGAAGTGGAAGCACCCTCTGCCACTTTCTAAAGGTAAAATACGGTTTATCTCGATTTCCAGCAAAACTGCAAGTCCTATGGAAAAAATTAAAGCAAAAATGAATTGCAAAGTTATAGGTTATAAACAGATATACAACTTTTTTAATTAAACTTTTTTCACATAACCTGAAAATTTATGTGAAAAATTGAAATAGCCAAGTTTTTATTACCTACAACTTTGTCATTTAGCTTTTTTCCATAAGACTTGTAAGTTTGCCGCAAATCAAAATAAACCGTGCTTTACCCTTAAAAACTGACCCTCTTCCACTTCCCGACAGATCGGCCATAAATTATTTATCCTTTCATTTTTGTTATATTCTCTTTCGTTTTCAAAGGATTTGATTCTATAATTTCTTTTTAACTTTTTACCATTTTTAAAGGTTTCTTCCCTGCTCTATATTATATGTTCTCGGAAAAAAACATTATCTTTAACAAGTATTCTAGCTAATTTGTGCGTATAAAAATGATAAAATAATCTTGTCATGATTACAAAGAGTGTTTAGAAATTTGCTGTTCCTAAAGAATTTTATAAATTTTACAACAAAATTTCAAGATGACCTCTGTATTTGTTATCATAAAATTTTTAGATTTAGAATTCAAAACTTTCCAATATGATCATAGAAAAAGAATTTACAGTATATTTTAGACTTTAAACGTGTGGTGCTTTCACATTTTCTCAAATAAAACATTTTGGAGTGATTATCTACAGCTGTTATTGACTTAAAGGAGTGTGCTTCTAACTTTTGACTTAAATTACATATGCAATATACATAGTATTTCTTTCAATTTATTTTTAACTAAAAAAATACTTATCCAAATGTTTTGAAATTTGATATTTAAATATTAATATGAAAACGTACAGCTAGTCGAAAAGTTTTTGCGAAAGGAAACTTCTAAGGTGAAAATCAAAATTCAGTTTTATATTTAAAAATGTTTTAATAATTATTTTATTTATTTGGGCGCGAAAATTGAAAGATTTTAATATAATGGAGGGTGTTTCAGGATTATGTTTCATCCCCCTTAAATAAAGACAATCTTAATGAAGATTATTACAATATAAGAACGATAAGATATGTTTCTATACATTCTATATAACTTAGTGTAGAATGTATACAAATTCTGTAATGTGTACACCCTGTAATGAAAGGAACAGGGTTTTTAAACAGCCTACACTCCGTGTATTCACTATTGCATGAGAAAAATACACCTGAATATTTATTGCTATAAAGGCTTACACTTGTAATAACACTATCTTTTGCTAGTGTAGTATGTCAGTCATAAATATTATACAAACGATGTTCATTATTTTGGATATTAAAAAATTTTATGACTACTCATATAGAAAAACAAAATAATGTTTTTTTTTTTTTTGTTTAATTCCTCCAATTTTCAATTATCAATTCCTCGAAGTATTAAAGTATTCAATGTGATTAATATAAAATTTTTACAAATGACAAATGACAGTTTTATATTGTTTTCCTGAAGTTACACCTAAATGAAAACCACATTTTAAAAATCAAATAAAAGTGTGATTTTTCATTTATTTCACATTTTAGCTACTGGAGTGTATAGTAATATTAAACTCAGGAATATAAATCTAAATATATATGAAACATAGTCGTATAAGTAACACCATTCATAACTCAAAAACGGCGCAAGATCAATTCATTGATCATTTTTAGATCAATTTTCTTTCAATTCAAGGGTTTTATTACAAGCTGTCACTTAAAGTATGTTACAAAACCTATGATCATAATCCGATAAGACAGGATTTTCTCAAATTCTATCTCTAAGGGAGCGAAAAAATAGAGGGAAAGTTTGAGAGGGTAAACGTGATTTCTAGATTCAATTTACTTAAAATTTTGTAATAGCCAAATAAATGTAATATCGTTTAATAAAATGTTAAAATTTCTTTTTCTAACATTTTTACTGTGACAATTACCACAGAAACGAGTGACGGGTCTATAAGAAATTTCTCTAAATCCAAAACAAGTGCAAAAATCAAGACACCATGCGGTACAGATTAAAATTAAAAAATAATGAGTTTTTATTTATTTAATATGCGTTTCTGGAGTAAAACAATTTTAAAGTCTGGAATAAAAATATACACTGTAATACTTTTGGCTTTGGTGAATTTTTTTTCAAACCATTTCAAAGATGGAAGTGAAAATGAGATCGATATGGACAAGATAAGATCGATTGAAAAATGTCTCAAGAGTAATAATTTATTCTTTTTCGGTATTGCACAAATAAGGTATCTTTCTAGATCTTCTATGTAAGGCGAGATGAAGATTTTATTCAGAAATGCGGATTATTTTCTTCAAAATTTCTAGAATATCTAATTCCTTGAATTTCCTGTACATATTTTTAAATTATGCCCCCCTTTTTTGTATACTCGGTACTTACACAATAAAATGAATCACAAAAGTCCCTATATATTGTATGAGGTATCATTTATATGTTTCCGGTCTGATTAAGTTCAACTTTCTTCCTTTCTGATATATTAATTCTACTATACATAAACGAATACTACTGCTATTTAGAATGATATCGAAATAGAAAATATCGAGAGAAATTAGATACCATTGTGCATAGCATGACCATGTACGGAAATTGAAGATATAAATACCTCCGGATATATTTATTTAAAACGATTTAAGAATGAATTGGAGTCATTCATATGATCTTTGTGAACAAACGCAGAAAAATGTAATCTGAAACATTCAAAACAAAATAAAAATACTTTTTTCATTACAAAAGTTTCTGAAAAACGAAAGTAGATTTATACTTGGTGAAACTCTTGTTATTATAAATTTCTTTTTATACAAACATTTGTAAAATTGAGAAATTGCATCAATTTTTTCACTTCACAATTTTTTAATTAAAAATAGTACTTAATTGTAATTATTTGCAGATCAATGTATTATAATCAATCTTCTGGTTTTTGTTTTGGTGAGATATAGAGATAACACCCTCATATAATTATTTAAACATTCTTAAACTATGTGTGAAATGTAAGGTTTGGAGGATGTTTAAAATATGAAGCCGCTTATAATAGAATAATAAGTTGCTGTTACAAATAGTGTTTTTGGAAGAATTTCATGTGACTCAAACAGCAAAAATACGTTAAAACTTATAATCGCTTTCAAAAGACAGAATTACCGTCGAAATAAGTTCAATATTAAACATTTGAAATCGAGTTAACACGCCTGCGCGTTTTTATACTCCACATACATAATATGTCAAAGTACGTTAATTTAAGTCTAAAGTTTGTAACGCTAGGAAATATTGGCCGCACAAAACAAAATTTTGGTATAGCTGTTCATAGAAAAACCTAATGAGTCCATTTCCAGTTGTCCATCATCACGATAACTCAAAAAAAAAAGAAAGAGCTGAAAGATTGCAGAAGTATTCTTAACATAAAAAGTGACTTTAAGTTCGTGAATGAGTAAAATCGGTTCATTGGGTCCAATGGATCCTTGACCCAACTTTTAAACTATAAAAGATAGGAAAAAATTTAAACAAAAAAAAAAAAAAAAGAATATTCCTTTGAAACAACACCTTCTTTGAAAAATTTTTTTCGTAAAATGATAGGATTCTCTACAATTTAAGATCAAATTTAGCTTATTTTCATATATTGGAAATTACAATACATATTATTATACATTTATACATATAACTGTATAGACTGGACATTTATAGTATTTTATGAATGCTTATTAATAATAGTTCAAAGAATGAAATTCAATCATATGTCGATATTTATACCATTAACTCTATTAGTTGTTATCTTCACTTGCTTATATCTAACATTCACCCTTTAATTAAAAGAATAATATTTGTAGTATAGTCAATATGAATTTGGGTTCAACATGATTCGGCTATGCGAGATTTGTAGATTTATCCTGTGTCCCGTATCTATGTCCCCTACTTCAGTCAATCTTCAAAGATAAAAAGATTGAAGATCATTATAAAATCGAAGTAAGTTAAACTGTGGGATTGAATATATTTATTCTGCGATTTTTTTTTTGTGCAATTAAGTTAAATGATAAATTAATTGTTATGAAAATACTTTTTAATTTATATTGATTGATATTCAATAAATGAAGCAAGGTAATTAAAAAATTATCTCAGCTTCAGTCAAACTAGTTTTATAGTTAAGTAGCTCCATTAACATTTTGTGATATAATTAACTTATTATATACATTTTTTTTAAGATAGAATAAAAGATTGATTCAAGAATCATCATCTTAATGAAAAAAATCTTATTCATTTGAAGAGATTATTATTTAACAAATGCGCTATCTTTCATTCCTTTCTAAATACAATATCTGTTTTAAAATCTTTACAATATTTATACAATCTATATCCACACGTCTATTATTGAATAAAATGCCTGCAAGTGATTTAAATAAATCCGTATTTAATCTAAAATGTTT
Organism: Chrysopa pallens; assembly: GCA_020423425.1. Classification (NCBI taxonomy): domain Eukaryota; kingdom Metazoa; phylum Arthropoda; class Insecta; order Neuroptera; family Chrysopidae; genus Chrysopa; species Chrysopa pallens. The sequence continues at coordinate 80,996,962 of CM035591.1, forward strand.
ATTTATGAAAAGACTCTAAAGGCCATCTCTGCAACTTCACGCTAATTCAATACCTAAACACTTAAATGTAACCTATTACAATGTTTTTGAGCTCGAAGAAGATATACTTTTTTTAATTTTTGAGCTCTCCGAGCTGAAAAGCTAGAGCTAGCTGTTCCCGAATATTTTGTTAGCGATATCTCTCGAACGAATCATACATCCAAACAGGCATAGTGAAAACCTCGCAAGGGTAGCATCAGTCAGGGAAGCTTCCTGTACCCTCAAAACGTCGAGGTCTGATGAAAACTCGATTTTTTCAAAACGAGGTAAAACCAATAACTTCCCAAATTTTGAAAATCTTCGATTTTTTTTAGCGGTACGTTAAAAATACACAATATTGATGATTTCTATTTTAAGGTCTCTATACTTTTGTTTGTCGAAGTAAAACATTCATTTTAAACCCAAAAAATTATAAAATACACCGTAATTTCGTGTATTTTTTATTATTAATTTTAAATAAAAATTATTATTTTCAGTTGTACTGTAACTAATTTATTATTTATAATTTTTCCACCTAAATGAACATCAATTAAACTTGAAATATAACTACAGCTAACAAAAATATAAATGAATAAAAATGTAAGAAAATTATTTTAAAAAAATTACCTTGTTTTATTCAAAAGATTTATCGTTTGTAATTTTGAGTTATTAAATAAATGGTAAAGTATGCGAATAAAAAGGAAAAGTAAAAATTACCAATTTAAAAAAGTGATTTAATGGTGTATTGGAACTATTATATCACGTATAGTACTAACACATAACATATACAAATTTGTGTGTTTCATATATATTTATAAAATTTTAATTTTTATGTATAAAAACACTTACCATAATATATTTTGAAATGATCCAAATGGAAAAAATTTAAATAAATTACCATATACTTAATACATTCAAGGTCATTTTATTTTTAACTACAGATATGAAATGAAAATCATATATGCAAAAAATAAACCAAAAAACCTTATTTGATCTGATTGATGCACGTCTGTGCATCGAAATGTTATCAGTCGCTCTTAGATGACGAATTTAACATAGAAAATTTCTCAAAATTTATTAAGTAATTTAAATGAATAATTATTTATATTTGCAATTAAAAATAATTACTAATACAATTCTTCAATCATTCTTATAATTTTCAACTAATGGCTTGAACTAAATGTCCTTTTTTGTAATTATTCAATAATTTTTGTTTCACATTTGCTATATAATTAACATGCAAACAATTGAACAAATAATTATATTTTCTAGAATGTGAATGTTTTATTACAAATTCTCGGAGCCGCATCAATCGATTAAGAAGTCCTTCCACATACTAAGCACGGTACGAATACACCACGATCAATTTTAAAATCAAAGGATAATGAATATAGTATGGTTGTTGAAAGCTTATACATTTTAATAGTTTGAACTACAACTTCATAAGTTTTAAATTCATACTTCCGTTACATCAATTCAGTATTGTTTTACAAATTTGAATTTCCAACTTTTTTTCAGTGAATATTTTCACAGTAACCCGTGACAGGTCTGCTAGTAGACTATAAATACTCTTTGTTATTTAAATGTGAAATTTTTCTAAATCAAATATGGTTCATTATCAATGATTGAGCTACTTTTAATCATTAGCATTCATAAAATGCATTAAATATGCAGTTTATACTAATACATATATAGTTAAAAATACATATATAATAATATGATTTGTGATTATATGCATATGTGCTTATTATCTAAGTTTGACCTGAAATTGTGGAGAGCCTACAAACTTTACGAAAAAGTTTCTTAAGTCTCTAACAAAAATTGTGTTTTCAAAAAATAAATATTTTTTGTATTTGAAATTTGCTTTTTTATGGTTTTAAAGGGGAGCCATGGATCCTTGAATCCAATAGACTAATTTTGTTCATTCACGAACTAACTTTAAAACTTAAATTTTTTATGTCTAAAAAACATCATCAAAATTTCAGCTCGCTATCTGTTCTAAATGATAAAAACCGTTAATTGATATAGAAATAAAATTGAAATTTTTGATATCAAATATTTACTTTCGAGGTTATTAAAAAATCAACTATATTTTGTGAACATTGAAAATTTTAATAGATTTTATTTTTACTTCTATTTTTTATGAATGAATAACAAAATCGATATTCCATTCTATTTTGTACAGAAAAGAGTAACAGTCTTTTTTATATACTCTCTATACAATCAGTATGAAATGATCAGGGAACATAGGGAATTTGTTTTTTTTTTGGATCCTTTAACCCTCTTTTGAGAAATCAAGGAAGATGCGGTTTTTTGTTTATTTCTGAGTGAGGTCGACAGCTCATCGACCTAATAGATACCATTACATATTTATTTTCTATTTTTATTTTATTATGTTAAATTCATCTAATTCATACATCACAATAAGATAGCTGGACTTCCATGTTTTTTGTTTGTCATTTATTTATTTATTTTATTTTGTATTTTTTGTAATAAAAGATTAATTTATAAACAAGTATTACCAGACTTAAATTTATGGATTATACTTAAAAAAATAAGTAATAATATTTTTTTTCACAAGCATGTATTTATTTTGAATGTAACAACTTATGGATTTTTGTATTATTGTTGAGCTACCCACGCAAAATTTGTAAGCATTGAAGAATTTTTTTCGTTGCGCATTCAATGAGAAAATTTATTACATGTCAACAACATTGTTTAAAGTATTATCAATTTGGAAATATTATAAATCTTTAAATTTTTGAAAAAGTTATTTAAATACTTATGTTTAATTTTAAACTATTAAACTATTGAAGTTTACTTTTATTAAATCATGAAAGAATCAAAAATAAAAAAAAGTCAGTATAGGGACAAAAAGTATGAATGTTACAGAAAGTGTGAACGTACAATCAATCATGATATTTAAAAAATAAATTATATGCGCTTATTAAAATTAAATCGTTTATGGGGGGGGGGGTACAAATGGCTAGTAAACGCTTATAGTTCGAGGCTTCATGCGATCATAAAAGTTTTTGTATAACGAACAATATTCAATTAATGCGATTGTAGATTAGTACAACACAATTAAACATATTCCAACAAATTAAGCGATATATTTCGCATTAAGTTCGTTTATAGAGCTCAACAAAATCCACATCACTAACAGACACTACGCATAACGATCTTTAGGCATTCCAATATTAAGTTTTCCTTTCTCTTGAACAAAATCGTATTAATATTATTCATATTTTTAACGACATGAGTACTTAAAACAGTTTCGCATAAAATTTTGCAGAAAGGTAGATTTCAACGATATAAATTTGTAAAAAATTTCTAGAATTATTAACCGTCTCTGTCGGCTGCAATTAATAAAAGTAGTCAATATTTAAGACATAAAGGACTGGAATTGCGAAAAAAAAAATAAACAAAACAAAAAAACTGGATAAATATAAATACATAATTAAGGACTGATTTGAGTCAAAATAAGATGTAAATTACCGAGCCGTTTAAGAAAAAACACTAAGAAGGTATTATTTTTTTACAAATATTTAGTGTAATCGAGCAGTGAATTGTGGAAGCAGCATCGTTGCCTTTACGAGTTGCTGATAATCTGTAAAGGTGCCGATAATATGTAAACAATGTAAATAGCCATGTGTACTGAATGAAGTACTATGCGTGAAGATAAGCGATGTGTGATAGTGTTTGTTACAGAGTTGTAAGATTTACTTCACCAATTTAACTACTATTTAAAACGTTGTTTTTTAAAAAATAGAAATACCTAAAATACTCGGTGCTAAGTTAAATCTGCTGTGGAGTGATAGCGATATGAAATGATTTTCGATTTACCATTAATCAATCATATTTATATTCTCGAATTCATCAATTTTATAACTCAAAATTTAGCTATTTGCGCACTTGACCCAAGTTAATTTAGAAATAGGCGCTCGGGTTTGAATTTTATATGTCAAAATTATCTGTATGATTTGTAAATTTTATCAATGATAACTTTTATTAAAAAAACTACTTGAATTAAAAAAATTTTAATCTACGAATAATTAATTGAAATGTTTTGGCAATAAGATTACCATACTCGGCTTATTATATTAAAAACGTAGCTATTATGAAATTCAACGAATACAAAACAATATAGCAAATCAAATCAATTAAATTTGATATGATTAAGCGGAGATTTCAAGTAGTATCTATCTATGTACTTGTATTATATCATACATTTACAAATAAATAATTTTTATTAATTTAAATTGATTTGTACTTGAACAATTAATACTGAAATGTTAACTTTAATTTTGCTATTAGATAAGATTTTCTTAAAGAACATTCCCCGTGTGAATCCGAAAAAAATTATAAGTTTTAGTTTCAAAAACGTTCTTTACGAAAAATGGCAAATTTCAGCACGATTTTAACGAATTTCTTTCACTAACAAGAATATTGAATTTAAACAAAATGTATAGATACATGAATCCAATTGCTGGAAAATAAAAATAATAATTTTTATTATAATATTTATAGTTTTTGGTTACTAAGCATACTATTGACATTTTGTTGTCAATGCTTAAATCAATGGCAGATATTAAGTTATCAGAAAACAATAATTGAATTTTTTGTATGTTCCATTTGTTTTGAAATGATTTTCAATTAATGTGTACACTACATTTATTCTTTTTGAAAACTCTTGGACACAAATATAACGATATGATCATCTGCTATGTTGTCTGGACCTACCAATTTGGAATTCGTGTTAGAAAAAATCACCAACCGAAATATTTGAAATCAATGTCAATTTCCGACATAGTCGTTCTTATAGAATTTAATCATCATAAACATCCTTTATCTTTTTGCCATCATGTTTTCGATTCTTTCCGATTCGGAAGTAATAATGCGCAATATGACAAAAATAGAAAGTTTTGCTTTCTTTATTATAATCCATCTCGAAATAAAATAACTGTATTTGGTTTTTAAGAAAGTTAAAGTTAACAACTGATTTGCGCCAAAACTATATAAATGTGACATTGTCAGAATTCAGGAACTTTTGGAATTGTGCAGTAAAGCGAAACCATAACGGCAACTTTTCAATAGCATTTGGATGTTTAGTAAATTTAAAAAAAAATTAACTATTAATTTGCGACTTATACATTTTTCTACGGCTTAATTTAAAGCAAAGCACCCTTTTTACGAAAATGGGGCGAGAATGAAATTTGGTAGACTTATAATTTAAGCCTGGTAATGCTAATATTTTTTTAAAATTATGTATAAAACATGCATACCACCATACACACGGATTTATACTTTTTTTGTTTAATATACTGTTTTGTTTAAAGGCAGTGAGATTTACTTTTGAGTGATTTTGGTCGAAGTTCGACAAGCGTAACGGAACTCTATTATAAATAAATATACTTAAAAATTTCATTTATTATTAGATTTCTATAAATTTAATATTTAAATATTTGTATTTAAATATATTTCTCCTATTAATCGTTTACAAAACTGGAATATTCGTTTCAGTATATTAAATAATGACATAGAAGGTAGAAAGTTTTCACTTTCTTTGTAAGAAATTCACAAAATAACACAGCTTTGTATATGAATTATTTATGGGTAAATATTTTAATTATACTATGTACATTTTGATTTATTTTTACTCATTTATTTGTACTGAATAATTCTAAAAAAACATTCGTTCATTAAACTAGAAATACAAATATTTTAAAATAACCATTTTTGAATCCATTTTGCGAATTATTACTCTGCGAAATACACATTCGTGTGGAATAGACATTCAATATTACAGCCTTTATTCTCCCAAAAACTTTAGCTCATCCTTTTTTTTCGGTTTTAATATAATTTCTGTATTAAAAAAACACCTTATTAATTTCATTGTAACGAATAAATTTCAGGCGTTAAATTTACATCATCGTTGTAATAATAATAAAGCGCCAAATTCACGTGTTTTTAAAATCACTTTCAGTAACGGATAACTCACACTTTTTTCATAAAATTTTATATTTTTGATATAATTTTTTTTTTTAATTTTTACCGGGAGGTTATGGGTTTGAATCCAGGCAATGGAAGTTTGAAAACTTATTAGACCAGTTCAATGTCGGTATAGTCCCTTCAAAAAGATCACTAAAAATACGCAACCTAGCAAAGCATGGTCCTCACTAGTTTAATAAATATTAAAAATAATATGGCTGAACTCGGTTATAGACGTATATATCGGAGAAACGGAGGTAAAACCCCACTATTATTATTATTTATAATTTTGGATTAAAATAGACTTCCAGAAACTCTTTTTTGTTTCCACTTTGTTAAACATTATCTAGAAAGATAGAATGAAATAGTGTTCGTTTTTTGAACCATATTGTTTTAAAAATTTATTAGCTATTAAATATTTGTATATGATTTGAATTTTAAAGCAAAATTTTATACTGTTTAAGCAAATAAAATATTATTAAAAACTGTTTTACTGTATATTATTTCATCATTACAATAAAAGAGCTTATTTATATACTAAATATACGGATTGGAGCTTATTATAATGTATTATTATTATTACGTCCTATAGTCATATTATTAATAACAATAATACTATGACTATGTTATGTTATGTTATAGTGTTTACATTTGAATAATAATTAACACTTTTCTATTTTTTAATGATATGTAAACTAAAACAATTCAATTTGCAATTTTACAAGTGTTTTTATTATTATTCTTTTTTGTTTTATATTTTTGCAAATAACTAATTAACATTTTCAATACATTTTATGTTTTATGTGTTTTTTTTTTTTAATTTTATTCTGTAGAATAGATAATAACTATGAGATGAAACAAATAAAATACACAGGAAGTCTGCTTAGCTATGTTTTATTATAATGAAAATATAAAAGGGATATGTTTTTAAAAACTTAAAACACTTAAGCCGTGTTGTTTCAACATTTTAGTAAAGTGTTTAATAAAGTTTTGTAGTCAAGTAGTTTAAAAAAATTATTTTTTTTCTGTAAATAATATCTCTCTCTCTCTACCATTTTTAAACGACGAAGAAATAAAAAGGAATCTGCTTGACAGTTAACTTATGTTCTGATAAACATTAATTTTTAACAGTATACACGTACATGAATGTGACTATTTAATAAATTACTTGTTAGGTAAATAATTATCAAATTATAAATGTGAACGATTTTTGGTCAAATATTAATTTATCGATCTATATAAAAACGTCTTATTTGAAATTGATTGCAGACTTTAGACTTTTATATACTTGCAGATCGCGATGCTTCTTTTTGAATGTACTTAAATTTAAGTCATTTACTCTTTGTTTATTGTAGATTCAACACATAATTAATAACATTGGGTCATAGTTTAACATAATATTTGTTATAACTCCAAGCATGTGGGGGGGGGGGGGGAATAATAAATAATGGATAATAGTACAATAGACATTGATATTTAAAAAAATATATTTTAGATACTCAACGTATAAAAAAATTATTATTCTTTATTATTGAATTTGTAAATTTTACAAAATTCACTTGTGTAACAAAATCCTTACAGAATATATAAAATGAAGTAGAACACATTTGTATAAAATTAATTTCAATATTGTAAACCAAATAGAACTGCTTCATTTTTATCAAAGATAAAATAATATTAAAAATTCAATTATGACAAAAAAAAAATTCAAATAAACCACATGTGCGATATGATATTGTAAAATGTAAAAAAAAAAAAAAAATTTCAACAGAAAATTGAAGAAAAAATACAAAACAAATTGAACGATGCCATATGTGTTGTTTATTTTAAAATTGAAATGATATATATCTTTTAATTATTTACTGTTTTATGTAATAAATCAATTTAAGTTTTTCAAACACAATACACATAAATATATACATTTATATTATTTGAAATAATTTCAATTAATTTTGATTAAAATTAATCGTGAATTTTTTTAGTTTTATAAATAGAAATTGAAACATCATTTATTTGAGTGAATATTCATTTAAAAATTGTAAGTGAATCTATATAATAATATCTATCTCTACGTAAATTATGGAACAACAAAATTTTAATTCGTAGCCCTATACAATAGTTCTGATAATATAAAGTCCTAGTATAAAGGGTGTGAGAAATTTTCAATTTTTCAATTATAACTACCTTTGACTATAATCCTAAAGAATTTGAAATGAACAAACTAAACAAAATAATTATATGTTTAAAATTTATCCTGTAAATTTGTTATATTTAAATTATTTTAATACTATAATTTCTATACATATCAGACCGGACTAAATTTAATTACTTCATCTGAAGCGTCTTTACTTCACGAACATGAATTAAATTAAACAAGTTTTGAACATTCGAAAGTCCGAACTAAACAAAAAAGGAAATACTTGCGTATGATGTTAAACATAATTATCTAATATTTTGTGTTATTAATTTCTTTTGAATACTTTTGATGAACATTTTTTATTTACTTAAACGAGTATTTAATGAAAGTAAACAACAGGTGGAAATAACAACATATCTTCGAAACTGCAATAAATCAATCTGTTTTGGACACCAGAATTTATTACGAATATGCAACTTATTACTTATTTAAACCTTTGAAAATAATTCTATGGAAATTTCTGTTTAGTTTTCAATTCAAACAAAGATATAAAACCAATGCTTTCGGCAACACATTCAAACATAATTCTATTAGATAATTGTTCATTTACACAATTTTCTTTGATAAGAAATAACAGATTTTGAAAAGACCACATCACCGATTTAAATGTTTATTTTTAAATGACATTTGATCTAATTTCTCAATTTTTTTTTTATATATTAAGTAAAATAATTCTTATACTTGTTTATAAATTAAAACTCATTAATTGAAATTTATTATAAAATCAGATATTGGTTGTTTAAATGTACATTATTACCTCTATTATCTGGAACAAAAAAATTAAACACAAATGACTTATCAAGTTTTCGCAAATTTTATACAAATCAGACATAATTAAAATATTTGATACATGAGTATGTGAGTGACTGTACAAGAAGCTCTCATGATATTTCATCACGACAAAAAATACATTGCAAAAAATAAAATATTAAATATAAAAATGAAACAACAACAAAAAATGAATTAATATTCCAGCTGACATATCATAATGTAAGATGATAGAAATATTTCTCGACAATAAATTAATGTGCCAAAAATAATTCCTTAGAAAAACTTTCATCATCATCCTCTTTAGACCAGGGATGATAATTTTTAAAACCAAAAAAATTATAGTACGATCCATTATAGTAGGATGAAACCTATTGGTAACGGAAGAGAATATAACAAAAATGAAAGGAAAAATAATTTAAGAGGCGATCTGAGGTCGTGAGTGGAAGGGAATGAGTTTTTAAGGGTAAAACACGATTTATATAAAAATTGAAATGACGAAGTTTTTGGTTATTATTTTTATCTTTCACGAAATGAAATTTTACCTCATTTTGAATAATTATCAAAAGAATACCCTAGTTTCTTTATTTTCAGTGAAATACAAAAATTGTAGATCTTTTTATTACCGACAACTTTTCCATTTAACTTTCTTCCATAGGACTTGAACCGTGTTTTACCCTTAAAAACTCACCCACTTCCACTTTACGACCTCAGATCGTCCTTAAATTATTTTTCCTTTCATTTCAGTTATATTCTCTTCCGTTTCCAATGGGTTTCATCCTACTATAATTTTTTTTTTCATTTTTTACCATTTTTAAAGTTATCTACCCTGGTCTAATTGGCTTGATAGTGGAATTAAACAAAGAAAAACTACACACACTTAATATTACTACTTAGTATATAATTCACTCCACTCGGTACTGTCAAAAACAAATACGAAATTTTTCATTGTACATATAATACAATCTTTAATAAACGTTAGATTTATCTTTGTAAAATATTAAGATATATTTTCGTGTGTCATTGATTTTATCCATATTCGTAAAAATTGTCCATTTTATCCAATCAAAAAGTAAAATAAATAAATAAATAAACAACTTATTTCAACGATATACTTAAAATTATTTTATCAAAAGCTTTTGGTTCCTTTTGCTAGATTTTATTTAGACATTTAAAATACAAACCTTCATTTGTTATTTGATAATCGAATCGATTATTTAATATATAAATTTATAAATCGTTAATATCAACCGTGTCGATGCTGTTCAGTAATATGAATTCTAATTTACTTTTTCGATCTAGTTGCGAGGATTGTTATGAGTTAACTGCGATAACGTGGTTTTTATTTAAATTATGCCGTGGTGCGCTTAAGCCACTCTGTTCCTGTCAAGAAATTTTGGAAATTAAGACATACAGTTTATTATATACAATCAAATTACTAGATTTGCTTACAAAGTTGAAACTTACCAAAAAAATTTGTATTTATGTAAGTAATTATTTTAAAATTTATTAAGAAATATTTTTTGTTTAAAATCCAGTTTGTTCAAAGGATGACAAGCGTTGTGGCTGTAGATGAAAAGCATCTGGAATATGACTTAAATTATTGGAAATGCATAGCAAATCAACTTTCTCCTCTACACAATTATGGAGTTGCGAGATAAATAAATAGGCGAAAAAGCGTTATTGATATAACATCTGCAGTAATTTAATTAATATTTCAATCTGGCAATTCAGAGATCTGTTCAAAGCAAAATCTCGATTTTAATGACTAACAAGCCCGGGAAGGTAATCGAAAAAGTTAATTCTAATACATTATCAGCATCGGTAAGTAAGCTAGGCAACCCATTTTCGATTTCTCATTTAGTAGATTTTTAAATCTTTTATTTCACCGGCCTCGGTGTCTGTGTGTATATAATCAAATCTTATAAATAAAATTTGATCTATTACTCAGCGTTCGATTGAGCTGAAATTGAGGACATATAATAATATGGAACCTTTGTTAAACTTAATACTTTTTATGCTTCCACCCTATTCTGATAATTGCTATGCCTTTTATATTTAAAAATTCAAGAAAAATTCTTTTTAATCTTACATGGTATCTTCTGATACCATGTAAGCTTGTATGTAAAAAATTGTTTTGACATATTTTTTTAAACCTACTTACAAATTCAATACCAATGCAGTAAATGTTCATTGTACTCACCTAAAAAAAAAAAAGGAAAACCAAATTAATATAATAATTAAATTATTTCGTATTTGTTAATAATTTTAACACAGTTTTGCAGCAAAAATTTAAACTTGAATTCAGACAAAACTTAACTTAAACAATTCAAATATTTTTTTTTAATAAGCTGATTATATCGTAATTATTGACAAATATCGTTTATATCTATCTTTGAATTATGTAGGTCACTTGTAAAATTGTATTTGTTAGATTCATTTCAGAAAGGAAATTATTTTTTTATTTTTTTTTTTTAATCAAAACTTTTTATTCAGAACAAATCAAATCAATATTAAATTCGATTAATCAAGTTACAATAGGCGGGGAAGATTAATAAATATATTAGATGTTGTTGTATAATAATGTCTTTCATTTCTGTAAAAAAAATCCCAATCGTATTTCAGTTCCAGAAACTTCGAGGCTATATTTCACAAATCCCGATATTTACGAGATTCCCCAAAGTTTTTAAAGTTGTTTTAAAAATTAAAAAAGGCACTCATTTCATCTGACAAATTGTCAGTTGTTTTTTGTTTCCAACAGCATTAATCTCTGTTGAATTAATGTTTAAAGGGGATATTTTTTGTATAACTTGATTTTTTGAAAATTAATATTATTAATTTTTAAGTGTTTAAGATTGAAATAATGTTGGTTTCTTTTTGTGTTACTTATTTTTTCTGACATGGATCAAAATATTCATAATTTATCCCTTTAGAACTATTTATTATGGGAATTTAAGATAGTTTATCAACAGCTGTTGTCCTAACATAAAGAAGGGTACTTCCACACAACTGTTCACATAAATGCCATGTAATATCCATTGTATTTCTATCAATTATCCTGCACAAATAACTCAAAAGATACTCCTCCAAATATTACTTGCCATCTCCAATATTCACATGAAAATATTTTCCGAAAAACATTTCTAAAGTAAAAATAAAGATTTGATTTTATATTTAGAAATACTTTTTTAACAAAACCTGTTCGACAAGCTCTAGGTATATTTTTATTGAATAAATTCAATTTATTCAATATTATGCAAAGCAAATTTCATAACAATTAAATTTTTTTACTGGAAAATTGTATGCTTGTTACAAATGTTGAAAAACCCCCTTAAATCTAATTGAGTTAATTTTATTTTGAACATCACACATACATTCTCGGTTTATCTAATTATTGTCTGTATTGTGTTATTTTGTGAAAATCCATGACTATTTCAACGCCAACAATTTGTCTAATTACTGTACTAGTAAATTATCATTGATTCACAATTTATTTTATTCGTCCATTATATAACTACGATATAATGTAACCTACCTATAACAAACGCGGTTTACACAAACTTTAATATAATATTCAGACGTTAAGTACATAACAAGTGTTAAGTACACATATCATAAATAAATATAGAGTTTATAATTATGTCAATAATTAAATATTCATTTTTTTTATATGATATTATCAAATACATTAAAATTATTATTATTATTATTATTTTTAATTATCAGTTCGTTTGTCATTAATAATAATCATAATAATAATAATAATATCCATATGTACTTATTTTAATTTTTTTTATCAATAAAAAGCAATGATCTCATTAACTATATCCATTTTTATATTTTATTTCAAGAAATATTTTATTTTATTATTTTTATTATTTTTGCTCAACAAAACATTTGTTAATTAATATGTAGTAAAATTATTTTAGTTAATTAACAATCCAACTGGTACTGTTCATCAGTGAAAATTATAATGATGTCAATGTCTTAATATCATGTCAAGTGTGAAGAATATTATAAAGTCTCATACTATTCAAATCATATTTAAAGTTTAAAAAATGATTTATTAGAGACTAAAAATTAATTAGTTTTTTGCTTTGTACCGCCATATTTAAAAAAGAATGATAGGTTATCAGCTCAAAAGTCAAGCAAGTACTAAACGAACCACTACCCAATGTGGTTCGTTGGTACGTGGTTTTTTATCGTATTTAATGACATACAAATTTTTAGCTTGAAACTTATCATCTCCAAAAAAGATCCCTGGTCCATAAACTTATGATAGTATAGAGATCAATTACACGATTACCATAAAAAAATGAAGAAATGGTTTCAATCAAATTTTGCCAAAGTTTAAACCCTTAAAATACTCAAATGTAAAGTTTTCATTTATTTTCAATAGATTATTCAATAAATTGATTAACATTTAAAATATATACTGGCTACATTTATAAAGCTGTAATCTATGATATAAATATATTTTGATATGCACTACGCATAATAAAATTTAATTTTTTTACAGTTTCAATGATTTTTCATACATAATAAAATGCTCCAAATTTTTAAACAGTGAAATCGTGAAACATGGTAGTATTTTTAATATTGGTAATATAAAAGTATAAAAGACTATTGCGCTCTCTGTAAAATATTGTATTGCTTTACAATGCTATTGCCATTGGACATTCACGCTAAAATCTCATCGCCAGCGTAGCAAAATAATAATTACCAATCACATACTCAGCTGTTTATTTTCCATTGACTACCAAAATGATATTAATTATAACAATATATAAAAAACTATACATTATTATGAAACACTCCTATTACAAGTTTTACGTCTATGGTATTCAATAATTGGTAGTTCTAATTACTAATTAGTTCTTATTTATATCGGAAGTCAGATTCTCCATCAAAATATTTTCAAATTTGGTATGCACATTAATGAAATTAAAAAACATTTGATTTAACTGGTATGTTTCAATTACCCGTGATCGTGACCTATTATTATTATATTTATTTATTCATCTCGAAAAACTTATATTAAATGAACTTAATAAAACATTTAAATAAAACAAGATTTGAACCAAATTATATTTTCGTCTTCATTAATCTAATCAAAATTATATATACCTAAGCCCACACACAACAATAAATTTGATCACCTCTTTCTTAATTGACAGTTTTTCCAAAAAAAAAAGAAAAAAAATCCAACTAAAAAATAAAACTCAAACCAATTTAAGAATTTATAAAAGAAAAAAATACAAACAAATATACCAATCGACCAAACAAAACAAACGAAAAAAAACAGAGGCGCTTAAAATGTGAACTCGATAAAATCTTACAGAAAAATTTTTATAACAAGTTTGTTGTAAATTGTATTGTTCCGTTCTCCGTCTGTGTGTCGGTCTGCTGTGTCGATGGTTCTTGATGATCGTTTGTGTGCTCAGCTAGTTCAAGTCTTGCTGTTCTTATTAAATGTTTTATTCACATTCGATTACAGAGATACCAACATTATTTGTGTTATTTAAAAAAGTAAGGATAAACACATACAGGCTGGTCCAAATTATATCGAACTATCTTAGTGATCAGACTGTGAATATTCGATTTTTTTTTACATAACTATTTTAGTTATAAGACATAGATATTGTAAAAATGGAGAGAATTCAATGCCACTTTTTAATGTCTTTGGAAACATAATTTTTTTACTGAATTAAGTTTACTTCAACTTCTTTAAAGGAAATTACAGCTCCAAGAACATTATTTTGCCTGGAAATAATTAATTAAGAACATAGAATCAAGTTTTGTAATTATTAGGTTCAGTAAAAGTATCAACCCTAAATAACAAATTAAAAAAATGGCAATCAAAAAAATTATAAGTTATAATTTAAAGATTGAAATTATGATATGTGAATTCTCTAAATTTAATAATATTTTGTCGGAACAATATTTACATTATCAGTATTTTAAATTATATACCATTACTGCATAGAATGGCAAATGAAGAATTTTAACTTCCAAAACTGACATAAATTTATAAACTGTTACAAGTTACTTATTTGATTTATTTCGAGCTGTTTTAATTTACTGAAATTTTGCTTTTTGGTTAAAGATACAAGCTTATACTGCAATAAAAATTTCTTGTTCATTCAATAACTTACTGGCTGATGATGTTGGCTGTAACAATCCGTGCATTAGAAAAACTGAAGACAATAATTTGATGTTTTCTGTATTTTATACAAGATTATTTTTTATTTGAATTTTAATTATTTGATTACGAACAGAAAGAACCACGCTGTATGCATACACATTTTTATTGTGTTTCATAACAATGTTTTTATTGTAGAAGTAAGGTTAGGTTTTATTGGATTGGGTGTTTGTTGTTATGTATGTGAAAGAGCGGCTGTGAAATAAACACAAAAGGCATAAATACATACATGCAGACAGACATATAAACATGCATACATTCATACATCATGCTAAGATATACTCTTTCTTATTATAAGTTCACTTTGGTCTTTGGTCCGATCACTTGCTGGGAGTTAGTATTATTTTATTATGAATGTATTGTTATTTTCTTATGAATTGAACTAATAAATATCATCACAAATAATGTAATGAGAAATTAACTAGATGCTGTAAGAATCAGTTTTTTCTAGTTTAAGAATGAAAAATGAAGTAGTTGACATCCTTTAAATATAGCACTGATAATCAATGTACTGGGAATAAGATCACTAGGAGTAAAATGTATTTAAGGTACAATTTCTTCATGGAATGAATATAAAGTGTAAGGTTCACGTTGTAGAATTCAAGAATAGAGCTAAATAAAGGAAACCAAATATGTATTTCAATACTATCATATTTATTTAAGTGAATATTTTTATGTTAACTCTGAATTAATCAAATTTCAAGTCACTCAGTATATCCATCCAAATAGTGTTTTCGAATCCACAAAATCATATTAATATGCAATGAAGCAAATAAAAAATATTGGTAAATATCCAGTTACATGATATTAAATATTTATACTGCTATAACATTCCCGTCCGTCACAATAAAGTTTGTGAAACGGAAACTAAAGCAATAAACAACTTCTATACACAGGTAGTTCTTATAGTATCCAAAAAAATACCGCTATATTAATTTTTCAAATGATTGATTTGGTCCACCAAATCTACAGACAAGCTTTGACAAATATTTTTGTGTATAGCGTTTAGCAAAGGCAGAAAAGTAGTATACTAAAAAATAAGAGACTAAAATTATTTATTGCATTGATCATTTGTAACTTGACTGCATTAAATAACTTCATTGATATCAAAAATTATTGTAATTGTGAATTCACAAAATAGTTTAGTAATTAAGGCTGAAATTCATTGCATTGAAAGTGAAGAATGGGTTATAATGATCGTGCCTCCATTCACCCGAAATGATTTTAAAAATTTTGTTTACATGAAACGGTGCTATGATTGAAAATTAAAGTAAATTTAAACTGTATTCCCTTCCAAATATTCTAAATCGAAATTTTTTCAATAAAATAATTTCATCAATTTTTAAGAAGATATAAAAAAATGCCCACAAGTTTTAAAACTAGTTGAGTCTAATGTGTCATTCAAATTCAAGAAAAAACATATTTTCTACCTAAGGAATTCCACTATCGACGAAACACTATCTATCGAATTTATATTTATCAAATATTGTTATTATTACTACATATTATTTCTCTATAGAGATGCTCATTTCACATCTATTGAAAAAATAAAAATTATACTAAATTTTTATGAATACCATTTTGAGCGTTTAGTCAGTCGTTTATTGTATACAAACAGGAGAAGTATGAACTAATAAATGTCCGTTTGGCCGTCATCACCAAGTCTGGTGTGTCAGTTTGTCTGGCCACGATGTAACATATAGATGTTGATATAAGTATGTAAAACAACTCGTTAACACATTCAATCGTATTGAATCTTTTACATTTACAATATGGTCTACAATAATGTCATTCAATAATGAAATCTTTTTTAATACTCGTACCAGAAAATTTTGCTTAAATTATAGAAACTTCAATTCCAGTATCCAATAGCATATAAATAAACTAAATTTGATTGATCTATAATAAAACTAAATTTGATTATGGCTTGATTTTGATTAGTGTAACAACTTGCTGCTATATGCAAAATTTCAACATTCGCGTTTACCAAGCCAGTAAAATTTCGATTGCACCCACTAACTTAAATTATAATTTTGTTATTATAAAAAAAAGATTAAAAGAAAGGAATATCCATCAAATTGAAGATTTAGGCTGCCCGCAATCAATATTCTTACAGGCTCTGAAAAATAAAACAGTCTATAGATAAAGCTCGGCTTTTTATAGAATCTATAGATAGGCATAACAAAAAAAAAATAGGATAATAAACTATTAGACATCGAATTAATTTACTACACTCCGTATTAATAAAAGCCCTTCACTCAAAATCGGTTTAGCTTTTTGTGATTAAAAAAAAGCTTGAGCAAATTTTTTATTTATCGCAAATTATTTACTTTAATCAAGAAAAAATAATTGAAAATGTTTAAGGAGGAATCTTTATCTAAAATGCTATCTTGCCTCAAAATAAAAAAATGAGACAAGGCAAGATCTATATATTGGGAACATCTTCAACTTAATCCAGGACAGTTCAGTTACCCTTAGTTGTTTTTTCAAGAGAATCTCAAATACATAAACATATTGATAACAGAAAGTTTAATACCAATTGGTTCAATCAGCAACAAATAAAGGCAACACGAAAGGAATGCAAATAAAAATTTATTCAAGAATATAAAATAATAAAATTACAAGTCTAAGTACCTACAGTTTTCAAATGGACATTTTAATAAAAATAATAAATAATAATTGTTTTTAATATTTTTATTATTCGTTAAGTTGTGTTTTTTATTTTATAAAAAAAGCAATCAATACCACAATATGAATGTTTTAAAGTTATTTAACTGAAAATGTTTAGAACTATTATATATGTTTGTTTGACTTTTATAGAACGAGATTATTACTTATAAACTTAATGACAATAGTACCGCATACAATAATTTTTTTAACTGACTTCAAAAAACATCGAATTTGCTTACTATCCAAATTCCAATCGTTATTTATCATATTAGAATATCTCCTAATTTTACCAAGTAATACAAAACGCAAAAATAGAAAATTGTTAGTTTGTTAGGTAAATTAAGTAGATTTACCTTTGATGGTCGCGTCAAGAATGACGCACACTAGAGCTAATTTTAAATAATTAGAACTTTTTAAAATTTTGATAGTCATAATTTAGGTTTTGCGTGTATAGAGACGAAGTGTATGCTATCGATATTGCCTCAGAAGTAAATCATATCATGACTTCTTAGATGGAAAAAATGCACATGATAATAGCAAAAATGCGATGATAAAAATTAACGTTGATTTATGTTTATTTGCTTATACTGGTTTTAAATTTAAAGAGAGCCTAAAGGATACTTAATAAGTTGAAAAATTCTAATCAATAAAAGACTGATTTTCCATGTATTTCATGTCTTATTTCTACGTGACTTTTTATGTAAGTTTTGAGATGCACCAAATTAAGCGTTAAATGACGTGAGCTCTATAATTGCCATTTTCCCGAATTAATTTTTAGAGGTTACATCTAAAAATTATCATATGTAAAAAGGAGAGTAAAATATAATGCTATAATTATGTGTAATTTATAGAGCAACCAAATAAATTATATTTATCACTTTATTTGAAAATTTAGTAGAAGTTTGAATATTAGATGTATTTAGTTTAAATTTTTGTAGTTGGTGTTTTTTTTTTATTTGCGTAAAGTTTGTTGCTAAAACTCGTAAAAACCCTACTTGGTATGCACTATGTAAACTTCTTCGATGTAATACTATACCAAAGAATACCAACGTACGTACGTACATTTATGCAGAGATGTACTTTGCACCAATAACAACCCATTTAATTTTGTAATATCAATTTAAAAACTTATTTCTCAAGCTCTTATGCTTCCGATACAGCTGTTTGCAATTTTTTTATTTTTATACAGCATATTAAAAATGTATACCATTTTGGTAAAATTTTAGGGAGCACGCTTTCGGCTATCGTAAAAATTTGAATATTCCAAAAAACTGCGCAGCTGACGAGCTGCCATTATATGAGAAAAATGACACAATCTGAGAAAATGGCACAATGCTGTTGTTGTTAAGTTCGGAGTATTTGTACAATCTTTGTATCACTGTTTTTTTTACGACCCTGGTTAACCAGGATAACACATCATTTTTCAGCTAGTGCTTATCTTTCAGTACCGAATGCACGTTTTTTTACAATATACTTACATTAATATAAGACAAGCTATACGTCAAAAATCTTTTGTACTTTTACTAAAATTATTTACGAATTCATCATAAAGTGCTTAGTTTATCAAACTACCATTTACCAAAACTGGTTTTAAAAAAATTTTCAAATCGTTATATTTTGAAGTAAAGGCGAATTAATATAATGAAAATAGATAAAAGTAAACTTAATTTACTTTAAGATAGATCATCTTAAATCACGATGTGCTTAGACTGTTTTTTTCCAAACCAGAATCACAAAATCTGGGATACAACACTGTACGTAGTACACATATTATGTATATATCAATGCCTTTATTAATAATCGTGTGAAATACTTCAATAAGTTATTTTATGTCGACCAATAAAACTCTTTTAACGATCTCTATTCATTATATTAGCTACACCGAGTATACTTAGTGTAGTTTAGTCGAATGTAAGTATACGCAATTCAAAAATTATTTATTCAAGATTATTCTGCTTACATTATGTACCAAGAAATAAAAAAACCACACAACGTTTAACAAATTCCACACCTTTATATTATTGTTGAATGCTATTAATATCATAAACGCGAAAGATGTCTGTATGTATGTTTGTTAATCTTTCATTGTTACTCTTTCACGAAAAAACTACATGAATGGATTTTAATGAAATTTAACAATAATGTAGTTTATACATCAGAAAACTACACAGGCTATAATTTATAAAGATATTGCCCCGGATGACAAGGGAGTCGAGGTACCGGATTCCCTCACCAAATACCGGGATAAATACATTTCTATGAAGCGAAGCTCAGGCCGAAGGTCTCCCCGGGAGTCTAGAGATGAAGATATCGATTGTCCCATACCAAATACCGGGTGGCCGAAAATTTACAGTACTGTGTGACCAGGTTTGCTAGTTCTTGATATTTGGCGTTATACACCAACAAACCTTATAGTTTATACGATCGTAATGAACACATATAAGCAAGCTAAAATTGTGTTAAAAAAAAATACAATTAGCTATATGTACGTTTGAGTACGACTCCAAATAAGTGGTTTAGTTTTTGACATATCGTGTATAATATTTAAAGCATCCTAATCCAGCAACAATAGGGTACTTTCGGTAGTGAAAGGCAAAAATTAAAATTTATGTAGAAATATTGTTAAATATTCTAAATTTGAGTCATAAAAGCACATGATTTTTTATTGTCTTACAGCTAAAATTCAATATTTTTATCCTTATATCTCGTGACCTAAAACACTAGGCTGCCACGAAGTGACGTCATTTTGGTAAAATTATTTGTTGTCTCTGTCATTTCAATCTATTAGCATCATCTTAATAAGATTATGTTTATGTGAAAGAGTTATGTTTTTTTATCAATGTGTTGTTATACCAGTATTCGCAACATTATATACCGATATTACGTCGCAATAATGGTAGACAGCGTTTTTACTTTTATAAAAATTATTAAAATTTTAATGTAATTTTATGGCAAAGAATCTTGTTTATTTTTTCAAAAATATTTATTATGTGTGCGACTTTTTATTATGAAATCAATATTTTGAAGCACTTTTTTAAACATGCTAAACTGACAGCACTATTTTAAACGTGCCCTTGAATTGACTTGAATATATACATAGAGAGTTCCAATAAAGTTAAATATTTGAAATGAATTGATATTCCATTTCGTTCTTTTTTTCTATAAATCTTCATAGGTATGCAGAAAATACGCCTTACAATATCCAAAAAGCGGAATTCAGAATTGGGAATAACTTTATAAAACAACTAAGAATCCCTCCATAAGTCGGGTATTCAAACAATTAATACTGTTAATTGTAATCTTCACTCCTTTCATTTCCGGTTAAAAATTCAAATAAACAATGTTAAATAATATAAAATACGACACTCTGGAAATCGTACTGTTAAAAACTAAAGTTTTGTAAGTTTTTCAGAAAAAATAATTGGAATTTCTAACATGAAACAATTTATAATCAAAAACAATTTTATAATAAGCATAAAAACCATTTCCAGTGTTTCGAAGAACATGATTTATGTGCACATTTATCAAAGTTTACAAATTTAACCTTGTGTGTGTGTAAGTAAGTGTAATTATTAGCAACATTTTTGCTTAAATGCTAAAACTAGTACCGCAAACCAGCAAAAAGAATTACAACAAAATTGAACCTGCCTCAATCAACCATGTGTTTGAGTAGTAAGTATACGAGTAACCCAACAAACTAGTTACAAACGATGAAAATTATATAAAACGGCATGCTTGCATGTATCGTTTGTAAATAGCTTTAATAATAGTTGTACGGAGCGATTTTAACCGTCTCTCTGACTATGTGTAAAATAAATAATTGGTTTGTTAACACAACACTAAAGTGTCTTAAGTCATTTAGTTTGATGAGTGCAGAAGAAGAAATATATAAATATATATCTACTTAACAAAAAAAGATTCGACTAAAAACGTATAAACATGACATCACACAACGGGAAGTTAACGTTTGTGGAAGTATAACGGATATTAATTTTTTTTTTTAAATTGTATTGTAATTATCACTTTCATTAAAGTTCTTTGGTTCAATATATTACTAATAAAAAAAACATAAATCTAATTCAGTTGTGTAAAGCAGTAGTTTTTCGAATTTTTGAAAAACTGAGTTTCAATATAATAAAAATGAATAAGGAATAAATAAAATTTACTTAAAAATAAAGTTCACTTTATTTAGAAATTAATTTGGTTTTAGCCATAATACAGTTATTTGGTACTCAAAATAGACGTTATCTAGAAAGTTTTCCGGGAGTTTTGCTTTTATCAACATTCTACTTTTCCACCCCATACCTTAATAAAGTGACATCTAAAAACAGTTTATTGTAAAAAAAACTCTCTCTTTCCTGTCAAACTTTACGATTAAAACCGTTTTATAACGAATTAAACTAGAGGAAATTATCTATGATTGTCCGTACACATGTCCCAAACCATTAAACACACCAACATTCGTTGTTCGTGCATTAACAAAACATTGCCTGCTACGCGTTGAACCGGCTTACTAAGACTTATCCTAGTCAGATAAAAGCAAACGCGTCCCCTTGGCATTGAGCTCTCTTCTCCTTTTTCTACGAAACATCTGCCGGCAATAGAAGTGCTTCGTCAATTCACTTTTATGAATGTGGTTAGCATTTTTAGAGATTTTTAAGGTTTCTAAGAAAGAAAAATTTCTATCCGTGGTGAATCTCCTAATTTCGATCGGTACTGCAGAAGTTAAATTTGCAATACCTGGAACATTGATTGTGAAGCGAAGAAGAATGGACTTAATTTTGTAATAAACATTGTATGTAGATAAGACCTACAGGAGATAGATAACACGGTAAGAAAACGTACCGATAATTACACAACCTCATGCAATGATTTTTTTGGCCAAAGCGCATGCTGAAGTAGACTTTGTGGTGCTTAAACTATTGATTTTACACAAAAACAGTTATCACATAAATCATAGAAAATTTTGTCTAGTTGAATGAATTATAAAACTGTTTTCATCGTTAAATAAATATATTGTCAAAAAACTGTTTTCTGACGTCATTTTTTCCAATCTGATGGCAATATACCAATTACAAATTTAGAAACGCACATACAAATTTACAAAATTACAAATTTACAAAACTCCCCGTAAACTTCCACGTCAAACTACAATGTTTAATGCCATTAAAGGATAAGGATTTATCAATCAACTGAAAAAAAAATACTAAAAATAAATGCAAAACCAATACTAAACTAAGTTCAATAAAATGACAAGACAATTATAAAACAAATATTTATCCTTGAAAAAATAATGATACAAGCATTTAAATATTTTTTTTATGTAGATGAGTCTATACATTATTTGATCATCACCTATCCGCACGTATCCGAGTGGATTGAACTCACTAATACTGTCTTATAATCTGGATGTGTGTATGAGATTTCTAATCATCCACAAAAATACAGTCTAACAACCAATCGAAACAAACACCCAAACAAGAAATGACATGAATGTAATACATTAAGAAATAAAATATGCCGACACTGCTTTATTAATTTTTATTGTGTTGTGGTTTTAATATATCAAATAGTTTGATCAGTCTACTGATGAATCAGATTTGACTCAATTATAGGCTGGCCTCTGAAACGAAGTGAGAAACCAAATAAATAATTTTTAGTTAACTTTTCTTTTATTTTTCTTAAATTTTATAATAATAGTAGTTATTTTAATCAAGAGAACATGAAGAAAAATAAAAGCAGCAGTTTAACATGTTAAAAAATTACTTCAAAATATTGATTTCTTAATAAAAAGTGACAAAAAATATTTTTGCAAAATTCCTTACCATAAAATAACATTAAAATTTTAACCTTTTTTTATAAAAGTAAAAATTACTACCATTTTAGTAATAGATATAGGTAAACAATGTTGAGAATACTGGTATAAATACGTTAATAAAAAAAAATAAATACTTTTAATTTTTTTTTTTTTTAACTAATCAAGATATTGTTGATAGGTTGAACTGACAAATACAGTTTATAATTTTACCAAAATGACGTCACATCGTGGCAGCCTAGTGTTTGCTGGCACGTGATATAAGGATAAAAATATCGAATTTTAAAATTTAAGATTATAAATTAATCAGGTGTTTTTATGACTCAAATTAAGAATATTTAAGCATATTTCTAAGTAAATTTTAATTTTTATCAAATTTTATGCCTTATTTTTCACTACCGAAAGAACTCTATTATCAATGATGTATCGATGAATCTAAATATCGTATGTGTCTAATAATTTCTCTAGCAAGTAGAAATTTGATAAGAGTTATAGCGTGAAATCATTACAGTAATCTTAAAATATTTTCGTTATAAATTTTAAAATTGAAACAATATTTGTAAATTATTCTTTGTATAATCTTACTTATTCAGGGGAAAAATAAATATTTAATAATTGAAATAAATTATTATTAGTACAGTAAACGAAAGACTACAATTGACAATTTATTTAAAAAAAAATACGGTTATATCAAGATTTAAGGCATTGATTGGCTATTCTTTGTGTACACTTGATTTCCCTTTTTAAAACCTTGAGGAAGCCATGTGACCGACATATTGTGAATTTAAAATCACTGTGAATATATATTCATAGTGAATTAAAATTTGGTAAAAATGGCAGCGGAGAACTTACTGGGTTCTACATAAATTGAAAATAAGTTTTAGATTTTTATATTATTTAATACGTTTCCAACAAGAATAAAGTGTTTCACTTTCTTTCGACGCCTGAACTATGAATGATTTAACGAGCTAAAAAAATTTTGATAGTCATGAGTCAGTCAGTCAGTAAGGAAACTACCAGTGAAGATATTATTTTTGCGGTATCCGCATTTATTAAATAGTTTTTTGATCAACAAAAGCTTTTTCTAATTATAAATATGTCACATTCATATGTTTTCTGTTCTATCAAATATATTTATTTCTCTGCTAACTTTCTTGAATATGCGTCGTTTTATACTCGCTGTCCATGCATAAGTAAAATGTAACTAGGAGTACCATTGAAGCAAGTACATCACCGGTCTAGATACTCCAATCTTATTAGTAAGAACATTAAGGCCACATGTTTTCTAAATAGTAGTAGAAGTCTCTTTATTTCATAAAAATTTAATTACGTATTTCAGCATCCATATTTTTTAAATAACTTTTTTGTTATTGGTTTTAAACTTATACAATTAACTTCAATATACTGTTAGTGAGAAGAACAATTATTTTTGAAATTTGTTATCACAAAGTTCTTCATGGCCCAAAACTATACAATAAATTTCCTGAATGTGATAAACCTGTCTAACAAATTTCATAAAATCGGATTATACGTTCGAAAGTTACTGCGGCACAAACATAGATTGATGCAAAATATGTTGTGCGTTCAAAAAGTATAAAAACTCTTAAATTATAGTAATGATTATTATAATAGACGGTGGTGTGTAAGACATGATGTTGATAAATAAAATAAAATTTGAGAAATAATTCAAAAGAATCGCGTAACTAGCATATGAAAATCAATTTAAAATTTTCCATAATTATCTTTTTTTTATAACTGCACAATATGGTAATTATTTTGGAAAATTTATATTTCCTTAGGTGTCGTTGTTACTTCAACACTTAACAGCTTAAGCTAAGTTAACTTAAGATTCTACCTACGTTCTATCATTGAATTTTCCATATGTTACCTACTCGATTTTCTTGCAAATTTTCGCTCATACTACTTTTTAAATTAATAAATACATAAAACAGTATTGTTAACTTTTTAATAGGTTTTACAATTTACCATATTTTAAATATTTATATAATGATTTTTACATCAGCGTCAATCAAGTGATTGAAAACTCACAGAACCAGAGATGATAACATAGATTCATATACATGCTATGTGAGGTAACATAATTATGAGTCCTTGAAATGTAATTCACCAAAAGAAAACAATTATCTATTTTTATTTAATTTTGGCGAAATGCCTGGTAATTTTATTTAGATTATAACAAAAAAATGTAGTCTGTTGTTCACTAACTATTTAGAAACTTACATGTTGAAATTTTCAAATGTTTATCTGTTAATTTTATTAGAAGTCATAAATAAATCATTATTGCTTGCATTCCCTCACCTCTTCTGTTTTTAAATTCCGCACTCTGCGTAAGTGCTCTTCATGGACGCTCAATATTTAGTAGAAAGGGCTATTCACGACATAAACAATTTGTTCACTACTGTTTATTCAAAAACAGAATAATAATATCTGGTGTAAATTGTTTATTTCAAAATTATATTCAAATTCTCTAGTGAGTTTATCGTTTTATTATTCCACCATCTTTATTACTACACCATCCATACTTTATTTATTTTCCGTGAAATCTTCTTTAGAAACTCCTGGTGAATTAATAAATATAATACAGTATCGTTTGTAACGTAAAGAAATTACTATTTCACATAATTAATTTGAATATTTTTTTTACAAATTCTTAATTCTGAAAGCTATAAAAAATATTTATAAATTTATTAATTACTAGCAGACCCGATCATATGTTACTGTAACAATTTGAACACTCGGTTTTTGGTATAGGAAACCCGTTATACGAAATACCTGGTATTTGGTGTGGAACACCATGAACCTCGGCCCTTTATAACCAGGGGTGGCCTTCGGCCTTAGCTTCGCATTACAGAAACGCACATATAACCCCGTACTTGATGTGAGACACCCGGAACCTCAGATACCTTGAACCCCGTGGCTATATCTTTATAAATTATAGCTTATGTGTTATTCTTATGTATAAACTACATTATTGTAAAATTTCATTAAAACCCATTCAGTAGTTTTTGCTTTCATTTAGTACTTGAAAAAGTAACAAACATACACACATACTTTCGCGTTTAGTATATTAACATAATAACTATAATGAGAGATCACGGTTAAAATTGTATAAAACATATTTGGAATGTTGAGTTAAATTTTTCTAAGTCGTATTTTATTTTCGATATTGTATGCAAACTACATAACACCGAATGATTTATATTGTATATTCAATAAAGTGTAAATGAGTCAAAACGATTTATTCAAATATGATTGAGTACATAAAAGGAAATAAGATATGTCAAATAGGTAGTAGCGAATCATATAATACAAATATGAATTTATTACTATTTGAAATAACTTCAGATATATTTTAATTAAAAATATAAAAAATAATACATAAATATAAATAAATAAACTTCTTAAATACATTATGTAGTACCACGTACATACTTGATGTGATCTCAATAAAAACGATTCATTTCATATTACACACAACGAGTACTATTTGTAGTATATTACTTATAAATTGAATATTATGAGATGAGTACATATATAAGTTAAGTCCGAAATGAATTGAGCATACAAGATGGCTTATCCATTCATTTGGGTTAAGTTTGGATATTTTACCTTAAGAGCGATTATCCATAGCTTTTTTTGATATAAACAAGTGTGCTTTTAACAAGCTGTGGACTGAAATTAAATATAATTTTCATTCTATTTCTTTCAATTTTCGCGTCCAAATAACTCAAATAATTATTATCCAAATGGTTTGAAATTTGGTATGTTAAAAAAAGGTAAAAATAAAAATTCAATTATATATTTAAAAATGTTTTTTCGAGAAAAATTCTTCGATAAGCCCACCGTTTTCATGTCAATATTGTGCATACCAATTTCAAAACATTTGGATAATTAGTTTTTGAGTTATTTGGGCGCGAAATGAAAATGAAAGAGTTTTACATCATGAAAGGTACGCTTCAGTATTATGCTTCAATCCCTCTTAAGGTTTTTATTAAAGATAACTAATCGTTGTGATGCACCGTTTTCCGAACTTCGTTGGTTGTTTTATAGGAAACCGACATAATTTTAAATATAATATAATGCAGCCAGTTGAACAATTGCTTAATGTATTAGTTTACTGCTAAACTCAAACTTTTTCTGCATAATAAAAACTAGATTAGAAATTTTAAATTCATTGAGTGAATGAATAAGTGGATTTATATAGATTAGTATTTTTTTCTATTAAGGACCCAATTTTAATAGAAATCCCTCTATACAAGTTCATACACATATTATGTCGTACCACGTACATACGTGATGTGATCTTATAAAAAGATTCATTTCATATTACAAAACAAACACTTCTATTAATGTATTATGGTATGTTTACTCCGTACAAATTGAACAATATTTTTATGATACAGCAATGTTGCAAAAGTTTATTTATAGTACCATCTCAAAACAGAGTAACAGAGTGATCATCTACAATGATCAAAACTGTATTGATCCATTAGAAAAGGCATAATTAAATTTGAAAAATGAACTTGAGGATAACAAAATATCCGAATAAAGGAGAATATTACAATAAATTTCTGTGCATCTAGTTGCAGTTCCATCGTTTTTTACGGTATGTGAGTTAAATATGATTTTATTGTTCTTTTAAAATATGGCCTTTATTTTCATCAACTAATAATTTTTTTCAATTTTACTAATAATAAGTTTTAATTAAAACGGCTTCTTAGCCGACTCTGACAGCAATCATAATCACTTCAAAATTTTTAAATCTAACATTTGAACAAATGCTTGGTTAAATAGGATAGTATGATAGCTTTTGTGATTTAAAACTTTGATAAGACTTATCCAATAAAATATATTTGCAGTTTATAACAGCAGATATAGTATCAATATTCGTTTCCCATTGCAAAATAATACAACAACACGAATACTTCATTTAAAAATAAAATTTTACTTTAATAAAATTTACGGAATATTGTAACTTTCAAGATATAATTAATTTCTCTAGCTGTAGTGAATTTTGACAATTAAATAGCTGTTATTTCTCCAGAAAAATTTGATCAACGATTTATCAAAATTCGGTAATTAGCTAGCAAATTCAGGCTCTACACAAGTAACAAAAATGGTCGTCATACTCTCGAATCAACTTAATCAGAGTCAAGGAATCCAAGTAGAGGTTAAATTTCGATGCGAGTTTTTTCAGGATTTTAGTTGGAGATAATTTTGAGCAGTTTTCCACTTGGTAACACATACCGTAAATAGTGCTACGAAATTGATATAAACACATTCTATATAAACACATGCATTATATTATAATGTAATGAAAATTTGTATTCTATGTATAAATAAGTAAACATAGATATATATATATGTATGTAATTTTGATTCAAAAAGTTTATATTAATTTAAAGTTGAAACTTTAAATTAAGAATAGATTAAAATCTAAAATTAATCTATTTATATTAAGATATATAAATAATGTTGTGTTTATAAAACTAGATATACCGGGTGTATTATATAAAACAAGATAATTGTATAATGCTTTAGTTTTAATTCAATTATGCCGATCACTAAACTTTGTAAATACAATCATAATAAGATGTTATTTTAAATTAATATCGTACATATTTGTATTTAAAATTATCTCTGAGAAACGTATAAAACATTTCACACACTTACCGACTATTTTGGTAGCATATAATTTTTTCACAAAAGTATTATTGTCTAGATTATGGAATGGGTATGTAGGTTGAATTGATATCTGATCAACGGTGAATAATAAGAATTTTCCCCTTTAACGTAAAAACCTTCGGACTGCTGATTAGAACACAGATTAGTCTTTTCAATAAAATTTAATATAAACTTTTCGGCATCGAGATATACATTATAATTATGATATTTATGTGAAAGGTATCACTTTTCGCCTGTTAACTATCTAAACAATTATATTAAAGTTTCTGTTTAACCTCTGTCGTGTTCTACGAAGAAGTGTAGTTTGTTGCTTTCGTTTGATAAAGAGTAGAAACAAATATACAAGTTGATTTATTGATTGCAGATTATTTATAAACTTATTTCAAATATGCACAACTCAATCTAAAATGAGAAACTGCAAGGCTCTAAAATGATGTTATTATAAATTTTACTAGCATTTTTTTGATTCGAATCAACGATTTGACTATCAAACAATTTTTTTCGATTCAATTCGACATACAAAATGAAAATGATAATTTTTTAACCTTATAGGATAGTTGATTAGATTATCCAACTAACAATAATTTGACGAATTTTTATACTCGACATATACACAATATCTCAGAGTATATTAATTTTAGTCTAAAGTTTAAACGCTAGAAAATATTGAAACCCAAACCAAAATTTTGTCAGAAAGATCGTCATCTAGATCGAAACAAATCAACTCTAAAACGAAAAAGAGGTAGCAAATTTTGGTGACGAATTCTATGCATACAAAGACTTTCAGTTCATTGATCCACATGACCCAACTTTTAAACCATAAAGAATAAAAATTCAAAGAAAAAAAACCTTTGTTTTTTGAAAAGAAATAGCTTTTGTTTGAAACATTTTTCCATTAAATGTTTGGATTCGCCACAATTTTTGCTAAAATTTAGTTAATTAACACATATATAATTACAATACATATAATTATTATTATAAACATTTATAACTGTATAGGCTGAGTATTCTATGAGTGCTACTGATTAAAAAATTTCAAAAATTGAGACTTAAATATAATATAATGTCGAGTATTTAAATAATTAACTATGTTTATTTGTTATATTCACTTGTTTTAATAATTGTATATAAAATACGAAATTTTAGAATAAGTTACTAATAATGAAGTAAAAAATTGGTATTTGCCGTGATTTGAGTGATACTTCAAGGTCCTTAATAGTACGGCAACCATCTTACTTTGTAATCTACAATAGTAAACTCTATAAACTGATGGTATAATAATGATAGTAATATTTTGAGTATTCTCATATCATAACTATTTTTAAACTACATTCATTCTATAACAACGATGTAATAAGTTAGAATATTCAGCAGATATTTAAAATATTACAATAATTTAATATGAGATGTTACGAACTCATATACTCGCAATATTGTAATAATACTTATAACATTATTATCTAATAACTAAATATTATAACGTTAATAAGACAAGTTTATTAGGAATTCATATGTGTTATTAGTTGAACTGCTAAAAACAAGAAGCTGTTTTATTATGATGTGTGTGTATATACAGACAGACTGTAATCATATACAGCTTAAATTTAAGCTAAAAACAAACCATTAAGTCAATAATATTCATGAAAACAGTGTGTTTGGTTATGTAAATGTACATTGTTAAGAAGTTTTAAAGTTTATGTTAAAAATATTTTCATTCGCTTTAAATACATAAACAAAGTTCGTTAGCGCTTCTACTTTTCAAATTTTAATTTGATTTAAAGTATATATAGTTATGTCAATAAGACATTTCACCTTCAACTCATCCAGAACATCATCAATTTTAATGATTCTTTTTCTTTTAACTTTGTTTTATATTATTTAAAGAATCGAGATGGGTTAAAATTTCTCCTTCAAAAATAATTATACGAATCGAATTAGCAACGCGATACTTTTTGGGTTATTTGTGGTTGTTAATGTCAGTTTTCCATTTAAAAAAATAAATTTTTTAAACGATCTTTCACAAAAAAAAAATTAGAAAACCTTACATTTTATTGCAAAAATTGTTAGTATGAAAAATGGAGCTGATAATAAAATAAGATTAAAAGAACTATATTAATTTTACTATAATATCAAAATTAACTGGTTTTCAAAAAGTTAAAACATCCGGGGGGCGGTAACGATTTAATAAGACGTTTTTTTCATTACTCATTGGATTTTACTATGAGAATGAACAGTTTACAAATTCAACTTCAGTTAAGGAAACTATAATCGCTTTCACTCCCAAACAGATAAAATAATATGTTACATTTTATAGATTTTATCATGCTAAATTTACAAGTATACGCTAAGTAACTCGCTTTTTTGGTTTCAGCTAGTTATCCCTTTTTGTTTGTGAGTAATTCTATGAACACATACAATGCAAGTACTTCTATATTATACTCTAAAAATTTGTTTGTAGTGAATAGTGCCTTAAATACGTATCACACTTATGCTAACATAAAAAACTTATGATTAAATTTTTATACTCAAGAATATGAGGTTAAGGTCTGGTGCATATTGCGGCGCTTGTGGCACAGCGACATGACGTGAGTGACCTGACACGATCACGCCACACGCGTCGTGTTAGGAAACACATATTGCCACGCATTTCTCCCGCCCAGTATTGTTTCTCGGGTACTGTGCCACGCGTTTGTCACATCTAGCCAGTCGCCCAGCATAGCCTCGTATCGTCACCCATTCATTTGTATATGTTAAAAAAAATTGCGCAATGCCATGTCGCGTCTCGCTGTGCCACATGCACCGCAAAATCCGCAAGGCCTTACAAGAAAATTTTTTTAGATGATAAGAATTCAATGACAATTTTACACAATATAATTACACACGGTTATATAATTTTGTTTCATATATTCAGTATGAAAATACCAGCACAATCATAATTATATAAATATTTAAACGATTGTTATCTAACTTTGATAATATTTCGCTTGGTTTGGGTATTTTTCGTGTCAATGTCTTAACAGTTGCACAAACGTTAAAAGAATTCTTATAAATAATACAAAATGATTGTGCTAACTTAATAGACAGTTTAATAAAAATTAATTATCATGATAATTTTTTTTATACTTAGAAAATAATAATAAATCTACTTTAATATATGAAGGCGTACATTAATCCGATTAAAAGCTTTTTTTGCCATTGGATAGATTTAGAAGAGAATAAAAATAAATTATTTACATTTTATATTATATATATAAATATATATATTTATATATATATATATATATATATATATATATATATATATATATATATATATATATATATATATATATATATATATATATATATATATATATATATATATATATATATATATATATATAAATATATATATTTATATATATAAGAAAAAAACTAGGATTTCACTAATAAATAGTAGCTAGAAGTATTATTAAGTGACCAAACATCATTTTAGATGAATTATTAGTGACAAATACTCATATGACCTTAATATTAGGTAATATATTAGTTTCACCATTCCCAATACAGAAATAAATTACCAAGCTTCAAGGCAAAATGCACTTACAAATTTTATTTGGTAAAACGATAACTGATAAATCTTAAGAATATAAAAAGAAAATGTTTTGAAATTTGGTATGCAAAATTTGACATAAAAACGAGGAGTTTTTCGAAAAACTATTAATCAAAATTCGATTACATATTTAAAAATATTTCTTCGAGGAAAAACACTTCGTTAAGTTTTCATGTGAATATTGTGCATACCAAATTTCAAAATATTTGTAGAACTAATAATTTGAGTTATTTGGGCGCGAAAATTGAAAGATTTTTACAGAATGGAGGGTGCTTATACAGTACAATCCATATCAAAATAAGTGCACAAAATTTCGCGATAAGTTTTAATCTTCATTCCTAACTCAAATCTGCAAAAGCACAATTTCTGAAAGTAATTATTGTCGTCATCATTGACTACTTGCGTTGTTTTATAGTTATAGAGTCTTTTATAGTGCAAATCATCTAGTTATTCAATAACAATTTGGTCAA
The DNA here is from genome assembly GCA_020423425.1 of Chrysopa pallens. Taxonomy (NCBI): domain Eukaryota; kingdom Metazoa; phylum Arthropoda; class Insecta; order Neuroptera; family Chrysopidae; genus Chrysopa; species Chrysopa pallens. The sequence continues at coordinate 81,030,391 of CM035591.1, forward strand.
TTTGGTGGATGGTATCAACCTCGATTTTCAGTTTAAATAATACATAGAAAATCAAACAATTTTATTGAAATTGCCTTATCACGAATTTATAAGGATCGTTCTTAAAATATGCATATTTTGAAGACCTTTGGAATGATGCTGCCCTGTTGATGTTGAACCATTGATGAGTCAGAACCTAATAATGATATTATACTACATATAGTATTGGATGATATCATCGTAAATATGAAAGTAAAAACAAAATGAAAACAATTGAAGATAACAACTAACTGAGTTACTTGTTTAAAGACCCGACACATGGGTTTGTGAATCACAACAAATACAAACACACATTCACTTAAAAAAAAAACATAAACAACTTTAAAAAAAAACATAATTATAATTTTTATGTGAAATTGTGTCAAATCAAAATACTTTTTCAAAAAATGTATCAAACAAGAGTTTTTTTTATATTTTAGAACTTTGATTCTTCTGGTTTCAAAGATGGGTAATGGATCTATGCGATCCAGTGGATCGACCGATTTTGCTAATTGACGAGTTTAAACTCATTTTTAGGTCTAGAATACGACTTCATAAATTCTGCTCACTACTTTTCTTCGTTTTGTAGTTATCTTAAATTTTTTATTACAGGCGAACAGAATGATTAGCCTATTCAAGTGATTTTACAAACACCGATACCAAAATTTTGTTAGTGGCTTGAATAATTTTTAACTAATTTTAGAGTAAATTTAATATGCCTTCATATACTTCATATAATATAATAAATGACAAACTAGATTATTTTTGAATTTAAAATATCGAAATGAAACAACACAAAAATCGATTATACAACAACTGTTGTATATAACTTTTTTTTTTTTTGTGAATTTCATGTAGAATGTGTTTTTGAATTAATCTTTTATAAATCCCATGAACTTGTGTTGCCAGCTAAGGAGTGTAAGTAAGTATGTACACTCACAGTCAGTGTACTGAACACTGAACTAGCTAGCTAACTTCACAACAAAATATTATCGACAAATATGTAGAAAGCAACTCTTTTAAATACATTGAAGGACCTCCATTTATGGCATTATTCAGTATTATGTATGTTTGTTTTTTTTATACTTAAAATTTATTTTTATTCCATTCAGTAAATCCTTTTTTAAGTATCGGATGATTCTAAAATCTATCAAATAAGGTAAGAACATTAGTAAGAGAGTTGGTAAAAAATTATTGATATATATTTGCAACAGTATGAATATTTGTGTAAATGTTTAGCAATATCAGAATATAAAACCGAATACCTGGTGTAAGAATGTTTATCTTCTGTTTTAAAAAGTGTCCAGATTTTTCAAAAGTCGAAATTGATCCAAAAGGCAACAAAAATTTAGAGGCAGTAAAATTGCGTTTAACTTAAAGGATACAAATGCTAACTTACCTGACTAAGCTCACAATGGAAAGTATTGAACTTATTTCATTGTAGAATTATGGATTCTCATGAAAATAATTTTTACAAATTTACTATTTGCTTTAAATAGATGATTGCAACTACTACATTCCTCTAGGACATAGCAAAAAAGAAGTGAAAGCCTCATGTTAAAATTTGCTACCCAAAAAGTGATTTTTAACACCCAAAAGCATAAGAGATCTTGATTTACTAAGTTCAAGATATCCAATAATTAATTTTACAATGAAAACAATCACATGGTCACCAGTTAACATTGAACGCCAAACGATTGTTACCAAATTTCAGATTTTTAAAGCAGCGTATACATGTACACCGTTCGCACGTAACGTAAATCTGTACTGGTATGTATTACATGTTACATGTTTCGAAACCAATGGTCTGTTGATGTTGCTGTGTGTTGCATAGAGTTCCATCTGTTTACCAAGCAGAGTATCATCACTTTAATTATTTATGTTTTAAGGAGTTTTGTTTATGTTGATAAATTTTAGTAAATTAGTAGTTTGTTCGTTCCACTCCACACAATAAAAATGAATAATTTTTACGGATTACGCCATGGCTTTGCAAATATTGCGTTGTTGAGTCCACACTATTCGGAACCACACCTAGCAATATCTTTAGATGAGAATCAAATTAACCGAGAAACGAATTTTGGGTACGCGATTAACATCGTTGCATATAAACTTTTGTTACACGACAGTGTTATGCGTTCACGTCCACACAAAGGTGGCCATTATGCGTCAAAGTTGCGATACGGTGATACATTACACGTGAATGTTGCACGTGTGTACGCTATTATTACTAGTTAACCATGTGGAATATTAATGAGTAAGGAATTCAAATTGTAACTTAAGATGCAAACAGGCGAAAGTATCAAAACTACTTCTTAATTACCAATCAATTAGATAAAAACTATGATTATCTTAATTGTCAATCATTAATCCCGAATTAATCACTGATTCATTAATATATTGAGTAGTTTCTTAAGAATTTTACGGCATATAGTGTAAAATATAATAATTTTACTCGGTGATACTTATTTTCAAACGTAAGAATAAGAATCCCCTCTTTTCGAAAGGTAATCGCCAAGACTAAATTATAAATAGTTTTACTATTATCAAATCTAACATTCGTAAATACAAACGTGGTATAACGTTTTAATATCCTTATCCTAGAACTTAAAAATGGTTATAATCTTGAAGCCTGAAAACAGTTACTTTTTAAGATACATTTTACATAGAATGTTAAAATAATTTATGAAATTAGGGTCATAACGCAGGAACATACTAATGTCTTTTACCATCAGATCAAATTGTGATATCCAATACAATTGAAATGCTTACTATACAGATTCTAAAATATTTTTTAAATTAGAATCACCTATACATATAACAACTCTAATAAGCATTCTTTCTATATGAAAATTTTTATCGAAAACAAAATATCTTCAACTCTGTTACACTCGTGCAACTAGTAACAGATGATAAAAAACAAACCTGTACTCCACACTTTAAGCTGCTATAACATTTTCTACAAAATATCCATCCATTCGATAGTGATATACACACTCAAGTGTAACATTTTCATATATATTTTTGCTAGATCCCTATTTCTTATCTTTTATTGTATTTTAAAGCCCTTTTACACACAGAGAACACATCGTTGTGAATGAACTCAAACAAAAATAAAAATTGCGTACATCTTACCAAAAGGATTTGATTGTCTACTGATGATATCATTATTTCGTGTTTTATACGTGGTTTCAACAATCATTTAATATAATTTTTGAAATTTTTATTGTATTTCACGAGATAGTATAACAAAATTTACAACTTTGTTTTAAATCTTTTTTTTTTTTTACTAATTATACAATCCAGGATTACGAGCCACACAACAGTATGATTTGAAAATAGCATAAGCTCAACAAGTTTGATGGGAAAGGTAACTATGATTTACAGTCCTTAACAATGGCTATGACGAAATACTCACGGAATACTTCCATACAATGCCTAAAAACAATTTGAATTAATTTTAAATTGACATGTAGTAGTTATCACTTATAGCCTAAACTATGGCCTGTCGCAATATCAATGCGAAGACCAAAAATTATTATTTTCAATATTTTCACTTATCAAGAAAATAAGATTACTATTAACAAGACTATGATCAAACTACAGGGTGCATTAAACTTAAAATGGTCAAAAGTTGTTAACAATCTGGTCTATGATGAGAAAAATGCGAAAATGAAAGTTCCTTGCATTACTTAACTTCTTTCAAAAAAAAACCATGTATAATTTATTTACTCGAGAAACAAGAATATTTTGAAGGATAATATTAAAAATCTCTACCTCAATCAACACTCAACAAACAAATTATACTTTCGATATTTATAGTGAGAAATTTTGTAAAAAAAAAAAAAGAAATTCTGTTTTTAAAATAACGCCGCTATTGTAACTTTGTTGCAATCGAATTTTTATATTATAAATTTGTTGTACTTTGTTCTTTCAGGCTTACTTATTAAAATTTGTTGAATAGGATCTATAATTTTTAACAAATTTAATTTTTGTAATACTTATAGTAAATTTGTTAGTAAATTTTTGTCAGAAACTTTAATAATGAATACAAAAAATATTTATATGTGTGTGTGGGTGGATGCTATCATTAAAACGAAACAAACTTTGTTTATAAACATTTAAAACGAAAATTTTTATATAAACATAGTGCCAACTCATAAAAAACACATGTACGATGGTCAAATTCATGAGTATAGTCGGTCAGAAAAATATTTTCTTTAGTTTCAAAAATATAAAACTTTTTTTGCAAAATATTAATAACTGACGTTAAAAAATTAGAGTACACAAAACACTTAAAATTTAATCACGCTAAACTTTACTATCTTATGTTTAAAGTCTTACCAAAAGCATTTTGTTTTCGAATAAGGATGAAAAAGAGATTATAAATAAGTAGATTTAGTCCCTATGTTTCCGTTTATCAAATACAATTTAGAGGTAAAATTGGAGGCAGTGTAATAATTTCAGAAACTAATCTAGGTGATATATAAGTTGCAAAAATGTATTTTTTAAACTTCAGAAACATAAATCTGTGGCAATAACTTAATTTAATTTTCTTCAAAATTTCCCATTCAGATTTTCGATTTTTCTAAAATATTAATTTTCTGGAATAAACGATTTTAATAAATTTTAAAAAACTTTTGTAGATCACGGATGTGAATAAAAAATTTCATTGAAATCGGATAAATGATTCACGAGCTATTGCTATTTAAGTGAAAAATTGGAGGTTAATTTCGAGCGCTGTATCTCCGAAATATTACTTGATAGGAAATATGATTGAGAAATAGGACCATCCTGACCCCTTCGTCTATTATTTACCAAACTTTGTATATAGTAGTTGTGTAGCTTTGAGTCTGAATGATGTTAACATTTTAAGAAGTTGCAAAACGTTTAAAAAAAAATTTGGAAATCCAAAAAAAAACAACTTTTTGTTAAAAATATAATACTTTTCAGTAAAACGATATCTTTTAAATAAAATCGGGGATTTTTCCAATGCTAAAACAAAAAAATTGAATAGTCATTGTTACCATTTTCTACGTCGTAGCACAACTTGTTACAGTCGGTAAGAGTTTAATTTATTAATTTTTCTCAAAAAGCCAATGTCCCCTTTTGAATTTGTTTCTTTTTTTTTTCTTGTTCTTTGAATAAAAGCATCTCTTGACACATACACACAGCTCGTTCAAAATAAATGTGAATAAAATATATTTGTGAATAAACAAAGACAGTAGTATTTATATTGATTCGGTAAACTTCGTTGTTGGTTCATTACATTCATATTACATTATATTATGTATGTGACTGACTTAAGAGAAATCTCGCTCGCTTGCGTCTCAAGGCTGCATTTTCGCATTTTAATGTCGTACCGACTGATCGTGTATACTACATGTGTATGTATGTGTGTTTGAGTGTGAGTTTAAGTCTGAGTGTAGACAACATTTTTTGTACTTGCTTGGTTTTTTTTTTGGATTTATTTTTTGCCACAACTCTGAATTCTCCACACACATTCGTATAAAAATATTATTACAACGGTATCATCGGATACGCGCTGCTTCTTCATGTTATTATCATGCAAACGACAAAAATATCAATTTATAGTAGCTCCTGATCGGAGCTGAGTATGCAAAATTCAGAGTTTTAATATCCAAATATCACAATTTTTAAGCAGATATTTTCATATCTTGCCTAGTTGTGACTGTAGTTCATATGAAAACTTTTAAAACTTCAGAAAAACCTCTACAAAATATTTCAAATAAATACAAAAGTTGTAAATGTTTTTATGACCCACAACTTTGCCAATTAACTTTTTTCTTGTAGTTTTTGCAGAAAATCGAGATAAAATCTTAAAAACTCACCCCCTTCCACTTCCCGATCTTGCGTAAATTATTTTTCCTTTCATTTTTGTTATATTATATTGTTTCCAATAGGCTTCATCCTGCTATATTTTTTATGGTTCAAAAATGATTGATCCTGGTCTATATACATGAAAAAATGTAATGAGTTTTTTTTTACTTTAATGATCGATTTTCTCACTATTTGACTGTTAGTGTTTTGTAAATTCAACTGCGATTTGTTCCCCATCGTAATTGGTATCAAATGTTCCATTATGACTGATAATCCCATTCAACCACTTCAGATAAAAAACAAAAACTTTACTCTATTTTTGGAAGGTATATTCAAAAACGACTAGTTTTACGGTATATTTGGTGTCCCATCCTGTCTTTGTTTCTCTCCTTGGCCTCTCAATTCTCCCAGAACACCACAGCCGTATAGGATGATCGTATTAAAGAATTTTATACAGATGTCGCGTTTGTGTATATATTGTAATACTGTTTATATTTATTTCCAAATGGAATGTAACGATTCATTTTGTAAAAATGTTTCTTAACGATTTTGTATGCCAATAAAATTATTCGTAGGTATTTCAAATATTTTCAAACGGACTAACTTTATGCTGAATCACATACACACTACTTTCAATTTAGATATTGTCCGTCTGTGTGGCTTTAAGTTTTTTAACTCTTATTTTCAGATGTAGTACTTTTTTTTCCAAATTACATAAGAGTTTAATATTATTTCATTTAAAGTAGTAACCAATAGCTTAAATTCATTGAGAAATTGACGGAATAAGTTAGGATACAATCATAATCAGAACGAAAATTCGGTGAGAAAATAGCGATTAACACTGGAATTGGTAAAATTTTGTTTCTCTACCATAAAATTAAGTTTTTATGTTCTCAGAGAACACGTATAGCCAATTCGAGCTTTCTAAACGGATCAAACTTGAGATAATTCGAGTCATTTTTATAATATTTAAACAAAAAATGGTTTATGTATATGTTGAGTATTTATGTATATATTCACTTCGATAACAATTTAACTTTACGACCTTTTCATTATAGTTTATATAAAAACGTTCGTTGCTAAATGACATCGAATATAAACTAAGAATAAATAATAACTTTTTACTAACTTAATAAAATAAACAAATTTTGTTAATGTAAACAATCGAAATAATTCGAGCGACATTTTTATAGTTTGCGGTAAAGAATTTGAATGTATAGGAAAATGTTTTCGCAATAATATTTCTGTTTTTAATATGTTGTTTTTGCCAACCGTTTCGACTTTGGCATATATTAAATCAAATTTTCGTAACAATAATTTATTATGAATTGTTGGTTCATTAAATTTTTATCGAAAAATAATAATTTATTTCAATGTAATTGTTTTATCAAAAAAAATTTAATTTAGTACTATTTTTTATGGGTCCATATCAATTGTGTATATAATGTTTCCAAAAAAAAAAATTTTTATGAATTTTTGTTTTTATATCAATAGTTTTGAAGCCTTTTTATACAATTGAAAATAAACAAACTCCCATATAGCATAATATGTTACAACAGCTCCCATTTTCCAAGTATTGGAACATAAATACATCAATAAATAGGATCAACCTATATCTATAGTTATGTTATGTGTATTTTCCAATTCCCAATTCACATAAAAATATAATATTTACGAGTACAGTTTTTATGAGTTTGGCAAAAAAAAAAGAAGATATATATTTATTATTATCTTCATTGAAGTTCCACATCGATATACAGGCAAGTTTTATAGTGGTTGGCTTATTACTTCAATGTACTGAAAAAGAATACCATATAAACCTTTTTGAATTTCATAATATGATACTTTTATTTCTGTGTCTCAACAATAAGATCTGCATAAAGTATGCATTCTTTTGGCTACCTTCAAAACAAATCACAAGTTTTTTCGAAATTTTGTCTTTTGGTAGATATTTACGGAACTAAAAAGAAGTATAGCAAAAGTCAAACTCTTAGGAACCTACTGAGAAATGTGCGGCGGTTCGTCATTTTGCGCAAACTGTCAATGTACGCGTGACGTTCAGCAGACGAAGGTGCTTAAGAGTATTATTTACCTGGTATATGACAAATAACGACTATGCCAAATAACGGCTCAATGGCCAATTAAGTAAAGGCACTAATACCTTCGTCCATTTGACTATTTAGACAAGAGGTTGTCAGTTCGAATCCAAGTAGCGGCAGTTTGATCATTATCAAAGTTGGAGTCCACATAAAACGTCAAAAATTCACAACCTCAAACAAATGGCAGAGTTATAAGCGAGTGACATATGAACGTTCGAATTACCAGCAAAATTATCAGGGTTTTTTCGTCATTCGGCTACGAGGCTCTAAAAACTGTAATAAAACAAACTACAATCTGCAATTTAAAAGTAAACTATGATTAATATTCAAAGTTTTCCACAAATAATCCGAAACTACAAATTGAATTATCTATCAATAAAATAACGGAAAACATCCAGAAAAATTAACGCAGTCCAATAGTTTTTATAGCATAAATAGACCATGCAAACACACATTTACTATACTATTGAAACAATCTGAACATAGAGGTAAAAAAAGGTTCCACCTTTTATATACAATCATTGTGAAGATTTGAATGCTTGTATGATGTGTCCTATTTTAAAATGTCACTCTAAAACTGTGTGTGAAATTAGATTATACCTCATTGATATTTACGTTCAAACTAATAATACACACAACCAACATTATTCAATGATTGTGCTTGCCTTTACATTGAAAAATTTTATTATTCAGGTTACGTATGTCATCCTTATCTAAATATGTTTTAAGGGTAAATATTTAAAATCAACTATATATATTGTAGAGAACATAATAATCAGTAATATAGGTAATAATGTATATATGTATACCATGTATGCATATTTGAATAGAGTGACATTTAAACAAAATGTGTGTATGTGATTTTAGGATAATTATGATATGATTTAAATAGCCCTTATGATTCTCTTTTAATATAAATACCCTTCTCGTATCATTTTTAATTATTGCAAAATATATTATCAGCCCTCCAAAAAAAATATTAAAATAAATTACAATGAGCTAGTTCGCTAGAGGTTTTTATAAATTTGGATGAAACTGGCTAATTAATATGAACTACACTAGGCTGTGTGTAAATAAGAAAATCTATAAATTAATAGATGAAGCGAAAACTTCGACCCCGAAAATTGGGCGCACGGAGGAGTATGAAATTTGACACACTTATAGTTTATATAGAGAAGGGCTAAAGAATGGTAATATTTTTTTTTTAATTATGGATAAAAAATACATTAAATCAATAACAAAATCATTACACACACTATGACACACTTATACCGTTTTGTTTACAGGCACGGGAATATGTTTTACATGAAGGCAGTGAGAGATTATGGTCGAATTTCGACCGCTGTAACGTGACTCTAGTAATTTATATTTATCCATCTAAAATTACGTATTAAGAGGATTAGGTACATAAATGTTCATAATTTATATATAATTGTCCTATTAAATATGAATGGGGCATGGAAATGTCATTCATCAAATCACATTTCAAAATAAGAACTGTGTTCATTTTTTTTTTCGCTTCGATTATCTAAAGAACAAATAATAATGTCAACGAGGATTTTAATTCGTCGCATAGCTACTACGTAACTTAAAACTGACTTTTCTACAAAATCGGTCCAGCATTATTTTGGTAAGGATAAATAAATAAAAAGAAAAAAACTAAAACGCTGACAAAAAATATCCATATTTGTAATACCTAATAAACAATTATATTGTCAATTATGTCCTCGTTGAGAAGTTCGTCGAGTTGACATTGCGGGTCGCACAAAGACCATTTATTAATAGTTTAATAACTACCTTATTAACTTATGATATTATAAAGTATAGGTAAAGTGACTAATAATTGGAAATTAATAAAAAATTGTTATAAATAAAGAATGAACATTATTTTTTAATAATCGAACTTCAAGTAAACGATTACTACAAAATAATAACACATTTGAATAGACAAAAAAACACACATAAAAAAGAAAAAAATATTATCTGCTTCCCAATAATAATCTAAGAACAAAACAAAAACGCGAGCGACCCATGTTTAATTGACCTCATATTAAAAACATAAAAAATAAAAATACGAAAAAAAACCAACAAACATTTTAACGTTTTAATTAAATCAAAACAATACGAGAAAAAGAATGCAACAAAAAAAATATATTATTTACAATTTAAATACGTCACAAAAATACGATTTAATTAGAAAGAAAAATAAAGAAAATAGTAAGTGAAAAACAGTGTAAAATAATTATAATGAGAAATTTGTTTAAAAAAAAAAAAGATAGAACATAACGACCGACCCAAGTTATGTAGTAATGTGTGTTCATGTAAAAATAGAACATATTTATTAATAACATATTTATTTAAATACAGAATGTTCAAAATATCTTAAGGTAATTTGTTTAGCGAGTTTTAGCGAACTTTTTATTGAAGGGTAAACTTATGTTTTTATTTTTAAATTCAACCATCTTTTCGGCTAGCAGAAGAATGCATTCTGGCTACAAGAACAGTCAAATATGGTAAGTGTGTACGTACTCAAATTCTAAAAAATTGATAATAACATCAGTCATAAGTTATAATAATAATTAACCGAAAGAGAGAAATATCTACAAATACAATACGCAGAGATAAAATTATAAATTTCAATTTTAATTCAAAATAATACAAATCGCAATCGATAAAATTAAGAAATACGCTGCCAGTAATGGATACCAATCTTCCTCGTGATGTACGAATGTACATTGCTTCCATGTTAGTTTGGTATTTTCATCAAACTCTGTGTCACCATGTCATACACATTTAAACATTTAACACACACGCATTCCTCATTCGTCAAATCGCAACAAATTTCCTGAAACAATTCCGTTGATTTTATGAGTTAATGGAGGAAAAACTTCATGAACAGTCTGTACATGATAATCGTAGTTTGCGTGGTGCATGCAGACGCAAACATGGCTTTTCAACAAGGTACCTACATGTGTAGGGCCCGTTTCATAAAAAGAGTATTTACGGATGTTATGAGTAAAGCTATTGGTATGACCATATGTCACGTGATTACATCTTCCTGTATGACAGTCAGTGACGGATGTAGTATCTTTCCGTCCAGGGAAAGATCGACTAGGAATCTAATGAGTTTTTACCTGCCCGTCGGGTAGAAGACACTTTGAAATGCAAACATAGTAATTTTCATTCACAAATACAGCACCTTATTAATAAGCTAAAATAGTTCTCCTTGCCCTAATTATTACTTCCACGAAGCCAGAAAAAAGAGATTAGAGGCTAGTTACTTTTAAGTTAGAATAAAAAACATGTTCTTTGCTGTAACGGGTGGGACATGAGTTAGACATTTAAAGAAGCAGAATAAAATCTAACCATAAAACTCTATGTTTACTCGCCACTAGTTTAAACTGCGTAAAATAAACTTATCACTTCCATGTGTAACGTTAAGCGCCAAACATATAGAAAAAAAGATATTACCATTAATCTTTGGTACTAAAATAAACGATTAAAATGAAAAAAAAAACTATTAAAATTCAAATTAAACCTATTGATAACTAAATATATGATTCATGAACTTCCTGTAGATAAACAATATAAAGCAGCTTATGATTTTTTACACCTAAGATGCCTTTTTCGCTGGAGAGACTCAAAGATTACAACTGATATTGCGTAATCAAGTATCGATCATCTTCCACTGCCTTACTTGCACCCTAATCTAAATAAATTCAAAAAATTTTTTGATTAGTTCCAACTAAAATTGAATTTAATATTTCTTTTTGATAAAATTTTTGAGAATCATTTACTCTCTCTTAACTTTGTTTGGTGTAGATCTTTGGTTATCTTCTAAATTATTCTTACCAATTTTAAAATTTGTTTACAAGAAAAGTAATTTAAATAACGAAATTAAAATGATTGAATTTATTCAAATAAATGATTTACATAAGTATACATTTTCAAGAATTATAATGTTATATTCAGGCATGATGTAATAAATATGCCTGAAATATCAGTACCACATGAATGTGATAATGATGAAAATTATACCTTATCCGATTTTTTATCAGTGGGTAACAGTGAGGCTACAGACAAGGGAGTTTAGTATGAGCAAGGAAAGAAAATTGTATTTTTTCTATTTTCATTTTAATAAATTACCTTCTACTTATCGCTACACAAAATTACACAACTAAAACTTTCCAAAAAAATTGTAAAAGAGACTTGATTAACCTAACTATTTCTATTTTTTACATCTGCATGCCTAAAATTTTTCGCATTCGCTGTCATAAAATTAAATGTGAGGCGAGAGCTACACACTCGACCTGATATTAACCAAGCAATAAATACACATAAACTGTTTTAGTTGTACATGATGATGTGGGTGGACCTCTCATTCTTTAACTACGATACAAATTCTATTATAAGCATTATATTATACATAACATAAATATAATATGAAAAAGCTCATTTAATATATATATATATGCGATGGTGTTATTTTAATGTAAACTTTTCCTTACGAGAGTTTTAACGATATTAATAAATGAAGAAATATATATTTATAAAAAAAAAAAATGAAATAACACCAACAGCAGGCAAAAAGCAGTAGTTAGCAAACAGCGTAATACAGCCACTTTTCATCATCTGTATGTGTGAGTGTTGTAATATTTTAAGTAATTAAAATTGTGCCCGCTCTTGCTTTAAATATGTTAACATTTTATATAAGAAGATTTTTAAGTAACCATTCATTACATACTTCTCCGAACTTCCGAAGACGATTATTTTAGGCTTAATATAATCGTAATACTGTTTTTTTATTAGTTATTACTTTTTTATTCCAAATGAATGAATGAGGTGCGGATAGATTAGCTTTAAAAAAAAAAAACTTATAAACCTGTCATTAAAAGAAACGTCCTATGGAAGCAAAAATCCAGGCTTTTTAGTACGTAAAATTTGAATGCGTATATTTTTTAGCCTGCTGAAATAAGTAAGAGTCCTTAAAATATCACACAAATATCAGGTTTTTCTGTAGTCTTCAAAAAATACAGGTTGAAAAGAAATTTAATAATGCATTGCGAATTGAAATAGAAGTACAATATGAAAACAAAATTCCTAGCTAATACAGGACTATTGCTAGTGACTTTTATTATCATGTCCATAGACGTCTTCTCGTTTGTGCATAGATTCATTAACAAAAGCTTTCGTTTCACGAAAAACTCTATTCCTCAAAAATCGAAATTTTTATCTTAATAATAACTTGAGTACGAAACCGTGATAATAATTTACTATTGTATGAATGAATCATCTATTGATAAACCGAATAACGTGTAAGCGCTGCAAGTTGTGTTTAAAATTTATGAATTAGAAAAGAGTTAATCGAACCATTAATTATTAAATTTCTGCGTTGATATCACATTTAGATACTTCATTAATTTATCAAAATTCATGACACATATTTTAAGAAATATGAAGATTGGGGACACCCTTTTGGTATATTTATATATAAATATTATTGAATATATAAAATTTGTACATAAAACCGAATATCATAAAAATATCGTTTTGGATACATACAACATACATATTCGTAATTTAAATGGAATATTTTCAATGTTTATTTATCTCACATGTAGAACAGAACATTCAACATTCAGGGATGAACAAAATTAATTATTATTTAATTGAAGATAGTTGTAGTTATTTCATAATTATTTATATTAAAATTATTTTATACAAAATGATATCATTTTTAATTACTTAATGATTTATTCGCATTTACACAGTATGATCTTAAATTTAGCATAACAATGTGTAAACGTAATTTTTAACTTACAGTCAATATGGATAAAACTTGAAACTTTATGTATACAACCCACGAAATCAATTAACTAGAAAAAATCATTAAAAACCACTCTTTCCTGCAGCGTCTATCGAAAAAGGCATAAACATTAAAATCATTATATCTCAAATGGAGTTACAGAATAAAGCTTTATTCGTTGAGCACACATACATATACAAATCACAATTTTTTCCAGAAAGATGGTTAGTTAGCCAAAACGTACACGAGGTCTCAATCGAATGATTTCATGCATGGAGGGAATGATTTCAAAATTGAGTTAGAAAAGTAGGTAACATTTCTCTATATTTTAAATATATATTACCTCATATTTTATTTAGTTCAATGTAGGCAGAACCACTTAATATAACGTTTGGAATATGAAAACAATGCTTCTACTTTAAAAATTCGATAAAAAATTAGAAATTAGATTCTAGTGTCCACACATCTAGTTTCTAAATATTTATATATATTATAATCCGTATGACGTGAGAAACAAATAACTAGAAATTCTTCACGATTAAAGATTCGAAACAATCCATTAAGCCCCTTCGAAAAATTCAAACATTTAATGACTAGTAAGCCTACTTCCGCGGCAATTTTTATTAATTCTTCTAATTGTTTCGGAAGAACACTCCACCTCGAAAAAATTGAAAAAAATTATCATTTTGCAATATTGACAATTCAGACTCGATTATTAATATAGCTACTAGCTATTTCCTATAGTAAAATAGAAAAACGGATTGATTAAACAATTTTAACAAAATAATAATCATGAATAATAAAATCAAAAATAATAACTAAATTTTACAAATAGTTTAGTATTATATTTCCCTTTATCTACGGTTTATTCTATACATTTTATAATCGAAAATACGTGTACATTTAAGATTCTTAAATCAAAAATCTTTTGATGTTAGTAGCATTTTATTCACAAACAAATGGCATTTAATAGTTTTAATTAATAGAAAATACATATCTATTTGTGTTATTTAGTTGTTTTTGATAATTACTCAACCATGTTTTGGCAAATATTTTCAAATGGGAAATGGTAGGTGTGTGAAATTATATATATTCTGCGAACGCAGAAAGAGGATGTTGATTGCTACTGCTACATAGTGTACGCTTATAATAATTTAACGGGAAGTTTATATAAACGAATTTCTCAAAAATAAAAAAACATACATCTCTGCGATCTTTTAGAAAATATATTATAACACACACATCTGTATAATTTCAATTTCAAAACCACTCACTTGTTTTGTATCTATATCTGTTTCATTTTACTATATTCTATGCACATATGAATGTCTCTTTTAATCATTTCATTCATGATTTCTTAAGATTCCGTATATTCTTATCGTTTTTACAATTTTCTTTAAATATAAAAACTCAAACCTTACTATGGAAAAATACTAAAAATTGGATGATATTATTCTCCGAAATTACACTTATGTTCAGAGGATAGCTGTATATATTTTAAAATAAAGGGTTCGTTTTCTGGATTATCATTTGGAACTACAGTCAGTCATATAAGTAATTATTCTACTATTCGAAAATTTTATATCGGATTCGTTTACTATTACGGATGTATTTTCAATTCGGATATACGGAAGTTTCGATTACGAACACGGAGTTCCATAACTTCCTTGGTTATTCGATTAAATGTACCAATGAGCTTTATCATATCCAACACGACACATCAATAAAAAAAACATTTATGGGTTGACCACTTTTTTCCGTTATCACATCAAAAATATCGATTTGATTCATATATAAAGCCTATATCCATAATAACGAATCGATTGACACATTCATTAAATTCGATTCAGTAGTTTAACCACTGCATAGCAGTGTAACATACGTATATACATGGATAAACAAACTTCTAAAATCATAACCCTTCTTTTTGTCGAGTTAAAATTCAGATTTTATTTCCTAGAATTAATCAGCCTTTAATATAGATTTGCTAATCTATTTGAATCTATCTGAAGTCTTCTAAGCCATACGATGCTGTAAATACACAGAAAGGACTAAGTATGTTTTCTTGATGAAAGCTAAGCTTATTCATTAAGTCTACAACCCATACAGACAGTCACTATTATTTAAATAGTTAAAAAAAAAACAATATAGAAATCCAAGATTAAATGAATAATACAAAAATTTCTGAAAAGTTCACTTTGATATTTCACATTCTTGTTGATGACAGTGACAGTACATATTTGCTTAATATAAGTGTATGATGTATATCCTTAATTCTTTTATCAAGCACTTATTTTTTCATTCAGTGTTTGAATTAAATAACAAGCATAGATTCTAATTCAGATATTTACATCAAAGTTTTGTGTACATCATGATTTTATAAGATACACGATAAATACTAGGTAGAACTTTATTCATAGAACCATTAAAATAAATTTATTACACACTTAATCGATTATGTTTCATATATATACGAAACCATAGCATATACACTAAATACTTATACAAAAATGTATCTCATATACGTAACAGCATAATGATAAGTAGATGTGAGCAATAAATTCGCGATGTTGTGTATTTTGTTATGCTAACCATACAAGCTGGTTGTTACATAGCGACCGTTATTATTATTGATAATAGACTGTATGTATATCTATGTGGCTTTTCGAATTCGATGAAATGTATAATTCAAATTCTCTACGTTACGTTGATACAATTTATAATACACAGAATAAACCATAAAAGGATTTTACATTTGTGATTTAGAATGAATGACAATCATAATTATGTTTACTCTAATTAATATTATTTAATAATATTCGACGAAGAATGAAATAGATTAATACATTCAGGATTTCGTATATTCATTCATAATACTTTAATGTAAATAACGTATTCTAGACGTAAAACAGTCATATGGGGCTTCTACAAAATTATTTTCTACTCAATATAATTTTAACTTCTACAATTATACTTTAAATACTCGTATTAAGAGAAGTATTCTCAAATGAGAAACGAGCTCATCATTGGTATTACTAATAGTTTCTTGGGTTACATTATGGATTACTTTACCAATGGCGAATAACTTTAAATCAGGTATTTGGATAGTCGATCTTTGCGCTATCTGGTGTTTAATTTTTTTTTAATTCTAGGTTCTAAAAAATCCTTTTACCATAGAAAAATTGATCCACTGTTTTTTCGTTATAAATAGATAATTGGTATATAAAAAAAGATAGCTTAGATTAAAATAACCTAGACTGCTTCTGATCTAAGTTGTGCTTGTCAAGCAATTGGGATATTAAGGCGTTAAGTTATATACAAAATAATATTACTAGATTTGCTTGCAAAGTTGAAATTTATCAAACAAACTTATAATTTATATAATTAATTTTAAATTTATTAAGAACTATTCGTTGTTTAAAATCCAGTTTGTTCGAAGTTGAGATTAATAAAAACACTTTTATTAAGATATTAATTAACATAATATATTGTTTATGTTTCAATTACAAGTAGTTTAGTAAAATATTTTTTATAGAAGTCTCTGGAAGTTATAGGCGATGACAGGTACTGCGCTTATCAACTCCGGGCGATGTTCCACAGATCGCTGTAGATTAAAACCACCCCTAGGTTATTTATAGCTTTAATTCTTTTTTTTTATATATCACTATCTGCTTTTACAGTTAAAAAAATACTCGAGATGGTAAATTACTTCATTAGTCTACATTTCAACAATTTTATAATAGTAACTTTAACTGTCATATTTCTCATGCTATTTTACTAATAAACTCTTTTAATATTACCGACAAGCTTACTTTCAATTAACCGATCCCATTGTCGATGTAATTACTAATATAAACTTAAGTTATTACTTACAAGTTTATAAACGTCGCACTTATAAGCTTATATTATAATATAGTGAATTTGGAGGGAACTGCAGTTTTCTCTCAAAAAATTGATGTTTGATCCCAGTTATAAAAGTCAACCCGTCAAAATATGCGTAATTGCACTGCAGCGGTGTCATATAGAATTTTTTATAATACTGTAGGTTTTACTGCATTCAACGAAGTGTCGAATAGAAAATTTTATGACTACAATTTGTAGCAAAGTACTTGCACATAAAACTTCAATAAAATCTATTTTCCATTTGGGTTCGTTATGTTCACCTTTTCATTTAACTTACGTGGATGAGTGAAGGTACTAAGCTGGTTCGAACATTAAAGTATTATCCACAACATACAATATCCTGAATAAATTTCAGGGTATTGTACGCTTAATAAATGCTACGCTTATAATAATCTTAAAGTTAATTAGAAGATGATATTCTTAATTAATAATAATTAATGATATTTTCGCACAAAATAAATGCTTCTTAGAAACATATGTACTTTGTAGAATATTGATACTCATAACACACAATATAATTAATTAAAATAATAATTAATATTTCAGTATATATAGCAAATTTTAAAAATCATTTAAATGAGTATGTCTGTATTTTATTATCCCAAAAACTTTAAGTAAGTACATTTGTTTGTATGCCATATGAAGTTAAATCTTTTATAATAAAATATATAATATAAAGACATCATTTTAATTTCAACTTTTATTACATTAATTGATATTAATGTATCCAAAAATATTATTTGCCCCTCTTCCTTTTTCATTTAAATATAATGCCTGCTGCACATTATAATCTAAGCTTGCTTATTTTAATTAAAAACTATATATTATATTGACTTATACCAGTGAATAACTTTTTTACGATCATTTTAAAAGTCAAACATGTTTATAACACCATAACACTAATTTGACTCTAAATGTGTAGTCAATGTATCTCTTTTCAGACAAGTTTCAAACTTAAACAATTACAGATAATAACTAACAGAGTTAATTGTTTAGGTACTTGTCATATGATTGAATTTCATTGTTCGGGCAATTTTTAATTAGCAGTCATAAAATACTATAAATATCCGATCTATACAGTTATATATGTAATAATTGTATGTATTGTTATTACCTATATTTGTTTAGTAGCCAAATTTGAGCAGCTAAAATTGTGAACAACTCACACATTTTACAAAAAAAAAAAAACCTTTCAAACAAAAGTTGTTTGTTTCAAAAAAAATAAATATATTTTGTATAAGAACTTCTCTTCTATCTTTTATAGTTTGGTCATGCTTTCTATCATTTTAATGGACCGATTTTGCCCATTCACGAATTTAAACGCACTTTTGATCTTTTTGTTTTTGAGTTATTGTGATGACGGACGGGCGTACAGACAGTCGGAAATGGACTAGTTAAGTGTTTCTACGAACATCTATACCAAAATTTTATTTGTGCTGTCAATATTAGGTAGTATTACAAACTTTAGATAAAAACTACTATACTATGACATATTATGTTTGTCGAGTATAAGACCAGAAATATCAGGCGAATCACTTAATTAGGGATATCAATAGCTAAACCATCATCAATTCAGAAATTGAGTTTATATTTGAAAATAAAATCATTATTTTTGAGTAATTAGGTAAGAACCGAATGTGAAGAATGTGTAAGTTGATTAAGAGCTAATAAAATAAATTCAACATATTTTAAAGACTTTTTGCAATTATACTTGTCTAACGTGCAAAAGTGATACAAACCTCTGTTTAATTTCAACGTCTTATATAGATTTTTTGCCCTTTTCACTAAATGGTAAATTTAATTCAACTTGTTGCACACAAAAAGTATTCAAATATTTATAATTTTAAAATGTTTTTCGATACTTAAGACTTATGTGTAACCGGCACATTTAAAACAATCACAAGAACTTTAATTAACGTTTAAGTAGACTTAATAAATGGAAACATAAAATTGTTTCAATGTTACATCTTGTACAGGAAATGAACTAAGATTGACGACAATTATGAAGCGCAAAGAGAAGCGATGCGATACAATATTACAACTATGATAAATCAAAGCTATTTAACTGTGTAATAAACATATATACAAATCTAACATTTTATATGCTCCAATTGTATACCTATTTTGATTTGTTTAGAAAAATCAATATTAAGCTTCTCAATTTGTATTCATGCGTCAAAATTTATTCAACATTTGAATGACGCTTGATTTTGTTGTTGATATTCTTTGGAAAATTATTCAATGTGAAGTGAACTGTTAACTGTTTAGCTCTATATAGGTGAACCCCCTTTATGTTAATATGACCTGGCGTATAATATTGAATCAGAGTATCTGTAACATAAAAGTTACTTATCCCATATGTAGAACAAATACATTTAATACAATGAAATCCAAATTTACTTTATTAAAATTTCTCATTGCTTATATAATTCATAAAAAATAATTTTTGAATTGATTTTTTATAATAACTATTTAATAAATACTTATTTTAATAAAACTTTAAATTCAAGATTTTTGGAAAATTTAGAAATGAGGATTAAAAAATGAAAGTTCATTTAGAAAAACCAATTATTTAAAAAATTAAATCTACCATGCCACTATAACTCCAAGTCATATTCACTATTGAAACGAATAAACAGTGTTTTATAAATTTTTCAGTAATTGAGTCCTCACATTTGTTGATGTGCTCGTTGTCGACATATAAAATGATTTTGAATGTAACACACAGTTTTTTCAACAATGAAAACTCAATAGAGCTTTTGGTCAAAACAGTTAACACATAAACATAAACATTTACTTTACTTACATAATTAAAATAAAAAAGTTTGAAAAAAAAATATTTTCAGAGTACTCATTTTTCGGACAAATATTAATATTAGCCGACGACATCTCTAACATATAAACTATAATTTAAAACACCTAGGAAACAAGAACATCACCTTTCCGCAGAGTTAATATAATCTCACACAACAATATGGTAGGTTACACTAGTATTTACTAAATAAATTTATAAAATATTTATAAATATGACAAAAAGAATAAAAAAAATAAAATAAAATAAAAACAAAACATTGTATCAATAGTCTGTCCATCTCTCGCGCCGGTTTGTCTATCTACTTTCACTATCTAAAAGCCAAATGTAAGAGAGAATGTTATCTATTTATATTTTATTTTATGGTTGGAGTATCACTGAAAGAAATAACGGAAAAAAACAATGCTAACTTTTTTGTTTTTCATTTGTTATGACTTAGAATGCTTTTTTTCTTGTTTCCAACCTAATAAATAAAATTCTTCAATGAAGTAAATGCCTATATAATTCAAAATGCTCAACGTTCGGACAGCAATATTTAAAAAAAAAAATCATTCGAATTTATATAATATTTTTTGTATACAAGTATCAGAAATTAATAAAATACTCATACATTTTACATATTATAAGCTTGACTTTAACCTCAAGTATTGATATTTTGTTGGAAAATATCCAAATAAAGTCAATAATTTCTTTATAAATTTTTCAACGTCACGTCACCAAAATTCCAATTCTCAATTCAAAATTGAAATAACTTGTGACTAATAAAATTTGATATACATTTTTTTTTTTTTTTTTTTTTGTATAATACGACGAAAAATTTTTGAGCAGATAAATCTTTTGCCTATATTCATAGTTAAAATTTCATTAGTTGTGTGTATCTGTAGGATAAACACTCGAGAATTATTCAATATTAAACTATTTATCAGTCGCCCTAAGAGGGAATCTCAATTTTTTTTAATGTGAATATTTCACAAACTACATATTTTTATAAAGTATTTCAGCTATTCCTACTTTCAAATGTCACAAGTTGATCTAAAAATTTTCTGCAATTGTCACTGTAAGCATTGTAATGTTCTTCTAAGGCAATATGTACTATGTTTGAACGTCAATTGTGATGAACATTAAAATTAAGTTCAATTCCTATTTTTAGTCGAAAATTATAAAAATGGATGTAATAACATAAAAGTTTTATATAAGTAAAGAAACTTTTATTTAGACTTGTTCCGATTGGTCGGCGACTATTCGATAAAGAGCACCGACTATCAAAAGTCTGTACATCTTACGAATATTTAGTGAGCATACACGACACCCGCAGCTTAGTAGTAACATTGTCCATTACTGGAATAGAAAGTCGCTACAAACTGTTGCTCAAACTTTTTCATAGTATAACAAGCAAATCTTCACTTCCGCAAATAAAATTATTCTTTCCACTCAGAGTGATTGCACAATCAAATGTTACAAATTTAGCTCTCTCTAAATTGAAATCCCCATTTACCAATAAATGAAGAACTATCCGTGAGTTTTTACAATCCATCATAACACTTTACCGCAATTAGTTTTATTGGAGCCTATATCAAGTAAAACAAATGTCTTTTTTAAACTGTCTTTTCAAAATTTGAAACTAAACTCAACGTGCCATAAAAAAAACATTCGTATAAGTTAGATTGACGCCATACTTCGAGGACTATTTATTTAATGAATAATTTTGAACGTCGATATTTTTGTTATTTTTATAGATTTAAATAAAAAAATTCAAATTCATGTTCCTAAGAAAAAACTCTTTAATAAAAGAAGAAAAAAATTCATTCGACATCTCTATTGTTACGATATAATGAAAGTACAACAAATTATAATATCTTCCCGATAATGCAGAATTACGTTCAATCATAAAACACATCTTAACGCATTTATTTAAAACTAATTTCGAGTAAAAAACTTTTGAAATTTTTGTTCAAATTAAAAAAAGAAATACTACGCAAATAATAACTATTATCTTTATTCGTAAAGGTAAATGGCACATTTACAATGATTTCCAACAACAATAAAAAACTATGCTTATGTATCATAAATATTATATTAAATAAATCAATATAAATTATAAAATAATCTTTATTAGTGATCTAACAAATTTAATAAAGGCTAAAAACTATTTCACTGCTGGAATGATGGCAACAAAATCATTCTTCTTAATAATACTGAATAATACTTAATGGATAAAGAATAACAAAAAAACATAAATAATACAAAAAATTTAATAAATCACAATTTTAAGGAATTTTCTATCTACTCTGTGAGAATATAGGTAAATTCACCACTGCCTCCCCTTCACCGTTTGTACCCCTCTGGCAAATACAAACTATATACCAAAACACCCTTTAAGAACACACATCGTATAGGAGAACAAAAATGTATGAATCATTCTAAAAATGAATAAGGTGTCATATTTTATCATAAAATATTATACCTGAAGAATTAAAAAAAAAAAAAGTATCTACATCAGAAAGCCTACATCACACTTTACCTGGTGTATTCATCTCTTGTACACGGCTTCCCAAACAATCGTTATACTTCAAAAATGAAAATAAATTATGATTATGCAACATTTAAAAATAAAAATACTTTACTGAGAACATTATTTTTTGAGAAACGAAATTCGTTTGTCAAATATGACGCACAAATGTTTATTTATTTGTTTATGGTTATTTGCAACTTCGTACATCATTTCAAACATGTTTATTCATAATATTTAACCAATTGTTATAAAATAATTACTCAACATTACTTACGGTTCCATTAATAAAATGTTATTGTTATTTTTAAAGTTTTAGTTGTTAGTTTCCATTTGGTTTAACTCCAAAGCAATAATAATAAAACAATGGTCAATAAGTAAGTGCATAATCTTATTCAGGTTATTATGGCGGTAATTGTTGTTTATAATAATAGGGGTAGGTGTATGACTGAAATGTAAACATTTTAGTAAGTTTTTAGCGACCCCTTTTTTCACCAGCCCATAGCAACCAATAATTTTTATGGTGACGAATTATTACGAATCAAACCAGCAACGCCGATATTTGCGAACATTACACCTGCAGGCGCAATATCAAACTGACATACTAAGGTCGGGAATATAAATGCTAATATTAATATAGAATGTAATAATCACTTTCAATGTTTTTTTTAAATGGTTCAATAAATACTCAACGAACATCATTACTGATTAACCCAGATGAATTGCTAATAAATATCAGATGAATGGATACAAATGAAAATAATCGAATGATTTAAAACAGAGTGCAGCACTGCTAATATTTACTTTTATGTTTTAAATAAGCCTATTAATATGTGACCAAAAATTTTGTCATCTCCACAAATAGTTTACAATTAAGAACATTTTCAAAAAAAAAAAAAAAAAAAAGTGGCACTAAATTTTAAAATATTCGCAATTATATTATACTTAATTGACGATATAAATAGCTAATAATTGATTATATAACGAAATATTTCTGTAAAATAATGATAACAAGTGGTTTTCCAATAATTATAATTAGACCAGGGTCGATAATTTTTGAAACCAAAAAAAAATTATTTACGATGAAACCAATTGGAAACGTTAGAGATTATAACTAAAATGAAAAGAAAACTAATTGACGGACTTTCTGTCGTCGCGAAGTGGATGGGACTGAGTTTTTAAGAGTAAAACACGGTTCAACTTAAAGTTGTAGGTAATAAAGAGATTAAACTTTTTACCATTTTTAAAGGCTTCCATCTTGGTTTAAAACCCCGTACAAGCGCACCAGATTTTAATAAATGTGAGTAGTTCATAAATATAGAATACTATAAATAAAAAGTCAATCATCATAACAAAAATAAAAGAAATATTTATTAGTATTCTATAAGTAATATCTAATCAATATTTTTTAATTTTAAAATAAACAAAAAGCTGTTTATTTTTAACAACAAATCGGGAAGATCACCAAAATTCAGGCTTATTAAGATACACACAAGCATATATGTAAACACCTATCGTGTGTTTATATACATTTTTAGATCTTAATTATATATACAAAAGATAAAACAAGATAATCTTGCTGACCCGATTTTTATAAAACAACACAACACGTAACGTAAGTGAAGTTATTTACATTTATAACTTGTCTCGTATAATGCTTTAGCACAATCAAACAACAAAATTGAAAGGAGAGGCTAGTTGTTTATTACAACGAATATATATATATATATATATATATATATATATATATATATATATATATATATATATATATATATATATATATATATATATATATATATATATATATATATATATAAAATAGTTATCTCTATTTGATAATGTGCCATAATATAAATATTATACACAATATTACATATCGATAAATGTATTAATATTTATTATACGTATTACTATTATTTATATAGAATTAGGTGGAGTCTACCTTATTTCTTATAAAGGTAGGTTTTTTTTAGATATAAATTTCAATTAATATTAGATTAAAAGTATTGATGGCGTTAAAGAATCATTGTATATTTATTGGGTCTAATTAATATAAAATATGATATAGTTGTAAGTGCAGCAAGTTAATTGTAATCCAAAACTTGGTCATAAAGGCAAACTCAAGTAAGAAATACTAAAATCAATCCCTTTGCTCTGCATATCAGGACATATTTCTGCTTAATAGAATAGAAGACTATCTGAAAAAGATGTCTGTATTGTTTAAGAAACTTAAAACCGCGTACATATGTGCAACATTCGCGTGTAACGTAACACAAGCAACTTTGACGCGTAACAGCAACCTTTGTGTGAACGAGTAACACAGCCATGTAGCAAATGATACGCGACGTTGTCACATCACGTCCCACAAATTGTCGGTAAACTCGAACCACATCAAAAGATGTTGCTAGGTTACGAATAGTGACTCAATAACGCAACAATACAAGGCGTAATTCAATTTTATTTTAATTATATTTAAATATTTGGATATTGAGTGAAACTAACAAAATATAATACAATTTATAGAAATTTATCAACATTAATACTTAAAGTAAAGGCTTGGTAAACAGATGGAACGCTATGCAACATATAGCAACATCGTAACACCTACTAATTATTGTTCTCGTAACACGTAACATGTAACTATTTAATCAATTGACCATTAAGTTAATTTTAAATTAAAAATTGTCTAAGTTTAAACAGGCGATCGATCACAAAGATTTTCTACCTTATATTTTTCAATTTTTCATCCAGATCCCCCCGGTGGTAAATCTACAAAAAAAACCCTACCGACTAGACACTATAACATGCCTTGTTAATTAAATACAAGGAAAATTTTGTAATTTATAATGGATAGTTTATGGACATCGTTGAAGTAAATATTCTATTCTTAATATTATTTTTCCAATTAAATCATATATGAATTTATTAAATACAATATCGCGTACAATTTGTGCGTGTATCCGTTGCGTAATTACTATCTAATGTCATGACCTTCACTAGCAAATATGTCGTCAATTACGGTTCGCAGTACATAAATAAAATCAAAAAGGATATACTTGAATATAAATACTAACCCTAAATTTATTGTATAGATTAAAGCAAAACCTCAACACAAATTGATATCGTACAAAACTCCTGGTGCTTATTCATTTATTTTGATTAGACCTTGAAATCAATTGATCATAAATACCGATTTGCATATAAGTCATGTTTAATTAGACATTCAACATTTTATTTTGTCTAGTTGATCACTCATAGTGAATTAATTACTGTGTGTAAATTCAAAAAAAAAAAAATCAATACACAAAATAAATAAATATTATATCACGAAAGATACTAATAATGAAGGCTTAATTTTATATAATTTATACTCTCGTCAAAACATTTTATGCATTAGAGGCTCAATTAGGGGCTATTCTTGATTTCTGTCTATTTTTCAATCGGGGGGAGAATTTTTATAATTTAATTTTAAATTTAAAATTAATTTTTCTAGTATAGATTGAAAGGTAAAATTAAATTAAGTAGCAAAATTTTTAATTACAAGTGAAATAACAATTATATAATACAGAATTCTAAAAATGCGTCAAAAAAAATATTATAACTACAAATTCTGTTTAGAAATATTTACACAATATTCAGGAGTAAATATCAACGATGATATTGTAGTGTTTTCTCGTAAAATATAATATATTCTTGTAAAATGTGACACAGTATATGATGATATTATATACTGTGTCACATTTCGGAGTACCATAAGACTTCTGTATACAAATTAAAAATAAAATAGGATCTGTAAAACAAAATTATCAAATTACACAAGTAGCACAGTGACTATATTAAAAATTGTAATAGACTTTATATCAAACATAAAAAATAAAGACAAAATAAGGAGATAATTAATTCACTTTAAAAAATTATCATGAATGTTAAATCGAATGCCCAAATTTTTTTTTATAGTCCTTAAATGTTTTATTGATAAAGTTTTTTTTTTTTTTAAACAAAGTCGTGTATAAAAGCATAAAAATGTTTTTAGAAATCCGATTTCTTTACAACGCCTCTGTGATTTTTTGACAACAGCGAAATTACGTCACACCTTTAATTAATGTTTTTAATCATTTTAAAAAAATACATAGAAACATAAAAATAAATATTTTATTTATTTACTTTATTTTTTTGTCACATAATTACTATCATTGTTTACAACTTCAACATCATAGTTCATTTTATGGGTTATACAAATGGCTAATGTTTTTTAAAATTCAGAAAAAATATTTGAATCTTTGAATGAAATTATTATTTATTCCACATATTTTTGGAAAAATAATTAATAAATGTCGATGTTTTATTTTATAAGCTATCGTACGTATATCCATGTATAGTTGTATAAATTTTTTTATTTTAGTAGCCTTTTGTAATCATATAAAATTTTAATTCTAATGTTAGAGAGCATTTCATTCTAGAAAACATAAACACTGTTTTGGATAAAACAATCCAATACTCAGAAAATGTCTTTTGGACGACTATACGTAACCTCCTACCTACATTACGTATTAAATTGTAATATGCACATAGCCGTAAAAATGAGTTTTATAAAAAATAGAAAGATTTTATTCACCTCTTTCTTCTATTCTAACCCCTTTTGTTAACATGCATAAAACGTTATGTTTATTATGATAAATGCGTATAGTAAATATTAATTCACATTTGTTCTAACATAATATTTTTGCTGATAATCAGATGTATGTAAGAGAGTATACGGTAAAGCTACTGTAAAAGAAAAAATTCTTGGCAAAATTTAAACCAATGAAAATAACTATAGTAATGGTGACACTTAGATGCAAGATCAATAACTTCCTGTTAGATTAATTAATATATTCATGGGTAACAAAAATTACATTAATGGATTACAGTAAAATATTTCTCTTCAACTTTGCTTTTATTAAACTGGCAGTTACTTGATCTGAGTTCGGGAGGGGGTAAGTTTTTAAGGGTAAAACACGGTTTATTTCGATGTGAAAAAAGTGTAAATACAAAAGCTGTAGATCTTTTCATTACCTACAACTTTGCCTTTTAACTGTTTTCCATAGGACTTGTAGTTTTGACGAGAATTCAGATAAACCGAATTTTACCCTTAAAAACTCACCCCCCCCTACTTCCCGAACTCAGATCACCCGTAATTTATTTTTCCTTTCATTTTTATCATATTATCTTCCGTTTCCAATTGGTTTCATTCTACTATAATTTTTTTTGTTCAAAAATTATCTACCCTAGTAAAAACTGGCAGGTAATAAAAATGACGGCTTGTAATTTATATATTAACGGCTTGCAATTATTATAAAAAGTAATACAATTAATAATCATCTTTTTTACAACTGTATTTAAAGGGTTACCTGGGTTCATGATGGTATATTCCATTCGAAATATCTGGAATATCTATATTAAAAATTTACTACTTATAGTAAAAGCTGTAAATTATTAATTTTATTAGAATTTATCATTTGATCATTTTTCTGTTACTATAATAAAAACAAAATATATATAAATATTTATCAGTGTAAATATTACATCTAATCATTTTATTTTAAGTAATTCTTATATTTACAATAACAAAATATTTACTGATATCCCCGACACCATGTTTTCTCCATATATCAAATATTTACGATTTAAATTATATAAAATACAATCACAATCTGCATAAAAAAAGAAACTTTAAAAGAGAGTGATTGGTCTGGCTCCTAATAGTCATATTTACTAGAGCTTTTTAAAATAACCAAATGAAATCGAGTAAAATTTGATGATAATCCGATCAACATTGGTATAATATTTCTTCTTATATTATGTGTGTTAGTTAACCAATGGCATGACATTATTGTATTAGTATGCTATACACATATAAATCCATTTATTTCCTACTAATAGAATGAATGGACTTGACCAATTTATCTGTATTAAGCTTTAATTAGCAGAGGATATTACAAGATTGATAGAATGAGATGAAATTTACATGATTAGGTACATGTCCATCGTTGTGTCAATTAAAGACCTTGTGTGTTATAATACTAGCATACCAATCAATGTTTTCTCTTTAATTAACTCCCTTTTACCACAAACACAAAAACTACCCCTGTACATGCGGAATCACTCCCTTACTATAGTATAAAATTTTAACTATTCTTAAATGTATAAAGCATTTATTTAAATCAAAATATTTGTTAACTCTCTATATAGAAACTTTTGAAGGAATAATGAACAGAATAATTAAAAAAGGTTTACCCAATCTTTACAATGGTTTAAAATTTTCACATAATCAAATGACTTGGTAAAATCAATAAAAAAAAATCGATTGTAATACATACAAATTAATTGTACTCATACTATTGATTAAACCATAAAATGTTAAGACCGTAACGAATCTGATAATCAGAGTTAAGCAACAAGAGTCAGTACTTATATGGGTGACCATCTGAAAATGCTGTGTTGTGATATTATCAGTAAAATACTGTAGTCACTGATGACCATAGCAGTTAAAAAGTGACTTAAAATAAACATACAAAAAAAAACCAAAAAATATTTCATCAAAACCAAAAATTATTTGTATTATAAAAAAACATATTTGAATATACAATTTTTCTACATCTGTCACTGTTTAGTGGTTGTATTTTAAAATTGTGAGGCACACGGCCATGAATGCATAAATGGCAATTTTTTATTAACTATACATAACCTGACAGTAAGGCAGACAAACATAAAATTTTTTAATTGGATTTTAAAAAATTTTCAATATACAGAGTAAGTCCAGTCAACAATTTGATTAGAAGTATATGAACTTAAATCGATTGTATATTTAACAGCTTATGTAAAATTTTATTTAACATTTCATAAAGAGTAGTTACAATTTTCGTATTTCTATACGATGTTGCCATACTTTATTTTGCAGTTGGTGATTTTTTTTCCATTGCCTATTTGAGCTCAAGATATTCTTAAATGGACACATTAAAAAAACATATAGTTGATATATTATGGATGTAATTTTTGAAACCAATATTAATACCATTTTGATCGTTTTATTGCAATAAAAATGCAAATTGTTTCAAGGGATTATTCAGTTTAGATTATCGGAATTAAATCAAATGACATAGTATTATCTATCAATGTGACCACTTGTTCTAGTCTTTGATTTTTGGAAATTCTTTTAATAGCTTCTAATCAAGCTACAAAACAATGGTAAAATTTAAATTTACGTCGAAGAAATAAAACCAAACACATCAGAATCGTCTTTTTATAAGCTATTAGACATTGAGTCTCCATTTCTTTAACCAATTCTTAAGTAAGACTTTATGGTAAACATAGTTTTATGTATTTTATAATAATATTGAACAAAAAAAAATGATAAAATATCCAATATGAAAAATTAGCCACTAATGATGATTCAAAATATTTTACTTTTCCTTTCTCTTTATGAAAAATACAATAAAAATATGTCGTCAAAAAATTAAAATCTTAATTTTTTTTCATAAATACAAAAAAAAAGATAAAATATTCAATATGAAAAATTAGCCACTAATTCCACTCATTCAATATTTTACTTTTTCATTCTTTTCATGAAAAATGTAATAAAAATATGTCATCAAAAATTAAAATATTTTTCACAGGTTAAACCCTTAACAACAGGAAACATATCTACAATCAAAAGAAATAAATACATGGAAAATAAAAGAATCTTCTTCGCTCTAAATAATATCTGGCGTAATCTTCTTGTTCTGCTATATTATTTTTGACATTTGTTGTGTCTTTGTAGAATAGAATAAATGAATATTTCTATGGAAAGACCACCGGAGGAAGTAGAGAGAGATGGTGATATAAGTACCTTCTCATGTACTAAGGATTAATTCATATTACAAAACCCTTGGATTAAAATAATTGTATAATATTATTTTAGGTGGTTACTAACCACTCATGTTTAAATTAGAAAATTTAAATATTTATAAGATAAGAAAAGATCTGTTCGTTGGTGCTTCGTTTCAGTCAGACAGAGTATGGTGACATATTCATTCATTTTCATTTCCACACCAGAAGCATCATCAGCAACGAAGAAGGCCAACCATATCCTCGAATGAATAATTAAACATAATACGTGAAAATATGAATTTAATTACTGATACAAATAATACATTATATATACATTGTACTGATATTTAAATTCTAGAAATTTATATGGCAACAGTTTAATTTTAAGGTTCTGGTCACACGATGGCTTTATTTTGACTCGCATTCTACGAACGATGATTCGAATTTCATAGTGTTGAATAGCGAGCGCTTCAACATGCGTAGGTATTGACAACAATGTGAACAGCACCATTTTCACACAGTGTATTGTTAAAATGTCAAGCGCACATTTGACTTGTTTCAGCTTTTCGTGTGTCTTAAGGGTAATATCACGTGGTTATAGACTTATAAAATAGACCGGTGGTACCAGCATAAGAAAATCACTCTCCCGAGGTGTGTTGCCTGTGGCCTGTGGACCGTAGTGGCTTCTTATCATAAATTAATGAAATTATCAATTCATAGTGACAAATGACCAATCACATGTATTTTAATTCACGATCGTAAATTTATTTACTTGTTTGTTTTACAAACATAAATTTGCCAGATATTTTCTGATCGTAAGTATATTTATTTAATAGCGTGTGTTGAAAATCGATTATTTTTGGGTACTCTTCCCAGGATGTTTTACAATTAACATAAAAACCGAAGTAAATGTACAATTTTCTACATTTTATAATTTGACACCCATTTAGCTATATTGCTAATGTAGATGCTAATAATTTAATATTTTCTAAATCATCAAAACTAATCAAATTGATTCTTCTAAATGAATGCAATTTAATAGGGACAATATTTCTTAACAGAATAAATTTCTCAGTCCTTAAGAGCGATTATCCACAGTTGTTATTGACATATAGGAGTGTGCTTCTAAGAAGTTGTTGACTTAACATAACTTAATTTTCGCACACGAATAACTCATAAAATACTTATCCAAATATTTTGAAATTTGATATGCACAATATTGACATGAAAAAACGAATAAAATTTCTAAGGTAAAGTTCAAAATTCGATTTTATATTAAAAAAACTTTTTTCGAGAAAAACTCTTCGATAAACCCTAGCCTCAATTTTCATACCAAATTTCAAAACAATTAAATAATTATTTTTTGAGTTATTATGGCGCGAAAATTGAAAGATTTTTACATAATGGAAAGTGTTTCAGTATTATGTTTTAATCATCCGCAACGCGCGTCTCTAAATAGTCTACAACGAAGCAGTACAATTTGGTCAGTTCTATAACAGAGCGTAAATAACATAAGACAATGCCAATCAAATATAGTGATATATTACATTTTGTGCGAAAATCAATTCATAATCTAGTTTGTTTTATTTTAAATAAAATACAACATTTTTACCCGAATTTGAGTACCGAATCACAAATTAGAGTTTACTACAAACCATACAGACAGTAGATTTATTAGACATATTACTTATTCTTTCTTCACTATACAGACTATCATTGTTATTCTATGACAGCTTTTATATGAATATCAGATGTTTTAAATTTTATACCGCCAAGAATGATGTCTATTTCATTTCAAAACCTTCCAAATAACAAAAGTATAATCATAGGATAGATAATAATTAATTCAAAAAATACTATGGGCATATTATAGTTCTCCTGTTTTTTGCTAGTACCGAATAAAAAACAATAATACCCCGCGATTTATATTACACAGTTGGGTTAACTAAATTCGAAGAAAAGTTAAAAATTTCCTTAAAATAAGTTAGGTGTTAATGCTAAAACAACTTATACTCGCCGTTAATATCCCTGTATTACATATTCATTTGTAGAAACATTTGTATATCCCATTAATTTTAAATAATATCACTTATACATTCAATAATATACGTTAATCTAGCATTATACCTATAACAATAGCTTAACTAATTAGTACACCTGTGACCATTTTACAACGAGCCCCTATCTAACGCTTATCCTATAAATTAAATTTCATCTTCTCATAAATCAAACGCAATTTTCAATAATAAAGTTAGCTTATTTTATTAATAATTTGTTTAACAATCAAAAATTGATAAACAAGCAAAAAGGTATTATACACAATTGGTAACAGGCTAAAAAATTCAAACGTACCATTCTGCTTTGAATTGACACTAATTGAAATATTTCGCATTTCAAAAAATGGTTTCACTAATTTACAATTGTCAACATTTTTAGTCCGATGTTCTTCACTTGTTTCTAAATTTCTGGCTACATTCACTGTATACAATGACACTAAAATTATTAATTTTAACAAATTTTTAATCATCATTTTTGCAATTTTTTTAATTTATTACTTTTTGTTAAATTTAAAAAACACCGCGTAAAATTTGTTGTGTGTATTTCTATGGTTCAACAAAAATATTGTTCACTTAAAACTTATTTCATACTAAAACACAAAACACGCAAGTGTACACTGTTCAATTGTTTCAAGCAGACTGGATTGGGTTAAGAATATTGGAATGCCGATCTCTCGATAGACGGACGGCGGACGAAGCACGACGGCACCCCGGCTAACTAAAATATACACTACATGTATAATATACATAATATACAAGTGGGGAAGATGTACTCCACTAGTATGAGACAGTGTATGTCTATTGAAAATATTTAAAAATAATTGACGCACGTAAAAAATTCATTATTTTTTTTGTTAGAAAAAGCTTTTATGTATTTCGACAATAATAGATAGTATACACTAGAAAATCAAAACTAGAATTATTCGATACATTACTATTTTAAAATGGCATTTACAATTTAGAATTATCTGTGTTTAATATTTTTTACAATGAACCTAGGATAGTCTCTTTCAATAGATTTTTTCTCAAATTATGCACACAACTTGCATTTCACCAGTATGATAACATCTATTATTACACACCGGAAAACAACCGTGTATTTTTTATTAAAAAAATAACCGATATATTTCATACTAGTTTTCGAAAGACTGCCGCCTTTTAAATCTTGATTATACTGAACATGAAAACAACTGACTAACAATATTGCTGTTTCTTTTTAATCAAAATCTTTTGTATTTTTATTACTAAAATTGAATATTTTTGAGAACAATTCTATTCAATAAATTACTGTAATCATTAAAACAAATCATGTACGATTATTGCATACTTTATTATACTTTCAATTGAAAACTGCTGATAGTTTTATATTACTATCCTTACTTAATATTTGTAGACAGCTTGCCTATAATAAATCGTTTTCTATTAGCTGCGCCAAATTTGAATATCAAGATATTTTGAACATTATTGTTACATCACTCTTTTATTATTAGAAATTTATTTTTTCACCTCCATTTAGTATATCATTGTCGAATTCACAGAAAGGTAAAAGGTTTAAAAATCCTTAGGAATTTGCACTGATCTTGAAAAAAGTTATATTTGAAAATATTTACTATAAAAACGCAATGTTATTGTGTTTATTGCATTACAACAAAAATGCTTATTTAATTTTTAATAGTAAAGTTTTCCTAAACCTAACCTTACATAACACACATATGTACAATAATAAAAGGTCCGGTAAATTTATAAGTTAAAATTTTGGTAAATTGTATTATAATTTTATACTTCTGCTAATCGCTAGTATCTTATATTCGGTGTTTATATTGTGGATAATATAGCATCGTTGGTTCAGTGGTAGAATGCTCGCCTGCCACGCGGGCGGCCCGGGTTCGATTCCCGGACGATGCAAGTTTTTTTTAAAATACATTATTTAAAATTATTACGAAGTATTGATTCAATCCTCCAATTTTTTTACTCTACTCCAATTTTAATGATTTTTTTAAAAGTATTAATAATTCAAATTAAAATAATTCAATTTTTATTTATTAAAAATGCATATTAATGGTTTTAGCTTTGAGCCAGATGGATAATTTAAAAATTTGAAGTTATCTTATTTTTTTAAATAATTGAGATTTTCAATAAAAAATTAACTAATTAATCAAGTTAACATAAAAGATAATACCACATATTTAGGCATTAGCTTCGCCTATTATTATTGTGTTGATATCTGGATCACGGGCTTATATGCCAGATCGTAATCTGGATTTATATCTATCGCTTATAACAGGAGTTGAGTACTAAAAAAAAATTTTCCTTTTTTTCTCAATAGGATGACAATAAAATAACAGTAAAAAAAAAAGGACATAAAATAGAAAAATACAAATATTTAAAACATAATATAAACTGTATGGTATGGTGGACTAGAAACATTACAGTGCGGACATGTTAATTACTGCTCTTTTGAAATCGACAAACTTGTAAAGATGAATTGTCCTTAACACTTTAATTACAAAAAAAAAAAAAAAAAAAGAAATAAAGTTCAGAAAAATTACTTCTCACACTCAAGTATAAAATTCAAATATTGATATCTCAGCAATAACAAAACCAAAAAATTGTTGAAAAAAACTAAATTTTTGCAATGATGTAATTTTCACGTGATTATCTTATTCAGTTTCAAACTGCTTGGTAAAAATTTTTACCAGTTTTAAACTTTTTTAAGATTGTGAAAAGATAAAATAAAATTTTTATTTTTACTGTAGAAATTTTTTCGGAAAAAACTGTTTTACATGCTCTACGTTTTTAAGTCTAGATTGATCATGCTAAATTTCATGGCATTTAGGTAATTCATTTTTGAATTATTTATGTTCAAAAATTTAATGTAAATTATATTATAGTGCATTAAATTTTTTTTATTAATAGATGTCTCTGCGTTTTATAGAGCCTTACTGTGAATTTGTTTTTCTGAACTAAACACTTTAAACCAACAACTTTGAGAATGTTTTATTGGTATTCAAATGAATTTTGAAAGCGGTTAAATATCAATATTTAGAAAAAATCATTACAAAACTTATTTTTTGCAAAAAAGTGAGTAGTTTTTATTTGATTATAACTCTATTAGTTTTTGAGCAAACAATATAAAGTCATTTAAGTGAGATAATAAAGAAAGCGACATCTTTATAGATTGATTCGTTAACCTGCTAAGCGTCATTTTGCAAAGTTTACAGAACGAAGGCAAAATAATAGTATTTGTATTCATTATGTAATCAAAATTCCAAAAATCCTATTGGTTAGGTTAATTTTGCTTAACATTTTAAAAGTATAAAATACCATAATATAATACTTCCCCAATAAAATAATATAATACGTAAAACGTATGATGAGGAAATGATATTATTTATACTTTAGATCTTCAAATATTTGTCTAAGCCACCAAAAATTTTGAAGAGCATACCAGCACGTATGTGGGGTACATTATTAGTCCAAAACTGAGGATTTATCAATATTTCGTTGTCAAAATGCATTTCTCATTTCTTGATCTTTTTAAGAGAATATCATCGTTTTTCGTATACCAAATGGTATATACCATGAACTTTCTATTCTGTACAAAAACGCATTTTAGTAGAAAATGAACTTAACAGGACGATGATATTATCATTTTAATTTACATGTTCAAGATATTTTGTACGGATAAATGAAAATACAGATAATGTACGGAGAGCCAATGAGTTTCGTAGCCAATGTATAACACCAACACAGTAGTTTCAAATTTTCAGAAATTCATGTGCGTATGGTTTTTGTTATTGGTGGACAAAGGGATAAAGGTGGTTAGTAAGTTTTTATCAGGCCAATAGTATAATCAAATTTTAATTATTTAATTTTTATTTAATAAAATTACAAACAAAAAATGATAAAAAGAAATTCAATAAAAATAGAATTAAAATTAAATAAAAGTAATTTTCGTTCGAGTTTGATTAATTTGCCAAACATTTAATTCTTCATATTCTTCAATACATTTGTCAACTTGATTGGGCGCATAACCTCTGTTTGAACAGCGATCCATTACATCGCTTACTTTCACCACTTTAGAATCACCAGCTAAATCTCGAATCAAAGCAAATATTTTACCGGACAATTTGGGTTTTTGTATTTGTCTGTCTTCACCAGTTTGATTTAACGAATCCTTTGACATCTCAAGTAAACGTATTGCTTCATCAACATCCTCTTTAACAACCATATTTGATAAACGTAACCGTGCCAAAGCTGTTGATAATCGTAAAATACCAAGTAAATTACGTGCTGATGTAAAAGTCATATCTGCAGAATTACGTGCTTGATTACGAATTTCTACGTAAGCACCAACAATATAATCAGTAAGATCTTCAGGTACAGTAGGATCTTTTTGTTTACAAAGTGAAACGTATTTACGAATTAAAGTCATATCAAGAGC
Source organism: Chrysopa pallens (assembly GCA_020423425.1). Classification (NCBI taxonomy): domain Eukaryota; kingdom Metazoa; phylum Arthropoda; class Insecta; order Neuroptera; family Chrysopidae; genus Chrysopa; species Chrysopa pallens. The sequence continues at coordinate 81,067,731 of CM035591.1, forward strand.
ACGAACTTTGGAAGGGGGTTGTTCACAAAATTGATGTACATATGTTATATGTTTAGCGAGCCGAAGATCATTATCACGATTTGGTTTGTCTTGTATTAACCATAATAGATCAAAACGTGATAGTAAAGCGGCAGGTAATTGAATGTTCTGTTCAATAGTACGTTTTGGATTGTATCGACCGTATGCTGGATTCGCAGCGGCCAAAATTGATACACGTGCGTTTAATGTTGTCATTATTCCAGCCTTAGCAATTGAAATAGTTTGTTGTTCCATAACTTCGTGTATAGCAGTTCGATCATTTTCTGCCATTTTATCAAACTCGTCAATACAACATATACCTTGATCGGCTAAAACTAGTGCACCTCCTTCCAACATCATTTCACCAGTGATTGGATCTTTCATAACAGATGCTGTAAGACCGACACCTGAAGAACCTCTGCCAGTTGTATACTGACCTAAGACACAAAGTAAGATTAACTTTAAAAAATCAATTTAACAAATTATAAATATATCGTTATTTTATATCCAGTGATACATACTTCGCGGAGCGAGACGATCTATGTAACCCAGTAATTGTGACTTAGCAACACCAGGATCACCCATTAAACATATATTAATATTTCCACGGATTTTCATTCCTTCAGCACATCGATCGATACCCCCAACGAGCAACAACAACAACGCTTTTTTTACATCTAAATGGCCATAAATTTCTGGTGCTATACTTGATGCTAACGTTGTATATAAATCATCTTCAGATAAGATATCTAATTCTTCTTGACTTAGTTCGGTTTCACTTTGGTTTTTCATTACTTGCTGTGCATTCTCAATACTCTACAAAAAAGAAATGATTCAAATTTTATCAAAAATCAATTTTATCACTGTGACGTTAAAGCAGATAGTAAGCGATCTGGTTCAGTAAAACATTCGCACACAATACTTACATGGGCTTCTAAGTATGTTTCGGAAAGTAATCCACCAGATATTTGACGATATCCTGTTCTCAATAATGGTAAAAATATTCCTGTAATTGTTACATGTTCACCTGGAGCGGCTCGCCGAGTGGTTTCACCACGACAAAAAATAGATAATGATCTTGGCATGTGTCCAACTGGAACTTGATCACTCTGAAATTTAATTTAATGATTATGGATATTATCAAAGATAATTTTTAGACTTTTTGAAATAACTTCGAGTTTTTCTCCAGTTTTCTAGATCTAGTATTTTATGTTGTCAGTACAATGTTAGTACTGTCGAAATTTACTTACATGTTCTTGGATTTTGACTTCTTGAAATTTAACAAATTTGGAACCGCGTGTTTGTAAATAAAGCCGTCCTCCGGATTTATTCACACGGCAATCGTCACTAGGACACATTGAGATTGGCATAAAGCTCATAGAATTGATTGGTTGATATGTTTCAGCTCCGCATTGATCACAGGTATATGTGGCTACGGTCATCATAGGTTTTACTTCTGTAGCTCTGGTTACGATACCACGTACGGTTACTAGTCGTCCAATCGAATCTGCTTTAATATCTCTTATCGCCACATTTTTATCGGTACTTCGCTTGTTAAAAAGTACTTCACTGTAAATAAAAAATTTGTTTAAAAATTATACTATAGTAGAAGAGAAGAATCTACGAAAAAACAGGAAAAAATGCGTAAGAGCTGCACTGAACTTGCAGAAACAGGGTGTCTACTATATCTCAAGAACGAAATTACCTGACTTTCCAGATCTCGTATGGAATTCTAGACCATTTTTTGTAAATATAGACTATTATCGTTAGTCATTTTTAAAATGATTTCAAGTTCTAGGCCTGAACCGTGACTTCTTCATGAGGGAGTTTCATTATCAGACAATCAAGAATTAATAATTAATTCGAAATAATAATAAATTTATACTTTGAAAATCCAGAAAAAAACTCAAAATTCCCTGACTATTTGCATTATTTGCCATTTTCCCTTAGTATTCCACGACTTTCTCAACACATTCGAAATTTCTTGATTATCTAGGTTTTCGAGATTTTCTCTGACTAGTAGACACCCTGTTAAAGAATGCCACAATTTTTATGTGTAAATTGGATTTTATGAAAAATTTTAGTTAAGAGTTGAAAGGTTGAAATTGTGTGAAAAAATTTATTTTAATTTTAACAGAATTATTTCGGTATTTTTTCGATTTATTTTTATCTGGATAATTATTAATGAATTAAACTATTCGGATGAGAAAACCCTATAGTACATAATGTGTCGTATTTTGGAGTAAAAACAACTATTCAAACAATTTATGTACATAAAAACTACTACTATATCAACTTGGATAGTGTAAGAAAAGTGATACTAACGCGAAGCTTCATCAAAATACACGTACAGAAGTTTCTTAACTTTTTTCTTTGATTTGAGTACTATTTATTAGCTACTTAGAGATGTGCGCTCGATGGATAAAATAAAGCAAAATTCAATGCACAGTTTTTTATATTAAAATTGTACATGCTATATTAATAAATATTTAAGCTACTATTAAAAAAATCTTTAAAAATTGGAAAGTATCTTTTAAAAATTGGAAAACAATCAGTAAACGTGTTGAGAAATTCAGGCAATGATTTTAAAAAAATAAACCAAAATTAAGCTTTAACTTACAATCGTCGTAGTAGCTCTGGTGGATATTTGTTATGTGGATTTCGTTGTTCTGTCGGCTGTTGATTACGCCTCTCTAACAGTAAACGATGTCGAATATATACATCTAAAGCATCTTTGGGCGGAACTTCACGTTGTTTATAATCTGGTAACATTTCTGAGACAACATCAGCAACTAAATTAACATATCGACGGGCATTTTGTGTGAGTGCGGTAGCCAATTTATCATCGTGTTCATGTAAATCGTCTAAATCGATTACAAATGGAACTTGTTCACGATGTGCTATATTTTGTAACTGTATAGCATATTTAAAACATTTGTTACCGGTTTCATCGTATGCACAAAATGTCGAAAAGAAATTTTTAAATGTTTCTAAAAAACAAGATAAACTTTAAATATTGAATACAAATTAGTGCGCTATAAAAATTAAATTAAAGTACCTTTATCAGCTAAATAATCACGAACTGCCATTTTAAAACTTACTACACAAAACTACCACCAACAGTTTTTAAAAACAGAATAACATAATTAACTAACCACCTGATGCTAAGTTTTTGGCGGTAAAAATTTTAGTGTCAAACATATACCACGTACCATGTGATGAAAAAGAACCAATCACAAAAAGATAAATTAAGGGGGAAAGATGCGATTATAAATACAATTGTGCTACTATTGATGTATGTTGCTCTCTATTGGAACTTACATTAACTAAGAAATAAAACAATACGTACATCATAATAGAGGCATTAAAAACAGTCTGGTTTCTGCAAGAGAGCAAATCTTTTCTATGTTAGAGCCTTAGAGGTTGTGAAGTTAAATATCTTTACTTTTATAAAGTTTCTTTGTCGGATTCCCGAATTTATTCTGGAAATCATGTGTTTATTGTTTGGTTATGATTATTATGTTTTATCGTTTAGTCATTTTTAATTTTCCAGTTATTGCCAATTAAAAATTTTCCATTAGTTAGCATCCTTTTGTCGGATTTTTCCAATTTTCTTTGTAGAAATCGATTAGACGCGAGTAATTACTATATATACTTCTATGATAACTTGAAATTTTGGTTGTTTGTCTTCAATTCCTAAATTTACATTTGTATAGTTCAGATTCTGGTTGTTAGATGGTGTTAATAAAGAATTACACGAATATATTGATGTGAACTCTTTTAGTTCAAGGTTTTAGCAATAGATGACTATAAAAATAGTAGTAATAATAAAATACAAAATATTTAGATCAGGTTCTGATTGTAAATAGGATACTAAAATAATAACACTTTTTAAAATTTTTTTTTTTATTCTTTTATTTACCAGACCGATATTCAAATATTATACATGGCATTTAATAATAACACTAATGACTGATGAATGAGAAAACCTTTAGATAAAATAATCCATCTACCCCACATTCAAACAATTTAAATTATATTAAAAATTTCCATTGTTATTTTTGGATCAGAAAGAGTTTCTCGATTATTACAATAAATACAACCGTTGTACAAAATTAGTATTTTCTTTATATCAAAAGTTCTTCTAGAGTTGTATAAATCCAAAGTATCGAAAATTTGTTAAGAAATATACACTAATCGCTGATGCCATTTATGGGAGTATAAGTAGGTATGTGGAATCGCATTTTGTTTCTTCGATACGATAACATTTGAAAGTTTAAAAAATGATAATAAATGTTTGTTCGAATTTCATAGTGTATATAATTTAAGTATGAACTATTTTTTATGATAAAATCTTGCATGTAAGAAAAGTCAAAATTTATTTTATGAATAAAGTTTATAATGAAAAAATTTGGTAATTAGAAAAAAAAATTAAATTCCAAGTATTCTTTTAAATTTAACAAAGAATTTGTGATACGAATTTCATTAACATTGCCAAAAGCGATCCAAGAAAATTCGTGGATGCTTTCAAAAGAATATTTTAATTTTATTTAAAATTAATAAGGGCTAAATAAATAAATATCACTATAGCACAATATAACGTATTATATAAGCAATTCAGTATCATGTAATTCTTGGTTTGTTGCTTGTTTTAGATATTAAAATCAATGTTTCATTAAATTTGTACCATTGAAACCAAATACCTTATTCCATTTAATAATTATCATTCATCCATAAAAAATAATTGTAATCGAGCTCACATTCAGAAAAAACTTTCAATATTGAAATCATCAAACATAATCTTGTATTTTTAAATTTACCGTTTAAACTGATAGATGATAATAAGTTTGTCATATTTCAAAAATTAAGTTAATCTTTAATAGATAAATGGCCAATTATTTACGATTTATCAAGTTTTAATCTAGTTTAGAATTAAAAAAAAATGTTTTTATAATAATAATTTTTAATTTTACCGAATTTTTACTTTTTCAATATAATAATTTTTTAGAACCTTCTCTTATTAGTTTTGAACTAGAACTTTCCTACCAATAAATTAATAATTTCTGGATATTTTTAAGAAGACTAATGAGCTAAACATTGCTTAGTTGTTTTTTAGGGTTGAGCGTCAAAATGATGGAAGAAAAAACCCATATGTATATAGATGTATAATTGGTAATACTTTATTCAAACCATCTATAAAGAGGACAAACAAGAAGAACAGAAATGGTCAAACGGTGAAATTAAGGAATAAATAAATTTCACAAAGAAAATTGGGAATAGCAACCAAAGGTTTAGGGCAATCTTTTCATTGGCAATAGCTCAAAAACTAAAAGTGATAATGATGTAACATAGTAACTAATCGGGACCAAATAATTTTATTAAAAAAATAAATAAAATCCGAAAAGGGACGTTAATACGGCTGAGACGTATTTATATACTTAATTCGAGCTTGGTTTTATGAAATTTTGAGTTGTTTGCAATTAAAAAGTCAGGACCTCTGTCGCATTTCTTATTAGTTCAGCTTCTCAATTAGAGATGGTAGGGTATACAATAATAGGTGTTTTAGTTCAACATTAAACTAAGAGATGGCCATAATAACTTAAAAATTCAGCACAAAGAACACCCTTTCATCGGATGTTTTAAACTAAATGTTGGTTTATTTTGGCTAAGATAGGTCATTACGTTTTGTTATTTGTGGTGTTTGTGTATGTTCCTTAAATTTTTGGAAAAAACTCAATATAATATCAAAGCTTGATTTTTCTTTAGAAATTTATTTTCGCGAAAAACTATTCTATTCCACCTCCGGTTTTTATTCTAAGATTGTGCATACCAAATTTCAATGTGGCTAATTGTTTTTTTGAGTTATTCGTGCCGAATTTTTATAGATGTCTGACATACATACCCCAAAAATAAAGAAGTCATTATATAATATTATACTATCTATTTTTATTGAACCAGAAATTCAAAAATAAAAAAACATGATGGCTGAATAACTTAGTGTGATTCTAATAAACTTAAAAGTATTTTTTTGAATAAATTAATATTAGTTCACAAAACAAGTCTAATGAAACTGATTTTGGTATATGCAATAGATAAATAAAAAAAGATGAATATTGTGAGGTTGTTAACAAATTTCATAGAAAATTAATAAAAAACTATGATGTGGTTTCCAATAGCAGTCTTTTAGACGATATTGAATTTAAAAATTGTTGACTTATTAAGTATCTATTGTTACCATCTATTAGTAATAATTTGAACTGCAAAAAGGAAAAATGATAAAAAAAAGGAATCAAATCAGAGGAAAGTATATATAGTATAAAGAGAAAGTCTAGTCTTCGGTGCGGTATAAAGTATACAACGTGAGTAAAACCAATAGAGGCGCTGGTTATTGTTGTAATAGTCTTCGATTAATTCGCCGTGTTTGCTTTTGTATGTTCTCGTGTGATGTCCTTAAGTATCTACTTCCTTATTGATGTTTGTATTGCTTGTGTTTCAAAACGAGCATCCTGGCCAGAACGACAAGACTCCATCAAATATGATATTTATCATTGCAAATATACAATATGTCATCAATATTGTATCAATATCGTTCTAGCCAGCGTGAATACATATATTTTGAAACATTGCTATTATAACTTTCTGTTCGATTAAATATATTTAATAACGATTAAAATCGGATATACAATATTGTTTTTAAAATTATAATTTAAAAATAAAAATTACCAGATAAGCAGCTTTTAGTTGTTTTATCACAAAACTATGTTTCTGTATATTTTGATCAAAACTTCATTAGTTTAAAAGGCTATAAAATATTCCAATAAAAATATTTGTGTTTAACATAAGTGGTGGTATTTAGTATTAGATTATAGAATACAGGTAAAAAGTAAGTAAAACATACCTTTAAATGATTTGAACTTAATATATTTTATAAGTTCTTATAGTATAAAGTAAGTGAACACATTGGCGTTATATATAATATAAAATAGGAAAAAACCAGCGGGTGTGTGGTAATAAAGAAGAATTATTAAGGAAACCTGTGAGCCAAGCAAATCCAGTCAAACTTAACGGCACAAGTTGCTGGATCAATGTAGGATCAAGCCCTACTCTATGCTTCTTCACGCGCGTGTTGTATGCTTATCATTTATTCTTATTTACTTTCTGTTTTTATCGTATATTTCATCTTTGTTTAACACGACTATATGTACATATATACAATCAGTAAACATCTTTTTATAGGTTAAACGAGATAGGTGTAGTAAATATATTATTTTTACTTACGTTTCGTGAATTTTGTAATCTTCAATTATAACTGAAACGTCAACATTCAATTTACTTATATTTGTTTAAACCCCGATTCACACCTGTAAAAAAATATATATAATATATATAAATATATCATGAGTATAAGTTCTTTAAATTGGAATTCAGTTTTTTGACTCACCACAAATGACTAACCACCCTTTTGATACAATACCTTCGCATTCAGTTTGCTTTGTGTTAATTTCATTCATATTTTAATTCTTTTTTAAAAATAAATTATATTGTTTGATTGGGATAAAAACACAGACGGTCAACCAGACGCTGAGAAAATAACATACCAATTTTTATACAAAGTTGTTATATATATTTTTATTAGCCAAATTTTAGTGTGCCAATACATGGCTGTGAATTTTGAAAACACTTTTGATAGTGTATTGCGACGTTCACAATTCTGCAATCTCTATTTAAGTGAAGCGTGCATAAGCGTCAAACAACTCAAATATCGTACAATAATTAACTAACCGTTACTTAAGGTTGAGATACTTTTAGATTAGGTCACACATGTGAAGTTGTGTAGGAGAATAAGTTAAATACCCGTTGACAGGGAAATTTACTTTAGAAATTAAAAATTTATTTTGTGATTACATTCATTTTATTGATAATCTTAATGGGATATTTGTCAAATCACTGGATGCCAAAATGTATTTAGGGCCCACCCATACCATTTGCAAAATATGTAACCTTTCGACCAGAATAAAAGAGAAAGTAGTAATTTTAAAGGTAGCAAGATATATTTTTTGGTATCATTTACTTTTAACCATATAAGCATTTTGTTGTAGGAGAAACGTTACTAGTCACTTATTCGCTTAGTAGGAAGTCCATGCTTCTTGGTATACATACAATGTTATATTATCTGAGTACCTTCCTACCTATGCAACATAGGATGTGTAACTATCTCGTAGTAGGTAAGGTAAGTGTCATAACTAAGAAAAACGAACATTTTATACTCTCATTCATTTTTTGTATGTTCATCTCGAATATGCTTTAATAAGAGACTTACTTGCCGCTGTGTGCTGGATGTTGTTACAACAAACGTGTTAAAGAAATTATTGATGTGGTAAAAGAGTAACAGGGAAACAGGTAAACGTTTTATATTTTCATGTTTTCATCTTTCCATGTATAATTAAAAGGCTCGTTTACTCTTCTCTTAATGTCTTCATAAGATGTCTACAATCTACATCTTTTTTTCGACTATTTCCACATTTTCATAGCAAATTTTAGTTTTTCTGATGCTTTTATTTGTTATTTAATAAGTTTTCACTAAGGATTACAGTTATATTTTTATGCTGATAATAAAATTTATTATTTTGTTTTTGGATGATAATTTTATCTATTAGCTACAGCTAAAAAATTGATTAAACCAATTTGACAAATGTAATGTTGTGAGGGATGCAACATCGTTTATAAAAACATTGAAGTCAGAATCGATGTTTTTTAAAAATGAAACATCGATGTTAAAAAATATCGATGTTTTAGAACGTTGTATCGACTTTTTCGATGTATTGATCTAAAAATGAAGTTTTATAGAAAATATATTGATTGTTCAAGTTTTGTAAATAATTTAGGATTTTTCGATTAAAAACAGTTTTTTAATTTTTAGCATTAAAAATTCAACTTGACACAACGCGAATATATAGATCGTTTGAGGCAACCGTTTAATTTTGGCGTTTTCGATACCTTTCAAGTATTTATACTAATACATATATATATATATATATATATATATATATATATATATATATATATATATATATATATATATATATATATATATATATATATATATATATATATATATTTGGTATTTTACTATTAAAAAATAATAATAAATTCCACCATTTTGGATTAGAATATGTTAGAATATATTATAAATATTATATATAATTGTAAGATTCGAAATGACAGTGAGAGTAAGCAAATAAATAACAATAGATGAAATCAGGAATGAGATTATTGTTCGTCCATTGTTTTATTATCGAGTATATATCACTACATATATATCCTTATATATCCTATACTATTATATATATATATAATTTCACTAATGACTCGGAGTAGACCATTGTCGACTAACTGTAACAACTGAACTGTATTGTACATGATACTGATCGTAACTACCTATAATATTCTCCCTGAATAGGAAATGAGTATTCCGATACACATAGAATATATACATGGAGAGTATTAGGTAGTTACGAGGTAAATGGATGCTTTTTATTTCAATTTTGTCGCGATTTGAGAGATTAAACTTAAATTAACACCCTGTGTGTGATGGTTATGTCTGTCGTCCGATGGGGGCATTCATTGTATGTTATTTGCATCGCACTCCACTAATGGGAATCCAATATATACAACAGGTGGTAAGCCAATTGCTGATATTTTAAATGATTATATATTTATTTTTATTTTTTTATGCTCTGGTGTGATAGTGAAAATAATTGTTTTTAATTGATGATAAAATTGGATGGCTTTTAGTTTTTTTTATTTTTTTTTATATCTATCGAATGGTTTGATTTTTGGGTTAATTTTTTGAGGCATTCTGAAAATGCTTAGATGGGAATAGCTATTTGAAATAAATTTTTAATACCATAATAGAAAATCTGATTGGCTAAAAGCTTTTAATGTCTTATATGAATCCATAATATAATATTCAAATTTGCCATTATTGTTGACAATATTATATATTTATTATTTCTTACTAAACTACACAAAAGTAAAAGAATGATAATAATGAGGTTATTCGATAACAATTTGATAAAGCGTTTGACTAACACTTGAAAATATCAACTAACATTGTTAATTGTTTAGATACGCGGAATATAGTATGCGTGTCATTAAATACCCTAAATATGTATCCGTACAGATATAAATAATTATAATTATATATATTGAAATATATTTGCTTAATTTTTTGTAGTTGAAATGGTATTGAAATTAAACAATTATAGAAAAATTGTTTCAAACAAAAGTTGTTAGTTTAAAAAAAATATTTTTTGTCTTTCAATTGTTCTTCTCTAAATCTTTTATGGTTAAAAAATGGGGTTATGGAGCTATTCGACTCAATGGACTAATTTGGCACATTCATGAACTAAAACTCAATTTTTATGCCCAAAATATGTTTTAGCTCGCTACCCCTTTTTGTTTTTTAGTAATCTTAATGATGGTTGGTTATGCGGACGGACGGGTATGCGGAAATATACTAATTAGGTGATTCTATGAGCACTTATTCCAAAATTTCGTTTGTGGCTTCAATATATTTTTGCGTTACACAATTTAGACATATTCTGTGTATGTCGGGTATAAAATTACAATAACCAAATATTAATAAATAAGGTATTTATGTCTTAAATTTAAATACACTAAATGGTGTAAAGAGGTTGAGAAAATGCTATGTCACATAAACAAAACTATTACCTTAAATCAATCAAAGTATAAGCACTTCTGCCAACCTAGTTGACAGAAGAAATGAACAAAACGCACATTTCACACATCGTAATGTCAAAGTTGTATGTTGGTTATATGTGTGACTGACTTTGATATATATTTTCTGCTCACTTCTCACCTGTTCATAAAATATAAATATAAGTTAACAGAAGATGGCAACACACTAGTACATGCATAAAATAGAAAAGAATAAAATGATACCTATCTAATAGATTTGTTGTGAGATAGATATGATATCAGCAACAGAGTATATTTGTAAAGTAAGTCGTATTAAGGACTGACAAAATAAGTCAAACTAAGCTATAGAAGATTTTAAACGCAAGTCATTTGATCCGGTTAAGAAAATTTGTGCTGTTTGTTAGGTTATAGATATAAATGTACATTGTATATATGATAGACTGACTGACTTGTGTTCGTATATAATAGTATAAGGTAACTACTTTAAAGTATAAAAGTGAAGCCAGCAGACTTTATGAGAAGGACCATAAAGAATGTCATGAGAGGATTTTCAAAGATGTTATTCCTTTAGTCTTTTCGTATTGTACAAATAATAATTTTAAGGGTTTTTATATGCTTGATATTAATATATCCATACTAGAAATATAATTGAATCAAATACATAAAAATAACTGATGCTTATATATTGGCGGTTATTCTTTTTTTTATCCAAGTTGTTGGTTTTTCAAATTTTCATTTATGGTCTTTGAGCTAGCCGAGATTATATGTTATATGAATCTGATGCATGAACCATTTTTGGTGTACACGTAGTGTTATTATTGACGTAAAGTACTACATATCTAAAATTGTCCATTTTTCCACATAGTCTAGCAGGAATCGGCGCATGAGTACCAAAAACTATTCCACCTCAATTTTTTATACGATTCTCTTCAAATTGCCCTCCTAATGATATAAATGCATATTGCCATGGCGCAACCCGGTGCCATATTGTTTAAACCGAAATTGTTTAAACAATTGCAAGGAATTGTTATTTTTCAACCGGACAGTTTTTTTTATATTCTTTATTGAAATACCAATAAAAAAGGTCCTATGACTTTTAACGATAAAGTTAATATTTTTAAAGATATGAGTTTTTAAAAGTTCGAAAAATCTCAAATTTGGGTACTTTCGACCCATGAAAAAAATGTCTAATTTATTTACAAAAAATAACCTACGTATGCGTAAATAGGCAGTTGTGGCACTGCCATTTACGCATACGTAGAGTGTCTGTGAGAACTATGAGTGATGTTAATGTTCAATGAAATTTAATCTACTTAGTTATGTCGAGTGTAGACTAATAAAAGACCAGCAAAAACTGATTCATTTTTTAATGTCATTTTATAAAGATTTTCGTATCTGGTGTTTTTCAAATATAGTTTCACGTTGAAGATTGATATTAGTGCCTTACATATCACAGAAAATCGACGAGTGATAATTCACAAAATGAAGTGGAGTGAAATTCATACGATTATGTGAAATTCAAGATTGTTAATCTATCGGTTTGCACGGAATGGCTGGGTGTTCGTATGGAAGGGTTAAAAATGGATCTGAAAAAATTAACTCGAGCGTGTCAGACTATGATATCCTTATTGTGCTGATCCGTAATCTGGTGACTATCTATCAGCATTGTCTTAATCTGAACGGTTTAATATGATTGCCCAGAGGATGCTTTTTATTTCTAATTTTTATAAGCAGTTAAAGGGACTGCCTACATGCGCGGTATCTATCAGATCTTAAACTGACGCGCTCGAGGAAATCTAAAGGTCCTCCGCTCGACTCCGATAATAATGCTTAAACTATGCCATTGTTTTGAATAAAATGTACCATCAATGCTTTAATTACTATTTAAATGAGTAACCAAAAAATGGTAACATTTAAAATAATTAAACTGAAATGTCAGTTCAAAAATGAACGACATATTTAATCACAAATTTATTATCTATGTATGGTGAGTGGTATGCTCACTATCATCATACTGCAACTCAAATATAAAATAATAATTATTTTCAATTTTCATATCATAATATTTTTGATCCTGATGATAATGTCCTGAACGATTATATTATATAATTCAAAATTTAACACCCACCATTAACTGTATGAGCGCGAGTTGGTTTGATTATTTGGTCGGTGCGCGTTCATTAGCTGACAAATACATTCAAAATATTATTTAATAAAATAGAATTAAATAATTTTGATAATCAAAATCAATAATTATATATATATATAAAACGTTATTATATACATTCACAAATGTTTTAATTGAATCCTTTGTTCATGTCTGCCGCTGTGTCATCTCATTCATAATACAATGAGACATAGATGTTCATACTAAACACTAACTGACTTTGTTTATTTCTATCTTATGGTGGCGTAAAATAAAACGTTGACTGTCTGACGCTCAATCTAGTTTTGAATTTATAGACTTCAAAAAACATGCTACCATCCATACCCACATTGATGATATTTTCTAAAAGTTGATGTCAACTGTGCCGTAAACAATGGATGAAAACAAATATTGCAAGTTATTGGGACTGCCATTAGAAGTGAAAACTTTTAATATTAAAATTTGAAATTTCCTAAAGTTTAAATTAAAATAATTAACATTAATCTGGCTTTCACATTATTGGCACTCCGAGCTATAATAACGCGAATTCCGCATGCGCCAGTCTTGAGTATGTAGGGGACGCGGAACCCATAAAGTTTTCCCCTATCAAAAAGTGCTCAACGCGGCTAAAGAAGTTTTCACTTCAAAAAAGAATTGTTGAATTGAGAAGTTATACGGAGAAGTAAATTTTGTTCATTGGTAAAAATCTTTCATTCGATCTGGGAATTACATTATGGACGATCTAAGTACATTATGGACATCAGTGTATTTGATATACATATAAACATACAAAAACATCAAATAAAATAATTATTATGTAGATATTTATTTTAAAATTTTATTATTATTTATTTAATCTGTCATCATAAATTTAATTAAATTGATAATACTGTTAAATATTCCTAATTATTATCCCTGGATATTTTAATATTATTTTGTATAGAGTATATATATATATATATATATATATATCTCATAATATTGTATTTAAATTATTAGCTTTTTAATTATTGAAATGTTTTGTATTATTGTTACTCAAACACATATGTTTGTGCCTATGTTCATGAGAGTTGCGAGTTTTAATACTACTATAAATTTTGTTTTTTATTCTGTTGAATTTATTTCATATTTTTGGATGATACTGACAGGCGATTAAGTTTGATTTTTTCTATTTTTTTAGATGGAAATATTGTCACATTTTATAATAAAATGGAACGTCCTTAAAATTATGTAATGGAACAAGTATCTGATTGACTGGATCTATGTTAACCGATATACTTAAAAACAATTTAGGAGCATACATTTTAGATAACCGCCGATCATTTGACCCATGTTGAAATTTGTTCTGCAATAATTCCAACGTAAAATTTCATAATACCCATTTACACGGAATAATAGTAATGGTAATAATAATGATGAAGTTTAATCTCCATTTCTCAGAGATATACGTCTATAATATAGACCACCCACATCATCATTTCCAACATTTATTTATTAAAATACATTCATACGATTCAATTCTTGATGTGAAGACTAGAATATGGGTAATATTCCATATGGATAATAGGACTAGAGTTGTGAAATGGAAACTGTGAAAACCCTTCCCCAAGCATAGCCGGTTACTCCGTTATTATCCATACTTCGACAATAATCAATTAATCGATTTATTGGTTATTATAGTTGTTAAATTGTCGATGTCTAAATTCGAACTCATAACATGCTAATCCAAATAGTCAAACGCTAAGACATGTTACATGCCGTTAACTGCATGGCCACTTGGCTGATTATAGGCAGATTACATCATAATAATAACTCAATATTTCCGTTTTTGTGTTCTGTTACTATTGAATTTCTTGTTCGATAAGAGAAGATATAGACAACAGTTTTTAGGGATACTTATAACTCAATAATGGGACTCGGGTATATTTTGAAAAGAAAATTGTTGATTTAATTAGTGAAGTTAGTGAAATAAAAAACATCTGTTGCTACGTGTTACAGTACTTTCTTTTACTATCAATACTTATTATACTCGACATATATACAAAAGGTCTGAGTATACTATTTTTTGTATAAAGTTTGTATCGCTAGAAAATATTGACTGTACAAACAAAATTGTGGTGTAGATGTTCATAGAATCACCTAATTAGTAATTTCAGCATGTCCGCCCGTCTCTCTGTCTGTCCGCTATCAAGATAACTCAAAAACGAAAAGAGACGTATTTAAAATATAAAGAAATCGAGACATATTTAAAATATAAAGATTGAGTTTAAGTTCGTGATTCTGTAAAATGGGTCCATTAGGCCCAATCGATCCTTGACCCAAATTTTAAACTATAAAGTATAATAACCAGGAAAATATCGAAAATTTTACCCGAAAACATTATTCCCTTTTACATACCGATGGTTCTCGAAGAAGAGTATGTATTCCCAATTTAATTTTTTTTAAAACAAATTATTTACGAGTTATGTATTTTGTTAGTAATATTTTTTTATTACTAATGTTTTGTTTTTTAAATGTGTTTTAGATTGGCGGAAGTACAAAATTCAAATGAAAAGAATTGTACGAAGAGGACACATTCAATTGAAATTTACTTAACGTCGATATTTAAAAAACAACTATTAGCGATTTAAATTCTGGATCATTCAAATAAAAAATTTTAAATTATGTGTTACTTTTATCTTTTTGAAAACCCAATGATAATGAAATTAATAAAACAATTCGAATATCAACCACAATTTCTGAATGGTAGTAGTAGGTAACCATTAGATAATAATAACGAATATATGTTCCGATTAAAAAAATTTTTAAAATCAAATAATTGATTTAACAAAAATGTTAACATATTATAATTTAATTAAACACCTTTATTTGCTATACTTCATCATGTCGTGAGTAGATAATATATTACACATTTTTATTAGAATATAAAAATTTGTAAGCCCATTAAAAACAATTTTTTAGAATAAGTACGGTGGCACCACAAGTACTTAAGCCAATCTTATTATTTTTCGTTCCTACATAGCTTTTTATTTTACATTTAAAAAGTCGTGAAAAAGATATATATGTATATATATAAGGTGATACGACTACGGTGTTTATATTAAAATATTAAAACGAAAATTCAATTTTGAAATACTGTATTTTAGACAGACTAAAAGAACCTGTTAATTTTTATTGAGTGTCTAAATGGTATACGAAGTCTTACTTTGGTAGTCATACTTTGAATCGGATTCAATTGAAATTTCCAATTAAATCCGATTGAATTTGAATTGGATTCAAAGGGAATTTCCCAATTGGTTTCCAATGGAAAAAATATCCTTTACTTGGTTATTATTTGGATATAAAAAATTCATTCCAAGTAAGACGTATTCAAAAATTTGAATTTGTTTTAATTAATTTCAATTGCATTTGAAATGGAAAAATTTGAATTGGTATTAATCGGATTGAATTGGTTTTAAATGGAATAAAATATCCAATTAAAACCAATTTTTATCCGATTAGAGCCTATTCAAAAATTTTAATTGGTTTTAATTGTTTTTAAGTAGAAAAATTAACCAACAATCCGATTAAAACCAATTTATATTTTTGAATTGGTTTTAATCGGGTTGAATTGGTCTTAAATGGAAATCAAATTCCCAATTGAATCCACTTCATTTCCCATTAAATCCGATCAATTTTTATTTTATTAAATCGGACATTTTTATCAAGGACTACTAAAAGGAAAGTAGTGTAATTCTGTCAAATGTTCCATTTCGAGCTAGCATCGGGAATATATATTATGAAATTCCTTGAATCCAAAAAACTGGTTTTCTGAAATTAGGCAGTATATGTCTGTGTGATTGTGACAGCGATATCGTATCAAACGCTTTATTTAAAATACAACAAACTGTTATTTTGTGTTCATATTATCTCTAGGGGTGCTGAGAAGCTTTTGATTAAAATCGTGTAATTGGCAACGTTTTTCTCGAAAATGATTCCTATGATTTTTCTACAAATTTAATATATTTAAGAAAAAAAAAAATTTAAGAAAACTGTAAGCTCTACAACTTTTATTTGATACCTCTCTGTGAAAATACAAACGTTTAGATGCCTGTACATTATAGAAACGGGCATAGCTCAGAAAGGTAACTATCTATAAAAAATATTTGAACAACGGCCACCTCTGTACCGCACGTTCCATCACATCCCACTTTCAATCTCTAAAAGGTACAACAATTTTTTAAGTTAGTTCGCACATACATCATTACACCTCTAATTTAGTGTCTTTGTGGATTTGCGAAGCTCTAATAATACTCGTTTTATTTATGAAAAATTAATCGATTTTATACATTCGTTGTCCAAGTTAAATTTCTCCACTGCCATCCAGAAATAATGAAGACGCGTCTTGATGAAAAAGAATAAAAAACATAAAATATAAAAAATTAAAATTTATTGTTTAGATACTCGACATATAGCTCACTATCAATATTTGAACTATTTTTAATGATAAGTATTCATAAAATACAAATGTAAGATATATTGAAATTATATATGTTCTTATTAGATACATTTGAGCTAAAATTGTTGCGAATCTAAACATTTTTCGAAAATGGTCCAAAAGTTGGATCATGGATCCATTGGATCCAATGGACCGATTGTGTTGATTCACGAACTTATTTTTTCTGCCTAAAGTACATCACCAAAATTTTAACACGCTATCTCGTTTCGTTTTTGAGTTATCGAGTCCATGGATGGACGGACATACAGACAAACATGTGGAAATTGACTAATTAGATGATTCTATGAGCACGTATACCATTTTTTGTTTGTGTGGTCAACATTAAGTAGCGTTACAAACTTTAAACTAAAATTAATATACTCTGACATGTTATGTATATCGAGTCAGATTAAAAAGTCACATATATAAGAGATATTTGATATTTTTATAATTGAAATATTCATAATGTTATACTCAAAGAATTTAATTTCTCTTAGTTAGCGTGATCATTCAACCTTAAGAATAAAAACAACGTATATAATACCTGATGGTTAAATATTATATAGAAAGAAACCTCTTATATATATAAAGAGAAAAGAGGAGTATTAGGTATATACATTCAAATTCAATCGAACACTACAAACATATATTTATACAGACGAAGAGAACATCCAGTGGTCGAAGAAACAAAACCACGTGTATATGGTAAAAGTAAAATACTTTACCTATATAAAACACATACACATTGAAGACGAGAAAAAAATGAAGAAACGTAAAGCTGGTGGGATCTAAAAGGCTTTTAAAGGTATATATCACACACCGTCAAGAAAAGTACTGTTAGACCATTAAAAATATTTTTACTTCCAATATTTCTTGTATGGAAAAAATACTTGGGAAATAATTTATTTAAGTCTTTAAAAAACTGTAAATTTTAATATTTTATGCTCGCATTCTTTTTAAAATGACAGTCGATGGTTTTTGTAAGGGTGTTGACATATTTTTACGTTGCGAGATCTCCAGAACACAAATCTAATGATTGAAAGAGATATTTCTATATGTGTATGTTTACTTATATTAAAAACATTCACGAATATTAAGGAGTGTTTTAAATTTTTTTTAGTTTATAAAATAGAATTTGAGCAAAATATTTTTTCTCGATTCCACAATTTTGTTAAAGCGTACCCTTTCATAAAAATGAGAAAAATATTTAAGATTTTGAGGCCAATATTAAAAACTAGTTGCCCAATCGTAAAATAAGTGTTATTTTTTTGGTATTTTATTTAATATTGAAACTTGATCAACCCTTGTCAAACAGCAAAAATACTGCATGGTGTCTACTATGACAAATATATGTCAATAGATTGAGTAATTTTTAAGAAAATATTGAAATTCGAAAAAAAAATATTTAAATTGCAATTTAATTCAAATTAAACTTCACTTAACTCAGTAATCAAAACATTATGTATATAGATATATCAAAT
This sequence comes from Chrysopa pallens, assembly GCA_020423425.1. Lineage (NCBI taxonomy): Eukaryota > Metazoa > Arthropoda > Insecta > Neuroptera > Chrysopidae > Chrysopa > Chrysopa pallens. The sequence goes on from CM035591.1 coordinate 81,086,575, forward strand.
AAAAATTATATAATTGCGTAAATTTTGCTAAGGGCCATTTTTAGTCAGACCTGTTATAATATAGAAAATATTGTAGAAATTAGAATATGTCTGAAGTAATGCTTTACATACATTGTATATGTCTACCATCCTTGTTCCACTTAAATCGAATATGTAAGAGAAAAAAAAACACTACACTACGATAAAAAAAATATATTTTAAGGTCCATAAAATCATTTTCAAATATATTGAATGTCGATATTATTTTTCGTAGCATCGAATTCAAATAGAAACATACAACAAAGTAATATATAGAAGCAATATCGTAAAGCCAACTTGAAGAATAATGTGCAAGAAAGATTTGAAACGACTAACTCGATCAAAAACACGTTTATATTTGAAATGTTGAAATAATAATTTATTTATTTTTATTTATGTTTATATATTGAGGCTACTACTGTAGTGTTTAGAAATAATCTTTCCGATAACTTTGAAAGGGAATCGCTTATGACTTTCGATTATGTATGAATTTTAAATTTATTCTTTTGGTAAAACTTTCTTTTTTCGCATGGTAAAGAGATAATCATAATTTTATTAAAATAAGTTTGGATTAGAATATTTATTCCTACTTTGCCTAAGAATTTCAAAAAATCCATTTTAAAGCAAGTGATAGCGTGATATCACTGAAGCAGTGAATATTAATAACACAATTTTTTTAATTAAAAATTTCAGCAACTCGTTTATTTTGCAGCACCAAACAAGCACATAAAATACACGTAATTTTGAGCATACTTAAATTCAATTTTGAATACTTTTTTCTTTTATTTCAAGTCATTTTCATTAAATTTATTTATTGAATGCACTCCATAAAATCATCTAAAATGCAAATAATTATGGTATTTACATTATATTATATTATTTAAGGTTATTTTTCCACATTGCTGTATATATGGCATCTCTGTACTGAAGCTTTGCACATAAACGAATATTAAAAAAAAAAATTATCAATCATAGAAATAGACTGTCAAAAATATACAATACAAGTCCCCTTAAATCTGAAATTGTATATATTTGGCAATTAAACATTTCGAAATATAAAAACAATTTTGAAGGAAATTTTTTTAAAGAAAACTATTTGACTTGCTCTTATGTCAAAATTACGAACCCCTAATTTCATTACATTTGGATATGTATTTTTTGAGCTTTATGTCCGCCAAAATAGTGTGTTTATTATAGACGTCTCTGTCAAATATATAATGCCTCTGAGGTGTGTTACTGCTCCTTATGTATTAATAATGTTTTCTACGACTTGGTAACGTTTTTAGGTCGACAGTTACTATTTTATTTATAGTTATTTTTCTATAAGTTTTTCTCTAACGTTATTTCGGAAAAACCACCTGCCATTAATACAGTTTACTTTTAGCGTGTTTATATATATGATTTCAAGATTTATTATACTATCACTACACCTAAGTTTGAGTTCTTTTGTAATTTTTGATTCTTAGTTTTTCTCCCAAGTATTACGTATTTACTGATGCTCTTAATTAGGATATATTTAAAGTGTTGCATTCTTACAAAAACATCTACTACATCTAGTTTTGTGTAATTTATGTGTCTTAGCCTTGATAAAAAAAGTCCTATAGAAATTGAATAGGAATAAATAGGAAATCAATAGGATTAAATAGGATACCATTCCCTATTAAATTCTATTCAAATTTTGAATAGGAATGCATTTTTTCAATGGAATTTCCCATTCAATTTTATTGATTATTCCAATTCATTTCTATTCATTTTGTATAGGATTGAATATGCCTTTTTAGCAGGGGGGCCATTCGTGTTTTTTTAAAGTATGAAGCTGTAGGAAATTATCAAGTTGAGATTTTTCTATGAACACTTAGATAATTTAATTACAATTAAAAAAAAATTCTTTTTGCTATTGCAATTGTTATCGATACGATTAAAAATTATCCTCTGTTTATTATTATAGATATTTCTTATACTACTAACTAAATCTTAATGCGACAAGCAACTACATTTTTTTTTTAAATCATTAATATTTTGGTAATATAATATAAACGATTTTTTGTTCTGAAAATAACAATTTTATTTATATTCCTGTGTCCTCTAACTTGGACCGCATATTATGGATACCTAGCTCTGTTACTCATTAATTTAGCTAATATTATAATTGTAAATATTCAATATTTTATTAAAGAAAACTATTAAGATTCGATGATTTTCTTCTAACACAAAATTATATGTATTACGTACTTATTTAATAAGAAAATGAGTATTTTATAATAAGTTAATAAATAAAGATATTAAAGAAACTAAACGTAGACAAATATACGTTACTAACATCTGAATGGATTCACAGAGTGCTTTAAATTTGAGGTGTGACACAGAGTTAATTTTATAATTTAATAAAAGCCAAAAATATTTTTATAAATGGTCAAAAGAATTTATTTTTCGGTAAAATTTCTTTGTTTTCATTGAAAAGCCCGTTAAAATAATCCTGAATAAAATTGAATCGAAAAGAATTAGAAATTAATAAACTTGGTTTGGCCTTTTGATTAAGTTTAATAGCAGTGAATATGAAATTTAATTTTGCAATTATTTCGATTCAAAATATGAATAAACAGATTTGTTGAATAGAGTATTCAACCGTTACAACCTTTGTACCTTTAGACAGAGACATTTTAATATCACTATATGTTTAAGTCATTCATTAGTAAGGCACAATTTGATTTACCACGTTCCATTCATTTAATTATCAATTCTTATTAAACTGAGTAATGATTTCTAATGATAAACCAATAATATGAAAATTGAAACTTAAATAAAATATGGATTCATAGTCTAGTAAAATCGTAATTTAATCTAGTACAAATACTCTCAAACAACTTTCATTTTGGTTTCAATGTTTGCCTGACCATCAGTCTGTCCGTTAGACTCATCTTCATCAAAAGAGCTTGCATTACTGCATGGATAGTACTTAATTTTTCAAAATGGTCCTATTTTAGATACATGTACTTGCCGTTCCGGAGATATCACATAAATGATAATGTCTTGTGACCCATGCTTCCTATTTTGATAAACTTTTGAATTTAAATGTGTGGTATGGTATTAGAAAAAATGACTCTTCTGGAAAATCGATGTTTCGAAATTGAAGGGAATGTTCTTCGTATCTATTCAAAAATTGAACTCATTTGAAGTATAGAACAGTGGGTACCAAAAAAATTGAAAGGAAGGTACCGATTATTAAATAAACATATTTAATAATCGGTAATTTTGATTGCAATTATAATATCTCGTGAACTGTTCATCCGATTTGGAAGAAAAATTTGTAAGTAGATGTGTAAAATAAGTCAAAATTGCACGGTAATTCAAATTAAGTTGAAATTCATGGTTCTGAAAAATCGATATTTGAAAAAAGAGAAAATGGGTACAGATCGGTACATAAAAATGTGCCTAAAAAAACTAGAATTACTTAATTAATTGATGGAAAGAAGTTTCTCAGAATTTTTCAATAAACCGCATTGAACTTATATTTCGGAACTTATACTCAGAAGAAAAGCATGACATCGTTCAATGTTGTAACACACAGTAAATACATTTAGTTTAGTAATAAGTAAACTTCTGTTAGAAACACATATAATGAAATACAGTAATATCAATTATCACGGTAGATTTAATAATCGCGTTATACACGGCTCGATGAACTGGACTTGATGTTACGTAATCGCATTTATACATACGACACATGAAAGATATCATAGACACACAGCCACACCAACAATTTGGTTTACCGTCGTTGCTGTAAAGTATTACTACTATGATTATTATTATTATTATTACTATATACATTTCCCTTTTTGGATATAGTTTTATATTATTATCCTTCGAGGATAGAGTTCTTTGTACATTTCGTCAACAAGGATAACTATATTTGTAGTTTATAATAATAATTTAGTTTTCAACTTGATCAAACATTTGTGTGTGTGGGGCGCCATATCATCTATTTGGACGCATTTATCCATGTTAAATTGGATTAGAATTGTTGTGTTGAACTTGGAATAGTTTTACAATTATTGTTATGTCAAAATTCTTTTTATTGATAACTGAGTGTCATATATCAATTACACAAGGCATATTTATTTATCTATTATTATTATTATTTCATATTAAGTATAATACGTTTTATAGCTATTACATGGTGAAAAAATTCTAGAAGAAATTTTTATTCTTGTTGAATGTTGAATTATGGCTACATATGATATGTATATAACCAATTTAACTAATATTGACTGCTCTTTAAAATAATTTTGAATAAAAGTAAAATATCGTTTTGAAGAAACATATGGTAAATGATCTTTGAAAGTATCATTGAAACTACTTCTTTTTTGAATTAACATACTGATACAAAAAGTCAGTAAACAATCAATAAAAGAAAATCTTACAAACAAATATAAAATATTAACAATAATAATAAAATATGAACGAATAATATTATAATTGTTTATAATAACAATTTAAAAACAATTTTCAAAGTCTATCAACTGTAAACCAAACTAAAACGGGTCGGTAATTTTATACGGTAGGTAAAAATGCGTTAGATAAAGAAACAAACACATAAATGTATAGGTTTAAGTGTGGGGGAGTGAGATAGAATATGTTTGTGCGATGCTTCGTAGCATCCCCACTGTTGTCTACAAAGCATTGTCCATATGTATGCGCCCCATTGTGTAGTGGGATACAATACTTACAATATTTGCAATAAAACATTTTGCATTAAATATTAAATAGTCTTTAAGGTTGGGAAAAAGTAATAAACCTTACATTTATCCTGATACTCCTGATATTCTATATCCATCTCAATCTCTCGTAGGCTACTTTTCTGAAGTTTCACTTCTGCTTTATGTGAATTTTTTTTACGCATCTAAATTTATTCGCTGCACTACTTTAAATCTCATTTTACTATTGAATGACTATAGTTTCTGAAACATCGCTTTCAATAAGTCGAAGATATCGATGATCAATTCAAACATACTTTAAGTAGATTAAATAAAAAATATAGAATTTATTTTTCAAATAGACACTTTAATTTTAATTTTTGCGCAAAAATTACCTCATAAATATATTTTTGATCTTTCACAATTTTTTAAAGGACCCTCTTATAATAATACAAAAATGTCTTGTAAAAATTGAGTTCTCATCAGACCTCGATGTTTTAAAGTCCTAGGAAGCTTTCCTGAACACTCCTGAGAAGTCGTCACTCCGTCTGTATGTGTGTGTACGTGTGTGTGTGTGTATGTGTGTGTGTAAGTATGTGAATCGCTTATAACTTTGAAACGGCTTGACTGAATCGAGCTCACCAAACGGCATTCTGAAGAGTTTTACCAAACTTAGATTTTCTGTGAGTTTAGACCGATTCGGACTGGTAGATTTCGAGAAATTTTCCACGTCGATTGTGGCCGATGTCGGTCGATTTGTCTGTGAGAAATCGTTGACGAAAGAAATCGCAAAAATCGCAAATATTTTAAATAACTCTGAAACAGCTTAACTAATCGATTTCAAATCTAATCAGCTCTTGACCTTGTAACAACACGTCGATCGCCGCCAAGAACGTAAAAATCGGTTGATTGGTTCGAGAGATATCGTTAACGAAATATTCGGTAACAAGTGTTTTTTTAACATCAAAGCTCAAAAACCAAATTTTTAGCTCAAAAACATTGTAATATGTTAAATTTTAAGTGCTTAGGTATGAAATTAGCGGGAAGTTGCAGGGATGGCCTTTAGAGTCAACCGTTTTCCAATTTTTTGAATATGAATGCAAGTTAGTTTTAATTTTCTGCCTGCATGCATATTTTTTACTGTATATTTATCTCTTATCATAACAAAAGTTTATTTATTAAGATAAATAGCTATTAAAACTGTATTCAAAACAAGTATAACAAACCCATGGTTATTATTACACAAAATCTTTGTTAGTTTTATTTATCTTGCAATACTTATTTGCGTAAGCGATATTACGGTTAGTTGGGGATATTAGGCACAATTTAATTAATAATTATATAATTGGAATTGTTCTATACATCTATTATCATTATATAAAGATCATAATTCCTTAAGCTGTGATTCCGATGGTTAGTTGTCTAATAAAAAGGTTCTATGGAAATTAAATCGGATTGAATAGGAAATGAATAGAAAATTGAATTACCTATGCAATATTATTCGAATTTTGAATGGAATTCTATAAAAAATGATTTTCAAATTGAATTGTTATGAATCTTTTTCATAATTTTCAATAGGATTGAATAGAAAACAATATTTCCTATTTAACCATGCCCTTTTCCTATTAATTCCGATTCAACCGTAACAGGATTTTATAGGACTTTTTATTTGAAATATTAAAAATATCTGCTATGACGTGCGTTATAGAAATTTCTTCCACTGTACTTCCTCAAAGGTTTTAAATTGAAACTGCGGGCTAGAAATTTTTTTGAGTTTCCTATAAACCTACTTTATTGAAATTTTGAAAGAGAAGTGATAGTAAAAAAGAGTGTATTGTAGGGCAGATTTACTTTGGCGGAACAAATTTAGGCGATGTAAGGTGTCGAAAATATATTATAAGGTTTGTGACGTTTTTTCAAAAATATTTAACGAATATATAGTAATTTGGTACTTCCTATACGTAAAACAACGTCACTGTAATTGTCAAAACATTGACAGTGACACAAAACACTTTTACATAAGACTTTTATGTTTAAAAGGTCATTTAGTAGCTATATCCAAAATAACAATCTCTCTCTTACAACAATGCGCTTTCAACAAATATAGTCAAAAACACAGAAAAAAATTGCTACTAATAATCAGAAGAGTATAAAATAGAGAGTGCATAGAAAAGTTTTCAATTTTTTTATTTTCAAATTTCAGTAATTTTATAAAGTCGGTATACAGTCAAACCTGAGTAAGTAAGAAATGGATTTCTGGTCCCTTAAACCTCTATGTATGAGAAATAAAAGCCTCTATAAGAGAGAGTGAACTCAAAGATATTTGCCTACATTTATTTATTCACTCCATATTATAGCTGTATTATTTATGTAATTTCTATAGGTAATAATGTCCATTTTTGTACCTCTATAAGCTACAAACTATGTTTAATGAGAAATATAAGCAAAAAAAAAAAAGAACTCTCTCTTATCCAGGTATGACTGTAAATATATTTTAGTTTCAATTCACTTTTTATATACTCAGCTTCTTATAGGCATTATCACTTATTATGGGCACATACACTGCCTGCGTATCTAGAGCTGGATGTGGTTCTAATTGATTTCCATCAAAACATTATTGTATAATTGCAACAGCTCATATAATCATTTGTGTTTAAAAATTTGAGCTACTGCTTGTTCAGAAATTTACAAATTAATTAAAACTAGAGTACCAGTACAGTGGTCGAAATTCGACCCCAATTACTCAAAAGTGAACCGCACTGCCTTTAAACCAAACAGCATATTAATTATATAGTAAATATGCGTGTGTATATTGTGTATAAGTTACACCTTTTATATATGTGTGTGTCATAGCGTGTGTAATGTTTTTTTTTTATTGATTTAATGTTTTTTTTATGCATTATTTTAAAAAAATATTAGCATTCACCAGTCCTTCTCTATATAATCTGTATGTGTGTCAAATTTCATACTTCTCAGTACATCCAATTTTCGTAAATAGGGGTTTTTGCTCCACGTATTAATATATAGATTATTGAGATAAAATAACATTCGTTAAATTATACCATTACTAGGTTTGAAATAATAATAAAATCATTTTGCATTATAAAAACTTGGTTAAATGAATCAATTTTTTCCTTCATTCCAAAAAAATTTTTTATTTTACACCCATTTTAAATGAATCAAACATTCATTTTGTAGCGGTATTTTACCAAATGACTTTAAACTGGAATGTGTTTTAACTATTGATTATAAATACTTAATACGATTGATTCTTCTGCCTAAAGAACATCCCATTAAAAATTGTAAAATATGAAAAATATGTCAATTAGCCCAACCGTCTCTTATGTAAAAAACGAATTCAACCTCGTAATATCATGTAATGCGTGTAAATGTGTTTGTCCGTTTGTCGAATTGAATCTAGAAAATATAAGGGTTATAACATATATATACATATATATAAATAAATGCTTGTTACGTTTTGTGTTGTTATGAGAAATCTTCTTGATTGGCCAGCATTCCACTAATCCTACTTCATCCCTAACGGTGGTTCAGTTGAGGGTGCATCCCTTTCTTGTCACCCGCACATACACACGCATCAACTTACCCCTCTAGATATAGTGTATGTAGTGTATGATATCAGCCTATCGGGTAGTTATTAAACTCATACTCATTGTTTCAAGAATATTATCTTTTTAGCATTGGACTTAACGAAATATTACGTATCTTCCATATATTTTTTCTTTCCGAATTGAGGCTGCTCTTATTACAGAATACGTATTATTCCATGTAAACGGCTTCCAGTCTTATTTACTCCTCAAAATTTGTTTAAGTTTATAAATATTTGATTGAAATTGGCCTATGGAATATTTTTTGAAACTAATTTTCTTGTTAGTTTGTTAACTTATACTCGATTACAACTTTGCCTGTAAGCATAGATTTTGTAAAGAAACGAACTAAAATAACACAGCCCATAATATGTTTAAAATAATATGGAAAAAAGAGATAAAAATTCAAATTCTTATTAATTCCTAGATCAATTTTTGTATGTTAGCCGGCTTGATATGTTACCAATATCTTATAGAACAAATTTACCAGGGTACACTTAGTTGTATGGTATACGATAACTCACTAAATTCGAGATATTCCAGCTGTTAAATTTGTTTGTGGTTAAGATGCGTGATTAAATTAAAAAATTTCATGTTAATAATATATTTATATTGTTTTGCTTACTAATTAGATAAAACGTAAAAGTGGAAAAAATTTTTTACTTTAAATTTGAAAAAAATTCAGAAAAATTAATTTTAATAGTATTAAATAAAAATACAGTATTGTTTCCCTTACCCACAGCAAAAATTTTACAAAATAAAATAAATTTTTAAATATGTTGCTCACCGATTTCGACTGTTTTTACAGTCTACTTCAGTAGCTTGAAATCATACCTTAATGTACCTAAAAAAACCAATTGAAGATGACTCTAAAAAAGTCGAAACTAGTAAGGCAAAATATAAATCCAATAATTTATTAAGTAAAATTTATCAACGTTCCATTTTTTCTATTTTCCAGTACAAATAACTCAAAAGTTGTTTATTCAAATGAAATTTGGTATCCACAATATTGATATGAAAACCTAGTGCTTGCCGAAAAGTTTATCCCGAAAAAATTTCTAAGTTAAAAATCAAAATTTGAATTTATATTTAGAAATGTTTTTTTAATAAAAACCCTTCGACAAGCACAGGTTTTCATGTCAATATTCTGCATACCAAATTTCATTACATTTGGTTAAATATTTTTTACAGTTACTGCGAAAATTGCATGCTTCTAACAGCTGTTCATTAAAACCCACTTGAGAAGATAAAGGTTTTTTTTTCAAAAACAAACTTAATTTTGTAGCTCACAGAAATGTTTTATTTTAGAATTATAGATAGTAATGTAACAGTTGTTTAGATTGTTTAATTTTAGACTTTGGACAAATTTTAGATTCAATAATATTTTCCTAATCAATGACTAGAAAAAAGAAATTCGTTTATTTAACCACTAAATACGATTACTTTTTTCGGTTTATTCTATATCGATATTCGTAAATATATTCTACAAGAAAAAAAAAGGAAAACACAGTTCTGGATTGAGGATGGTTTATGAAAGGGTGGGTGTTGTTTTTTTTATTTTTTATTTTACTTTATTAGTCAATTTTTATAGCTCAACTCGACAAAATATCTTTAACTCTTTTTAACTTACACAATTCATTCATAAAATTATCTTTGTCATTTAAAAAAAAAGGTTTTTGTGGCTTTAAAATTTTATTACAGATATTTCTTTTCTTTTGCTTTTAATATACTTCTTAAAATTGTGTCTTTTATGCAAATATAAAATGTAAAAATCGCTGCAAATAATTTCACACTAGTTTATTATTATATTGAAGTTGGTAGAGAAGGAGAATTTTTATATTCGAATTTGAATTAGCAAAATTTGTATGAACAAGAACCCTGTATTGCTAAAAGCGATTTCTTATGTTTAAATATAAAAACCTCTAAGTACAAGAAATATAAATTTTTTATAATTAAGTTCTTATGACTTGGCCCTTCAATAAAACAGAGTAAGAGTAAGACTTCTTGTCAAATCTATGTATTTGCGTTAGTAGTTTGCGAAAACAGTCTCGTATCAATTTGTTAATGTATCTTAATTATAGATCGAATTGTTTATGAAAAATTTAAATAGATGAATAAAAGACGAGATTTTAAATTATTCAATAATTCTAATAAAATTTTATAATAATCTTTGAAAATTACATCAAAATTATTCTAATTATTTTTCGAGAAAATAGTATCTTATTATCGATGTGTAATTTTTTATATGAAATCTATTGTTAATTAATAAAACTTGTATTTTGTTATGTAAATTTTTTTGAAATTTATAATGCTAATCTTTTTGGAAATGTTAATATTTAAATATTGTTCATCATTCCCCATGAAGTTGATAATCTACACTTGAAAATGGACCTTAATTACTAATATTGATCAAGTATAAGCCTATAAATAATTTTTGCTTATTAACGAAAATGAATTTTAATTATAGATTTAATATTTTGTAAAGCAATTGGAAATTTATAAAGTCCGTATTACCTATATTCACAAAGCTCATATATGAAATTAAACTATTTTATATTGAAAGCCACGTTTACATTGAATTTTTTGTATTGTGGGAGTAATACTTTTGATAGAGACATCTATAATAATGACAAAAACTTATGTAATAATTTTTTTCAATTTTCACGCATAAATTATTTAAAAAAAATTACCCAAATGTAAGGAAATTGGTATACACAAACTTGATATGAAATGGAGGGCGTGGCGATGAATTTTTCCAGAAACTGAATTCTAAAGTAAAAATGAAAATTTTATTTTATAGCTAGAAATTTTTACGACACAATTTTCGACATGACCTCCGCGTGTCAAGATTTGTCTTCGTTATCGAGGTTTTTATGAAAAACCTTTCCCATCTTATAGGATGGGAAAATATATGTATTATTTCTCAAAAACTTTTGAGATGGTATTTAAATAATTGTTGTAATTCCCTAATTATAAAGGTTTATTATTATAATATTATAATTTTATAATAAACCGAAAAAATACACCACCAAATGAGATAACTATTTCTGTTCCTCATTTTTCATTGTAGGTATCAATTTTTTAAAACCTATAAAATAAGTATGTAATTAAATTTTATATTCACTTTTTTCCATTGTTAATTAAAAACAAAAATGAAAAAAAAAAAAATACAGACATTAAAAGTCTAATAATTTCAAGTTTATCGTTTTGGACCTGTTTAATTTGAGTCAAATTGAGTCAAGTTATGGTTTTTAAAATAAAATTCACACTGACTAAAATAATACCGACCATTTGTTGTAACAGAAATAACTAGCGCTCTTTACTCACAATATTATACACAAGAAAATTAAAGTTAGAAAGTTTTCTCTCAATGCTGGGAGAAGAGATGCTATATGAATGGAAAAACACAAGAGCAATTAAAGTTTTGCTGCAATGATATGATGTAGACTGCGATGCTTATACTTGAAAATATATCGATGCTCAAAGTTCCTAACATAATTCTGTTCCTCCACCTACCAACTGTCTACTTTCTACAACCATATATACCCTTTTGTTTTCAGATGTTTAACTATAATTCTATACTACAGTAGAGTGGTAAATATATTAGATATGCATTATTTGTGAGAATCAATACGAATTCAAATAGCAGTTCATAACTTTTTGAGTAAGCTTGGTTTTGAGCATGGTATTCTATTTAAGAAAAAAATGATCGCTCATTTCTATCCAATTTAGTACATTTTAAGTTTAAGAAAAATCTAAAATAACTAAGTAAAGATAATTCCCAGTGTTAATTGTTTAAATTTTCAACATTGATTATCAATGATCGAACTATTTTTAATCATTAACATTCATAAAAGGCTCTACAAACTCAATCCACACAGTTATAAATACATATAAAACAGTATTTTAGCAATTTTTCGCAATAAAGATATGTGTGTAATAAAAAAAAATTATAATTGTCTTATTTTTATTCATTATTTGACATTGGATGCAAAAAAACGTATGTCTCTTGAGAACAAATAGAATAAACTATTTGTATTTTTTTATATTTTTTTCAAAAGATGGGAATGCAACAAACATTTTTATATATTTTCCAATTTCATCTACTTTTGTTATTTCATTTAAAATTGATTGTAAAAAATCGTATATTTCTAGTATGTGTAAAAAAAGCTCTTATTTTTCGTTTCTTCACAGAAGAGGAGAGGGTGATATATGTGATATAAAAATTATCGATTTCGTGAATGGGATAACCATGCCTACCAAATTTCATAAAAATCAAAGAAAGTGCATTCTTCTTGTTCCTTTAGAAAAAAGGTTAATATTTGTGGAGATTTTCCCCAAAACGGTTTGGTGAATTTTTTTAAGAAAAAATACAGTAACTTTTCGAATTTGATCAACATTATATAACGTAACTACTCAATAAGGACAGTTAATCATTTATTAATTACATTTAAAACTATAGGGTGAGCAACTTTATTTGTTTCTAAGTTATCGACAAAATATGGTGGTGATTTTTAGATCACTCGATACCAGTTATGTTAGATAAAAACCTCCAGCTTATGGTTAAAAAATATTTGGAATTCTACTATAATTTTTGTTCATGTATACAACAATTTCAATGTAATAAATAAGTTTTTTAGTTTTATATAAAAAAGATTGAAAATTCATTAAAACTCTTAATTACCCCCAAACAACAATCTTTTAAATATCCAATTAAATTATACTACGTACAGATGAAACATTTCATGAGTCTGTATATGTTCTGTATGGCCTTAAACTTTTACTGGTTTGTTACAACAAAGTTCATATTGTTTTGAAATATATTTAAAGGGTGTCTTATCATAAAAATTTATTTAAAAACAAGTGAAGATAATTACTATCAGTGTTAATTGTTTAGATAATCGATCTATTTGCGTTATTTGTAATTATGTGCTAGAAGGTATCTTTGCATTCAGATGATGGAATTTTCTAAAAGAGGGTACAGAGAACTAAGGTCCAGGTACAAGGCAAGTAGCTGCGGTTGCCTTCTTAATATGTTAATATACTCTTTTTATCAATGTTTGAACTATTTTATACACTCAATAACTTAGTTCATACAGTTTTGTTTTATTAACTAAATTTGAGTTGAAATTGTAGCGAATTAAAACGCTAACGAAAAAATGTTTCAGCGAAATGTTTATTTATAAATTTGTCTTCTATTTTTTACAGTTTAAATGCTGGAACCATTAGACCCAATGGCTCATTCCCGAACTTAAGCTCACTTTAAAGATCCAGAATAATCTACCGAAATTGCAGCAAACTATTTCGTATCGTTTTTGAGTTATCTTAATTAAGAATCTATGGCCATCTTTACCAAAATTTTATATTGCGGTCAATATTTTGCTACAAATTTTAGACTAAAACGAATACACTTGGAAAATTATTTCTTGAAATTATTTGAATTTTAATAATATTTTTGTTTTATAAAAAAGTAGAAATTTTACGTTGTGCATACAACATAAAACAGACAAAGTCTCTATGTTGAGTTAGCTTAGGTAGAATCGGTTGATCTGCAATGCCAAAACACATGTTTCGGCTTGAGCCCCATTGTATTAATAATTGTTAAGTAGATTAAGTAGACATTGTCTGTATTTTCTTGAATTATTCATCGTATTCCTAGTAGAAGTTGTCGTTTTGATTCAAATTATTTTAAAATTTGTATCGCGAGTACGGTTTCCTATGATAGTATATAATATGGCTATCAAGAACCTTAAAAAACCTTAAAATAATACTTATAATTCAGTAATCTCGTTCTCATTTTACTTGAGTTTTCGACCAATGTTTCGTGAAATGATGCAACCATCTCACTTTTGCATATGGTTTCTTGAATACCGCTAGCCTATCGACTTTTATTTTTTCCTTCACATTTTTAGAGCTTTCAGTATTAGTCTATGCCCACAAAAAAAATTAATAATTCCATCAATATAAAGCCAATATTTAATACTACGGCGAGTCTACTTTAGGACACCCTTTATAACGTGGTAACTTCATAAAACAAAATTGGGACTTTATTTATAGGTTATATTTCCTGTTTGAAAACTATTTATCAAATTTTATTAGTTGATAATTAATCTAATTAAATTTTAATTATCTATCTATTATTTACGAAGGATCAATTCGGATATTATATTTTCAAAATTTATTTATTGTGTGTATCAATTACTCATTAAACTGTTTTTGAGGCTAAGAACAAAAATTTATATTTATGCATGGTATTGTTTACGTATGGTTTCCTCATTTCCTTTTAAACATTATACTTTCAATCTATGGCTCTTTTAGAAAAATGTATTAAAACAAATGCAGACACGGTTAATATCTGGCATATGTTTGAGTATCCATATTTCAATAATTAATAATAAATAACATTTACACTAAAAATTATTAATATGAAATAATTTGCTTTTCTTTTATTACTGTTTGAAATATTATTGTTGTACCATTTATGGCTTAAAACACAAAGACTTTTGGCTAAAGACTTAAGACTAAATGTAAATGTAATTTAATAATATGGGATGTCGCACATTACTCTTTAAAAATTTAAGTTCAATATTGTATAGGAAAAGGAACATAGGGCTAATACTTTGTATGCAGTTTCTGTCACTTTTTATGGGAAATCTGTCACTGTGATCTTATAAGAAACATTTAAAAAAATCAAAAAACTGGCTTTATTTATTTTTGGCTAAATAAGGCATTATCTAAGAAAATGCCTAAAAACACAAAAATTACACTTATTTTACCCATCCGAAATAGTGACATCAAGAACTACGCTTTTTATTTTCAGATACGAAAGTTTTCCATTAAGAAAATTATGACAAACCAACAAATCTCCCATTTCGATAAACGATAAAAGATCATTCAGTAATTTTGATCCTCAAACCGATTTAAAGCGGTATCTCAGGAATTAATCATCCAATTATCAATTAGTATTATTTTTGCTGTCATTGTATTTACATTATACTTCAACTTCTTTAGAAAACACAAAAATAGTAAATCACAATATTTTCGTTGCTTTAATTCGTTACCTATACAATAACTAAACTCATTAATTTAGATACAATTTATTCACAAAAATTCATTGAAAATACACTAAATCGCATTTATTTGTGGGATATGAAACGTATTTTGCCTGTAAAGCATATTTTAGATGATACGCAATAATTCTCTTTAAAATATTTATATCCAACCGCACACAAAATTAAAATAAAAAATCGAGTTAAATATTTCGATTATTATTCGATTTTTTTTAAACATCCCGATAAAAGATTAGATATCACTGAAATAAACAATTCTTTACGTATAAAATATAATTTTACTAGCAGTAGTGGTCGATGAATTTAAAAGCTCAGAGCTTTTGTTTTTTCTTCATATAAATAAGAAATGTAAAATTATAAGATTGGTGGTTGATTAATTTTGAGAAATTACCTTAGAATAAAACATTTAGACTAGCGGTTTTAATTGCAATTCTAATATAAGAAATTAGATTAAAACTGCTTAAAACATAATAGGAAAAAAAGGAATTTTTGTAGAAATAATAGAATGAGAAAATAAGTTTAATAAGAATAAAGGAATTGTCCTCGCCATACTATAAATAGGCACATACATGTGTAATATATATATATATATATAGCATGTAATATGTATACATAAACTTTATTTTCTCTCAAAAGCTGTTTGTTTAATATTTTTTTAACAAACACACCTACGGGAATGTAAATTTTATTTTCATGTAGGAATGTTTTTTTTTTGTTATACTCAAACGTAAGCTTATACACACACATGTACTGTTTTTTTATTCGGGTGGTTTGTGTTTACTTGTTTTTTATTTTAAAAAAATAACGAAAAAAGAAAACAAAGAATTTAGTTGAACGTGCTTTTATTTTATTTTAAGATTTTTTTTTTTTTTAAAATTATTTTTGTAGAAAAAAAAATTCTGTAAAAAATTAAAAAAAAAAAAATGTTAAATGCGAATTTATGTTTACGTTATGTATGGAAATTCTTCTTTTCATTTTCACTTTGTTTATATCCATAAAAGATTTATCAGTGTGGTGTTCATAGAAATGTGTTAAAACCGCTGTAAAACCAGAATTGAAAACAAAACCGATTTGAAGTAGTTAAAAATATCTTGAAATAACAACTTTTTGGTATTCTTTGTATGAAAGACATAAAAAAAATCAATTACATATTTGTATAAATATATAATTTGTTTAACGTAACCAGGGCGTCAATTCGTTGACTTTTAAATTTTAACAAATTCTTTCCTTGTTTTCATTTTGTCATAAGAATCATCCACTGTTTTTTCAAATTTCAATCTTATGTTCAGCATTTTTGACTGTACCTTGATCGAAATTTCAAATTTCTTCATTATTTTAGGGTTTAAATTAAAAATAGCCGTCATAGTCCTCATCTACGTCAAAACCACATACTCTGTACAAAATTTCAAGCTTTCGCACTAAATAGTTTGGACTATACTTGGATGAATATTAACATTTTGAATGGCCTCTCTTCACCCCGTTAAACGTAGAAAAAAAATCTTTTTTGTGCTCGCTTATGTTATAAGAGAAGCTTCTGGTCTGAATTTTAAGCTTTATTTAGAGGTTTGGGTAGAAAATTGTTTATATAATTCAACTTCCCCAGGCAACGAATTTAAAAAATTCACTCTCACGCAAAATTTTACGCTTCTAGAATAAGCGGTGCTATATTGATGTGCCATCAGTCACATATTTTTTTGTACATAGACAGAATATTATAATGAAGTTTTTTGACTGACTTATATCAGCAGCATATGAAATTCATACTAAAACTCAATTAGTTAATTAATACAATCAAAACATAATTATAGAAATCATTTTTTTTTATAATCTGAAACATTTCTATTTGTTTCGGTTTTCGTAAAGAAAGGGACATATAAATTTTCATCCAAAACAAGTCATAAATAATAAGATACTAAAACACTAATAAACATAGTCATCAATATATGTCTTGATCATATACCAAACCGACACAACCGACTCACACTACATAGTGCTACAAGCAAGACACAACGAGCGTAGCTTCCCTTTTAGTCAGAAGAAACTTTGTTACTTGTTATTGTATGCGAAAGAGGAGAGAATTGATGGAATGAGTTTTTGTATGAAGATTTTGTGTCAAAACAGACAGGCATATAGTCTGGGAGCTTCTTTACGTTTCTCAATTGGAATCATGTAATGATTTCTAAAGAGGTTGTTTTTTCTTGAATATATAAAATGTTATATAGCCATTCATATATATATATATATATGCAGGTGACCAAAATTTTTATTTTACATAAACTTTATATGTGTGGCCTAAAAATAATTTAAGAACATCCTAGTAATACAACGCTTCCACTAATTTATATACAACATTAGTCCGCAAATTTATAGTCAATGTTACTGGTTTCAATATTTTCTAGCATTTCAAACGACTGATACTTATATACTTTGGCACCAAGACTGGGACACTCTTGGTCTTGGTTTTATTTTACCCGATGTTACTGATGGTGCGTATGCAACTTGGTGAGGAAGTAGACGTGGCCATATTGCGTGACGATGGGGCAAGTACATGGTACAAGTTTACCTCCTCATAAAATGCGCGTAAAGATGTTTTCATTTTCAAAAAATATATCTAAATTTGTTTGAAGAGAATAAACCTATTATTGTACTTAATTTCTTTAAATTTTATTCAAGTACAAATCAAATTTATTTTATTCAAGTTCTAACCAATTATTCAAATAAAGGTGATTCATTGTCTATTTCTGTGAACTTAAAGTGCCTGCCATGTAATATTTAAGAAACTTAATTTTTTATATTTAGAAATTATATTATTAATCTATAAAAAAAATTTATTATCGAGAAGTAGAATACAAAAATGTACTTGATTATTTGTAATTATTTTTTGTGAATTTATTTAGTGTAAATATTTTTTCCATTTTAAAGGATTTTAGGTTTGAGAGTGGTCGCTTGTACTTGGACACTACTACAAATGGCAAAAAGTCTAACCTTGTAATCTATAAATGTCTTCAATACGGTTAGATTGATTTTGTTGTATTCCGAATTGAAGTTTGTGTTGGATTCCGAAATTAATTCATGTTGAATCACATACTTTTACAAACATTGAGGAATCAAAGTTAAACGTTTTACATATTTTGCTTTGTTGTTGTTCCGTAGCCGCCGGACTATTACATTGTACAAACACTGATGATGTTTTTGTTTTTGTTGTCAGTATTGTGTGTTGGTGTTCGTGATGGTCTTAACTTTCTATTCTCTACGTATTGTAACGTTTTTCATAGACGACTAAAGTAACTATAACATAACTACAACCTCACATAAGTAGTATCATGTATCTACCAAAATATATACAATATTATAGTCAGTGTATTTCATTCACTCATCCCATTTTATGTAATAAATTATTGTCATAGACATAGAAAATATACTCTAGAAATCAAAATATAATAATTATGTACTAATTCAACATTAAGTTCTTAACATCAGGCATGCCATCTAGTAGAAGTAATTGTAGTAGTGAAGACTACGAACAAACTTAGGAATAAATTAGCTTTCCTCGGTCTTTCCGGTTCCTCAACCTCATTCAACCTCTAACACGCCTGGTTCATTTTTTCTAGTTCTTTGGCTACTAGGTCCCCGCTTTAATTAGGGAGTAATCCCCGGAGTACATTTAATTAATTTTTATAAGATAATTAATTTGCTTAAAATGATAAATACATGTATTTTAACATTTATTAGCAATTGTCAATATAAAATTATTTACCAAGTATTGTTAACAAGTAATTAACAAATTGTATTCCAAATTCGTAAATAAAAACATGTTTAGGAGAGAAATTTGACTACAAAACCTGTCATCATGGAATAATAATTTAGATAATTATTTGACATTATTTGACAATAATGCCTCATAATCCATAAGGAAACAATAGCGAATGGAAATCAACTTGGCAGTAAATTCTACACGATCGACTTCTATAACCAAAATATGTCAGAACTAGAAATGACAATTATTGGTTTTGGTTTTTAAAAAAAACAAGACCATGACCTAGATTATCGCTACACCAGCAATACCATGGCCAAGACCGAACAAGCAAAATTGTGACCGACATACCAAGCCCGATTATGCAACACCAAGATTAAATGCAAGGTAAAGCTAAAAATAACAGCTTTCGATAAATACATAGGTCAAAATGTACGTAGCAATTTCAAAATGTACTTTTCGTGGAACAAAAGGTTATTTGTATTAGAAATTTCTAGTTTACTTTATTCGATTTTAATACTAAATATGAAAACTACAAAAACGCTTCTAGTTGAGCTGATGTATTGTGTGCGTTATATTAAAATACATTCGAATTATACAAAAACAAACAACTATAAACATAACGCTCAGTCCAAAATCATAACAAACAAACGGGAAGTAAAGAAGAGTATACATGAAAAATGCAATAAGACACAAGTATCAGTAGCACAGTGAATAAAGTGCATTAGTTGTCTCGTTAATCAGGAAGTTACAGTAATAAACCCTATTACTATTCAGCACGTATTACTATTCCGCTTAATATGATTGTAATGAAATAAAGTGTTTTAAGATTAATTATTAATTGTTAGTTATTTACATTTATACCTTTTATAATATTCATAATGATAATGCATAAAAAAATTAATAAAAAAACCTAAGTATCAGGTCAAGGCTATAAGTATTTTAGCCAGGCTAAGACCAAGACTGAGTGTGCAACACCAAAATATGGGCAAAGACTCTCTGAATTGTATTCTCAAATAGCCATCAATTGAATAATAATTCTATTGTAGTCAAGAAGGTATACTTGATTAAAATTAATTAAAAAGCTTATAGTAGAGACATCTTTCAGAAACATTTGAGCATACAAAATGATAAGAAATTTAAAAATATTACACAAATAACTCAATAATAATTAGCATGCTTAATGTAAACAAGAAAATGGAAAACTGCGGAGGGTTTTTAAAAAGATTTTATCGAAAAAATTTTTAAATATACAATTTTGATTTTGCATCCCGAATTTAATTACATTTGCGCACTTATTTTTGAGATGTTCGTTTCCAAAAATAGTGTCTTTATTATAGACGGTTTTTATTTATTGTTTTGGTTTGATTCATTTGTTGTGAAAAACTTTAAACATTTCAAACAGAAAAATTAGTAAAAATAATTGTTATAAAATTTCTAATTATAACTACTTAATTATTCAATTTTGTTAGGTAAATCTTGGATTTGCACAGGTATTATAAGTCTAAGGTAAGTTAATGATTGTGTTTACAATATTCTGTTGTATACGTAATATTATTCAAGTGAAATGCCAAACATTTTTCATAAGCAATCGGTATGGTGCATTCAATGATAGAATGCTATACATTAGCCCATTCATCATTTAACTAACCAGTATCATCTACTATAACTAAACGTTAACTTGAAGTTGACACAATAGAATACAATAAAAGTACACACATTTTCATTATTTACAGAATAAAATAAAAATACACATATTTTTCATTATTTACCGTTCAAAGGTAAAGAATAACTCAAGATAATGATCATCAACGCCAAGTTTACTATGAGATGTATCATTTGTAGTCTAGAAGCTCATGCACGTTTTGAGTAACAATCTTTCTGTGAGGCTGTAATTTTTTTCAGTGATGAATCAGAGTATGCGAATTATGGATACCACGTTCTAGAAGGAATCGACGTTACACTTTATCAGCTTTTATAAATTTCAAAGGGCTAAGAGTTGATTTGAACCAATAGAAAATTTTTTTGAATTGAAAATAGGTATACTCGTTGAATCAACAAATGCAACACTTATATCTATTTTCATATTTTTACCTATTTAAAAACATTAAATACTTGATTGTTATGTTGTCTGCAGTTGTTTATCTGAATTCATATTGTTTAACTATCAAAAGAATTAATTTTATACTTAAAAAATTATAATTATATTATAACATATATTCATTTTACATATATGTGAATTGTATGTGTGAATGAGTAAAAACATCTAAAACCTCTGACTCCCTTATTAAAAAAAGAGCCTTTTTCATGTAAAATTTTATGATATACAATTTTTAATTGTATATTATTTTATATTCTTACCCTTTTGATTCTATTCTACTCTTACCAATATCAAATGTATAAAAACTGACAACGGGCAGGTCAAAATATTACCTTCGATTACTATGTAAGTAGCTATAGCAATAATATGTGAAATTTTCAACGGCATTTTTTTAAAAAAGTATAAAAATTTTCTAAATAATTTTCCGAAAATGGTTTATAGAAAAATGATTGATTTATCGAAGATACTTATTTCTTCCATGACGAATTTTATTGTGAATATACAAAATTTCAGGTGAAGTGGTCAAGATTTGTTCGAGCCCAGAAGATTTGAAAATTGTAGTTAAGCGAAAAAAGGTCGAAATAGAAGAATTTAGTTATTTTGTGTCCATCTTATAAGGTATTTTTGATTAGGTTTATATCTTTAAAGCCAAATAAATAAAAAAAAGAAAAATCGATTTTTTTTAAATATCTAGAGTTCTTCAAACCCACTTAATAAAAACCAAAAACCAAATTAATATTTACAAACACTGAATTTAATACTAGATATTCTTTGTAGGTCACTGCTCAAAATAATAGTATTTCATTGTTATGAAAATAAAACTGCAAACATACCTACTTAATTTGAAACTAAAAAAACTCTCAAATTTATATAATATTTTTTCGGATTGTATCATTTCTATTTTCTATTATATTTCGTTTATTTTTCGTAACCATATGAATGTGTGTGTGTGTGTGTGTGTGTGTGTGTGCATTTTTTTTTTATAAATAAACTATTTCAAAATTGTATTCTATTTTTTATAAGGGTTGTTTCAAATGTGTATGGTAGAATATATTTTATTTGAAAACGTGTACCTAGTGTGCAAGAGATCAATATTAAAAATCCAGTTTATATTATTAAAGTCGATAGGTAGGTAATATGCAACTCTTTTAGTTGCTGTACTTTTAATTATTTCAATAAAGAAACACAGAAGAAAATTCGTAGTTTGTTGATAAATCAAACCATAAGTAGTATTTGAAGAATCGGACAAAGTAACAAGGACACGAGCTATTAAAGTCTGTGACATTAAATTTTTATTCGTTTCGCTGGTAACTGTCTATAAACCTATTTAACTATTTATTCAAAGATGTGTATTTAATTTATCTATTAATTTGTCACCAAACGATTTCAACGTCAGTTTCAAAAAACATTTTTGAGTTAGTTTCATTATATGTTTGAAATATTTTAATTTAATAATAATTGTAGAATACTTAAAATTGTTAAAAAAAATGTTTGAAATCTCCGTTGGTAATAATTTTTACAAGCCAATTTATAACATGTATCATTTTAGACTTTTAACTTTTTTTTCCATTTCGTTTATTCACGGGTAATCACATATACTCGCTTCTATTTAAAATCAACTTAATAGAAATACTTAATATATACATATATAATATGTCAGACTATATCATTTTTAAGTTTGATATAGGTGTTCATGGAATCACTACTGGTTACTGATTACGTATATTTGATTAGTATTTCCAATAGTATTAACGTTCCTTTTTAGGCTTGTATATTATTACTTAATTGGGATTCTGGTGAATTTAAAAGAAAGTTTGTTTTATTTAAGGTTTTAGCTACTCTAATAAGCATCTATGAAGATTTTAATTTTTGTATTTAATATGTAGTAAAATTATCTGAAATACTCTATTTACGATCTATGATGATACGTAACTGTGAAAAGTGTATGATAAACACAAGCTGATAAAAAAATTAAGAAAGTTTCGGAAAAATGAGATTTTTGGACACGAATCAGAAAACAATCGAATGTGGACAGGAAGATGGAAATGAGCTCTCTTCTTAACGTACAGAGCGTTGTCAGGTTGTTTAAAAATGGGACATTGCAATTCTTTGTAGTAGTCAAAATTATTATGAAATTCTGTTGAAAGAGTTAAATAACGGGATTACTTATATCAGGTGGAGATTAAATCTTATGTCAAGCACAAGTTTCTTGAAGACAGAATAGACTTTTATCTACAAGGTAAAGTCGGACAATTAATTAGAAGCCAGAAGCTCTGTGCCA
The DNA here is from genome assembly GCA_020423425.1 of Chrysopa pallens. Taxonomy (NCBI): domain Eukaryota; kingdom Metazoa; phylum Arthropoda; class Insecta; order Neuroptera; family Chrysopidae; genus Chrysopa; species Chrysopa pallens. Next base: position 81,110,098 of record CM035591.1, read on the forward strand.
TCACTAGTTGATAAAAGCAAAGCAGTATTTGCAAATAATACTAATAATCAATAACTTATTATCACTATCAAAATTAAAAGGACTTTTTTTGAAACATTTTGTACATGTGTTTTTCTTTACTGTTTGCTATTATAGTGTATCTATCCAAAACAAAACACTGTTTGTTCAGTGTCTTTAAAACTAACTAACTAAATAATATATTTTATACTATTTATTTCTACCATGGAAAATAAGATATACACATAGTCTCACTTAGACTCCATTCACTCACTGAGAGACTATGACTTGTATCAGACAGACTCACAGAAACTAGCATTACACACACACAAATATATATATATATATATATATATATATATATATATATATATATATATATATATATATATATATATATATATATATATATATATATATATATATAATATTGTATTGAAGTATAGTGTGATCGAACTTATCTCGCGAAATTTTTTTTCGCCCTTCTTTAGAAAAATAATTACTTGATTCTACTATTATTCATTATATTGATCTAAAATATACTTGTATTACAAATTTATAGTTCTAAATACTTTTTTGTGTAAAGTTACGGGAACTTTCTATGAAGTCTATAAAAAAATTGTTTCAAACAAGTTTCATATATTTTACAAAATAAACTTGTAGTGGAGCGCCGTAAGGTTTATACCTCGGAATCCAGGGCCAGTAAATAAATCTTTTTATAAACTATGGCAATGTGTTTTTAATAGCATATAGAAAAATGTTAAAAAAAATATTTTGTCCGATCTTAATTTTTTAATAATTATTATAAATAATTATTATTTTTTTGGAGTTTTCCTTAAGTTATATTAGTGTAAAATTAGATTTTAAAAAGAAGAACTATTACAAACTTCATGTTGGGTCTCAAGGGACTGCAGGTATAACGATGAAGGGTGGGGAGGGGAATAGAGGGGGCAACAGCAGCTGTTGGGTGTTGTTAACGCGGGCCCTAGCAGAATAGTACACGTGACAACTTACTAGGCTTCATATGTAGTTGTTGTTTGATCCCATACTTCCATGCATCAGGACATTTTCCGTATGCAAAGTCCGCGCAACTGTACTTGCAAGACATGCAGGAATTATCTATCCAAATGGACCCAGAAGAGTTTCAAAAATTCACAGAGGGTTATTTTACTGCTAGACGTTCCGATGTATTTTTTTCTGGAATTTCCACGGATCAAACCATAGAACAAACATTAATGAAATCTATGAGTGTTGAAGGCGGACCTTTTAAACGTGGTGTAACGAAAAGTATTGTCTATAAATGGATAAAAGGTGTTATTTTTTCAAAAGATATAATAGAAGGTATAGAGGAATTTTGTAATATATCTTTTAAAAAAAGTTATCAACACGCTGATTCAACCGATGCACGAATCAAAAGGGACGACATTGACGTGAAAAAATTGGAAGAATATTTTATTCAACATCCTCCATTCCCTGATGTTGGTGTCATTATGTCTATTGCAACTGGAATAACTGGGCAAGAAAACGTGAATTGCTACGCAGCTTTTGAGCAAGGTCTAAAAATAATGAAGAAAATTAATGGAATAAATTTCAAAGAAGTTAAGTTATCAAGAAAAGACAAGATCATTCCTTTGTTGGCATCCACTAGCAAAATCAAAGTGAATGATGATATTATTCCAATTGATCCGCTATTATTATTTCAGCGTATATGCGTATTAAAAAAATCTGATGAAGAACTAAAAAACTACTTGACTTATGAATTAGCTCCTTATCCTCTTGCTCTCTTTGAAGATGGTGAAATACGAAAAACAACAAAATCTACATTTTATGACATATTCCCAGAAGTGTCAGTGGATGTGAACGATGTACGAAAATTTTCCTACGTCATTGATGGAGGGATGTTATTACATCGTTGCAAGTGGCAATTAGATGAAAATTTCGGTACAATTTGTCAACATTATGTCAGATATCTACATAATAATTATGGACACAACATTTATGTCGTATTTGATGGTTACAAGAAGAGCTGCACAAAATCAATGGAACGAACGCGTCGCTGTAAAAAAAACGCATGTAATGACATAATATTTGATAAAACCATGCCACTAAAAGTAGCGCAGGAAAAATTTTTATCGAATGCCAAAAATAAGAGTAGGCTTATAGATATGCTACGAGAAACACTCACAGAAAATAAAATATTTTCTTGCCAAGCAGAAGCTGATGCCGACAGACTAATAATTGAAACTGCTGTTAATCTGCAATCTGAAAACATTGCTGTAGTGTCCGAGGATGTAGATGTTTTAGTTTTATTGACTGCGCTCTCACCACCAGACCGAGAAATTTATTTTAGAAAACCATCCAAAGGCAAAATACTGCAAAGAGCGTACTCTTCTAAGAGTTTAGAAAAAATATTACCAAAGTGTAAAGAGCATATTCTGTTCTTACATGCATTCACTGGATGTGACACGACGTCAGCTTTTTTTAAACGTGGCAAAAACGTGTTTGCAAAAAATTTCGAAAAACGAACGGACTTGCAAAATGCTGCGACAGTTTTTAAAAATGAATGCAAAGACATCAATGAAATTTTTAAAGCTGGTGTTACATGCACTCTTGCTTTATATAATGCCCCCCAAAAAATAAAAGATCTTAATGCATTGAGATATAACTCTTTTTTGAAAGCAACTGCCAAAAATACCTGCGTTAAACTGCCGTCTTTACCACCTACTGCAGATGCCGCTTTTGAACACTTCAAAAGAGTATATTTACAAGTTCAAACATGGTTCGGAAAAGAAATATCACCAGAAGAATGGGGTTGGAAAGATGAACGCGGAATATTGATACCGCTAACAATGACGCAGCGACCAGCTCCAGAATCTTTACTAAAAATTATTTTTTGCGCATGCAAAACAGGATGTGGAGCATCTTGTGGGTGCAGGAAAAGTGGATTAAACTGCACTGCAGCTTGCTCAGAATGCAATGGTGATAGCTGTACTAATCCTTTACCTACAATCTACATCAACGAAATCGACGACGACGACGACAATAATGAACAATAATGTATATAGTTAAGGTTAAATTTTCTTTTGTAAATAATTTTTTTACGAAAATCTAATAAATTAACATTGAATTTACTCTGCAAACATAATTTATTACATATAAAATTAATATCTTTACTGTAAACATTTTTTCCCCCTTGCGCCTTTCATTTTTCAGTAAATTGTTTATAAAAATTGTTGTAATCGAGATCGGCCAATTTTTTTTTTTTAACTTTTTTATTTGCGGTTTTAATAATGCAGTCAAACACTTGTTATACAGATTCATTGACTGGCCCTGGGTTCCGAGATTTTACCATTTTTATGTCTTACGGCGCTCCACTATTGATATTAAATGTGAATATGTATTTTAAAAAATGGATAATCTACTATCACCTTAAAATTCAAAAACAAATACAAGCGTTTTCTGTAGTGCCTCGTTAATTCTGTGTAGTGCTACTGATTGACTTTTAGTTCGTTTTCCCAGATTCTAATATCATCTTTGTATGAAATATTATACTAATGTATGATAAGAATTGTATGATAAAGTAGAAGGAAGTTCAAAAATGAACACGGAATAAAAAAACAATTTAATCCATAAATATTTTTCTTAAGCAATTACCTTTATCTAATGACGAAAATAATATTTTAGTGTTGGTATAGTCTGTAATTTTGGAAACTGTAAGGATTGGAAATGATTTCTTGCACCTGCAATTTCTAGATATTGGAACTATGTTCCTTATCGCACGTTTAACAGTTAGGGCCAAAATGAAAAAAGACTGCGATCGACTGACAATTTTTTATACAACGCAAAAGGCAATTTAACATTAGAAAAAAAATCTGTTAGCAAGCATATTATTATCTTATAAAATTGTCCGTTTCACATAGCGTCTCTAGCATGTAATCCTTGTCCGTCTATGAGTTTGTCAATCTCAATTAGTATACCCAAAAATTATATTTTTATTATTAACCGACGAAAAATTAAGGTTTTCAAATTGACCCGTATATATTATTATTATTATTATTAATTTTAATGTATGCCCACGCATAACTTTTTACACAGAAGTTTAATTTTGATAATTCCATTCTTATTGGAAAGGGTATATACCGAAATTGGTCCCATATAAATTGGGACAAAAATTGCCACCCTAAGGGCAGGTAAACAGGGGATGATTGATTGTTCACTCATTGATTGTAATGTATGAGTACGCATAAATTTTTATAGAGTATTCTTACTTGTATAATTTTTTTTATTGGTTAGGGTATACCTCGAAGTTGTTCCCATTTAAATTTGGGAAAAAAATTCCTACCCTAAGGGTGGGGAAATCGAGATGGATTATTGATCACATAATAGTAGATTATAGACACAAAAAATTATAAAATAAAAACTTTTGAACAAAAAATTAAATAGTCGAAAAAACGGAAAAGCAGAATACCTTTTTTATTTAACCTTAACAATTAAGTTCTTAAACTAATGCCAGTATACTAAAATAATTATTCTTGACTGAACTCAAAAAACGAAAAAATTCATTCTCACTAAATTATTACGGGCTGTAATATGTTAGGCTGAAAAAACTTTCGATGACATTAATTAATATATTTTACATTTGTGTTGACGTTTTATTTAGATACTCTTTAAGTTTCAATGCTATGTATGAATTAAAAAATTAGTAATTCACAAAATAACAGTGCACGAAAATGGTAGTTTTTATAAAATTTCATAAATCAGAATATACTCAACAAACCGTATATATGATCGCACCAAACAAGGAAGAAAATGAATTGTGAATAGCGTGGGTTAGAAGAGATATAAGAGAGAGAGAGAGAGGTAACATAGTTCGAGGGGATAGATGAGTGAGACAGGTGAGGTTACAAATATAAGAGCACATACAACATATAGCATCGAGAACGAACGTCACATTTCAGAGTATTTTACAATCTAATCATAGGGAACGCACTCATATAATCCTTAAATGTTATTTTCTGTTGTTTCTGAATTTCTATGTTGTTATTTTTACAATCACACAAATAAATAATTCATATCAAAATTTTATGTATTTACACTTAAACTTGTCACGATAGAATCATTTAATGTTGATAATAGTAGTTTAATGTAGTTGAGTCGATAATAACAGTTAATGTATTTTAAAAAGTTTTGGGAGAACTTATAAAAAAAATTCAATTAGTTGAAAAGTCAAAATTTGGGATATTATAATCGATTTACCTTGAGGTATTTAGTCAGCGAGATGTTGATTTTATGATGATGTAAATGCTTGTTGTTAATGGAACAACTCGATACCATATTCTTTAAAACAAAATTGAATACAAAAAGATCCTCTTACTTTTTACGATAAAGTTAACATTTTTGGAGATATGCATTTTTTAAAGATTGAAAAATCCCCGAATTCAGATTCTTGAAACATTAAAAATATTTCAAGAAAGAGAATAAGATATAAAAGAAGTTATTTTATTAACTAATTAAAATTAACTAACTAGTTTTTCTTTATTAACTAATTAGTAAATATCTCTTTCTAGTATCAAATTGCGAGTGAGAGAGAGGCAGTGATTCTTAAAGTAACGAATACTGCATAATAAATAATTTAAAAGAAAAAACTGGTATCAAAAATGTTTTTTTCGTTATTCCCGTTTAAGAATATTATTAATTATTGTTTACAGAATTTAAAAAAATATACCTTATATTAATATATTTTAAATGGGTCAAGAGAATCCGAATTTCCATACCTTTAAAAATTCGAAAAATCCAAATCTCTAAAAATAGTTACTTTATCGTAAAAACTCAAAGAGACTATTTTATTCGTATTTCACTAAAGAAAATAAAAAAAAAATTTCCACTGTAAAATAACAATGCCTTACACTTGCTGAAACAATTTGGGCTTAAAAGAATGGAATCGAGTTTGCCCCTGGCAGAAGGAAAAAAATGGAGGAGGAATAGTTGTTCGTACTTCATGCGCCGAACTTCAAATTTTTTGAACATCAATCTGAATCTTTTAGTTAAATTTCAATTTGTAATATATATTCTTGCTAGTTATTGGTTTCATTCAGATATTAAATTTATTGCTGATAATATAATTAATTATTAATAGCTATTTTTACTTATGGTAGAGAGCTTTAATAAGTGGTATTCCATAGTATTAATTATGTTAGGTGAATAAATAAATTTACTGCAGTTGAATATGGAGTAACATCCGAAACATGTCGCATAATTAGAATAAAATAAAGTGGTTAAGCACAAAAAAAAAAAAAAAAAAAAATTTAAGTGTGTAAATTTATTTATTCACCTAACATAATTAATAGATATTTTTGTTAATATTAAAATCATATAAATGCTGACTTGGAATTCAATTAATTTTGAACAATTTGATTTTAAGTCATTATTTTCAAGGATTATTGAGAAACAAATATTAATCGAAATAATCGATAAATTCTAAATATTATCTTCACAATTTTAATTAGACCGTAGTAGTAAAAAGTCTAACCATGTCTATAAATTTTGGAACCGAAGGTATAAATTTTCTCCATTATTTGAAATCCTTCATTTGTGTTTTAGTAGGGATAACTTTATTTAAAACTAACTTACTATAATATTTTCCCCAATTTTTTATCTTGCCATAAATCTGCCTTTCAATATTTGGTTAAGGTTTTATAAAAATAAACAGTTATCATATATATTTTCTAGGCTTAAAGTTAGAAGCTTTTATAAAACAAAAATTGCTATTTTTATGAAACTTATTTTGAATTATTTTTATGATGGGTCCACATTAAAGCGAACATTGTTTTCCGAGTCCACAATACCACGAACGTTAAAGATCAGGGTTGTTCAAGGCTCTTTGAAAATTATATCACAACATGTAGTTTTTTTTTTTAACTGAACACATGAAGAAAACGCATGTAGAGCTGCGTAGGAACCATTCATATTAAGATAAATGAATTGTTCTACTAGAAATATCACAGTTCGCTCTTCTATTTTCTAGAAAAGAGAAAGCATCTAAGAGGCAGGAGAAGACATCGAAAAACACACATACATTCATATTCATATACAAAATGTTTCACGATGCTGTATCAAAATTGAAGAGGAATCATTTCAAGAGAAATTTTAATAGCATTTAATTTATTGATGACTCAAGGTTTAGGTGATTTAAAATAAAAGTATTCAGAAGTAGTTATTTTCGATCACTCTTCATTACGTTTTTAAAAAAATTTGTTCAATTCTCTTCTACTTAGCATACTCTTTGACTTTTGCAAGTATTTCCCTCCAGTCTTCAGCGTTTTCTTTTGCAGAATCATTGTTTATAGTTTCTTGATTTATATTTGTAAAAAGAATTAAGTATTTCATGTGACGTTCGATTTGGGTTAATTATTGTATCTCATTACGAAAAAAAATTGTAAAAATAAAGATTTTTATAAATTGACATCTAAAAATCTTGATTGTGTTTATTATTGATAGTTATATATTTAGAACATCTTCTCAGCTAATATTAGAAAAGCTTAGCTGTATACCCATCCCGAGCAAAACTAGAAAATTAAAATGTTTCTGGAAAAATTAAAATGTCTTGGAAAAAAAACTGTCAAATACTGTATTGTAGCACAGTATATTTTATAAAGCCTCACATATGTAATAAAATTAAATAATTTGCCTAATCGTAATTGAGATATCCTTAAGATATTAAAAATTCTCTATCTCTCTATAGTATTTGTAGTATATGGGGTATATGAAAAATCGAGTCTTTAAAATATTATTTTGGGCTACTGTTATTTAAAAAACAATATTTCAAAATCACTTATGCGCTCATTGGCAATAATACAAAAGACTACGATGTTTCTTCAAAGTTTGTCCGTTTTATGTAGATGATTATTTCAATGATTTTTAAATCATCTGCTCTTTTTCTAATTGTTCAAATTTTATTAAAAATGTATTACTTTATTTAATCTCTTACTAAAAATGGTCAATACTTTAGTATTAGATAATTTTTTAATTTTACTGGCCTTTTGAACATATTCAAAATAACAGCACATAATATATTTGCAGGAGATAAAAAATTAATACTAAATCTATATTTCGAAAGTAAAATAATAATTTTTTGAACTTATTGTACATCGAGGTAGAACATACATAGAGAATATAGAAAATACGACTCCCTTACGGAACATTTGGATCAGAATATAAAATAAACTAAAGCAGCATAGAACGAACGTTACTATGTTCGTATAAACAGACGGACTGAATTTTCGACAGACTCTCCAAACGTTTCTACTAGTATACTAGTAATATTATTGTTACTATGTAACTGTCGGTAATGTAACAAAACAGTTACAAAATACTCTTTGCCTTTCATACAAAGTTACAGAATGATAAGAGGAACAGAATAATATTCTGTATGTGTAACTTTTTAAGGTGCATGTATAGTTGGGGGCTTGATGATGCTTTAACATTTGGTTTGTATGGATACAAACTGAAGCTTTATATTTACTTACATCTTTTATAATATGTAGTACAATAACTGGTTACTTGACATGGCTCTGCCCGTGGTTTTGAATACCTTAACTTTACTTTCGAATGAAATTCTACATATAAAACATTAGCGTTTGTTAAGAAACTTAAGTTGTATAAATAATAGATGGATATGTGCGTTTTTTATTGTATAATGTTATGTATTATATTTTCAAATATTTTATTTTAAGTGTTGTTAATATTATATTTTACGCATTAAAACTAATGTCATATTACCTTGCCATCATGCCACATGACCCTTTTTAATCGTGCCAAAAAAACCACCCCTGAGCGGCGATTAAGATGTGGTATTTCACTTGTCTTCATGTGGGTAAGCGAGGAGATTTTTTCTTCAGACACTGCATTACAAAATATCTGACTGCGATCCGTTCAAAAATATTTTTCTAGAAAATTTCAGAAAAAGATGGTTGACTACAGATTTTTACTATTATATTCTGAATTTCAAAGTACCTTTTCAAATAATTCGAAGGATTATAATGTTTTGACAATAAATGTCGACGTTTAATTATTAAACGGGATTGGTGTGATTTGTTTTCTCAGAAAGACTATGATAATTAAAGAAGTTAAATCAATTACCGGTTAAACATCTTACTAAAAAACTCAATCACATCAAAGAGAAACAGTCACAAAGCAGAGTAGAGAAAAGTCAAAAATAATAATTCTTTTAAATGGTTAGGCTGAGCAAATGGTTGATGTCGACATTCAAATGTAACCTTTGAGAGAGGAAGAATTAATGTAAACTCCATACATATATATGCAGAATAGAAGGCATATTAATATTAAATGTGGTCAAAAAATATGTGGAAAAAATTAAAATAAATTAATGGTAAACTGGTCTTATCGGGTTATAATCCCCAACAAACAGGTGGTCAATAGAGTATTATTCATGTGAATTTTAATGTTTCTAAGGCAGTTTTGAAAGGAAAGCTGACAATATGATAGGTTAAAAAGTTGAAACTAAGTAGACTATTTATTTTAATATTTTTAAATAAAAGTTGTATGAATTTTTAAATTTTTTCACTAGAAAATCATTTAAGAAATCTTCCTTTGAAGAGAATTGTATAGCATCTAAAATTCCTCATAATTCGATTTCTAATTCATTCTATTTATATTCCATGATATTTTCAAACCTTTGAGCAAATATTTCGTTATTTATGAACTATTTGTTGAACCAACCTATGAAAACATTTTTTGTATTTTTCAAATTCTTGAAAAACTCAAAGATATATTTCGATATAACGGAAATAATTTAAACACAAGATTAAAGGCCCTGTATTTAAAAAGCTTACCGTCATCTGTAACTTGAAACATTATTTAACATACTTAGCCAATGTAAATAATTTGGCAATGTAATGTCTATCAGGGTAGCCCTTCTGCAATTATTATTAATTAATTAATTAATTAATTAATTAATTTAAGTCTTTATACTGAAGAAAATTTTTATAATAAAATCTTTAAAATTTCGATAATTTCACTTAAAAATATTCTGAAAACAGAAACATTTATTATAATTTTTATAATTTTGTAATTTACGAGTCAAGTGAAATATTAATCATCCTAACATTCTTAATTATAAGTTTATATTTTTCATAATTTTGTTTGGTGAAATTTATCACTACATTAATTAGATATAATTCATTAATAAATATTATTAATTTTATACTAATTTTGTATTTTGTATACTATCTTTCTCTTTTACCGCAATTTCTTTTACCTTCATCAAAAAAGTTGATATGCCGCCTTCTCACTTCTCGGAGCTAAGCCCCACAACAGCTTGAAATTTTTTGTAAAAATTCAGGCTGCTTTATTTTTTTCAATGTCTGATGAATATTAGCATATTGTACATTCCATGCGACTTTATAATAATAATTAGTTTTTTCAATTAACACATGAGATAATGTAGTTAAATTTACTTGAACACCTAGCTGCAGGTAACTGTAGGAATAAAAAGCATAGAGGCCTGATATATATAGCCTTGTAATACCGTATATTATGCTGTTTTGCTAGCCAAAGTTTAGTAACACGCGAAGGATATAATTATAAATAAATAGATTATTAATCAATTAATGTTGATTTCAGCATGACTAACCAAGGCCGATATTTTTAAAGTTCCGGATATTAGACTATGAAGTCCGAGTGCACATTGAGATTTCCGCAGATATTGAAAAACAACACAGAACTGCCAGACTTGTCAACTATGGTGCATAGCAACGGTTTTTAAAGCTTCAAATTATGTTTTTGTATAAATTATGCTTAAGATATTCAAAATTTTTTATTCACATAAGAGTATGGAGTATTAATCTTGAACAGGCAGTAAGAAACTATTCGTCTATATGTATTTTTCTAAATTAATAAAGTAGGTTTTCCTCCCTGAGCAAGTGCGTCTAGTCTGAAATTTATGGCATTTGAATATATGAACAATTTTGGTACAAAACATTTTCCGTATGTAATTCCAGTTTGACATACAAAAATATTTATATTTGTAAAAACTTCACCATGCGTTTTAGGCGCATTAATTTAATTTAAATTTTTTCACTACCAACGCATATGTAAATTATTTTTTTTTTGTATTTACCCCATACTATAAAAAAGATAATACTCTTAATACATTTTTATTTCCCACTCAAGACAAAGACAACCTTGGAGACTAAACGGAGATGTGAGGATGTAGATGGTTGACAATTACAATGAAAATGGTTTAGAAAATTGAAAAAGGGTATCTAGTTAGTTTATTTTTTCACGTCTATTCTATGTGTTTATATATACACAAAAACTTATTTTCATTTGTTCAAATGTAAATTAGACTTTAAATGTTTATATAGGTTTGAAAGTGCCAGCAAAATAGGCGGTTGATATGGAGGAAGGTAAAGGGAAATTTAACAAATATGTTGGAATATTTATTTTTGTCGAGCAAAATTGTAAAATAGATTCTTTCATGTATTTGCACGCTAACATTTTAATAATAAAGGTTTCTTTGATTTTTTATTATTTGATTTATGATATAAAATGATATAACTAAAATGGAAAGATAAAATATAATTGATAGCCAAGTCAAAAACCTACTTTTTCCAAATAAAAAAAATTTAGTCAGAATTTTCAAAAAAAAAATTTAGTCAAAAAAAAAAAAAATTTGAATAGTACTCATATATGTTATTAATAAATCTTACACCAAATGATTCACAAACAGTTTGCAGACTCGACTTCAATTCTTAAATAATATAATTCTAAAATAATAAAGTTAAGCAATATTATTGATCCAAATTCTGAAGCAAACTAAAATTTAAATTACGTAACTACCTGCAAATTTTTATGTCCACAGGTATGAAGAGCATATAAAAATCTAATTACTAAAGTATACGGTTTTCTTAAAAGCTATAACGAATTTTTTTATTCTAAACTGTAAAAATAATTTTATTGTTTACTTTTTCGTTTCTATATATTCAAATGTTTATAAAATTTTGGAAAGTATCATATTAATTAAATTGAAAAGTACTGTGTCTTCACTTGACTTTATTTAACGTGTTAGTTTAAAAAATTAAAAAAGCCGAGATGTTTTGCTTACCCTTTCTAGTATACATTTTCAAGGCAACTTACAAATTAGTTCATGTAATTTATAATAATGAAAGTTAATGGTTACTCTGACTTTATCGTGTTCAAGGTACAACCAATGCAAAGCCATCGTAGGTTTCGGTTTAAACAAAAACATTGTTTCATTTATCGATTTTATTATATGAAAAGTTTCAAGAGAACCTAACTGTATACGATTATTGTAATTTGTTCTTGAAAATTGTATATTGTACAGAGAAGTGGGATTATTTGTAGCCATATAATTCGCAAACCCACTCTTTTCAGAGTTCTTGTTCTTAACTTATATTCTTTTATTGTAGTCTCGATTGTCCTAGAACTTTTACCAATATATTTCCCACGTCCAAGGACATACATTTTATAAATGCCACATTTCATTACTGAGGAAAGAGTATCTTTCATAGCGAATACTTTATTTTCTGAGGAATTATTATTATAAAAGGCGACTTTGACATTTTCTTCCTTTTGAATTATATTTTTGATTTTCAATTTTTGGTAAGAAGGTTTGCCTACAAACAAAAGTCATAAAAGCCATGACTTTCAATATTATAAGTTATTTGAAGTTTTCTGTCGCCTTGAAAATATTTTCAATAGAAAAAAAATTATCGCTCTTGTATTTTTGTAATAAACTAACAATTTTAATCAAGCCAAGTGAAGACAATTTAAAGTTTATTTCAGAGAAAATATAAACAATCAAAAATTACCAAAATTATAAAAGTAGGGTAGAGTTTCTTATGATGACTTTTTTACGTCAACAAACAGTATTTTACATTTGTAAAATTAAAAGTGTACAATCTGTCAGACTTTAGTTGCATTTTATTTAATTTCTGGGAATGTTTTACGTTTTGGGATAGATTTATGTGAATTTTATTGTATCTTCATAAATAATTAAAAAAATTCTTCTTTGTCTTTCAAATCATATCGGTAATCTGTTTACTTTCATGAGACGCGAGATCTGTGTCATTGAAAACATTGTTAAATTTACTTTTATAATTTCTGTTTTAAGTAAATAAATTTATCGTTCTTGTTAGCATGTAAGTAGATGTTTGGTGGGTTTTATATTGTATTGTGATTCTCAATTATTATTATATGTATATTATTTCAGAGAGAAGATGTCATTTTCCATACATTTTCTTCCTCTTGACAATGACAAAACTATACATATATTCGTTGTATAAAATAAAGAAAGATATACATAATATGTAAGTTGTATGCAAAAATTGTATTCACCACATTTGTTATTCTTCCGTTGGTGTGAATATAGATACTGTATAGGCCTTCTATACACCATGGGAGGATTATAAAAGCCTTTAATTTGGAGTAGAACTAAATGAATCTGCATTGAAAATTTAAATCTTTCACACAAAGTTATGGTATATTCTCAAATGAAATAATTTTGTGTCTATGCTTGAAGGAAATAAATTCATTCAATTCATACGAAAAAGATTCGAGTAAAGTAAAACCTATTTTGTTTTCCCCACTTGACAATGGCCCTTAATTCACAACAAAGTTCAACAAATTATGTATAAAAATATGCATATTAATATCGAATTAAGTGTTCTTCTTACGTCTGAATATATACAGACTGTACGGTAAAGAATATTACATAAAGATACTGAATAATAAAAATTGGATTTAATTTGTTCCTGATTTGGAATAGCCTGACTTAAAACAAACCCTTCTCTTAAATCTTATCTTTTATCTAGCTGTTAGGAAAGCACAAAGCACTGTTTGATATTTTTAACGAAGTTTTCGAATTGTTATAACTCTTATTATTCGACTGAAAGCGTTCGTCCTCGTATTCCAAACTGTAAAAGCCTTCTCTGACCATCAATAGGTATTTTCGCGTTCATCCTTAAGTCTTTATTCACTCAACTAGAAATTTTAATCGTTTTTCTGGATGGTGTCAAATATTTTTCTGATTGTCACCTCCTGAACTGAAGACTGCCATTTTTTAAGAATCCTTAAATTTAAACCCAACCAAAAAGCGAAATAAGTAAAATCGGAAAGCGTTATTCTCGGATTGCGGGATTTTAAAAGTTTATGAGCTTGTCCCTGTTTTATCACACCTTACAAAATTAAGTCGAATTGATTTATTCTGTTTTTCCCACACACATTTGTATTTTCATAAGTAAAATTAGAAATTACTATATTTCGAGTGATTTAAATAATATTGTAGTTTCTTTGCAGTATTTTTATTCGTTGCATCCTCCTTAATTGCCTATTCTCTGGATCTTATTTAGTTTAATTCTGTGTGTCGGTGCTTACCGACCACTGATCATTAATAGCTAGACATTTTTGTGTTAAATTGCCTAGTGTTTGATATATAAATCTTTTCTGAATCTTATTCCGTCTTTGCTTATTATTTATGTGTTTCTTTTTCTATCACTTCTTTTATTGAATCTTCACAACACTATGATAATAGATCTCAAAATTTACTTTATAGATGTCAAAATTGCTTTTTTGCTGTGGCTTAGCTCATTTGCAATTCAAAATGATAATGGTTATTGCAGATAAAAAATTGTGGTAATTTCAAATACTCGATTCCTAAATGATAAATAAATTAAAATTAAGTATTCTTCTACATCCTTATTTTTCTATGTCCTTTTTGTTTTGTAAAGGCCCTTTTTTGGTAAATGTTCGTTGTCTTGCCTCGCCTTTATATGGAAGGAGAGCCGAAGCAGAGATTTTTGGATTTATTCGATCACATCAGATTAAGGTATGAGAGTAACCTGCATGAGCATAAGAGTATGAGAGTAACCTGCAGGTGCTGTGTCTTTTTGGCAAGTATGTGACCCTCCCATTCTCTTGCGTCACGCATAAATCGTCAGATCAGTACCACATCCTAATCTGACCCGTTCGATTAAATTTGACTATCGATTTTTTTGTTTTAATATTCTAGTCGGCTAAACTATATGCGGGGTACCATATAGAGAGTAAAGATTTGGTGGAGGTACTCAACAATGGGTAAGGTATCCCCTATATATTAATCTTACGAGCTCGAATTAGAAACTATTCCATCATCTGCCAGCGATGACGTATATACAAGCCCAATAAATATAGAAAATTTTAAAATGTGGTAACTAGACTGATTAAAATAATTGAAATTACGTAAGAAAGTATGTGCTCCGAGTGAAATCAACGAAGCTTGAAATCAAAGACCTGCCGTATTTTAACATGTACTTTTCGTCTTGTAAAATTTTCAAATACATCATAAAGAACACCAAATATGTATATACTTATGAAGTATATATCTCAAAAATATAATATTTAAAGTTTGTAAGTTTGAGTAATTAATGCATAGAATCAACTCTCAACGCTCAATGTATATATATATATCTCACCCTAATTTTCTTTTAAAATTTCCATATTGGGTTTTCGTTAGTAGAAGCGATCGTATTATAAATGTATGTATGTATATATATACCATTTGACGACATCATTTCATTAAACAATCGTTTTTCCACTTGTGTGTTTGGCAGTAGCGTGCTTTCGCATCTTAAAATGTTCATCATCACTTTTATAACACCGCGAATGAAATTGTGAAAAAAATGTATGTTTAAACAGTGTTTGTATTTCTCCTATTTTTGTTAAGTAGTACTTCCATATGTTCAATTTGTTTTTGCTTTTCTTTGACTACGTGCGTTTGAGAAGTAAAAGTAATATCTAAATACTCTTTGACAGAATACTAATAACTGCCGTTGTCTCTGATTAAAAAGAAACTTTTAATGAACTATGACATACGGTTGGATTAGGTGTTATTTTTCGCATGCGGTATAAAAAACTCTACTCTGTTGTGCCCATGTTTACTAAACCAAATGTGGCCATCGCTCCTTAATCAATCTGGAGAGATCGGCACGTCAATATAAAAAGGGATGCTTAAACTTTGGAGACGATTTTGAGGTTAAAATGCAACACAACTACAATAGCAATTTGGATAAAACAAAAAAGTACGAATTTCTATTCAAATTTAATTACCGGTAAACTAAATATGTACACTCTAATTAACTATTTCCTTTTGAATGCCCATTAACCGATGTTTATTTGCTTTTTTGAATTTTAGGATAACTTTGCACATGCTGATATTAGTCTACGTTGATAGAAGTGAATCATAAAATTTACGTTTTGGTTCCATAAATAATTGGGCTGGTAATTTCTCCCGTACGGTCATCTCCCTGGAACTTTCCCTATGTATAAAATTTATATACAGTTTATATACATACCTATGTTTGGCAATTTTTCTTACTCTATTCAAATTTGAATTAAATATAATACGGAAGTATATATTGTTACTAACTAAAAAACTTGGAAAAAATTGTTCTTTAACATTAATATTACATGTTTTATTCTAATTGAATAAATTACAAAACTATCAGTTTTAATATTAAAAAAAAAAAGAATATTTAAAAAATGTGATTGTCCCAAAGGGTATTACATAAATTATGAAATACAAACCTAATATAAATCATAAATACATAAGCTAATATCATATACAATAAGGGTAGTTTACATACATACACATGTAACAAGAAGGCAGTTTTTACACCCTCGTACAATATTTAGCTATGTGTTACATAATGTTTTTTAATCACACATTTTCTGTCACCAGAGCAGTAAAATATTTTTATCTAATATTTATTTCATAACATTCATATATATATATATATATATATATATATATATATATATATATATATATATATATATATATATATATATATATATATATATATATATATATATATATATATAATACATAATATAGTTTATAAATTAATATATTATATTCCATGTCCTTTGGGGCATAAATATTGTGCACTGAGGGAGTGATAAGATATTTCTTGTAATCTGAAATTAAAATACCACAAATATTATTAATTTACATAGGAAACTATTTTATTTATATTGAAAGTATTTCGGATAAACAAAAGAACCTTGAAAAGGACAACGTTATGCATGTATAAGTTTTTTGTTTGTTATTACAATACAAAGTACCTATTTCAAGTAAAACAAAAAAAAAATAATTGGCAATTAGGTTTCCTTTTACATTTCCTTATGTTTATTTTAATCTTCATTTTTTGTTGCCTAAACTTTTTTCGTTAAAATGTAAAGTATTTCGAGCTATCCGAGAAAAATTGTTCAAAGCCATGCATGTTTAAAATGAAAAATGGAAATATTCAATCATTAACAACTCAAAAAGTAGTGGCTTTTCGAAAAAATTTTCGACTATCATTACAGTTTAAAATTTACTGCTTTATTAATTTCTGTGGTTATTATTTGTGTTGAAATTTTCATCACTAAGGATGTCACATCACGCCAGTGTTAACCACGCCCTTCAATAGAGCGTTAATTTTTAAACTATAAACGTCAAACTATGTTAATTTCCCTAAATTAAAAAAAAAGTTATCAAAATAGTTATGATCAGCTTCGAGATAACGTTATTGTTATGTCTAATTATCTTTTACTTATGTTAGTGTTTACTTCTAGATTTCATTCTGTCTTCATACTTTGGGTATTTGTCTGAATCAAAATCAACTATATTTCATATCAAAATAAGAAAAGCTGAGTACCAAAACAAAACTTTAAATTGGTTCAAAAACAGAGATATTTAAGCAAGTATTTCCCTCTCTGTTTAATCAAGAATTTTATATGTTCTATAAAAATATAACTTAAAATTCATCTCAGTGAAGTATCAATGGACACTTCAATTGAAATTTTATTCAAATATCCTATTAATATGCTCTAAGGGGGACTACCTTTATAGATTAAATATCATTGTTAAATCGCATTTATTTATGTAGAAGCAAAAACAAGTTATTAAGTAAAAAATATTTCTTGGAATACAAGCTTTTATAATAATGACTGATAAAAGAGCTTTTAAAGAAAGTTTGTTTCTTGCATTTTTAATATAAAAGTTAAATGCGTATTTATTATCAAATGGTGGAAGCGCAATGAAATAAAGAAAAACAAAGTTTTTCAGCGATACCGTATTATTTTTGTTTTATATTATGGTATAGTATGATATTATCATCCGATTTAAATATGCCCAATTGATGCTCACTCAGTAATCGGGTAGAGGATCAAATTTAACCTGCTGATTTGATTTGATTACAGACAAATACCGGGATAGGTGAAATTAAATAAACTTTGTATAAAAATAGACAATTTCAATAATATCTTTATAGCACAAATGAATGAAAAATAAACAATCATAATCATAATAATTAGTTAATAAAACATAAATGTTTTATGTTAATGTTATAAATAAATAAATTATTATTGTTATATTCCTTATTGTATGAATTTATTTTTATTTTTATATTTACAACACTTAGGTATTGTTTTACAATTTAATTACTAATTAGAGTGTGTGTTGGTATTGTCAAATACAAAAATAAAACAAAGTAATTGAGTTTTTGTTCAAATGTTCGATATTAAATACAGCTGGGACTATTACAAAAAATCAACCATCAATATATGTCCACTATATATAACATATTTTAAAGAGGAAGGGCTTATTCCCGTAACTGATTCATCAAAGCAGAGCAAGAACTCTAAAAAAAAATATTAAAAAAATATTAAAAGCAACTTTATTTCTTAAAATAAGGGTTGAATGTTCGTACGGTATGGGTAAAAACATTCACTTTTGGCTGAAATTCTGTAATGAGTCTCTTTAATAAAAATAAGAAAACGCATTAATAAGAGCGTTTATCTTTCAACTTTAAATTACATATGTATATTTTTCAATAAAAATGTGACACCACTTAAAGATGTAAAATAAGACTCGATATTTTGTAAGGTTGTAAATAATCTTTTTTTGCTTCTAATACTTATTAATCGCACACGAAACACGCATACTTTTGATTACAAAAACTCATATATTTCACTTTTTTTCAACATTCTTCATTTAAATTAAATAATAGAATATAATAAATGCTGATATATGATAATCTATATATATAAAAATCAATACCACTTTTCGTTGTAATTTTAAACTGAAGAACGGGCTCACTTATCCAAACCATTTGTTTAGGCTTTGTTCGGACTATTTAGTAGATGGTTTATGTAAAGTTTGCACAAAATCTGTCCAGTGGTTCAGCATTTATCACATTTTTTGTAACAAATTAATTCAAAGAATGGCGGATCATTTTGTTAATGGGAATTTAGCTGTCAATTTGTTGATTACCTGGGAAATGTACAACGAAACTTTGATAATAATTGAAGATATGTTTCAAACGATTGCAAATAAAGCATTAGTATAATTAGGTTTGACCGCACCAAATCGTGAGATCCATGATTTGTTTGACCGTGAATTGCAACGTGAGCAGGAATTCAATTCTTATGATTTGCGTTTATTTGTACAATCGAATATAATCAAATTGAAAATTCAGCAAAACCATGTATATGACATATTCCAATAATGCAGGTGGATTTTATTTCTTGGATGCACTTGGTGGTACAGGCAAACCATTTGTTACATTGATTTTAGCGACTATTCCGATGATGGCCCTTACATCTTCGGGAATTGCTGCTACATTATTAAAAGGTGGTTGGACCGCACACTCTGCATTAAAATTGCCATTGAATGTACAGGTGATTGAAACTCCAACTTGCAATATTTCGAGAAATTCTGCTATGGCAAAAGTTCTGAGATTAACGTCAATTGTTTTATGGGATGGCGAATAAATCACTAGAAGCATTTGGTTCCCAAGCATTTAATCGAACAATGCAAGATTTATGTGGTAATCAACAGCTTTTTGGTGGTGCTTTGATATTACTGTCAGGAGATTTTCGTCAAACATTGTCTGTCATTCCTCGATCAATTCCTGTTGATTAAATAAATGCCTGTTTGAAGCCATCAGTTATTTGGAGACATGAACAAAAATTGATACTGAACAATAATATGCATATTCACCTACAAAATGATCCAGATGCCCTTGAGTTTATGAATCTAAATGAGGCAATGAATTATCCAATAGAATTTTTGTAATTCATTGGAACCGGCTGGTATGACACCGCATTGCTTGAATCTGACAGTTGGTTCATTGATTATATTATTCCGAAATATTAATCCACCAAAACTGTGTAATGGCACCTGATTAGCAGTGAAAAAGTTATTGCCAAATTTGATTGAAGCTACAATCTTAAGTGCTAAATCAAAAGGAGAATTTTTTTTGATACCGCGTATCCCTATGATTCCAACTGATATGCCATTTAAGTTTAAACGATTACAATATCCTGTGCGTTTATCATTTGCGATGTCCATTAACAAGGCCCAAGGGCAAGCACTTCACGTTTGTGGTGTGAATTTGAAGGAGTCATGTTTTTCACATGGCCAACTGTATGTTGCCTGTTCCAGAGTCAGTACCCCCCAGTCGTTTGTTTATTGATGCTCAAAATGGAAAAATAAAATATATTGTTTATCAAAATGTTTTGGATTAAGTTTAAAAATAGCTAGCAATTAATAAAATATTTTTTTGTTTGAATAAATGAATTTGATGTTCCAATTAAATTTTTTATTATTTCACGTAATACGTAGCGAAGAACGTAACGGGCCGCTAGTATTATATAAAAAAACTGGAGAAGGGCCCAATAAGGCTTATGTTTTTCAAATAATCGAAATAGTTTGGAGAATGCTTTTATGGAAACATTGAAATAATTGGTTGGAATATTTTTTATATAATGAGGAAGAGATAGAAAGAGTAAAGTATTTATTAACTTTATTAAAATTTACATAATGGGGATTTGAAAGTAATTTCGGAAGGCTTCCATAAAAATAAACGCATCAGTCTGTATACCTTAAAAGTGCAAACCCTCAGGACCGCATTAACAATGACGGTGTAGGATAAATTGTCTTTGTTGACGGGTAAGTCTGCGTAAAATTGTGTTCGCCTAAATGATAACCATATCATTTTACAAAGTTTTGAATTTAATTTTGATTTACATAGGAAGAGCGCATTGGATTTCTTTTATATATATACTCAAGGTGAGATTCCACACTATTAAGGCATCTGTTTTCCTCTTCTTCGTATTCTAGCTATTTTGATGAATGCTGCAATTCTCATTTTACTTGTTGTAACGAAATATGTCAACAAGGCATTCAACTGGATCCTTCAAATATGTAAATCGCTAATGCCCTTGCTTATATAAATATTAGCGATATAAAATATAAAGATAATTTATTAATTAGTTTACATTATTAAAGCTAATTTTGTTTTTACCTTTAAACATTTGGTCAATGCAATTGACGTAATGATTCTGACTAAATGCTTTTAGAATTTGAAAGTTTAGGATTTTCTTAAAATATATTTCAGATCATTCATAAATATAGAGGAAAAACAAAAATAAGAATTACTCAATTCTAGAATTATAAAATTCTGTCCTATGAATTTTCATGACCTATATTTAAATCTAAAAGTATACTTAATTCATATTCCAGATTGCGTGTGTAGCTTGGTTGATAATTTTCCTAAAAGCTCGAAAATGTAACTGGCTTAGAAAAATAGAACGCCCCCGAGGAAAATGTTTATAGTTTTTAAAATAAGTAAAATGAAGTCACAAGACAATATGTTTTAACCTCCATAATAAATATCCGCGAATAAAATTTTCTCTGTAATACAAGTATTTTCTTGACATAATTTTTCCTAGATATTAGTAATGTTTAAATCAACTTTTGCCAAAAATAACATGTATTATATATGTGTGTACTAAATTATTATTAATTTCGTTTGTCTGTATTATGATTAATCCACTGTGACTTCTACGCCAATTTCTATTTTAACAGAATTTGTTAGGTGCATTGGTCAAATCCAGGAAACTGCATAGGTTTTGGAATTTTTATAATATTAATTATATATATACAATATTAATTATATATATATATATATATATATATATATATATATATATATATATATATATATATATATATATATATATATATATATATATATATATATATATATATATATATATTACACATACTATTTTTCATTTCATGTAATACAATAATTAAATTGTCTGATTATGTTTTGGATTGTACCAGACATCTAAATTTTGTATATCTATTTTTTTTTTAATTTACTTTTTAATGAGGCTTTCTTTTATTTTACAGTTACAATATCACTGCAGAACATTTAAAAACTGTTAACATGCATACATAGAAACATGGGTTAGAAGAGGAGTTGATTAATAATATACCTCACATTAAGCACATTGATTACTTCGAATGAAACTCCAAGTGAAATAAGGCTTAGAATGTAATTAGGAATGCACTCAATAAACACCAGTTTTCTATTTTGGTTATTTAGAATCAATGATGACAGTGACCAAAATTTGTTTCATTAGTCACAAAATCACTTATCTAGCTCTATTTCTGTCTACCCAAATTTTAAAGTATGTGAACAAACCAAAGAGCGAGCATTAGCTCATAAATTAATGAGGCTCCTTAATATGGAACTTTTAAAGCCACCGTATAGAAACAAATAAAGCATATGGAGAAAAAATCCTCTTTTTATAAAATAAATGACTTTTCTGAAATATTCTAGCTCAAAATCTATTTACATCTAAATATTACTTATCATATTGATACCATAAGTCGTAAATACTTATAAGCAATTGAAATATCTAATATTTAATGTTGATTCTGTACATTTGGAAAATTTAGTCAATTGACTCTGTTAGTAGTTTTTCTCACTTATTTAATAAAATAATATCGATAATATATTCACCAAACTAATAAAACAAATAATAATGTTTATATTAAAATTTGCATTACAATACATGATACCAACTATGTGTATGCATGCTTATAGCAATTTTGGGCTTTCCCCTATGAATACAAGATATAAATGAGAAATATTTCTACATATGTCCTTTATAAACTAAATCTCATATACAGCCACGTGAAAAATAAGGGTGGTTGTGGGTAACTGTGATATATGTAATAAAAACCTAGTACTATACTAACTTCAATTAAAATAAAACCATATTGGTAAAATGCAATCACTACTGTTCTAAATCTAGCTATAATAATAATGTTAGCGTTGTTTTATTTCGATATATCTTACCGTCTACCTCCATATACTTACTAAAACACAATTTACTGTTTAAAATAGAAACCATATTAGTTATAAATTTTATTATTTGCATTATAATTTTTATAGAAATATTTTGAAGTTGTTTATTCAAGATCCAAACAAATATAGAAAAAAGACTTAATTATCGTCGAAAAGGAATAGACGTGTCTCTATTTTGTATGTGTTTATCCTCAATTATCCCATAGCTTTACATTTTCTAATCTTAGTTGGATGGAGTGAACACAGATTAAGCAGAGACTATATACAACTGTAACCATGCATTTTTAGTAAAATAAAATTTAAGTATAATTTTATTATTACCAGAAAATAAACGGAAATTAAATGAAATACACTGGAATTAATCACTCAGAAATCCACAAAAAAGGTCCTAAAAACAAAAAGACTGTAAGAGCAGTTTCCAAAAAACCGTTTCTTTATTTAAAAACTTTTAGACATTCTTTTAAGTAAAAGCTTTCTTGTAGCTCGAATACTGAGCAAGTGATAAAACTCACTTATGTATTTTGTGCATATTGTAGGTTCTATACCAATAATACAATAATTGCGAAATCATGTAGGGTAAGGGTGGAGGAGAAGGCTATACAGGACAGATGATCGGTCTAATTATTTTCGGAATACATACAAGTATTAAAAAAATCGAATATTTAATCGCAATATTTAAATAAATGTGCTTCATACCAAAAACTGGCCGGTTTTAGTCTTCCAAGTTTCAATGTTTTACCTATTTTCTCTTGGGAAGAATTTCGTACGTATTAATTCGTACACTCGTACATATATATATATATATATATATATATATATATATATATATATATATATATATATATATATATATATATATATATATATATATATATATATATATATATATATATATATATATATATATATATATATATATATATATATATATATATATATATATATATAAGTTTATAAAGGTTGAAAATGATGTTTTTGGAATCTTAAATCAAACGAATCCGTTTGAATCTTCGAAATAAAAACTTTCTAACAGCGTGTTTATTTTCAATTATGGTCGCCTGAATATAGAGGTTATTAAGAACCATCCATTATTTTCGTATTTTAATTTCATTATAGAAGCAAAAAAAACAAAATAAAACTGGTGTAATGGTGTGTCAGTGTAACACCAATTGTATATAACTTCGATCCGATGATGTATCATTATTTTAATATGACTTTATTAAAATATATTTCTTTATTCGATTTGTTTTAAAACCAGTAGGGGGATGGTCGATTATTGAGGGTCATGATTTTATTAAACGAAAATTAACATATAATTTTAATATTTATAGACATTTAAATTAATATTAAAAATTTATTTAACAATTTTAAAGAGCAACGTAAAATATTTTTTTATTTTTAGACATTATTAGAAAAACTGCAGTAAAATTTATTTTAAGTTTCTGGGTAAAGAAATCAATTAGTATTTGAATCTCGAAAATCACTTATTTAGTCTACTTTGTTTATGTAAAAATTACAGATGTTTTTATTTCTCTGCAATTTTTTGTAAATTAATTGGCAGTATCGAAAACTTATTACAATTATTTTTGCTTGCTTTTAACAACATTTTCCGAATATCATTTTTTCAACGAAGCTCATTTGTATTTTTAATTTTTAATAAAATCGAAATCAATTTAAATTGTGATATTACTTTTGCTGCATGTTCTATAAAAACTATAATAGCATGAAATTCTCATTAATAGCTAATGTGTCAAAAAATGGTGTAAATTTATTCAGAAAATTATAAAAGTATCTAATAATAACATTCATTTAAGAAAAGAGTTTATATTGGTGAAAAAAACAGCCTCAAAATATCTACATGCTTTAATTGTTCATTATTTCTATAAATTTAAGTACAAAGCAGTTAACCTAACCTGAAATATCTATGTGGTTGAATTATTTCGACACGAATTTTTGAATTTTAAATTTTATTTAAATATTTTTTTATCTATTTAAAATGACTACAGTGGATTTATATATTTTATGTAACATCATTTCTAGGCGGTCGTCCATCCAAGTCTGGTTGTGTCTGATGTTGCTTAAATTTGGCGATCGATAGAGATCTATAATTCCGTTACTTCCGTGGGGATCTTCAAATGTTTTGTTATAAATGTAACATACAATAACTTTCGAATCACTACCGGTTTTTGATGAGGGAATCAATTGATCTTACATGCATTTTAAGTTGGAGAAATAAGATTTGAAAATCCAAAATCAATTTACTGACATAATTTTAAACATATAGTGTAATTTCGATACAAATTCAGAAAGTTCGCACAATGAAGACTTCAATAAACTCTTCCCATATGCAAATGAACAAATTAAAATCGACTCCAGGTTTCTGTCTGACAACAACATAGAAAACTAGACTAGGCTTGTAGCTATGGCCTTTTATCCTTAAACTAAATAATGCGAACGAAACTATGAAACAAAGAATAGTATGGTCAAACTAACAGATATGCAATTTCAACCAATGAATTTAACACATCAATCACTTAATCATGCCTGCCTGTAGTACGTTTATACCCTTCGTTGGACATAATTTCTCTTCTTTCTATTTTTTTTTCTCTCCGATGTCATTATGTTATTAAATAGAAAGTTTAACCATAACATACATAATAGTAACCTTCTCTAATGACTATTTTATTAAACTCAATGAATCTAAAGCATCCGACTCGAATGACTTCAAATGACACCCCCGTTATAACTCAAACCAATCTCTTTTTAAACGATACATTTATTTTTATTTATATATGTGCCATGTAGTGATTGTTTTAATCTTATTTTGTTTTGAAAGGGGAATAAAATTGATGTGTTATTATTTTCATATAACTGTTACTGTTTTTAATGAAAATTTGGTAAAATTTAGCGACGTCGTTGCTTCCAAAGAAATAAATTTTGACTTGGCTATCATTGACTTGTGTGGAAGTATTTTCACTTGCTCTGAAGATTAATACAAATATTTTGCCTAAACATTTTGATACCCACAGTACCATAAAAAAATACTTGTGAAACTTGAAATTTGGAGTAAACAATTGTAATACAGATTTTAAGAGAGTGCTACCAAGTTGTGCTTTTCATTCGAAAAATCGGAATAGGTACCTGATTGTGAATTATGTGAACTGTTGGACGTTAACGGTTTATTTTGTGGGAAATATAATTAAAGTTTTGTAATTTTAAAGATTTTTGAACTATATTTAAATTAAGTTATTTGTATTTATAAAATTTAAGTAAAACAGTTTTTAATTTACATGGGTATAATAGCTTTAGCAGCTAAAATACTAAATAAGTAATAAATAAATATTTTTATCTAGATCCAAACATTCTTTCTAACGATACTAAATCAAAATTGATATATGGTTAAATTAACTACTATTAACTAAGTATTTTGACAGGCTAATTTTTAATAATTAACGCATAAAACATTTAAGAAGCGGCAGTATCTGTGTGAATTGAACTTTTATTTTCTTGAAAAACTATGCTTAATTAACATATTTTGCGACCTGTTTCCTTGTCAAGTTCAAATACAAAGTTGTCAGTTCCTTAAATAAAAAATCAAATTTTCTTAAAACCAAATTCTTTGATTGCAATTGTTCGAGGACCAGTTTTTTAAATGTAAAATGTGACCAAATTTTATTAGAATAATTAGATACATTCAAGCATTGTTTTCCATATGAAAGAGATGCGGAAAACTATCTCTTCACGATATTCATGTATAGATAGCTATTTCTCGCAGTGAAGTATTGCACAAGCACTAATAGGCTATTTGTATAGTTTTTGGAAATCATTTTAAATAATTCTTTATTACAAAATAAGCACACTGTATTGATATTTTCGAGAAATCAAGTTTCAATTTTCAAAACAGCATGAAAATCGAAGCTTCTGTAATGACGTTTGTCATGTGGTATGACTACATCATCGGTCTTGCACCCTTGTTTAATGTAATATATGAATGCAATATATTCTATAGTTTACTAGCTAGTGACATCACTAAAACGGTTTCGTGTAATTTGTAAAAAGTAAACATAAGTTACTTTAACTAAAGTGGAATATACTTTTTTAGGCTATTATTTTATAGGATAGCCATATTTTATAGTATAATTATAATGTTGCCAAATAGCCTTTTAAGCTAAAAGTACTGCAATTAAAATAGTTATAACTATATGAAAATCAAACAAAATATTTCGAAATTATTAGAATAGTTTACTTACCGCAAATAAAAAATACCTACCTTCTAAAAATTTTCTGAAATTTCAAAATAAGCCAGGAGATTTTTATTGAAAAATAAAAACTCAAAATTATTGTTAAACTCAATTTTATGTAATTTTTTCGTTTGAATTTTTTTTTTTTAGTATTATTTGACTAGATGTCTGAAAATTTGAATATTTTTTTCTTTTTTTTTTCCATTTTTTAAATTATAAACGATATGCACAATTTAATTATTACTTAATTATTTTTTTAATAATATTACAATATTTTTATTACTAAATAATTCCAATATTTATTTTTTATATATTTCATAAACCTAAAAATATTAAATTTTTTTATTTAAAATAATCCTAATTTTAAAGTATATTTTGTACAGTTTTTAACAGAACTTTTTATTCGAAAATTTTGGGGAAAATATTTTTTATAACAAAAGTTTGCTATTTCAAAACGTAGACAATTCAGATTTTTAGCATTCAAAAAAAAAAAATTTTCGAATAAAATTTCTTATTTAAAAACGAGTACTTCAAATATAATATATAATACAAACCTGGCCCTTAAAAAAATTGGAAGAATTTATTTTATACATTGAAAGTTTTACAAAAATCTTGACATTTTTTAAATGCGCTGTTCAAATGTTCGAGACTTAAAATAAAATATATATAGTTTGAGCATCTATTTAAAATTATTTTTGAAATTACTACACAAATTGTGAAGAGATATGTGTAAAAATTTTTGGGATTTCGTTTACTTGATTTTTTTTTTGTACGATATTGTGAGATCAAAAATTAATTTCTAATTAGTCGTAATTATTGATTGCACTTGTTTTTAAAAAGTATATTTACATTAAAAAATAATTATTTTCTTTGGTTTTTTAATTTTAAAAATTAACCTATTGACTGAAAGAAAGTGAAGCAGAAAATATGGGTATCGTATTTCGCCAGAACATAAATACTTTTTTGGTGATTAATTGCGTAACTTTTGGATTTCATTGCGCATTTTTTGTTTTTAATTTCATTTTTGATACCTATTATTATTTGCATCTGTATACAAAAAGGAAATAGGTAATATTTCCAATACTTGTTCTTGAAGAAAGACCATTTGGCATTCGAAAAAAACTTGTGTATTGAGGGAATCTCCGTCGTGTGGTCTAACGTCATACACTGTTTAATATACTAATACACACGGATCTTTGAAAAAGTTCTTTTTTTGTTTCTGATGTATTTCAAGTTATCTAACAAAAATAGTTCAAATTCATAATAGAATCAGTGTAATAAAAACACCAAAAACTACTTTCAAAATTTCAATCAAACGTTTTTGAGAATTTCCGCTTTACCTAAACTAGAATTTTAGGCCTACGTTATCTTAAATAACTTTTATTAATCTTTGCATTATAACTTTTTGTATTTGATTTTCAAACAATAGGGATTTAAAATTACTAAACTCAATTCCATAACAAAACTGGGAAATTAAATTAAAATTGATTCAAAACGAAAAAGTTATAATCTATCAAAGATTTTTTTTTTTTTCTATTGCTTTTTTGAAAACGATGTTAAACATTCAATTTTTATGCAGATACTAACAGTTGACATTATATGTTGGTATTACCATCTTTAATTATTTAGGAAAAGGAATGTCCATATTTGGCTTATTTTTTAAAACGCTTTAATTGAAGTAATAAACAAAATTTAGTCCGATGTCCTATTCCAAAACATTGCTTATTTTAATTACTTTCATTATGAAAAGAAATATTTCAGCGATAGTTCTGAAAAAATTAATGGCTCCATAATATTATGTGTATTGTTTATTTATTTTTGAAAATTCCAAATATAAAAAGTTTGAATCAATTTGCATCTGTACTAAAATTTAATTGGATCTATGTTAAACTCTGTACCACGATATTATGTGAAGGAGCTCTTTTTCAATTTTTTTAGTATTTTAAAATGAATTTTGATCCTCATACGTTCCATATTCACTTACTTCCAGCGCCCAATTAATCAACTTAAATCAATTTTAACTAAACATAATTTTTTATATATTGCTTCTATAAGTACATTTGTTATTTATTTATATTTATTATATACAGATAGAAAATATTTTAAAAATTGAAAACTGTATTTTAGCTGGGAAATTTTAATAAAATAAATTTTTAAAGTGGTCAGCCATTTTAATTTTAAGTATGTTTATCACGTGTTTAGGAATAATAATAATAAACAGTAATAAATTCTTATCATTGCTAGCGATAACATAAATTCAATTTAGAAAATAATAATAAAAAAATATTTTTCAAAATTATATTTTTATTTCAAAACTGTTGTTAGTTTGGATTTTATCATTTTCAATTTCTATTGGTTGATAAAACGATTTTTATTTTATTTATTAAAATATAATGCTCGCAGAAATTTGTACTCGTTTTGCTATCCCTTTCTTTTGCTCACAAATTTTCAGTCTTTTTCATATATAGTTTTTTTCATGTTTTAGAATAAATATATTGCGCAAGTCTGTAGATATGTGAAGGGACAAATATTTAGATTTACGTAAGAAAAATTGCACTCACAAATTACGAAAAAAAAAACTTCATCTAAATAAAGTCAATATGTTTTATACTGAATCTAGATCGCTTTTCGGTAATTGCGTATGAGCCGAATTTATTTTTATAAATTAAATGTTTCTTCATTATGTTAAAATCGCATTATTTTCTTCGTGAGGACATCAGAATCGTATAAAGAGATATTAAATTAGAGCATAATGACATCCTGGGTGTAAAATCGGGATGGGAAATTCAAGATTAATTTTTCAATAATTTTTAAATATCTTCATTTTTATGTGTTTCTGGATAAACTTTCATCAGATTTTATTCGATTCATTAATGCAATATTTTTATTCATTCACAGCATATATAAGCAAAAGTGTTTCTTGATTTCTCGTAAGAATCAGCGAACTTGATTCAGTATTTTTAATTCCGACTGATTGTGTTTTTAAATTGAGTATTAGCACGGGTATTTTGTTAAATAAATATTTACAAGGCATGTCTTAAATACATAAAATTTGTTTGGTGTTTTCCACGTCTTTGATATTTTTTGTATTTAAGATTTATCCGTTAATTTAGGGTACATTTTTTATATACAATTTATTTGACAATACTAATAGAAGTTGTCGTACTAAGGTAAATTAATTAATTTTTTGTAAAAAATAGGTTTTATTTTATTTTATTTTTTTTTTTTTTGAAATCATTTTTTATTGTCCAGAAATGAATTATTCTAAATATTTTTGTTCTTGCTTTTAAAAATTAATAGAAAAAAAAAACAATATTTCAATTACTATCACAAGGTTTAAGAAAAATTTAGAAAAAAACAAAGAAAATAAAAAAATCTTACTGCGCAGTCTTCCAAAATTGTCTTTCATATCAAAACTGCGAACATCATATCGACACGAATGAAGACAGAATACATGAATAAACAGGAGTAGTTGATACAGCTTGGCTACGGATGAATGAAATCCCCCAGGAATTTTAACCACTTTGATCTAAACATTGATCGTCATTGGCCTCCGCATCATGGTGGGAGGCGGACTCGATATCTCAGCCAGGCCGCTCTGGACCCACAGTTGTTCCAGCATATTGGCACGCAGATAGACCAACTGATCCTGATCTACTAACTGGACTCACACTGGAATAAGAAAACCCTGATGAATGTTGTTTAGCCTTTAATCTTAATGATGCAATACTTGACGTCATAGCCGTACATGGTTCAGTTGTTGTTCGATGATGGTACATGCTGTATGGATTAGTTGGTGTTGTGTATGGGCATGGTTGTACACCTGGTACAACACCACCAGGTGTTCCAGTTAACATGGAACCAGCAGATGTCATACTGGCCGCAGCAGCAACACTAGTCGCTGCAGCATTGAAACAATTTACAGCGGGATTCTGGTGATGATTTGGTGGGACCACTGGCCATGGAAAACTTTTTGTACCTAATGGACTGGGAACTTTACTTGCCCACTGATTATATGAATATGATGAGTATAAATCTGGATCTGCAAATGGCTGCATTAAACCATTAAATTGAGTCCCAAAACCATTCTTAAATTCAGCAGCTGCTGCAGCGGCATTCATTGCGTTACGCTCACGTTTGCGCCACTTAGCCCGTCGATTTTTAAACCATACCTGCGAACAATAATTGAAAACATAAAGTCAGAACAATTTAATAATAGTTCATAAAAAGATTTGTAGGCTAAAAAATTCATTCAAATATTTTTTTAAACTATTTACAAAAAAGAGATGTTTGTAAAACATCCATAGTTATTCCTGTTAATAATCTTAATATTAAAAAACTAATTTAATTTTTATTCCTCGTCACTTTTTACAATGTTCAATCGAAACTTTCAGCACTGGAAGTAATTGAATTATTTTTGTTTTAGAAACATCGAAAATAATTTTGTTATCGAATTATGCGTTAGTCATATTGTCAAAAACATTCACATTCTATAGCTGGGAAAAACATAAAATACTATTTCGATCGGATTTAATCTAAACTCACGTACAAAACGTGTATCGTATAACTAAAAAATTAATAAATTTTCTCATTCATAGTTCATATTTCATGTATGTTATGTATATAACGAATGTACATACTACATGCATGAGTATTGCTATGTCCCGTTACCATCGTGGGGGGTCGTTTCGTTGTCACATGGTCGTGTGTGTCACAAAGTTAATAAAGTTATATAAATGACCATTCATGGGTGTATATTTCGTCTGTATTTTAGATTTCTATAACATTATAAATGCCAGTATACTAGGAACAATAGAAAATTGTGTGAATACTGAAGTATATTATATTTGAGACCCCCTCCTGTGATAGTGGTATGTTTAAAATGGGCGCACAAGTTCAATACACATAATATACATTGTATTTGATTCATTGGAGCTATTCCAGAGGTTAATTTCGATATATTAAAATTCATTTACATTTAAACTTTTCCATTAATTTTCGCTTATGAAATAACTAATAATCGGTCATGCGTATTTTCAAGATCAGATTTTACTGCAGTTTTCAATAACGAGGTAAAAAATCATCGGTTACCTGAAGTTCTCCAATGATTTACTATATGCAAGTCCGTAATGGTAAATCCTGGTATGCCAACACCTTAAATAAGGGTTTTTGTATACAATTAACATAAGACGGTACTATTTTAAATAAAAATAATCTAAAAGGCTAAAATTATTCAACAAATATTTTAAGATTTGTAAATGCCTTGTTACCAGCTAAGAAATGTTTGACGTCTTATCCCAAAGAACATTGGTTAAAAACCTCTTTACAGGAAATGACTCAAAGGGATTAAGAGAGCAAAACAGAGGAAATTTTGAATGGTTTATATATTGAAATAACGTTGTTTTAACAACGATTTGGTGCAAAATGGACGTTCATCAGCTTTAAATATAAAGTGCATAAAATTAACGAAATAACAAAGATAATATATCAGATATTTGGAAGATAAGACCAAATGAAATTTTGATCTTTTGGATGATGATAGTGTTTTTAACAGTATAGTATATTGAAAGGTAATCTACAACCACGTGCTTTTACCTAGAGTTTTTGGTCCTCTGTACCCCCTTTTTTAAAACAATTCAGTACCTAGCGCGTTAAGGCAAAGATGCCACCTAGCGCACAAGGTGGCGATTATATTGTTATTATGTTGTTGGAGTATTAATTGATAAAACTGCTGCTGCTTCGATCGGAACCGGCAACCTCCTATCTAAGTTGTCAAATGGGTAAGGTAAGGTAATACTGCCATAACTCACTTGGACACTAAGCAGTAATCATGGTGTTTAGTGAGAAAGTAGAATTATTTATTGGTTTATAACGTTCAAATAAATTCATTCGTTACACTTGATTCGATTCGACTAAACACCATAAAGACACGTGTCGTTTCAAACTAATATAAATTATATGGCTTTTTTGAAACTTTACAAATCTAATTTGATATCTTTATTGCTGAATTGAAATTTTTTAAAATAAATAAAATCAAAATTTTATTTTTATCTTCATATTTTTTGTAATGAAAAGTTTTTGGATAAGGTTATTTGCGTAGTCAACGATCCATCTAATTGTTTGTACTCAAAATGTAACCATGCATTACACCCACGAATGTTGGAGAAGATATATGATTCTGTTGTTCGATAATGACTATAAACACGGTTCCAATTAAGTGAGTTTTACCCCTAAGCTAATTTATCATACAGTGTTAATATTCTTGTATGAAAAACAATTATTTGTAAATGTAACCAAAAATTTTATTCAAATTATAAAACACTAAATTTGTCGTAGAGGCTGTTTAGTCTTAAACAATTTTAATTTTAAGCGAAATGAACCAGACAGTACAATAAAACACATAAAAAATTATATAGAGAAATTTGCATAATTCTTCGGTTAAACCCTTAAAGTCTTAAGCGTATGTAGATATTCGAAATTTGTGGATATTTCTACGTATAAAAAGATGTAAAAATGGAGATTAGAATATTTAGATTTCACATATTGTAAACGCATATTTTCGTTATAAACGCAACACCGGAATTTTTCTACAAAGGTTAAAATTAAGCGCAAATACTTCAATCAAAAAACTATACTGATAGATTTTAGCCAACTTCTTTCATATATAAACCTTGGGTTGTTTGATTTTAGTAAAATTTCTATTTTACTACAGATATTTGTAACTAGACTTAGTTATATTTGCAACGTTATTCTTGACTTGAAGTTCAAGTATTATCCAACAAGTATCAAAATGCCTCTAAAATTTGTGTAGTTTACAAAAATGATAGTTTCTATATATATATATATGCCAATTTTGTCAATATTTAAACTAATTTCTTCAACTTTAGCCTATAAAAATAGCTTTGGAGACTATAAAGAATGTATAAAATTTTCGAAAAATTGAACAAATTTTAATTTTTTGTTAATAAATAATATTTGTATATAGCTTACAACCATTTTTTATTACTAAACAAAAACTTCCACAAATTAAGGCTCACTACAATTAATTTAATTTTTTGTTTTAGTGTTTTTTAAGCAACAAAACTTTTGTTAAAAATATCTGAAAGTAATACATTTTGTAATATCGAAAGTTTATAAATATTTTTAAATGATAGGTACATTTTTCTGTTATAATAAAAATAAAAACAATATTACCTAATACAAAATACTAGTACAGCAACTACCCTTGAGAAGATAGAGCTTATTAAATAGCATATAAACTATTTGAAGTATACTATCTGAAGCTCACGTAACACTAGGTAAATACTATCTACAAAGCTTTAGTTTCGTGTTTGCTAACGAATAACAACATATAGGTACTTACATCCAGAAGAAACAATGTAATTCATAAACTAAATACGAAATGTCTAGGGTAGATAACTGAACTTACTACAATCTTTACTGGGTAGTTTACAATGCAAACCGGTCGACTTATTTATTCACAATAGGATACAGTGGTTGGTAAAGAAACTTCACTTGTTAGTAGTAAAAGATATTTGAAGTTATGCTATTTCCAGGCCAAAATATAACTTATCCACGAATAATTTGTATAGATTTATATATACCAAACCTAATTATATTATTATAACAAATAATAAAAATGTTGATGTTAATGTAGGTTTTTTCGACAAATAGGTAGGTTATTGTAAAAAAAAATTACAAAAAGATTGATGAGGAAATTAAAATCCCTACAGCCTTTTTTTTTTGGAAGTAAGTTTTCATTTATATTTTTGTGTTTAAAAGAAATAAAAAATAACTATAGTGACTATAAAATTTAAAAAAAAATTATTTTTTGACAATCAAAGTAATTGAAAATTTATTAAACCCTTCCTATCAATATTTATATTAATATGAATTCTATAGTAAAATAAAAATAAATAAAAATGTTATTATCCTTATCCGTTATAGAATCCAGACAACGGCAGTTTGTTCAATTATAATAATTTAAAAAAAAGGAGCGGTTGGTTGATCACATTGTCGTCGCTTGCATACGAAAGAAGTAACCGGCTACACCAACAATATAATAACAATATAATTATCACCTTCTTCTAGAAGGGATCTTTGTCTTCAGGTGCTGGAGTGTTCTAAAAGAGGGTACAGAAGACCAAAAGGCCTAGGTACAACGAACACGGTTGCAATTTCCCTCTCTTTATGTTTTGTATGGTTAACCGTATACCCGAACAGAAGTTCATAATGAACAAAAAAATTAAAGGTTTATTTGAATCTAGATGTTAACACATTGAATGAATTTTTAGACATTAAGTTATTTAAGGCACTGTTCAAAAAAAAGTACACGCATAAAAACGCCACAGAAAAATTTAAAAATCTATAAAAAAATGTTGATTGACTCATCGAACGTTTATACTATTGCATACAAAATTTTCGTTTTTTTATCTATATTTTGTCTACACAAAAAAATTATTGTTCGATTATTTTGAAACGTATGAGAATTTAACAACATGTTTTTAAAATTTATAATCGAAGCAGAAATTATTAATGATTGTAAAATGATACATCATGATGTGTAAAAAACTAATGTATGTAATGCTTAACGCTCTAATACTTACTTATTCATGTTCAAAGAGATATTATTCAATGCATGAACGATTTTGTCAAAAATTGTATATGCAAAAAATTTATATCGACTTCATTATTTTATATAGTTACATCAATTACAAATTGTTTAAAATTATACATATTACAAATCATATACTAAAGATGGTTGGTACATTGAAGACGTGTTTCATATATCATCTGCTTATCCTGTACAAAACTATTGTAATCTTTAAAAAATTGATGAAATATCAATTTTTCTGACTTCATAATTATGAATGCATCTCCGATAGACGTATAAACGTAAATGAAGATAACAACTTACAAAGTTAATTGATTAGGCATGCATGCGTTATTTTTTCATCGAATCCATATTTTGTTTTAAAATTACATATTTGGCAAAAATTTTATATTTCAACCTTTATTGTAGTGAAGCTAAGTGGTAATTCTTATAGCTGACTACATTATCATAAGGCATTAATCAGTAATTACACTATCAAAATTCAACACATTTTAAGGAAATAAAAAAAAAAAAATAAAATTATACCGATTGATTGATTTGAAAATGTATGATTCGTATCCGTATACACGGATTTGGACACGGATTATCCGTATCTGTATCTACTAATTTGGATACTGATTATCCGTATTTGTATTCGCGGATTTCCATTTTTAACGAATCGGCACACCCCTAATACATACATAATAATATTTACTATAATATTATATATGAGTTTATTATCTAAACTTGGGCTGAACTTATGGATCTTAATAGTTTAAGAACAAATATTCCAAACAAAAGTTGTTTATTTTGGAAAAACAAACGTTTCTTGTATATGAATATTTTTTTCTATTTTTTATGGTTTAAAAATTGGGTTCATTGCATCTTTTTTATTTTTTGTCACTTTTCAATAACTTAGGTCATATAGTGACTACATTGCTATACAACAACAGCGCACAGCAATTCTATGTGGTCACCCATCCAATTAATAACTGTGTCTAATGTTGCTTAACTTTCTTGATCGGTTGTGGTCGCTAATTACGTTACATCAGTGGTTAAAGTTGGGCCAATAATCCTCATTCGACTCAAAAGACCGATTATTTTCATTCATGAACTTTTATATCTACAGAAAAACTCACACAATTTTGAACATTCAAAAATGTTCGTTTTGTGTATTTAAAAAAATAAATAATTTGAAATTTTCTGTGATCATCCAGCGACTGCTCTAATTTCATCGAAGCTTGGAATAAACATATCCACCTTCACGATATGAAAAAGTCTATGTATGTGAACATTTTTCAAGTAGGTATGTTGAAAAATAACTTTTTTTCCAAATATTACGAACAAAAGGCACAAAAGATTTTCACATTTTTATACACCAACACCAACATGTTGGGAAAATCCACCATATTGTTATTTTGTGTATTATATTTTAGGTATCCAACAAACATACGTACATAGTATTTTCCCCAATAGGGGGAAAATTTTAAAGAAGGTTTCATGATGATCACATGATATAAAACCCGCCTCCCCCATATTCTCTTTGTTTTGGTATCTATATATACATGTTTTGTCTATTTATGTATGTTTGTATGTTTATATATATATATATGTGTGTGCGTTACCGCACCCCGCTCTCAATCATCCTCCCATACACCTGACAGTATTTCTCTATACAACGTACACAATACAAAACAACGACAGAGATACCCCGAAGAGTATATAGCTCACAGTAATTGCTACTACTCTAGTTGGAGCTATATATATATATATATATATATATATATATATATATATATATATATATATATATATATATATATATATATATATATATATATATATATATATAT
Source organism: Chrysopa pallens (assembly GCA_020423425.1). Lineage (NCBI taxonomy): Eukaryota > Metazoa > Arthropoda > Insecta > Neuroptera > Chrysopidae > Chrysopa > Chrysopa pallens. Next base: position 81,148,007 of record CM035591.1, read on the forward strand.
ATTCAGTTTAATGCAACAACATGGCTTCGTCGATGTGCTTGTTCGACGAACAGACAAGCAGACAAACAGACGGTCGGCGCAAGCAAGGGGATGTCTCGGGATCAATACCTGCACTGGAAATGCCACCATAGCTTTCCCTTGGGCACATGCATACAATATATATATATGACAAAATCAACTAGCTAGTAGATAAGTGCGGCTATTATTAGTATTATTTACTACTTTTTAGGATTTTTTAGGAATTTTTAGGAATATAGTACCAAAATTTATTGATAACAATTTTTTTGAAACGAGACTAGTTGAAAACATGAATAACCGACGGCAGAATTCTTGATCTTTTAAGATAGTTTAATCTTTTTAAAAGTTATAACTTGATACATACAAATTTTTTTTATCTTAATTTAAAATTTCTTTTTTCTACCACTTCTTTTACAATCGACGATAACACAAATAGTTTAAATCTATTATTATTGTGTTAATTAATAATTTAGTGATTAATTTGTTCATTGTTTCTCTTGTAAAATGAGGCAGCATTTTTTTTCGAAATTTCCATTGTATTTATTTTTGGACTGTTATTTGAGGCTCACCTTTTTTTTATTTATTCGATACATATATTGTTGGATAGCAAATTTGCCTTCCAAGAAAAACTTTCACAATAAAAAAAAACACTTTCCAGTATATAGTTTGAAATAAGGGTTAGAATTATTTCATTATACCAATTTTGATAAACACTTAAAATTTCATAAGTGAAAAATTTATTTAAATTATAATTTTCACAGTTGTTAATTTGTTTGATATTCTTCAGATGCAAAGTTCTCGATTATATATTTTATTAAAGTTAAATTAATTAAATGTGAACAAATTGTTTGTTAAATTACATATAGAAATTTAAAAGTCAATAAAAAAAAAATTATAACACTTTTCAGATTATCGTAAAAAATGTTTTTGGTTAATCAAAAAAATTTGTAAAGAGATAATAGACCGCCTCGAGGGGTTAGTTGACACTACAATGTCCTCAGTTCGAGGACGGCGGTCTTAATTCTCGATTCTCGATTATATATAAAAAGTAATTGTTGCATTATTAAGTATGTACACTCGAGTGGCAATTCAAGAAAATTCGAAGAAAGTTTTTTGAAAATTTTATTTTGTACATGGGAAGCTACAAACAAGAAATCAAGACATTTTAACTATCTGATCTATTAGCAGAAATTGCAAAATGCTAAATTAGTAGGCGAGTCGGTTTTTATTAACAGCAAAACTATACAGCTAACGTAATACTGTGGTGTGTTCATAGAAAGTTAATTTGAAAAAAAATATTGAATGTAATAAAGAGTTAGGAGCTCGTTCAAATTTTCAGATTTTATGATTTTTGTGGCGCCAAAATGATAAACTATTATATTATATTTTTATAAAAATAGGAAACCAAAAATATATCCTGATTTTGCCTGTATCGTGAATAAAAAAATTATAATTTTTCTTTCAGTTTGTCTACTAATCTCTACTTTTTAGGGAGCTAGAAGAAAAGATTAGAGAACCTTTTTTACTCTCTTTAATTTACGTGATAGGTAATCTCATAGATAATAAAAATATATTTGATATCGTTTAGAAAGAAGTATAAAAATTGTGTTGTTTTGCATAGATTACCCCCACATTCTCCAAAAATAGAAATATGTATGCATTGTTATAAAATTGATATTGTAAGTCTTATTTTTTTCAAATTAAAAATAATAAATCAGTCTGTGATCTTAAATATTTACATGAATATAAAGAAAATAATTATTAATTTTCTAAAATACCATTTACCTAAAAAGGTATATATAAGGATTTAGCTCGAAAAGACACAAGTATATATAATTTTAAATGCATACAATATAGCCTGCCTATATAATACGAGGGCTATGTAAAGCTACATATGATAATTAAATGAGGCAAAGCTAATAAAGCAAGACAACAAAGCTATAAACAACACAAGAAGGTACAGCACACTTTAAAGTACCAGGATATTCATTCATCTATGTTCCTCACTTGGTTTTAATTATAAAATGTGTGTGTGTGTGTGTGTGTGTGTTTCCTTCTAAACATTATGGGCGGACATTAGAAGATAGATGAAGCTTTACTTAAAAGCTCCATGTAAAACCACACACTATTGTAGTTTTAGGTATCTTAAGTGTACCTTGCTTGTTATTTTGATAAATAATTCAAGTTTAATATAATCAACAATGTCCATCTCTATGTCACAGAGGCGGAAGCTATGACTGACCTCTGTGTAGGTTTATTAAAACAGACTCTCTCATGTCTCCTCACTCTTCCTCCCATAACAAAGGCTTATTATTATACTAACGACAACAATGTTTTGTATTGAATGAGTAATAAGATGTGAGGAAAGGGGTGGAATTTGGTCTATAATCAGACATTGTATGTATTTTGTAATATTATACGGACGTTGTTGGAGTTAATAACTAACGTCAACATAGGGATTTCCATTTAGGCTCTTTATATATAGGTACGGATATATCTATTTTCTTCATTAATTAATTAATTAATATTAAATAATATTATTCTGATCTATTATATTTGAGTGAGATGGTCGTAGTTATAATAACTAAGGTAATCTAATACAATATGGTGATTTGTAAAAATAAAGTAGAAAAATATGTTTAACTTTTGATTTGTGTATTATATGTAGCATGGTAGGTCAAATATTAAAAGTGAGAGTGTTTTTTTTTACAAAGCGATCCTACCGTAAACGGCTATGAATCCGTAAAAAAGTAACGTATTTTCTTCAAGCCACCTCTACATTTGCAAGGTAGTTAAGGCATTTGATACACCTTAACTACAACATTTGGAGCACGGTAAAAAACTCTAATTAACCACCCATAAGTAGGTAAATTTTAATATCCCCTCCAAGTTTCAAAACATCATGGATTATAATTTGTTGTATATGTTTTATTAGGTAAATTTGAGCTGAAATTGTGGCAATTCTAAACAGTTAACGAAAATGTCTTTTACGGGTTAAAAGCTGGATAGAGATCCATTGGACTGAATGATCCGGGTTTTTTCATTCACGAACATTCACTCACGAAGGTCTAGAATACGTTACCAAAATTCAGCTCGCTTTTACTTTTCATTTTTGAGGTATCCTGATGACGGACAGGCGAGCGGACAAACGAAATTGGACTAATTACGTGATTCTATGAATACCTATTACAAAATTTTGTTAAAGCGGTCAATATTTGTTAGCGTTAGAACATTTTGACTAAAACTGATACACTCTTACAAGTTGAGTTTAAAAATATGGGGTTACTTTACTTAATACCAAAGAATTAAACGTTTATCAATATTGTTGTTAAACACATTAGTTTATAAAATTAAATTAAATTGAATTTTACATATCAATAAGTTTCAACCTTCATAGAAGTTGCTTTTAACCGATTTAAAAAATGGAGGAGGATCGTTATAATGTTGATATAATACATGGTACAGTAAATTAATGTTATATTATCTCTGTATTGTTCTTGAATAGGTAACAACTTTATCAGTTAAAAAATTATATACATTTTTTTTTTATCATTTTAAACAAATTTCAAAAAGTATTTTCTTATATTTAACAATAAAAAAAAAAAAAAAAAACGAAGAATTTATGTAAGTAAACACCTAAATAAACAACCACAGTTTGATGGCGGTATTTACAAAAAACAAGGTTAAAAAAACCATAAACATATGTAAATAGTATAATTTTTAAATAAAATATACTTTCTTGATAAAAAAATATATTTATAAATGTTGTATATTCGTGCTTATATATTCTAAATGTTTAATGATATTTAATTCTATTAGTTTTGTCGTTCACTACTTTCAAAAGCATTTATATAATAAAGAAAAATTATATTACAGGATAAATTTTTTCTTCTGCGAAAACTTGTGTGAAGTAATATTTCAGGCAAGCTAAGAATTGACCAATATCCGGATTTTTGTTTTAGAATAAAAAAAATTTTAATTTTTCGATTAACAATTTATGTTATACATTGAAGTATTAAATATATCAACATATTAAATACTTAAATAAACAATTAAAAGAGGCACATGTGACATAAAGACAAAAATATTTCATTCTAATTGTAAAAATATTTAACTTGATCCCTCCTTACAAGTTAAATTTACTTAAAATTATGAGTCTTAATTTCACACGAAAACCCATTTTTGTCGATATGAAGACTCTCAGCAACTTCCTCTTCTCGCACTAAAAAAAAATTGGTTAAAATAGGTTTAGGTGTAAGATCTTTGAATATTACCGCTGAAACTTTACAGTGCAGGACGGGGAGGTTGACGAGACACCTTTAAGAGATCTAATTAAAGAAATAAAGATATTCGAATTTTATAATTACTATTGTACGTTAAAATATTAATTGAGAAAGTTTCAAAATTAAAAACTGTAAGTAACCATCCATATCTCTTTAATATTGCCTCAAAAAATAACACCCGAGAAGATTTTTTGTTCTTGACTGTCTGTGACTTTTAGTACACTGTGCATATTATACTAATATAAAACAAACAAAAGAAATTAAAACAAGATAATAGATAAAATAATAAATAAAACAAATTTAAATAATTTACACTAGAATCATTTTCATCATGTCTATATATTTATACTAATAAGTATTATATGTATATAAGTAAAGTATATAAAGTTTTATGTATGTAAAATAAAATATCACAAATAATAAATAAATAATAATAAATAATTATAATTCATATAATTATTAGTTAGTTATATTTGCACACAATTAAAAATAAGGATTCTAAATCCATAATAAAGCCTCTATTGATTACATAACAAAGCTGATTTAATGCGTTAACATTTCAAACTGTATACACTGTATATTATATTGTATATACCACCTATATCAATACAAGCGAGCTTTTCCTGTCTGCCTGTCTGTCTGACAACGAACGACTGTTATGTGTATTGTACATATATATATATAATATGCCAATCTATCAGAAGCGTATGAAATCTATATTTTGAAATACAGTATGAGACAAAATTAGAAAATTTGTTTGACGAAATCAGTAAGATATTTGTCCATGCTATTCGTATTTTATAATAATAATTCAAGTGTATTGTAAATTTAAGGTATGGGGGTATTGCAGTGGTAAGATGTTGATATTAATAATCGTTAACTCGTTAGTTGCGAATGTTTGTGGCTAGATCAAATTCAACTGTGTTTAGTTACAAAATTCATAAGTAAAATGTTTTTACATTTCTTTAATTTGATAATACAAATCACACCTGACAAATTTTGAATAATGACTAGGTTTTTATAATAGTATTTTAACTTATACAAATCGGTGATTTAACTTAGAAAAGATCAAACTGATTTTATGATTTTAATAAATTTAAAAGAAAATTATACTTTTTTCCCTTCTATTACATTTTTATAGCTATGTAGAAACGCATACGACGAAATGCAGGAAAGTAAATAAATTTATTAAAAAGTATATTTATAGTTCATGTAATGTAAGGTCGTTCCTGGACGGTTTAGAATTTGAATATTTGTCTTGTTTTTTTTGTTTTTACGTTTTACTTTTTTTACTTCTGTTTTTTCGAGACGAATCTTCCACCCGGCCATTCTAACCAGCCAATTTGCATAATTTTTTTTTTAATGAAATGTATGTTCAGATCAGATCAGCATCAAGCATCAATTGGATTACATCTATCTTATGCCTTTCTCAAGTGATAATTAAACACGACATTGTGATAATTTTGTATCCCAATATCTCAAGTTCTCATAAAGATAGAGATTCGTTTTGGTCTAAGAACACATATGGATTCAACAAACCGTCATAATATTCTATGTGTGATTTGAATCATTAATAGTATCAAGAGTATTTGGTAAATTCCCCAAATGTTTAGAATTTAATATTCAAATTAATTTAATTTACTGGGTTTATAGTAATATTGGATAAAAATATGGTTTTGTACTTCTATAGCAGTGGACCGCCGGGTACCAGCTAATTATATATTATATTAAATCGTATGTAATATAAACAGGTGGAATCGCAACGAAAAATCATTTTGTTTTACAATGCTAGCATAACAAATTTTCCTAGATGTTAAAATACTGTGTTGTCATCTGTCTGACCACGAATCATTAAAACTGAGTACAATTTTTAGAATTTGAGTCGAAAATTTTGACTTAAATTTTACTGACTGGCAATTTTTGTTGAGAGACTATGTATCTGTATGGCGTTTTAGCTGTTTATGAAGTGAATAAAAATGATTTACTATTTCGTAGTTCGTTTTTTTATTTTTTTATTTTTTTACAATAATAACAGAAATTTATGGGATATTTAAAGATTCTATTATCAAATATTTCCACAAATTAATTTATTAACTGTCGTTCTAATGGTAACAATTAATAGAATACTAAAACACATTAAAATTTTTGGTTATAAATAAATTTTTAAATCTAAATTTAGTTATTCATACTCTAAGTTTTGTCTATTTAAACAAGTACATAATAGACACATCTATATTAATATACAGTATATAACAATTTTATATACATATATGATTGTGGTTTATATATAATATATAATATTCACATAAATATTGCAGTAGATTGCCATAGCAGCAATATACCACACCATTTTGAAAATTAACATATTGCTTGTTTGTTTAAAGGTATATAATAATATTGTAGCTATTATTATTATTATATATGTATGAATGAATACAATGGTTTTAAAATATAAACTTAGTACATCTCTGTACTGTGTAGTCTGTATATTATTATTATTATTTCTATTGTATTATAATCTGCATTGCGGTATTTTACAATTATTTATAATAAAATATGGTTACATAAAACAACGACTATATTTAGTGAAAATTCATTCCAAAAAATTATTCTAATTTTCTAGAAACAGTAAGTCAGGTATATTAGGAACCTTGAGTGACTAGTCAATAAAATTCATTGTGACTTTTTATTCTGTTTATTCGGCTGTATAATTAAGTTTTATTATTAAATTGTGTTGATTTTATCTAATGATCACATAAATTTTACGCTGCTATTATTGTAATAATAATAAATAATCTTTATTAATTAGCCGGCGATACCAATGCGTTTTGAAGTGGTTCAAATATAGATGCAATTCATGCGAGTTGGTATACATATCCGGCAAGTTAGTAAAGTTTTAATGGTTTATCGGTCTTTTTAGGCTGATCAGTGTTATACTCGACATATATGCAATATGTCAGAGTATATTAATTTAAGCCTAAAGTTTGAAATGATAGAAAATATTGTCAGCACAAACAAACTTTTGGTTTAGGCATTCATAGAATCACCTAATAAGTCTTTTTCCGCATGTGCGACTAGAAGAGAAACAAAAGATAACTCAAAATCGAAAAGAGAAAGCTAAGTTTAAAATCTAAGTTTAAGTTCTTAAATGAGCAAAATCGGTTTATTGGGTCCAATGGATTCAGGGCCCAACTTTTGAACCATAAAAAATAGAAGAAAATTTAAAAACTAAAAAAGTTAGTTTTTTTTTTTTTTTTTAATAAACAACTAAAAATAAGTTGAGTTGCAAATTTTTTCGATAATTAAGTTGAGATTGATGATTAACAAACAACTTTGTTTTGAAACATTTTTTTGTAAAATGCTTACTTTGGTACGCCACAATTTTCGCTCCAATTTAACTAATAAGCACATATTAGAAATACAATACATATTATTATAATATATTTATATATTTTTTTTATGAATCATATTGATATTAAATAGATCAAACTCTGGTATTCAACCATATGTAGAATATCTAAACAATTAACTCTGTTATTTGTTATATTCACGTGTTTCTTCTATATTTTTAATTTAAATAAAATAAATACGTAATTATTATTATTTTCTGTTATAATGAAAGGTAATACTGCTCGAAAAATAGTATAACTTAGATGTCTACAAACGACGATTATTTTTGATGCTCCTATTCGAAATTTTTCGTAATTTTTTCATTAATTGGATAAGAATAACATTTGATTTTCAACAATAGCATGCGACTTGAGACCATAGTTTTATGTTTAACTGTAAAGTAAACAAACGTAACAAAAGTTAAGAGTTTTATTATAAAAAAAAGCACGAGCAAAAAGTCGAGTTAAAATAGACCTGAAAGTCTTAAGACAATTTAATTAAAGTTCTAGAACGAAGAGTATTCAAGATGTTGATGGATTTCATTTTATTTCCATTTTTCACTATGAAGAATATAATTAAAAGAATTTTACGCTTCAACTGTCCGGACGGAGATAAATGAATGCTTTTTTCAGAATGGTCGATACGATGTAAATATAGACTCAAACGTACGTCGCATAGAAAGTAATGTAAAATAATTGTATTTGTATTTTAATAGTTTCGATTATATCCGTCGGTATACGATACAATATGAAACATATGTAGACAAACCCCGAATGAACGTGTTATTTCTTTTAAATTATCAATTACAAAAAAAAAAGTAATTAAATACAAAATTGAAAAGTTAACGATTTAAAAAAGTCCATGTAATAAAAAGCTTATATTGGAATTATATAAATGGAGCTATTTGCATGCTTGACTGTAGAAATTATTAACATGTTAAAATTTAAGTTGTATTTGTTACGGTTGCAAAAAATTATTCATACGTATTGAAAACTGTTTCTGTGCGTATTGGTGGAAACGATGAGAAGTTAAATAATTTATCTAACGTAGTAGGTGTATGGAGTGAAGTTTTCAAAAGACTAAGAGACTCCAATTCTTCGAAATCTTAAGTTCTTGAATTCTTTCTTATTGTAATGCTTCTTTTCGCCACTTTAATGAAATCTAACTAATATTTTTTCTAAGCAGAAATGTTAAATATTCGGGTTTTTCTATAAACTGTGGAAGTGGATGGAGAACTTTCGAATTGCCTAGAGTATTTAAGAATAGCATGACTCAATGAGAGCTAAAGTATAATAGTGAGTATTCAATTGTGTAAAATTGTGTAAGAACAAGGTCAATTGGAAGTTGTGAATTGACAATGAAATTATACCATACAATACAAGACCACCTTTTGGCGGATCCCTATCAAACGTAAGTGAGTTTTAAGAGATCATCCAACATCCAACAGTTCACAGAGATCAAAAATTTCTGATATAATATTGTCAAGAAATAACATGTTAATTTTCGAATCCTTACTATTCCTGTGCTATATTAAAAGGAGAACCGCAACTGTGTGATTTGTACCTCGACCTTTTGACCCTCTTCTTTTATAACACTCCTTCGCTTAAAGGCAAAGATGCCTTCTAGCAGAAGGTGACAATTATATTGTTATTGTGTTGTTTGTGGAGCCAATTACTTCGTTCGTATCGAAGCGACGACAGTGTTCGGGATTCGATCATACAACCTCAAGTCTAAGTAATCAAATGGGTGAAGGGAGCATCCAAGGAGCGGAATAAATTTTAAGTTTAATTAACACTATGCATATTCGTACCTATACATAAAAACATAACGTGAAAATAGTCGTCAAAACTTTTTCTGCGATATCATACAACTAGACACTTCCATAATAAAAAGGTTATATTGCAATTAAACAGATATTTTTTTAATATGATTTTTTTTCCATACCCAAAACATAACACAAAATTAATTTTAATTATGCAATTAAAAATTATTTGCCTATTAAAATGGTTATGTGATTTTATTTTGATTTTAAATAATAATATAATATGTTATGGTTAGTAATTTTTTTGATATTTTGGTTATTACACAAACAGTTAAGATATTATCTCACACTCAATAAATGTAAATCCACTTAAACAAGATAGAATTTTATTTAAAAGTATCATCCAATTCAGTAGTTCTTTATAAAATAGCTGTTATAAGTCAAAGTGTTTATGGATTTTTTATAAGGTTGGCATTAGTAAGCTGGAATGTTATGGTATATGTGTTTCGAAATCTATTCAAATTTACATGATTCGTAATTTTGTGTCAATTAAATCGATGGAACTATTCAAATACCTATATAATCTATTTGAATCTGAGCATAATTGTTTGGCTGAGCATAAAGGTTAAACAGGGAAAGTCAATAAGGTGATAGAAATTTCGTGAAATTAGACTAACCTCACAATAGGAATCTCGGTGTGAATCCAAGATTTTCCTCTCGAAAATAATTGCAATGTCACTAAGAACTGTTAACTATAAGGGAGAATATATAAATTCTTACAAATGAATTTAAACAACAACACATCTAAGATCCGCATGGAGAACTGCTCGGATATTATGAAGGAAAAACATGTAATACAGACTAAGATTAGCTAATAGGGAGCTATCTGTTATGTCCCAAATTAATGTCTAGGAATAATTAAAAAGGGCTATTATTTCAAAATAAAAAAGTAAAATTGCATTTTTCTTTTAAAATATTGCTAAAAATTAAAATTAACACTAATTCTTGTATAGAAATAGGCGAATTTTGCTTTTTTGGAGTTTTTCTTACCAATTGTTTTTTAACTATTTCAATATCTCAATAAAAAAAAAAGAACTATTTATTACTTAAAGTAAATAACTCAAATAAGGAAATTTTTTTCTGTTTGAGGTATGCTGGTGAATCCCATGTGTCCCTTAAGTTATTATTTGGAGGTGTGACCGTTACGAGTTTTTTTAAATATTATTTATTAATGTAATAAATATTATAAGTGCCTTATATCAAATTATTTTACTTAAGTATAATGACCAAAAAGCTTGATTGATTTTAGGGAAATATTAAAATCAATATCGTCCCGATTATCATGATGTTTGAAATCTGAATAAGGCTCTGGATATCCTAAAATTTGTATGCACCATCTTATACTGTTCTATATAAAATAGAATACAGAACAGTTTCTATAATAGAGACATGAAAAATCAATGTATTTTGTCTTCATCTGAAACGTATATTTGGTCAATTTATATGCGACAGTCTTTTCTCCTTCTTAAATTCACATAAATCCATGAAAATGACCAATCATTTCCGTCGTTTATATATATTCGTTTTTTTTTTTTTTTACAATACCCATATACCATTCTAGATTACTCGAAAATGATCTAGTAGACATGTACTTACTTTGTAAACATACTACCTTCATAATATAATCGGTTGACTACTGACTAGACGGCTATTATTCAGTACTTATAGGTTAAAAAATGTAGTCTGTAGTGATTTAGTAAAGAAATAAATATTCACTGTTTTATAATATTCATGTTCATTTATTCTTAAACAGTTTTGAATTTAATCAATTGCTTTTTGTTATTTATTTAATAAACACTTAAATAAAAGTATGTAGGTTTAATATAACAAAACCGTCAATAAAAAAAAAATGATATAAATATGAAAAATACCAAATTTTGTTAGCAAACGAAAATAACTAACAATGTTAATTATTTCGATACTCGACTATGGTTGAGTATTAATGTTTGTACTTCTAATGATAAGCATTCATAGAATACTATAAATACACATTCCATACAGTTATAAACTCATACATAATAATAATATATATTTCAATTATATTTGTGATTATTAGCAAATTTTGAGCTGAAATTGTGGGGAATCTAAGCATTTTACGAAAAAATATTTCAAAGTTGACGAAAGCTTTAATTTGTGGACGGTCATATTTAATAGTTTTTTGAAAAAATAAAATTTATAAAAATAAATTATTTAAAAATTTTATTTTAATTTGCAACTCCACTTATTTTTAATTGTTTGTTTTATAAAAAAGAAAATTTTTGGTTTTGGATTTGTGTTCTATCTTTTATGGTTCAAAAGTCCTAAACCCATTCGACCAAATGGAACAATTTTGTTCATTTACAAACTTAAACTTTGTCTTTTTGTCAAATTCGTCACTAAAATTTCAACTATTTTCATTTTTGAGTTATCTTTTGACTTTGGGATCTTTAATGGTTCAAAACTTGGATCATATATCCATTGAATATAATGAACTGATTTTGCTCATTCACAAGCTTAATCTTACTTTTTATATCTTAAGTACGTCACTAAAATTTCAATTTGGTATCTCGTTCCATTTTTGAGTTATCTTCTTCACGGACGGACGGGCGTACGGGCATGCGGACATTGACTAATTAGATAATTCTATGAACACAGAGCATGCAAGTTTGCGTTGCTAGTTTAAGACTAAAATTAATGCACTCTGACAACTGGCATATAAGTCGAATATACAAAGTAATCCTTGTTGAAATACTTATTTGTAATTAATTACATTATTAAAATACACAAAATACGAATGACATAAATAATTTATTGAATAAGAATTTAAATTATAATTGTGCTAATTAGCTAATACTAAGTAGGCAGTGCAGAAAATTGGAATACTACGGATTAAATGTTTGTATAAATGGCAAATTTTCTTCTATCTGTTACAATTTAAGACTATTACTCATTTGCTTACATTATGTAATTTTAGAATAGACTATGAAAATCTGCCCACTATATCTATTAGTTTTAGATGCAGGTGAAATAATAGGTAGATCAAAGGTAAATAAAGTAGGTAATAGTAATCAGGTAATAGGTATCAAAGTTTAATTAGTACTTTTAATATTTTCTGTCAACAAACTTAAGACTAAATTATATATATATATATATCCCCATATATTTCATAATAAGATTGAACCTCGTTAAATATTATAACTAATCTAAATAGCTTTGTATTTCAAAAATTTTAAATAATGCAACAAGAAAAAAAAAATTAAAATCAAATAAAAATACAATTAAATAAATTCTAAAACTATTCAAAGGGATTTAAAAGTTTGATTCATTTTCATTGTTTATTGAATGAATTAATAGTGCAATTACATAGTTTATTAAACTTATTAAATTGTATTAAAAATATGAAAAATGGTTAAAGTATATCTATAATAATAAAGACTCATATATCATTGTACATTTTAGTATTATTATTATTATGTGGGAAGAATAAAATTTTACCACCAATTTAGATGAAGATACACAAAACATATAAAAACAAACGGGTTTTAAACTTAAAATCTGTGTATTTTACTGAATAATCCAATACATCATACATAAATCATATTTTTCTGTGCTACCATTTAAATAAATTGTATTATAAAATATGATACTGCTTCATATCTTCATTGGGTGTAAAATAAACATAGAAAAGGCACTTACTACACTTCGTGAATAGGTACAACTTGACTACTGGTTACTGGGTTTGTTAACATATAAAAAAAAAGTGTCAAACCAACTGACTCAACCAAAATATTTACGTAATATATTCGTAAAAATCTATTTTTATAAATAAAATTGTTTTTCATCAATAAATGCAATATGTGTGTGCGTAAACTTTTTAATAGGACAAATAAGTGTGAAGTCATTCGGAATCTTAAAATTAACGTAGTTAAAAATTTTCTTGTTATTGAAATATAAAGACAACTCAATGAAAATTTACAAAAAAACCAAGTTGTTTCGTGCAAAAATTATGCGTGAAAAATCCAACCGACTATCCATGAGACTTGAAAATTGGTATTTTGAGGTATTAGGAAAAATTCTTTTTTCGTGTTGAAAAAAATAATCTAACCATATTTAACTGATATATACCAATTTTCAACGGGTGTTTTTCAACCTATAAAATGCTTACATGAACTATTTACCCTTAGAATTGCTACTAGTATATATAGATATTACTTTTCAGTTAAAACAATTACAAAAATCTGTCGGGGATTTTTTTCAAAATTTTTTAAGCTAACAAAGTTTATTTATTGTTTAAGTTAACAACGTTAAAACCAATACTTTTGAAAACGTAGTAAATGGTTGTACTTCTTCAATCTCATTTATTTAAGTAATAAATTATATTGTAATAATTAACGAATAAAAGCCCTTTCATATTCATTAAAAAATTACATTCAGCCTACACAATAAAATCAAGAAGAAAATGATGGTATATCCAAAAAATATTTTCAACTAGGATAATCTAGTTTTAATAATGATCCATTTCACGAAAACAACACTAATCATTCCATTTGTACTGTTTTGATTTTAAATACAAAAAACAATTACCCTATGACAATCATATAACCGATATTGATGACAGATATTGTCATTCTTTCTTACATTAAGATTAAATGTATTTTTGATGAACAATTCATAAAAATTTTGTTCCATTTTTCCAAGAGTAACTGATGGAAAAAACTTGATGAGGCACGATTAAATCAGTTGACATTTTTATTTAGTCTTTATTTCAAAAATATTGGTTTTTAAAAAACATAATACGTAAAAAAGAACATTAAACAAAATGTTGACATTTTATTCATACGGAATAACAACAGTAGAGAATTATTGCTACCTATAAATGTTTCATTTGCTGAATGCCAGCACACTTTAGTAGATATAAATGTACTCTATATACCGAGTGGCTTATTGAAAACGTTTCTAAAATTGTCAACTTAAATAGAATATTTGATTGGAAATTTGATCAAAATGTGAATTAATTGAGTAGATACCATAAAAATCAACTCAACAAATTTATGGTATTGTTCTTATATGAATTAATATCTTGAAACATACTAATCAAGAAAATATTTTGAATTCTTTCTCGGAAAAGTTTCAAGTAATTTTAAAAATTTATTATTCGAATCCTTCGAATGAAGAATGGTAAAGATTACGACTCTACAAGGATTCAAATAAATTTATAATTTTCAAGACTTAAACAAAGTGATCAAATATTTACGAGTACTTATCAACGAAATCCGAAAGTGATTATTCAAACCAAATGAAAGGAAATTTGGGAAAATCAATACGTGTAACCAGACAAGCAGTTTCAGTAGAGTAAAAAATTTATTGGAATCATTCAGGGGCAGATAAGTGAGTGTCTCATGAACTGGTATCGAAAGAAGTTGAAAGGCGATTTTTCATTGGAGAGCATATATTTAAAAGTGACATATTGTATTTCCATGAAAAAAGTTTTGAGACGTTTATTTATACTGAATGACGGCCGACTCAGTTGGAAAAGAACGTAGTTTTTCCCACTCCACATCTCATGAAATCTCAGTGCGATACAAAATACTTTCATCAATAGAGTCAAAGAACTTGATGGCAAAATATTATTTTAATTCGATTTTATATAATTTGAAAAATTTTCTCATTTCGTTAAAAATGCATTTACTCAAAGAAATATTTTATTCCTTCGGTAAAAACGGACACTCGGTTAATAGAGTTGAATAGAACGGAGGGTATATACACCTATATTGAATGAGAGTGGTCAGTTTGTATTTTATGTATATATGTATATGTGTGGTGGGCACAGATATCCAGTAAGGGCTTAATAAGGATCACCAAACAGATAATATATGGCCAAATAGTTGTGCGCCAACAACAAAACAACACATATATTATGTTCGAGAACTGTATAAGAGGTATTCTGTACAGTTTAGTATAATAATTCACCAAATGATATTATGTAATAAATTGCCGAAAAAAAAATTCGTTTTTATTTTTTCAGATTTCTGTGTACCCAATGGGCATTTCCATTGTTTTTATTATTGTGTGACATAATATTTGAAAAGAATTTCGAAATTAATATGATCAAATTATTATAGTTACTGTTTATATATTTTTTTTAAATTTTGAGCTTGAAGTAATTAGATTATAGAATAACCAGATTTTACAGCAAAAGCAGAAAGGAGGTACGAAAAATTCAATGTTTAATTTTTCTCAAAAATAACATAACCAAATACGTTTAGGATAACAACGAGATGTTTAAGAATTGTCATTGGTTTAAAAACATTAACCTACTTCATTTCGCTTTCCTCATTAAGAAAAACCTGAGCAACTGTGTTATCTTGAGATCCACTTTATCTTAATTTCTTTGCTCTTCAAAATATTAAATTTTAGGAAAAAAAATCTGATCAAAACAGAAAATATACAGAGTAAATTGCTTAAATACATATCAAACGATACAATAATAGATTTTAAGATGACTTTTAAGTTAATAATTAAATTGAAAAATGTATCAAACGAAGTTGGATTGTATTAAAAAAATACTGAATTTTCTGAGAAAATTAATCCTCTGACTTTATTTACTCGTGAAAAATCTCTATTTGTTTTTATAAACGGTCTGAAAGGTTGGTGGATGTATCGAACTTAGCTAATAAGATAATATAATTTCTAAAGCCAACATTAATGTTCTAAAACTATCTCCTATCGTGACTTTAAAATACTCATATATGTTACAAAGCACTTCTTTTCAATCTGTAAAAACTACTTGTCGCCGAATTCTTTTTGTGATATTAAATACATCGAAAATAATTTTGCTTCTATAAATAACTAATTTTTGAAGTGTTTCCGTTTATGTGATTTAGAAGAATAAATCAATTCAAAAACATATCAAATATCATGTAAAAAAGGGCCATTATTCGGTATGTGAATAGATACGTCTCATCACTGTTCAGTAGCATCTTGTTTTCATGGGTCAATTACATTTCTCATAAATAAAAATAATGGGGGGTCTTTATTACAAAATTGGAAATGACCACTTGACTTTTTGTGAACTATATTATTTATTTATTTATTTTTTTAAATACAAATTATAATTCTTTCATCCATGTATTCAATTTTGAAGGATAAAAATTGGAATAAATTTCGAAATTACTGATTAACACCACATTAAAATATAACTATAGTTTCATACTGCCGTTATATAAAGTTAAAAAATTCTCAAAAAAGTCCTATATTTCAATCTATAGAGAGATTTTAATTTTTTTAAACCAATTACAAATTAAAAAGAAAAGGCTGAATGCTTTTTTTTATTTTATCTATCTAAACTTGCAGCTTTTTACACAACAGTACAATTCCGACGATTCTTCTCTTATTAGTAAGGGAGTCCCTAAGAATTTGACAAAAAATCAAACAGCATCAGTAGGATGGGGCAATAATTTTTTGTGAATGTATATCATCCAAGAGACGAAACTAATAATATTCTTAGCTCGAATCGAAGTCCAAGCGTCAAAATTGACGACTTCAAAACGCTTACGTATTGGTCGGTATTTTCTCACTTTATAGTTAATTTTTTTTGGTTGGTTTTATTTTTTCAGAAAAATTATCTGTAGAGCCATTACACCAAAAATTTTTTTTTTTACTAATTAGGCAAAAATTGTATATTTTTTATTATATATTATCGAAATTAATCCCAAATTTTGGATTGCAAATTTTAGATTGTCAAAAATTCGGTTTTTTAATGATAGAAATTTTGTTATATTTAACATAAGAATGTGAAACTACATTCAATACCTTAACAAAACTGGAAAAAAACTTGATTCAAATTGAAAATGTTATAAGTTTTCAATGATTATTTTTCATCTGAATTGAATTTTATAATTTCCATAATTTGCTAATTCTTTTTAGATTAAAAAAAAATACACAATTTGCAAATTGTTGAAATGACTAAGAACGATTATGATAATAAGGAAAACGTATTTGAAATTAACAGGTAATTGTTGATTCTAAATTATTTGAGAATTTTTTTATGTTTATGCTAAAAAATGAGCAAACAAATCAATAAATTTTGCAAGATTATTTCTTTTATAGTTTAAATTGCGTTGTGGAAATGTGAAAATAGAGATGATAAAAAACCAACAGCAGAAACATTTTCGCCTGTCAATGATATGAACTTTAAATTGAATGCAATATCAACTGTGAAAGAAAACTTATTTCACGATCAACTGAATGCATACTGAAATGAAACGTAATAAATATCACTTTATGTCACAACTCGATTTTCTATTACCCCATATAATATCAAACATGTATACTACAGTGTGATCAAAATCAAAAATATTTAACTTACCCGAACACGTGCCTCCGTTAAATTTGTCCACATTGCAATTTCTTCGCGTGTACTCATATCAGGATATCGATTTCGTGCGAATGTTGCTTCTAATTCTTGTAGCTGTTGTGATGTAAAATGTGTTCGTTGACGTCTTTGCCGCTTATTCTTTTTATCATTTTTAGCATCGTCGGCATCGTTTGCGTCATTTGTACCCACTTCAGTTTTTACCGGGTCTATTGTCAATGAACGACCAACTGAAAACGAAGAGGACAATGGGGGATTAATTATCTAATTAACAAGAAAAAAAACAGGAAGGATGTCCTTAAATTTAATCCTTTTAGAATAATATTTACATGTTTATCAAATAATGAGTTTTTATATCAATTTCATATAGAGAAAAACAGATACGAAATCAATTAATCCCTTTTTCAATAAAAAAAAAATGTCCGATGAGTAGATCCTAATGCAAATATTTTGTGTTGATTAAAATATAATTAGAAAAAACACTTCGATTATGCATGATTTGGATTCAATAAAAGGTTATATACAACCATTTTTTTGAAAACACAGGTAACATATTCTATGCAAACACATTTTTTTAAAAGAAGCATCGATAAAGCCAAAGTATTCCTTGGAACGATTAATTCATCAGGTTCAAATCAGTGGGAATCGCTTTTTCTTGCTTTCCTGAACAGATAAGACTTTTTCTTCTTCGATGGTCAATACTTTCTTACAATATAAAACCATTTTTAATATGCAAATTCTTCGTTGATATCCATATTTTAAGTTAACTGTTTTATGCCATTTCAATTTCTAAATTGAATTAACCGTTAATTTGTGGACAGCCATATCAATAAATAATAATACAAATATTTTGCTAATTTCCACTTTTTTATTAATAACATTTATATAAAATTATTGTAATAAAGTGTTTCAGTTAATACATTGTAGCAATAATTTTTTGTAAATTGTAATAATAAAAAAGTGGAAATTAGCTAAAAATTTGTGTTGTTACTTACAATATGATGTAACTTTTCAAGAGGAAAATAATATGACGTTAATTATTTGAGTTTGATAAACGCCTATATTTTTAACAATTTTCTGACGTATTTTAATATAATTCCAAAAAATAGAAAAAACTCAATTTTAGTCAAAAATTAGCCATACGGATTCCTAAAAAAAATGCATTGAAATATTTATTTTCATTGTTAATTTTTATTTCCATTTTCTTCAGATTAGATTGTTTGGTAGAGGGATTTTAAAAAAGAATTTTTCTTTAATCAATAAACGTATTTAGTAAGTTACATATTCAGTCAGATAAGAAAAAATTTCAATTTAAAAAGTCACGTAATCTGTATATTATTTTTAGGTTTGCAAGGTTTTATTTATACCCATTCTAAAGTACCCCTCATTGCAAAACACCGCCATTTTGATTTATCATCGCATATAAAAAAAAAAACACATATATTATCAATTTGAAGAAATGGAGACGCTTAACATAATGAAGAGTAAAGTATTGTAAAAAATTATTATTTGTAACATATCGATAAGAAAAATAATCAAATACTTAATAATGTGTGATAGGTGCTTTGAATTATACCGAAACTAATCCGTTAAACACATCAATCATACTAAATTTTGACACCTCTTTTAAACGTGGTAAAATTTACCGCTACAATTTTCACCTGTCCAATTACAATGCTTAAGATAACAAATTTTACTTGACACATTAACGTACCAGTATGTTTTAATGATGATTATTTATAGCACCTAATTACAAAATATTGTACGCTACTGAATATTTTTTTCAATTAAAATATGCTTTGTTAAATTAATTAAGACGTAATAATAATAAATTATTTAAGATATGATTGTAATTAGATATTATAATTGATTAATTAATATTAATGTATATTAATTTATTGGTTACTATGCAACTAATTGATTTTATTATACAGGTTGTTGCGAAATAGGGGCCGGGGCTAAACTTTTTTTAACACGCTTTTATTAGCTTCACTCGTATGTTTGTTTGTCTGTAGTTGGCTGCAGAACGCATCTGAACGGATCCTTTGCATGAGAGTAATAAAGATAGAGCTAGTGCGCGAACTACGCATGCATGCGTGTTTTTTTAGTTTTTTTAAACTATTATATTATTTTATTAGTTCAATTGAAGGATCTTTACTTCACAAACAGAGATTGAAGGCAAATTTTTTTAAAATTTTTATAAATAAAAATTCAAATTAATATCAAAGTCAATCTTTTTATGGCTAGAATCATGTCTCAAATAACCCAAAACCAAATTTTCATATAAACTAATAACCTTAAGAATTTGAAGTTGCAGGTCATAGTTATTATTGAGTAAATTCAAATGACAAACAAATTAATGATAAATAAATTGTTGAAACGAAAACTGTTAAACGTTTAACTGTTTTGTAAAAAACAAATTAATAGTTACATTTTATAATTTGATTGAAATAAATTGTTTTGTATATTTATTTTTGTCGAAATGACATCCAAAGATATTGTAACAGCCAGAGGACAGGTGGAATTGCCGTAAATCTTTTTCAACATTTGAATGGCCTACTAATATAAAATAATCGTATAATCACATAGAGCTTAAGTATGCGACATTAAAATGTAACAAATTTAATATGAAAATAAACTTACTCTAAAAATAACTTTTAAAATTTGATCATCTGAAATGTGTATTTGACTTTATAAAATGGCTTTTTTGTTAATTATCTACTGAAATTAAAACTATTTAAAGACGATTCATTTAACAAATTTACAAAGATATGATTTATATGAATTTAACAATTTTTTTCTCACATAATTAATAAGGCATAAGAGAAAACATATTTTTATTGGACAATTGTGTAGTCTTCAATTAAGAAGTATGTCTCTGAACTCCATAAAATTATTAGGTTAACTAAAATTTTAGTATAACTTAAGGACTTTATAAAGCTGTATAATTCTAAAAAGTTTAAGATAATCGTTAAATAATAGAATAAAACATGTAAGTAATACTTAGTTTTAAAATATTATACCAATCTATTTAAAAATAAAATGATAAAAAAATAAATAAAATTTACATTAACGGTTTAACGAATTAAAACAAATTTTGTATATCATTGCACTGAAAATTGTAACATTTGGAGTGTCACATTTTACACCAAAGCTTCAGATGATCAAATGTGCATTTTGTCAAAATGGGTCTACCGGATGGCTACTTAATTGTAGTGATTTTCAGGATTTTTACGTTTTTCATTTTTTCAAAAATAGATATATAATAATACAGAATAATTCAACTAATCACATTCACAACACAGTATATACAATAATTCATTTATGTTTTTTGGTATTCAGAATAGTTATAGTATTGTTAAATAACTATATTTTTACTGTTTAAACCGAAAAACACGTGCGGTAAAGACAGTTAGATTGTGCAATTTACGAAAAACATTAAACATTGGAAATTATTCACAAAACAAAATAGGAAAATTAAAAAACAAAAGAGTAAATAAATAAGTGAGAAAACAAATATAAAAGACAAAGATAGTAAAATAAAATAAATTTCATTCATACGTACATATACAGAATATGAAACCAACGGATATGAAATATAAAGCTTGTGCGACCAGATAGACCGTACATATAATATAAAACAAACGGACAAAACGATGGGCTCAGATGAGATGAAGAGAGGACTTGGCGACTAAATCTTTTGTAAAGCTTGTTAGATCTATTGTGGATTAATATGACTTTAAAGTTGGTTACTTTTTGATGCTTTTACAAATCAGAGTTAGTTTAAATGTACTTAGTGCCTTGGTGGTGTGTAGATAAATTTATATTATTGAAATTTAATATAAATTATTATCTATTTAACCTAACAATCCTATAACACCTAACCTAACCAAACATAAATTTTATTACTACAAATCACAAAAAAAAAATGAAAAAACTTTTTTATTGAATACTAGCTGTAATATCTGGCATTGGCCGAATAAATTCCAAACGTTTCCAAGATATTGTGAGGTCAAATTATCGTTTTAACATTTGTTGAAGAAATATAAGTATTAACTTTGTTTTGAAGCCAATTTGCTGAATCCAGAATTTTGACATATCTCTACGTTTCAAGAACCCTAGATCTGTAGTCCTTAGATGATACAAGAACCTATTTCGACGCATAATTACATGCCTTAAAACTGACTAAGTTTGCAATAAAATGAATCTTGCTATTTTTTAACTGCTGAAATATAAAATTTATAAAAATATAACAAACTGATTTTTTTTTTTAATTTTTCAATTTTACTGTTTATTATATAGAATTTTGTTAAAGAAATTTTTTTCAATAATTTTCATTTCCCAGATTGTTCGCTTTGAGCATCGCAAAGACAATGCTTGCACAATTTTTGACTGTTAGTAGAATATCAAAGACTTTCTTCTTCCTTAACCGTGAGTATTAGGTATTTTTTACCAAGAATATAAATAAGGTAAGAACTAATACTTAACTTAAACCGACAGACAAATAAATTTTAAACTTTTATGGTTTTCATAAAAGTTTCATCAACAATTTTACTGCAACGATATTATAATTGTTAATAAAATAGACTTTAGACACAAGCGTTAGTCTCGCTAACTTAATAAAAACCAGAGGAAGTAACAATAAAGAGTAAATTTCTACAATAGTAGCAATTTATCAGCAATTTTGAATTCAAAATCGACATACTGTATTCAGTTAAATTTATCATCCCATATGCATAATGATATTTACTTCGAAGGATTTACATTTTCCTGCATTTCAAGAACATGCAAAAAAAAATTTGAAAATGGAAAAATATAATATAAAAAAAAATTGGCATAATCTCTTTAAAACAGTTTTAATTAAAATCTCTCTTTACAATTGAAAGCTGATCACACACTATCGAATTGGCTGTTGAACAAAAATGCTTGAATAACGAGTCCTCTATTTATTGAATTTATTTGAATTTATTAAGTTGTGAGGAAAATTATCTCTTTAAATTTCTGCTCGATGTACGCCTACTTAACTCTATTTAAGGTGGATGATAATGTAAAAGAAAAAAACCGCTTTCATAAATAGTATACAATCGTAAAACTATTTCAATGTATATTCCTCAAGATATAATTTTTAAAGATTTTTTATGTATTTTTCTCAATTTTTCCGCAAATATAAAAACAGCACCAATGTTTCGTGTGTCTTCTATTTTTCTAGTTATTTTCGTGTTAGCCCCATTCCGATCATAAAAGAATCCGTTCATAATAAAAATTCATTTAGTTAGAAAATAATCTACTAAAAATCCAAAATAATCAAATTCAACGTTAAGTGGTTAAAAATGAAAAGTGCATAAAAAATAAATTTGAAAATGAAATCTAAAATCAATGGACCGATTTCCTATTGTGTTAAAAAATGTAAGGAGGGAAATTTGAATAGTTTATAAAATAGATAAATTTTTCAATTTAATTTTTTATTATTTATTGAGAATAAAAGAAAAAACGAACAGACATGCAGTTCGATCGTAAGTTTCAAATGTATATGAAGACGAAGAAAAAGGAAACAAACAAAAAAAAACTATTTTACTATCATAGTATAAAATTGAGAGCGTCATTTTGTCTCTAAAATAAAACATATAGCGAGAAGCGTCGTTGTTATTTCAAAACCAAATCACTGAAGTGAATATAAGAGGTATCTTGCTTCTATCCCTGCATGTATTAGTAATGTTTGTATAAAGATAGAGGGAATAATAACACACAAGTGGAATATGTTGTATAATACAAAGAAAATGATTCACCGTGCATCGCCGGATAGATCCCGCTTCGAATATAGCCATCAAACTGTCGGAGCTAATCCTCTCCGTGTCGGGGCAATTACTTGCCGAGTTATGTCTTCGTAATAAATATATATACACAGTTCGTTTGTATATACGAACCAAAATAACATTTCTCTGTGAAAACCAAATATAAAGTCTACAATTTGGTATTTAAAAATGTTTCATTTATTACAATTTTACAAATAAAGTCAATAAAATGCAAACTTATGTTTTTCGATTACTATTCACGATCTTTTAAACTATATTTTTTTCTTTCGAATTTCTATTCATATTTTAGAAAAAAATCATATTGATTTTTTTAAAAATCGCACCTAAAACAGAATGCAAAATTCTAGCTTCTAAGAGGTATTATGCGAGGCGGCTTCAAGCCGCCTGAGGACTGATTCTATGTGGTACCGTTTTTGCTTTACAGTATTTTAAAAGAATTAAATTTATCCGCCTCTAGGTATTAAAGACAACGCGTTACTCATTAATTAATAGATAAATAATTATAGGTTTTAAATAGAAAAAATATGTTTGTCGAAATCAATTAGATAAAAATCTAGTGATCCAAGTTATTTATTTTCTTCAAAAATCTTTAAAATTCAATAGTTTGAGCGGATTAGTTTGACTAATGGTGGTTCTTGGCTACTCAGACAACAGTTACTACCTGTAAAATAAATTACGTTTTATTCTCATTTAGTCAGATATAAACTAGCGGTACTTGCATATTTATGGATAAAAGAATAAATTTCCATATTTTTAACAAATAAGCCAGTGTACTATTTGTAGCAGATTGACAAATCGGTAATGGAATTAATTAAATCCTAAAACTATTAAATATATCGGGATCAGAGCTTCTTTTAAGAGGTAAACAGTTTGTGATTGAAGATAAAATGAATGTATCCTTTCTATAATACAATCTATTACTATTCCAAAGTGGGAAAAAATTATAACGGTATATTTTTGGAACACGAAAGTATTTGTTATTAAAAGCGATATCGTACAAAATTAAATTGTCAGTTAACTAAAAACATTTAAAGTAAAAATTTTATTCAGTGTAACGTTTTTTAATACCATTTTGTAAACGTATGTCTTTCTTTATTGCACCGCTATCGTTTATGCAAATTGGAAAGAAATACAAAGCACATAATATTTCTTCTTTTTTTTCTTTGGTCTGGTTTTTATATCCAATTTTTTAAATTAATCGAAATGGATTATTTTCAGCTCAAATAATTAAATTGGAGTGCCTAAATGTGTCATTTGGTTTTGTCTTAAATAAAGATATACTCGGGTATCGAATTTAATCTCTCTATTTGGTTGCAATTTTTTGTATTATATTTTTATTTAAATGTTAGTTTTTACTTAAAATATTTGGTACACGAAACCATTTCATATATTTCTCTAACCTTAAGATTAAATTAGTTTAACATGAAATGGATTAAATAGTTTATTCTCATAACAAAATTTTATAGGTAATATTTTTGTCCATGATTAGTTTATTTCATGGGAAATTCGACAGTAAAACTTGGACACTTCTTTTTGTTTCCCGGATTTATTTTCAGCTCTCTCAAGCAATTAACAAAGATTTAAAAACTAGTTACAAATTGTCATATAATAAAATATAAACAAACTATGTAATTGTGTAATTTATTTTTTATTATATGGCAACATAATAAAAAAGAAATTCGAAAATGTAAACTAATTTATGAACAATTTTTTCCAAAACTAATTCTTTATTTTCAAAAAAGTTTTAATAATTGCTGTTCTATTTTCATTAAAACACAGGGTATATTTACTGATATGCTATTTTCGAATTTTTCCCAAATTGGACAATTATTTTTATGTATGTACACAATGCAATATTACATTTTGTGTACTCAGGATTTACATCTTCTATCTTTATGTCCTCATTCGATTAACTTAAAAATTGTACACTGCAATCTGATGTGTACTCAAAAAATAAGGATAAGCTTCACAAAGAGTAGTGGCACCTCTTCCGCATACTTCTATTTTCAAATTCAATTTACTAGGTTTTTTTCCTCCCGTTTTTCGATTACTATATAATATTTACTCTATCAGAGTAAAAATAAAGGGATGGGAAAGGGATGAGTTGTTATTGTATGGAAAAAAATATCACAAAGAAAATTGTGTTTGTAGTAGGATTTTGTAACCTTTTTTTCTACCGCTATGAAAATCTTTTATGTGATTACTTTGTTGTATTGAAAAATAAAACAATATAATTATTTTTTTGTTGACGAAAACATAATTTCTAAAGGGTGTCTCAATATAGTAACTATTTTTTTAGTTTTAAGTGCATTTTAATAAAAACGAACTAAAACTAACTTTATCTGTATACGTTGATAATTTTAGGTCGTCATTAATTTTTGAGGCTCTAACCGGTTCGATTACTTAGCACTTTAACTCAAACATAATTAAGGTGCCAATCCACCTGCTATATTATTTCTTGTTGTCTTTCATTTCAAAACAATCGAACTAAAGACTATGAAGTTAATAGTGATTAGAACTTATAGATCGTTCTAATCCGTTTTAGAAGATAAGTCGGATCATAATATTTAGCAATATTTAAATACTCTGTGTGTTTTGAATTATTGGATGTATCACAATATTATGACTCTGAGTACAACAATTGAGAATACAAATATTTCAATAGAAATACATTTTTGGACTATTAGATATCTCAGATGGTTAAAGTATTAGACATGCTAAAGATACTTAGAGACTTTAATTCCTGTTCTAGTTTACTTTTCTTCCTACCAAACTTAAATGTTGAAAACTTTTAAAAAAGACTTGAAATTTAAGGAATATGTTTAATATTGGATTACGAAAATTTAAGATAACAAAATTAATTCTAGTTGTGAAAAAATACTTTAAATGAGACATTCCATAGAAAGTTTAACGAAAATAATTGTTTTTTCAAAATGGTAAAATAGGCACTGCGATAATGATATTGTGTTTGTTAAAAAAATGAATCTTACCTTTTCGATCACGTGTTCTACTCCGTGCCGAGGCGACTACAGCTGATGATGCGAACACTGATGTGGGGGAGGCATGTTGTAATGACGTGCTGTGGTGGTGACTATGGTGGTGGTCTGGTGTATTTGATGAAGCAGCCATCGCAGCCACGGCTGCTGTTGCTACGGACATCGAATGTGCACTTTCCCGAAAATCGCCTGTTTCTGCCCACACTGTAACACGGTACCCAAATACCCAAAGAAAACACAATATCATTGCACAGTGCATCAAAAGTTTGTAAAATAATTTGGAGGAACCGTATAATAAATAATATTTACGAAAGTGGAAATTTTTAGTAATAATGAATACAATTTGATATGTACGGAATTTCAAATGTAAAAGTTTTCATTTACGTCGATATACGCCATCATTGTATGCTGAGGGAAACTTCAATGTTTTTGTAATGTTTCAGTTAGTGTTCAATAATACAATTCCGTCAAAGCTTTTAAAAAAATAAAATTTGATGTTTAAGCTATGAAGAAATTAAATAAATTTTTAGTGACTTCAAAAACTAATTCAAAACTTCTTGTAAGAAGTGCCATTTTACAAAAGTGTTCAGGTTTTATTGAGGTCTCAAATATGAATTTTTCTATCTACCTACATACACTCACACTTAAAGAAACTTCTATAATTACCCTTTAATCAATTATTTCGATTATAATTTCCCTCCCCTTCCTACCATACTGTACGACGGGCAGACATACATTAGGGACAAATTCTTTTAGGACAATTAAATCAAATGAATTATTATTCTTAACATTGAAATCCACAACCTATACTTGAGGCATTTAGTTACTCCAATGTTGTGTTTAAACAAACATATATAAATTAGGCCATAAATCGTTCATATAACCACATAGTTTGTCAAAATATTGGTTTTTCAAAAGATTAGAAAAGACTTTCTATTTAGAAAAACAAATTTTATTTAATAAAAAACTAATCAAAGAGTATCTCTAAAAAAAATAAACAAAATAGCGAACTTAAAATGTCGCAAAATTAATCCATGAACGTTATAAACATATCACAAAGTTAATCTTTATAAAAATAAATAAAATTATTTATTAAAATATATTTTATGTCAATTCAGTGTGAATAATTGTTGGTCAGTCTGATATGCATTTTAATATGAATGCAAATAAATTCTATTTACTATTGGTATTCATGTCGACGTTAGCCAAAATACACCTACAGTTTCACAGCGGAGCATAAACAAAATTTCTGCGCAAAAAAAATTTTACGTATTTCATAATATTTTTTTCACCATTTTCCAACATTATTAATAATATTATAAATAAACTTCATAAATATGTGAATTTTAGTGAGAGTATGGGTCTGATCAATTGCAATGGAAATTTTGCAAAGATACTTGAGTAAATAATATTTAAATTTAAATTGCTTCGTAAATGTTTCAGGCCGAAGAAATTTAAAAGTATTAAGACAAACTAAAATGAATTTACAATTTTAACAAAGTGGTAAACAAATACAGTCATAATATTGAATTTTATACGTTCTGAATTATATGCATCATTTATTCTAATTAAATTACCGTTATCATAAATGATACATCTAGTCATTTTCTTAGAAAAAACTCTTACTAATTATATTTTTCCAAGAAAAATATGAATACTTTTACCAATTATGAACGGCCTACACTAAAACTTAATAAGTGAGTTCAAAGAAATTTATTCCACATCAGCAAGTTCGATTGTATTAAACTCTTAAAGTATTGAACTTTTGATTATATAAATTCTGTTTATTTAATTATTAAGAAACAGGCATGGCTTAAAGGTTGTTAAATAAAAGATTGCCATGGGAAAGATCTAAATTTAAAAAGTATAAATTATGGTATTTCTGGCGACCGTCGTATTTATTTTTAGAAATCGATTATTCTTTTTAGAAAATTTATTTTTAAAAATCGAGGAATAGTAAGAAAAAAATTATACTTTTACTAAAACTAAAGCTTAACATTTTTTGTAAACACACCAAGCTTGAAATAAATGGTTGGGCTCATTATCAAGAAAAACGGAACAAATTTTCAACAGGTAAGCACCCAACCCTTTCAAACTTATTTTTTTGAATATTCCCAGAAAAATATTACAAATAAAAGTTGTAGATCGTAACATGTTTAGTGAATAGTTTGAAGTTTGAAGCAAATTGTTGGAGCTTTTTCGAGTAAAATGAAATAAACCTAGAAATTACTAGTGTAACGTAGTATAACTTTCAAGACAATAAAATATCGAAATCGCTTGGAAGAAAATAATGTACCAAATCGTAAATTTTGGAGCATTATAAAGACTTTTGGAGTTTTTTTAGTCATTATTCTTATCTAATATTATGGATGAAATTAAAAAATTACCTAAGTAGTGTTAAAGTTAAAATCATAACATTTATTTTGAAACATTTTCAAAAATATGTATATAATACAAATGGTCAAATTTTGTAAGCAACATGTGAAAATAGAAAATGCTACAATTTTATATACTCGATATATGGTTAAGTATCAATTTTTGAACTATTTTTAATGTTTAGCATTCATAAAATATTCAAAATATGCAATCCATGGAGCTATAAATACATTTATAATAATAATATACCAAAGCATGTGTGCATTAGCTAATTTTGAGCCAAAACTATGGCTAATCTAATCGGTTTACGAAAAAGCATTTCAAACAAAAGTTAAGAAAACAAAAATTTTTGATTTTGAATGTTTCATTTATGGTTTAAATGGGCCATAGATTCATTGGATCCAATGGACTGATTTTGTTCATTCATATTTTAAATCTAGAATACGTTATCAAAATTTTAGGTAGCTATCTTTTTCCGTTATTTATTTATCTTGATAACGTACATATACCAAAATTTTGTTTGTGGTTTCATTATTTTTTGAGCGTTATAAACATTAGATCAAATAAATACTCATATATAAAAAATGAAAATTACAAAAGATTTTATGAACCATATTGTATAATATTGTGTATAATATCATAATAATATTAAATACGAAGTATATATATATATATATATATATATATATATATATATATATATATATATATATATATATATATATATATATATACATATATATATATATATATATATATATATATATATATATATATATATATATATATATATATATATATATATATATATATATAGGATTGTATATATGTTTGTTTACATTTAGATTCGGTAAGCTTTATAAAAGATTAGTAAGTGATTTGCTAATGATTACATTTAGCTTAAACTTATAGCTACTTTATAAATCATTCATCACGATTGTGGACTTAATTATAAATATGATATTGTTGATGTTCTACAACGAAATATCTAACAACGGTGTTAGTTGATTCAAGCTTTAATGTGTAGCTTAAGAATTATATCATCTCTCGTGTATATATATCTAAGCGTTCTGTTTAGACAACAGAAGTTGTTTGAGCCAAAATGTCTAATGAAAAATAATAAAATATATATTTTATATTTATTTAGAATTGAATGTGGGGCATTGCCTCGGTATGACCTATTTTTATTACGTAAGAAATATCACTATGATTTTGTATATTTAATGCTGAAAAAATTAATCACGAAATCTACAAACAGGTCGACATTAATATTGCATCCAAAATTTTTATAAATCATGAATAAATTCATTCGGTCATTTATTTGTAACATGAAATTCGCAGAAGCTAAAAGATATTTTGAAAAAATTTTTATAAATTTTATTTTATTTCAATTCAGTTTTTTATTTCATTTAATAGGCGGTTTTTTCAAATTTCATAAACCTTTCTTACTTCCCAATATGGAAATCACTATTCTGAACTGTGAAATTAAAATACTCTACAATAAAATGCACACCCACAAGAAAAATGATTTAAAATAATAAATTTTTAATAAAAATGTTTTTATTTTACGAAAAACAAACACAATTGACTAATCTTTACAAGTTTCACTTTTTCTTAATAAGGGCGTTACGATTTCATAGAATAGAAACTCTGTGAAACAATTTAAACGCAATTCGAGTTCCATTTTATCAAGGTTAGTTAACACAAGTTTGAACAATATTCGAATGATTTAATGAAGTAAATCGTAGTTACGAATTGTAAAAAAATGAATTTTGTTTCTCAACATAATAAAAAACAGCTGAGTGTCATATTAAAAACTTTTGCATTCCAAAAAATAAATTTTTTCGATATTCAAACTAAATATTGGATGTAAACAATTTCTACAAAATACTAATAAATAATGCCGTAATAACGTAATTTTTGTGTTAAACGTAAATGTAACAACTCGTCGTATGCATGCATATTATAAAAAGTAAAATTTATTAACGATAGAACCAGATGTTAAATAATCTTCATCATCGTTCTTCTAATTAATTTGTTGTAAATAATTTCTTTCTTTTAAGAGACAGTCATTATTACAAACAGCTAGTCAGTTTCGTTTCTTTTAAATAGTTTGTTAAAATTAATGTTTTACAAATGGGTTCTGACATATTTCATTTAACGACCGTTTAACAGCATATTAAAATGTAAAATATGAATTATATTTATTATATTCTTAAATATTTTTTTTTTTTAACGCAATACAATTTATTATTTTTCTGTTCGTTTCATTTATTCAATCCATAAATATTTGTCAATATTTCGATTTGAATTTCGTTTAAACAATTTAATTAAATTTGGTATCAAAGTAATTTTTTACAGATATGGCAATAGAATTGGAAATAGAATATTCTGTCTGTAACATTAAAGGTAAATAATTTTGAATTTATCATAGAAATTGGAGTAAATAATATGCGTTTCATTTTGTATTGTAAAATATCACATAGATATGTAAAAAAAAAGTAGCGAAATTTCTAATGAACGAAAATATTAAAAATTATTGGCCGATTTACTTATAGACAGAACCAACAATTTCTGTGCTTGGATCATATTTTAGTAAAGCATACAAATTAAGCATTCACAAATTCAAAAGTACTATCTACATTGAAAGTTGATAAGAATGACAGATAATAAGTTTTCTTTGTGGTTTCACTCTTTTCAGAAGGCGATATTTCGTAGTCAAGTTTTTTTTTATATTTTTGGTTCTTTTATAGTTTTTCACATGTCTTTGCTTATTTATATGATTTATATTTAAAGTTGTAAAATAAATTTAATTATGTCTTATGGATATATATTTTTCAGTGCTTCCAGTATAGTTTCGAAAATAATTTGGAATCAGTATACGATTAACTTTTTCGTAAAAATATAAAAAAAAAGTTTTAAATTGTTCGATTGTGTACTTGAAGTATTTGAAAAACCATTGTGTAATTTAGTACTTAAAGACATAAATTGATTTTGTACCAATTTTAAAACGTTTTGTACCAAGTGGAAAAAGCTCTCCCCTATTTTTAGGCCTTTTCTCCATCCAATTTACAAAAAATGTTAATGAAACAAACCGTTAAAATAAAGCTTATCCAAATGCAATAAAATCTGAAATCATCCTTTTTTTATTTTTGGATTCCTACTTTAGGACCAAATTGAATAGCTAAGTAGAACGTAAGCTCGGTATTGCATAATCAACGAACTTAAGTTCCAGAATAAAATTCATAAAACATACAATTTTAGACGCATATACACACGAAAATATCTTCATTTCTATGAAAAACGGCTTAAAAAATAAATAATGTTTTTAATGTATTTTCGTTGAAAATTTTAATCATACCATCCCATCCATGTATTGTGGATCAAAGACATGCTGTCTGTACACGACAATTTTAAAAATATTTATTAATTTATGTTTTTGTAATTTTGAAAACAACAAAGATAAAATATAATAAATTTTCAATGGTTTAAGTGTGATAGCTTTATCATTATTATCAACGCACATATATAATATGACATAAAAAACAAAAACAAAATTTGACAAATTCCTTTTGACATATTTGTTGAATGAAATTTGTAAACGTTTTTAGAAATGCAGCCATGCATCACACAAAACATACATGCAACATACAAACGGTAACGATATATTTTAAAATGCATTTTAAGTATTTACACGCTAATATCGATATTTGTCTGCACATTTATGGATAAGACTATGTTATAATTAATTTTAACAAGTAAAAATAACAACTAACAGAGTTAATTGCTTAGATACTCGACATTTTATTGAATTTCATTGTTTGTACTATTTTTAATTCATAAATATTGTAAATATCCACTCTTTATCGTTATATATGCATACATGTATAATAATATGTACTAGCCAAATTTGAGCTAAACTTTTGAAGAACTCCAGCATTTTAGAAAAAAATATTTTCAACAAAAGTTCCTATCTCATTCTATCCCATATGCAATTTATATTTGATTCTTTTTCAGAAATAGAACACTCCGAGTATAGTTGGCCTCTCTTGCGAGCAAAGAAATCCTTAACTTATTTGCATTTATTTTTTATCGGATTTCCATGCATTTTTAAAGTTTGTTGAAAGTTATAAATGAGCGTGATTATTTTATATGCTATCATGTAAACAGATATTTTTTATATTATAATATTATCTGTCACATAGAGTAAATGAGGGTTAAGGGGGATCGTTATTACAATGAAATACTGCTTGCAACACACATATTTAAAACCACGTTAAATAAACATTTCGTATGTGTGGCTGTGTATCATGGATGATGGGTGACGCTATTTTCACACTTGTATTTTTTTTTTTTTTTTTTTTGTTACATAGCATTTTTTTTTTATTTTGAAAAAATTATAAAAATATCCAATAGCAATTTTACAAATTTCACACAAATGAAGATAAATTAGTTTTAAAAATATTTTAAGAGTGGGTTTTGTGTTTTTGTTTGGAATGGATCTACAAATTTATATTTCGAAATTTAAATAAAGTCGTTTTATAAAAATAGCGGTTAGGAATCCGCAGAATAAGGATTTACTTATCCCGCCTATTTTGACTTTTTAAGATAATTTTTAGTAAGAATTTAGATTTTGTTATGATATGAAATACAAATTTGAATATAACACATTTTTAATTAAGTATAATTCAACTACATACTTTAATCCCTATGTTCAGACTTTATAAAAAGGTCTTTTCAAGTTAAAACGTCTGAAATTTATTTTTTACTTGTTATCACAGTAAAAGCTTCATCGTTTAAAAGTCACGTTATCTAAACTTTTAATTAAAAAAAAAAAGTTGTCAAATCTATATTTTATCTCTGTGTTTCAGGTAAGTATTTATCCATAAGAGTAAGATTATCCATAAGTAAGATTTTATCCATAAAACAAATAAGTAAATTAAAATATCCAAATAATGACAAGTAACTCACCAATTTGTTGGGAATCAATATACAATTTTGGATGATAAAACATGATATTCACAATTTGGAAACAAAACAGTTTAAAACGAGAAAATTATTGTTTTCACATTAATTAAAAATAACTAATGAAGTCATAAGATTAATTATTGTTCCATAATATATTAAAATTTTCCATTTAATCTTAACGACATAAAGTCACTTAAACAAATGAATTTGGTGTCATTATAATTTAAGTTAAATTCTAAATTTCTAAAAATCAATTCACACTACCTTATTTACTTAATTAGAAATTTTTTTAAAACCGCTGAAATCTCTAACTTTTTTAAATAGTTACATATGAGTTCTAACTATGAGATGGTTTTAAAATAGTAGAAAACGTACTAGAAATGTGAAATACAGCTCAATAAAAGCAGTACGAACAAATAATTTTATAAAAACTTTGTTACATTTTTAAGTTCAAGTTATCACAGGTAAATTTCTACCAATATAACTAAAGCATAAGTATCACCCACAGAAAAGGTTTAATGCTATGTTAACAAATGTTCTTGAATATTATCTTAAAAAAATTTTGCTATAAATTTTACTGTATATTATTTTATAAAATAAAGTTTTGTAATTTATTAAGTTGTTCAATAGATTGAAATTGAAACCATTGAGTGACCTACCGACAGTTATTGCAAAAATTGCTGATTAAAAATTTTTATTTTTAGATTGATTTAATTCTTTTCAATGTTTATTTAAGCAGCAAAAAAATATGACAACACACTTTTGAACAATTTAAAACACTACATATTTGTAAAAATAAATTTATATTTTTTTTTTTTTATAAACTCCATCGTAAATATATAAATCTATTCACTAGGATTAGTTAAAAATTCTAGACAAATGCGTTTTCCACCTGGGTATGTATGAATAAAATATTCTCTATAGATGGGAATAGATTGATATATGACTTCCTAAAAGGAAGAATGGATTAAGGTAGATTTAGACAAGACGTGCTTGATATAGAATTTTGAGTCTGTTACATATTTATGTATATAAATTTATATTATATTTGAAGTTACGAACACATCATTGACTGTGTGTTTCAGTTTCATGGTCTGAAAGTTGATTGGCATAGTATGCTTCAAAGAAAATAGTTATACGAACATTTTTGTTGGAAAATTGCTTTAACGTGAAGAAAACAGTCTCAAATATGCGTAATCATTAAATAACAACATATACAATACGAATTTTAAAATCTTAGGGTTTTACGTTCAAAATATCTTAAAAGTTATAACTTACTAAAATTATCCAAATTCTTAAACGTTTGAATCTCTAGCAAAACAAAGTAGTTTGTTGATTTTTTTTAATTCGTCGACTTTAATTTCAAGGGTTATTTGCGAAATATTCTTCTATATTGAAAGAGGAATAATTAGCACACCGAAACGCTTAGAAGTGTAAAAGATATACAATTCTATATGATTTCGATTTGTGGCATTATGTGAAATTATGAGGGTTTGATGATTTTCAAAAAGGAATAACAAAATTTATCACGTTATGTTCAAGTTGTTAGTTTAGAAATTCACGAATTTTGTTTTCCAGATTTTGATTCCATGTAAATAAGAATGTTAAAATGGTTGAAACATTTAATAATACATTTTGCGAAAAATACTATTTAACTTCATCTTCACAACCGAAAATATTCATCAAATATTTTATTTAGCAAATTTACAGAAATATAAACTCTTATAAACTCGACTGCGTAATATTGAGATAGGATATCATTTTGCAGATTCAAGTTGGGAGCTTTCGTATCAACTTAAAGTTTTTTCTTATTTCTATGACTTAATAATCAAAATTTATCATTATATGATATCCGATATTTGCAAAAATTCTAATTGACTTAACAAACCTTTTCTGAAACACATTGTATTTCACACTATAGAGTCAGGTGAAGAAGAGACCTTACTCTGTATGAGATTTTTTTTCTTGTAGGTATAAATATTATCTCTGAGATAATGAATGTATTTTCATAGAAATATGCACGGTGTGTGTGATGTCGTTTCTCGTAAATTAACTTACGTATTTAGTACGTGATGTTATTAGAGAAATATTGATCTTATTAAAAAAAATTTTACATTTAACGGCCAGAAAATTGCTTCGCTGATCTGATTCTACAAAACACTATTGTGACAGAATAGGTTATTAATGTAATTAGTAGCATGTGGCATATATTCATGCATAGGCATTAAAAAGACAAAACACTTAATCGGTTTTATTATCAAAGACAATGACATTTTTTGTTAATTGCCTTTTTTTATCATTTCAATTAGATTTTTAATTATTTAGCTTTGCGATACTCATCGACTATTTTGAAGCCTAAATACATCGTAATTTGATGGACGTTTCTATGCATAATTTAAAAAAAATTCCCTCAAACTGGTTACCTAATGAAATTTTAAAATCATGTTAAAAAAAGTCATTTTTCAGTTTACCAAAAAAATTATAGGTCCAAAAAACATTATTCCGAATTTATGAAGATAAAAAATAAATAAAAAGCTAATAATATTTCGATATATTTGAAAAAAAATTTCTTGATATTAATAAATTTTTTGATATAAATAAATTTATATATGTTACAAATAAATACTCTTTTGGGTAATTCCTAAGAGAGGAAAAAGCTTAAGTCTCATGACTTATTCATTCCAGTTAAATCTAAACTAGTCTTTAACATGATTTCGTAATAAATTATCACAATAAAACATATAAAAAAAAATCTTTTATTTTCTAAGTTAATAAATAATAAATATAAAATGCTCTGGCTATGTCGTATCCAAAAGATAATGGAAACTATGTAAGCATAGTATGTATTTCATACCAAAATATATTATTTAGATATTGTGGCGCCATTTAATTATCTATTTAAGTAAATAATTATAATTATACATATATATAAACACATATACAAGAATAAAATAAAATTACTATATGATTGATTTACTAATGAAATACGAAGAAAGCATTCTTTGAAAACAATTACATTCTTAACTTTAATTCACAATCAGGAACCGCACTTCACCAGAAATCGCATATTTTCAAACTTTACAAAATTAAAGAGATTGTTTTTAGAGTTTCCCCAATTTCAGAGGATTTGGATTTAACAATTTTTTTCTGGATCTGAAATTATTATAATTCGGCTTCATATATAATAAGGTTTTGAATTGTTAAATTCTATCAATGAAATTGAATTTACTAAACCTATCTAAACGAAGGCTCGCAGTCATAAATTGGGAATTTTCAGGAGTGGCTTTTTGCTTTTTGTGTATTTCCTACATGCAAAAGTGGAATCAGGATATAAAACTTTTCTTTGGAATATTTCATTAATTTCAATTGAATTGAAGTTTTACAAGGACGAAGTTGTTGGTACAGATAGTGAATTATAAAACAACTCAACATTAACATCCCCCATTTTATCGCTCTAATTTTATATATCGCACCATTTTATCGAACTAATTTTCCTATCAAAAGAAGCATTATTTATATTTTAACTGTTTATATAAATTCAATGTGTTTGTTTACTAGTCTATATATAATATATAATAATATTTTTATGGAATCTGTATACATTTGTTAAATTTCTAACGTTAGTTTGCGAAAAATTTAAAATATTTTATCAAAATAAGTATTTATATCATTAATTATTTGTTTACATACATAAACAGGTATGTCATAGTCTTGTCTTTTTATTTCTTTTTTTGCATGGATCATTTCTTATATAATAAATTATTAGTGATATAAATTATGTCAATTGTATTTAATTTGACCTAAATAAGTTACCTTTGGCATTAAGAATGCAGCAGTCATTTTACAGAACTAGAAATTATCAATTGGATTTCTTATTAGGCGTTTTCTCCAGATAAACATGTATATCAAATTTGATGATATTCTGATAAAACACAATTATTTTTATAAATGCAGATTTTGTTTAGGTGACATTTGTTTGTAGTATATTTTGTGCACAAACTGTAATCTGAAAGATTTATAACTAAAAAAAAAATAAATAACCCAAATAGTAAGATGGTTAAGTAATATTTCATAAACATAGGATATACGTTTTTAATCAACCATATAAACTAATTTCAATTGACCGTAGCATTTTGAAACTGTATCAAATTTCATACACAAATTATTATATGAATATGACATATTTTTGTGAATATTGGCTGTGGTCATGCCCACAGAATTAATTTTTGAATGTTTTATATAAAAACAAGTGTTTCCTTTTTGGATAAGATGAACCACATTGCTCCTCCATGCGGCTTAAAACATTATAAAGAAGATTATAATCAATTACATAAATATTGGCTTTTGCTCGTGATCAATATTTAAAAATTAATTGTGGGGTCAGAATGCATATAAATTATTGAAAGGTTATATGCCTAGTACAAATTTTGAACTAATGGATAAGTTCCTAGGATTACGAACTCGATGTTTGTTAGAATTTCAAAAACAAGCTACAAAATATTGTAAGGTCCCTCCCATCTTATTCCTTTGCAGAAATCTTTGATGTTACAGCACTTATATGGTGTGGCTACTCTGGTTTCTACCGTAAAAAAAGTGAGAAACAATAGACACACGGAATATTGGGCCAGATAATCATCAAACTATACATTGTTCATTTTACAAAATTACGAAAATAATCAAAAAAACATATTTATTATTTTTATAACAAATAGTAAGACACAGAACTAATTTTTTACCAAGCTGATCTAATTTTATAAAAAAAAAAGTTCAATTGAAAAGCTAAAAAAAAAAAAATATTATAAAATAAAAACGTACTTATGGCAATACGATGAGATCGTAAGGAAGTCAAAGAGAGTTATGTTTTTCAACGCAACCATAAAATTTTTGAACACTATGTTATAATATTGTACGGATTGTCATACTATTTACAAAAGTACAATCTTAGGTCATTCGAGCACATACATAGAGACATCGGGGAAATTTTATTAAAACGTAATTTTATTGAATTAATAACTCCCTGAATTTTCAACCAGGATTTGCATTTGTACCCAAAATGCATTACTCAGAGAGTTTCCTTGTCAGATTAATATTACTCAAAGAGACCAACTCAGACTTAGCCACTGAGCCAAGCCACTAATATTTATTTGAAGACTTAGAAAAGAGGTTGCGGCTTCGAATCTAGGTAGCGGTAGTTTAATCAATTATAATTAAGGTTCATTTGGTTGATCACACTGTCATCGCTTCGATAAGAACGAAGTAACCGGCTTCATCAACAACAGGTATAATTATCTATACGAATTTATAAAATTCCAAAATCATAAAAAAACTTCAATACAATCTAGAGAACTTCATCGTAGAGATCTTTATCGTTGAGATAAAACGTATCGTATATGAAATGAAGTGTAAAACAATCACAAAATTGCAAAGTCATTAATTAGATACGATATTGCAAAATGATTAACATTTGTTTTCACGAATATTTAAATTTACTAGATCTTTATCGCTGAGATAAATCATATCGTATTTGATATGAAGTGTAAAACAAGTCATTAATTAGATCAGATATTGCAAAATTCTTAACATATGCCTTCACGAATATTTAAATTTACTAGAGCTTTGAAAACTGAATTATATGATTTGAATTTAAATAAAGATATAAAATAGATGAAAGTAATTTCTTTTCTAGTAATAAAATAGGAATTTTGAAATACAAAGAAAAATATATAATCGAATTTCATTTTAAAATAAATGCAAAAGCTATAAAATCCGAACATAAAATTTGCTACTCAATGAATAGATATTTCTTGTATCTCTTTTTCGTTTCAGAATAAATAAAGCCAATCAGTACAAATGTAAACAATGTAAATATAAGGAATGGGTTTGTCGGAAAACTTTTTTCGTTAAGATTAGCTCTGTACAAACAACAGAATTTTTGGCCTTTTTGCATATTCTATTATTGAAATACTTAGACTACATTTGAGGTTTGGTGAGCGTTGAGCTGTGCTAGCTTGGCTATAAATTTTATAATAAAAATAAAGTGGTTTGCATTTGTCAAATGTTTATTCCTAAACAACACACCCTGGCAAATATACGATAAAATCCCAGCCCTAGGGGGAAAAGGATGGGGCTAATGTAAAAAAAATTCAATAAATTCCTAACGATTAATTACACTTTGAAGTTGGTGTCAATCTAATTTTTAGCTACAATATGTTCATTTGCGTCGACTAGACAAGGAAATTATTATTATTGGTATGAAAAAACTTATTTTTTACTTTTTAGCGTATTTTTAAGGGTTCAATTTTTTTTTTTTGAAATATTTTTATTTCTTAATTTTTGAGTTTCATTTCGTATATTAGGCATGCACAAGCAAAAATTTCATCATTTTTCAACTGTGGTGTGAAATTTTGAGTTATTTATAGTTATTTTATTGATTTCAAATTTGATTTTCTTTTTTCAATATAAATAATATAATTACGAATCGTATTTCGAATAAAATCAATGGCATTTGATGATTTTTATGTAAAAAAGAAAAAACAAACAAACAAATAAGAACAATTCAATATGAAACAGAATACATAGAAGAAGTATCATCAATTTCTTATAAATCATAATGACAAATGAAATCAATAAAAATAGAAAAATAAACAGATTTCCAAAAAAAAAAAAAAAAAGATAATTGCAAAAATATTCCCTACAGAGTTCTTCATTCTATTATTGTACAACAGTAGTTTCGAAAGGGGTTAAAAATATTAAATATAAAAACAACCCCTTGAAAACACATTAACTTTTATAATATTAATGATTATAAAATAAGTTTATTGTGGCCAAAAACTGCAAATGGCCTATCATCTTTCTATCGTATTTCGTATAGATTGTCTTTTTCGAAGGGGTTGAAAAACAATATATGTATATGTACCAAAAACTTATATTTCTTGTGTAAGCGCCTTTAATCGTATATATATATATATATATATATATATTTGGATATATTTGTTTTATTATTATATATCAACCCTTATTTAAAAGGGGTTGTTTTAGAAGAATCTTTTATATGAATAAAATATATAATAGACTTACAATATTGTCATTTTATTAGTCCCTAAAAGGTAATTTACTAATTTCGATTCATGTTCAGTATAGAAACGAAGGGTTTGTTGTTGTATGTGTTTACGTTTAACTAATATATTCAATGAATAAATTAATATCACACATGTTTAGATTAACGAATTTCGATTAACTGTGATTTTTCGTAATGAAAAAATATGGTGATGTATGCAGTTTATCATTTTCATTAATTTCACACATTCATGATAATTCTCAAAGTCCATTGATCAAAGACAATAGTAAACCTTTGAATTCACTACATGGTCATTTTGTTTTATTGTAAATTTTAAAATCAGTAAAAATTTGTCAACCAGTTTATAAAAAGGAAAACAAAATTCCCATATTTGGATAAAAAATCCAAATATAAAAACCCAAAAATTGCTTATCAAATCGTTTCTATTTATCACATAAAATACGGGGGTTGTGGGTGGTAATAATGAATTTTCCTTAGTCCTCGTAAGCTTTACAGAATAATTTATTTTCAATGGAGTTTCAAATGAACTTGGAAGTTCCAATTTTATATGTTTAGGAGGTATTAAACCATAATAACAAAACATAACATTACTCGAAACACCTAAGGTGCACACTAACTTTTTCTAAGTCTAGGTAAAAGGTTCTTATCAATACTAATATTATATAGAGGAATCATAAGTATTTTTATACTCGACATTATATGTCAGAGTGTATTAACTTTTGTCTAAAGTTTGTAACGCTACCTAAAATATTCACCGCACAAACAAAATTTTGGTTCATAGGAATACCTAATTAGTCTATTTCTAGTTGTCTGTCCGTCCGTCATAATGCCAAAGCAAAAACAAAACGAAACAAACAACGTTTGTTTTAAACAAATTTTCGTTAAATTTTGGGATTAGCCTTAATTTAAGCCCAATTTAGATAATTATCACATATTGGTAATTACAATTTTGATTACCAATTATTTTAAAATTTTGTGAATTATTGAATGTATCCTGTAAATTTTGGTGAGAGACAACTTCTAAATGATACGATGAAAAAAATTGAAAGAATAATATTTGTCATTAATTAACTATCATAAACAACTTTCCAAGATCCGCAAGTTGTAAAGTATTGAGAATAGAAAATAAACAAATGTTATTGAAATTCAATATATTGCATATATAAGAGATCCCTACGGAATGGTGAGTAAATTTATTTATAAGATAAAATAAGTGCTAATTTTCGTGACCTAAATGGAAACATTACAAGTGTTTTAGACAAACAAAAAACTAACAAGTGTTAGTATTTTGTAATCGTCGAAGCATAACCTATAACACATCATAAGGGTTGAAACTACCCTTAAAATTCTTTTAGACAAAAAAATATTTATATCATAATAAAAATAAATAATATCATCTATACATTATAGAAAGTTAACAACCAAATGAAGTTCTTTACATTACATAATACATTTAACACAAAAACTACCCTTGAAAATATTATTTTATCCCTCTATATGTATATCGATACGGTTAATTGCATTTTATGAATATAAGCACTTATTAAAAGAGAATCGTTATTATGTAATACTTTTGTAATCTGGATACAATTAAACAAATTAGGAATTATTCAATTTGTTGTATAAAAAAACATACACTGCCGTTTTAGCGTCCCAAACTGTTCATAACAAATCGTAACGTTGTGTTCTAATCGTAACGTTCGATAAGTGTAGGAATGACCGGAATAAAAGCTGACTTGTAGCATGGGCGACTTTAATTGGCTATGATTTTTGTTAGTGTGAAGAAAAGGACTTCAAAATTATAGAAGGCGCTTGATATTTTGATAAGGAAATATTGATCTACAGAATTGATAACGAGGACATAATGACAAAACTAAGAACGAGCAATATGCTTCCATATTTTGCATATTTGGCATCAAATACATGCAACTGCCGCAATACAAGACCAAAAAAAGCCATGGTGAAATGTAATGCAATTAGAGAATTTTCTGTCTTGTATTATACTAATAATCTTCTTATCGCATAAATTAGTCTTTCATTTCTGTTTGGCCAAAAAATATGTTGTTTTTCCTGCATTGAATCTCGTTAACAGGAATACACTTCCTATTAACATTATCCCATATACTTTCTTTATTTAGTCCACGTTTCCCATGTAAAATTGTGACAAACGAGTTCCATTTTTCTTTAAAAATATTTTGTATTAAATATTCCGTTTTTTCGAAGAATGTTTCTTGATAATAGGAAAAATAATAACGTCAATGAAAGAAAATATCAACTCAAGCAAGGTTTGAAATATTATTGTTTATATTAAATCAGCATTTATTTCATTACATATTTCGAATTAGTTCGTATAGATGTTAGAATTTTCGATAAAAAATAACTGTGAACCCTCATCTTAATTAAATTTAATTAGAGA
The DNA here is from genome assembly GCA_020423425.1 of Chrysopa pallens. NCBI lineage: Eukaryota > Metazoa > Arthropoda > Insecta > Neuroptera > Chrysopidae > Chrysopa > Chrysopa pallens. The sequence continues at coordinate 81,191,520 of CM035591.1, forward strand.
AAAGAGAAACAATATCAATATTCTAGCGAAGTTCTTTCTCAGGCTTTTGTTTGTTCATTATTAGAAATTATTGCACAAAGAATTTAATCGTATCAGAAATAAATTTTTTTAATGATAAAATTATAAATGATACAAGCGGAAATGGCCACTTAATTGATTTTATTTTTAGAAATTTATAAATGGAAAATTTTAAAAAGTGGGGACACCCTAATTTCAATTTCTAATTATTATATTTGATTTTATCAATATACTTAAATAATACTTTTAATACTATTATTAGAAAAATATTTGAACTTTGGAAATTCGTTTCAATTTAAGATTTGGTTAAGGTTCTCACTTTGTGATATAAAGAATTGATATGGTTGCAAAACGATGGTTGAGATATGCAAGTACAAAAAAGCGTATTGCAATAATGCGTTTTAAAAATTCTCGAATATTTTTTAAGAGATTTTAATTTTCTGTCGCTTAATCTAAAAAAAATTATCTGCTCAAACGTTCACTTTATTGTCAGTATTGAAACACCTTCTTTAAGGAATAGTACCTAACTGTATGTGACTTTTCTGAAGTTTAAGAAACAATTTTGAATTGGATTAAATTGTATTTGTTACAAACTAAAATATTTCTATCAGCAATAATTGACTAAAAAATTTGTCAGTATATGCCCTTAATATAATCAAATTATCAAAAAGAAGAAATAAAACATTAACCATATAACACCATTATCTAAAAAATTTTTTCCCGTTTCGAAAAAAACTCATCTTATATGCAAATAAACGCAGTGAAAAGTTTAAGCATACAAAAAAAAAATATTATTATTATAATAATGAAATTTGTTCCAGAAAATATACATAATACAATATTATTTTGATCCTTAGGGATATACATATATAATATATAACCAATCATTTCTGGATCATTACTCAATTTGCATATTTATTATCTTTTTATACACACCCTCATGTGTGACGTAGCTCGACTAATGTCGACACAATTCGATATTATATTTAAAATATTTCATGGCAATGTATCTCCGGTAGGTAATTATTATGTATATGGGTTATGGTTCGTGGAAGTTATTTCGTAAAAATTTGTAACGTCATTATTCAAACATTTAACATTTCATAAAAATGAGGAATAACTAAAAAATTATTTTTCCATATGGTTTAGTTCCCAATGTAACAGTTTAATTTAAACGTCGGAGAAAAAATAAAGCAATAAAAAATATTTCATTTTGAACCTGCGATTACAATATCTCGCTGGCGCTACGTCTTACAGAGAAAAACCTGTGTGTTGAATAGAATAATAGCGTTTACGGGGAGTCTCGTGTTAAATAGTTAAAATAAACGAGTCGATAATGGTAAGCGTCAAAAAATCTTCTTCCGGTCAGTATTTTATAAAGTAAAATGTTCTAATTTTTAATTAGATCCGAAAAGATAAAAATAACAGTCAACCTCCGGTTATCCAATACGTATCTTATCTGTTACTCTCGATAATCGGGTATTCTTATTATATATGTAGATAAGTCCGAAAAAGTTTCATCAACAAATAGTTTTCCACCATTTTCACGATTTTTTAATTATTCTTAAGAGTCTGTAGAATTTAAAATAATAGTACTGTATCGGATTCGGTAATCTGATATTGGCTTGCAAATAGTTCGTTGGATAAACGCTGGACGACTATATTCAAAACTGTGTGATACAGTACAAGAACATTTCAAAAAATTCATTGCTTTGTTGTTAAATTCGACTATATTATTTATTTGGGGTTTTATTAATATTCTTGTACATGTTCTAAACAGAAATAATTGGGACAAACTCACCACGTTTTAGTTTCTCCAGCGGTTCTGGATGTAATGCGGGTGAATGTGGATGCACCACACTATGCGCTGAATGATGTGATGATGTACTATTGCTTGTATCATGTTGACCGCCATGATTACTCGCATGATGACTGTGACTGTGATGATGATGTCCAAGTACTGAAGATACTGAACCGCTCATAATGCCGCTCAATGCTGAACTTACTGACACCGCAGCTGCTACAGAATCGTGTAAGCTGTGATGGTGTGCAGCAGAGGAATGATGATGATGATGGTGTGATAGACCACCGCCACCCCCACTACTGCCACCACCCCCACCATGTGTATCATTTGATGAAGATGACGTAGTTCCTACACCGGATACCAAATCTTGTAGGCATAATCCTGGATCCGTTAATGATTCCATACTCCGTTGTTCCATCAACGGATGATGTGAAAGTAATTGTGACGAATACACCGATGTATTCGTCGGATAAATCACGTCACTATTAATGTCCGTTGGATCTCTGACACGTAACACAAATATTGTGGGTTGATTGCGGTTGGATTTTTGTAAAGTTTAGTTTTAACGTGTTGCGAACAATTATGCTTTGTGAAGTTTTTGAAATTCGTTAAAAAAAATATTTTTTAACAAGTCTAAATGGATAGTTTTTCGATATGTGTTTTTTATCTCTCACTGGACGTCTCCTTTCTTGATATAATAATTAATCTGAAAAATCAACAAAATTAGTTAGTGAGTTGTTTTAAAATGGGGAGATGGAAAACTTTATAAAGGGATTTTATTTATTATTACAAGACTAAGAACTTGTCGTGAAATCATCTTTACTTAACTAATGAAAATCATGAAATGTGTAGTGGCTTCTGAATAAAAAAAAAAAAAGAGAACAATACTAATTATTAGACATAATGTTTGCCTATCTAAGAAAGCAAAGTCAGTTTCACTACAATTAAAAAAGTATTATTGATTTGAATTTACCATTGGAAAAAAATCATGACAAATCAAATAAAATCAAATTGTAAAAAGTTAAGTTTCTCCTTAATTTTTTCCCATGAAATAAATTTTATAAAACTGAAGGCTATTTTTGCTTTTAATTATTAATTGATTTAATATTAATGGTATGTAATTGAAAGTGCTTAGTTAATTTTCCGAGGTGGTATATTCCCCTTCTCTCTTTAATTCTCGACACAGCGATATTGACATTATAATTGCAGCTTAAAATGACGGCACTCATAGTTTTATCTATGTGTGATGCACACAGAGGTTTTAAAAATTGGCGTATTAACACAAAAATCCTATTTCATTTTTGAATTAATGATTTAGGTCAAAAGTATTGCCTTATTTTGGTAGAGAATAATAAAAAACGTAATTATAAAATTTTGATAAAAATTCAATATAGTACGTTGTAATTGGATTTGAAAGTTCATTACTATCACTTTTTATTATAATAGTAGACAAATTTTAGCATAATGGATAAAAAAGGACATATAGTCTGCCAGTCTATTTATTTTGTTATAATTAAGTGTATTGAATGCTTATAACCACTTGAATACACATACAGGATTGTAGATTTAAATAAGTAAATTCGTTGGCAAACCAATTGATCCAACATGGATAAAAGTCTTATGTTGGTATTACCTTAGATTTCGTTTTATTTATAAGTACATTTGGTAATGAAATCATTTCTTACTTCTATCATTTACACATATATGATGCCATCAGATTATGTGTGAGATAGTCAAATATTATCCAAGACCTGTATGTTACAGAACATGCATGATCTAAATAATCAGTGGCGGTGTTAAAACAAAAAACTTTATCAAGCTGTGAAATATAGCTGTCACCTGGTAACATTATGAAAATTAGTTGATTCTACACATTATATGATAATTCATTAAATCATATGTCCTAAAGCTTTGACACTCGCATGCGCTAAATTTCTGGCCACTTGAAGTAGCTATTTTATTTTGATACATTTATTTATCTTAGTATTGCGAATAAATTCATATTTAAGAAGAATCTCAGGCATTTTGCTGATCTAGGTAATTTGGGAAACAGAAAATAGTGAGATGCAGCATTTGAAGTTAATTAGTAACTTTTGATCTTACAATTTATTCGTACATTTTACAGTATACAATTCCAGTCATAACAGGGGTTTCTGAGATAATTAACTCAAGATTAAAATTTATTAAACCCTATTTGCGATGTACCATGAGCCAAAACATATTATAAAAAGTGTTAATAGTACTATAAATTGAATTTAAAATGGTGGTATTAACTTTGACGAAATCTAAAAAGAATTCAGTGGCGCGAAGTCAATGAGGTTGTTTAATTTGCATTTGTTTATATCATTTTTGTTATTATTTAATTAGAAATGAAGCTTATCAGGTCATTTAACATTTTCTGTCTGATTGAAAAATTAAAAAGTCTTCAAATAACTGGTGTTACTGACGTCTGTATTTCATCAAGCACCGCCACTGTCACTTATACCACTATTAGGTATTCGTTTAGCTTGTGTATAACTAAAAGCTAGTTTATATCATATAACTTATACTATTGGAATTTACAGATCTAAAATATAATTTCTAATAAAATTTTCATGATCGTTAGTATTCTGACATCATTGTTCATGATTAGGACATAATGGAGTGATAATTATTACGTAAAAATTAAAGAAAGAGTGTCATTATTTTATTTTTGATAAATTTTTCTGATTGAACTTGAAATAAACTTTTATTGATGATTACTATTTGGTTTTTTTTTTCATTGTTATGTAAAAAAAATGTTTTATGTATGTTTCATTATAATTAAACTTTGGTAATCGTGGAAACTAACTTTTATCCCGTAGATAAATTTTGGCTAACCTGATATAGACAAAACTATCAACCGAAACTTGTGATAATTGTATTTTGACGAAACTTGTTTCAAGTTGTTAGGTCTTTACATAAAAATTGATTAAAAATTAACACCTTAGGAATAATTTTTTGCTTTTTTCATTTATTTGTAATGTTTCTTCGAGTGGTCGAAACGGGACACACTATAGATTCTGATTCTTGAATGAATTCAAATATAATGCCTTTTATACCCCGTAATACCTTAACTATTAACCTATTTAGGTACCCACTTCTCAGGTATGAATCACAACCGCCAAATAAATTAGAAATTAGCCTGGCTACTTATTACAACAGTAGTCAATGTGATGTGATGTGAATTTTCTTTATGTAATTAAAATGGAATAAAAAAAAAGTTTGCATTTTACAGTAAATACAAAAAAGCTATTAAGAAATGAATTCATTAATTTTCCTTTAAAACAAATTGAATCTATTTTCATTTGCAATTCTATCATTCTAAAAGCGTTTATAGAAAATTGTGTTTTGAAAACTTTTTTAAATTTCTTATTAATTTGGATAGTAGCGTATTCGACTTATTCTGAATATCACATCAAAATACGAAAATGGACTCAATACCATAACAAAAGTAGGGAAATTTGTTTAAAAACAAAGATATATGAGCTATAAAAGATTTTTTTCCCGAAACGTCCATTCAAGTGTAACGCTTATTCAAGTGTTTGTTAAGTAACCAATTATTAAATTTGATAAGATGATTTTCAATGCTTCATGAATTTTCCAGATACTTCCTTCTTATTCAAGCGATGAAAGTCAATCAACCGCCCAGTTATTTATCAATTATTAATTGTCACTGGCTATATTTTAACTTTTAACCCAGTCTTAGTCCCCAAGTATTTACAGGAACAAGCGCTTTTAATCGCTTGGCCACTGAGCCAATATAGTAATCTCATTGATAATATAACAATTATTTCGTCTGGTTTTAACTATTTTAAAACACCAAACGATATTACCATTTAGAACCCATAAATGTTAGTACTTTTCAACATAATTTTTTAGAAAATTGATAAAAAATTGAAAAACAACCGATGGAATTTTATATGACTAATAATATTGAATTATATTTATTTATTTACTTGCATTATTTTACTAATTAATTGTTATTATTGATTTGATAAAATAAAATAAATTTTATTATTAAATGTGAACTTTGTACAATATGTTTGTTGTATCAAAACTTTATATATTTTATTGATACCTTTAATATCGATATCAATAACCGATATAATTTATAATTTTTTTTTATCTATTAATTAAGTAAATATAAAAATTGTATATCATTTTGATTTCAGTTGTAAAATTCAGTTGCAATCCGTTTTATATTAATAAATTAATAATATTTTAATTTAGTGGAATGTTTGCTTACATAGATTTATAATTAGAGACAAAAGTTTGTATTTCTAGGTACACATAGGATCAATAATTTCGTCCATCTGTCCGTCCGCCCGATCGCTATCAAGACAACTTAATAACAAAATGATATATAGCAATCTGAAATTTTGAAAACGCATCATAGACTACAAAAGTCAGTTTATAAAGTAACACAATTTATTATTCAGAATATAATTTTATGATACCACATAAAAGCGGGTTATTATCAAAGACTTTAACAATAAAAGACAAAAACACTGATGATAGTAAACTCTTTCCAAATGTAAAGATAAGCCCTTTAAAAGAAAATTACAAATACAAGGCGTATTTTGTTTTTTGTTATAAAAAAATTTCCATAATTAAATTTATTTCGTTTCCTACTGATCTTATTGATATTCTTGACAATTCAAACATCAATTCTTCAGTTTTATTTAAGAAGAATTTCAATTATGTTCTAAAATACATCTCAACATAGACAATGTGTTGATCTTATTAATACAAATAGTAACATTTGAAAAATTTAGTATCAAGTATCAATTCAGTTTAAACTGTTATTATTATTATTATTTTTTTTTTTAAGAATAATCAAATTAATTTTGAAGGCATATTTAGGTTAAACAATGTTTATGAATAGCTATATCCATTGATAATATACATTTTTAACGCAAAAATATTATTTGAATATAAATATTTATTTTATTATCAAAGATTACTCACCAAAAAACCTATAAATTATTATTTTTCTATTAACATATGAGGTGATTGATTATCAGGTGTGATCGACTGTAAAATTTTATATTCTGTAAACAAAAAGAATACTGATACTATGTCCTATTTATGAAAACATATTTTAGTTTAATGTGGGCTCGTAGCAGACAAATTGGAGTCGTACGTAAAAAAGGAACAACACATGCACACTTTATGTTCTTTACCCAAACACTATACATTCGAAGTCGAAAGTTCTATTAATAGTTTCGAATACATTTTAGTTGTAACCCCAATATATGTAAAACTATAGCCAAATTATTTTAAATGCTCTGATTTGCAAAGAAGTGGAAAGAAAATAAGAAATGTCAATTTCAAAATATTGTCGTGGATAATAGGCTGAGTGTCTAGCACATCATATGATTTATAAATATGCTTTAAAATATTTGTAAATGGCCTAATTGTTATTAGTGTAACAACTTTTTTCTCTACAAAAGCTTTTTCGGAACCCATACAGTTTTCGATTGACCTCACAATCTTCAAATTTACATACCGTTTTTCTTTTTTCTTGTAGTACGTGAAAAGCAAACGTCAATTATTCGAGAACAGACAACCAGTAACCTAAAACTTGTAAACCGCAGCAGTTTTTATGTTATCGTCGAAAAAAAGACATTCCGTTTTGTCACATATGGGGCACCATGATAATTGTATTTGCTTTTTAAAGATCTTCCTATAACAATAAAAAAAAAACCAAATATCTGTCAATTCCAGCTTATGGAGACAATTGAAAACTATTTGCGCTTCGAAATAGAAACCGCTTAATTCACAGAAATTTCGTTCAGGAAAAAGTTAGAATTATATTTATCAATAATATATATTCATGGGCACCGAAACTATAAGAAATATGGTTTATTACCTATCCACATCGTTTAATCTTGAATTCTGTTTCTTAAACAAATACAGAAAAAAATAGGTTAAAACTATAGAGTTGTTTCAAGTAAAGGTTTACATGTATTTTCAAAAACTGAATGGATTCAGTTCAAAAGTAGTATTAAAAAAAGTTTATTAATTGAAAATATTTTCAAAATATTTTTATTCTACTGTCCTTGGTCTTTTTATTTGACCAGCAAATAATAATAATAAAAAAATTATTTTTATATTCATTTATTGATTATTTAAATTAATTAATTCATTTTTTTATTATCCTCTGTTATTTTTTATTATTAATAATATTTGCATAATCAAACAAGGAACTAAATAAGGGAAAAAAGAAAACCTTGGAGAATATCAAACAGTAATTAAGTTTTGTTTTGCTTTTTTTTTTTATCAATAATGATTTTTTTAATTTTTTTATAACTATATTAATACAATTTATGATATAATGACTGTGCTATTTTTCCAAGAACGTGTCTCGTTGAACAAGAGCGTCGCTTGACATCAGTTGTTTGTAAGATAATTTTTATTGTTCATAAGATACTTAATACTTATTTAAATATATATCAATATTTATTGAGATTCTAATATGAGCTGATTAGATTTTCAGTAAAATGATCCTTGAAAATGCTACATGGTGCCAGAAATTAAATTGAAAAATAGAATAGTGCAAGAGATTAAAGTTAGCAATATCAATGTTAACTTGAACCTTCCAAAACGAAAAATATTCATTTTTCTACAGATACACGATTTAACGTATGCAGGCTATGTTCCGAAGTACATTGGTTTATATCGGAACAACAACGTTTAAATTTTAAATTTTTAACAAGTTGCGAATCTTTATTAGGTTTAAAATCATTTTAAAACAAATATGAGATATTTTTTACTCGGTTTGAGTGAAAAATGAGTTACACAAAAATTTTTATTTAAAATTTAGAATCGTAATTATGAAAAAGTTAGGTAAATAAGCATTTAGTTTTACCACACTATGCATAGATTCTGGAAAATGTTTAAAACTTCAAAACTAACTTTTCTAAAAGTTCGTTTTCGAAAAGTGACTTTTCACAAAATAAATACATATATGTTTAAAAAATGTAGCCAAACATTTAAGTTTAGCCCGGAGTATCATCGAATTGCAAAGGTATTCAAACTCCTGAATTTATCTGATCATTGTTCACTATTCCTTCTACTTTGCCGATTTCGATTGCAAGTCATTGACTATATAAGATTCTATGAAACACGCCAAAAATATTAAATATTTCATATAAAATGAATAAGCCTTTTTTAATATGTTTAAAAATACAAATATTTAAAACCTAATTTTCAAGTAGCAAAATTATCATTAAAAATTAATATTATTTACTAAAAATTTCTATAAAATAATAAATGATGCAATCTATGTAGCATGACCACTTATTCGAAATAAATTTTATCACGTCAAAGTGTTTGAATAGATTAAAAAAAATTTATAATATATACGGGACGTTTGTATTTATTTTAAGTGATATTTTTCAATAAAAATTCTAACAAATTTTTCGAAAAAAAAACAAAAAATTGATCAGAATTAAAAATAATTTTGTCAAAGTTATCATGCTTTTTGGTAATAATTTTCAATTTTTCATTAAGTATAAAAAAATCCACTAAAAATATTAATCCATACTACTTGACTTAAATCTTTTACAAGTTGATAGTCATACCGAACAGTTGTTCGGTAAGTTAACACACCCCTCATTCTGATCCCGATTAATTTCAAATTAATCTGATACTTAATAATGTTTGACAAAAAAATTCTCAAGACTTACGGTTTGATTGCGCTTCTAGCTTGCTTGCTTTTCACTTGGGAAACTATTGAACTGATTTTTTATATTTATAAATTTAATAATAAGTTGGAAATTTTTTTAAATAATTATTTTAATCAATTTTCTGTAATCTTTGAATTTTCACTGCATTGTGTTTGGCAAAAAAAACAAGGGATAGGTCTCCTACGTCTAAAAATAATTATAAATGATTAAAAATCACACATTCACACTTGCGTTGTTATCAGCGAAACGTTGTTGAACAGAAAAAATTATATTATTATTTTTTTTTTTTTTATATTTTCAGGTAAGTAAACCTTATATACACTCTGGTACACAGTGATTCAAAATAACTTGTTCAAAATAATTACTTGTTATATGTATATAGCATAGTTATACCTCTGAAGATATATTTCCATGTATATTTTACTAACATTTATAAACTCTGGAACGAAAAGAATTATTTTCAATGGAATAAACATTTATTAAACTACCAGATATTCATTGCATAGCATAATATGTCACTAGTGCTTTATTACTCCCAGTGAAATGTATCGATATCGGAAGTAGTTTTTTAATTGTAATTATTAACATCGTTTAATACACCAGATAAATAATAATTTTCTATTTCTAAATTCATTCGTACGAATATGTAAAACTATTAAGCTGATATTTATAAATTTTATTGGTCCCGCGTTGCAATCATCATTTATTTTGGAGATAAATATGGCTCGTATGTAAGCTGCATTATTTAACTTCATGAGCTCATATAACCAAGAAAACAAAATGGATATTTGTAGGTATTTAAGTGAATCGAAGCAGGTTCACTTTGTAATCTAATTTGTAATAGTTATTAAGTATTATGTATTAATAAAAAAAAACAAAGAATGTACCTATTGTCAGATGTCACTTTTATGTATCTTTTATCTTATTTTAACGATTTCTGAGAATATTACATTTAAATTAACTTTAAAATTGATAAGAATTCAGTGTTTTAAAAACAATCATTTAACGCCGAAATCTTAAATTTGATGAGAAAAAATGTTCTTAAATATTATCTGTAAAGTAAAGATGATTGGAAAATTCAGATTACACAGATATTGGAAAATTTAATTTTTCTTAAATGATTATTTATATTTTTGTCCTTAATTCACAATAAAAACAATAAAAAATTAAATACATCCATTAAAATTTAAATACATTAAAAAGTTTTGGAATAAAATATGCAAATGCTTAAAGAAATGATCGCAAAAAAAGTATTGGCACACTTAAATGATTTTAAGCAAAAAACTTTTCATGAATTGGAATTCTACGTATGATTTGAAAAAAAATTTGCTCTGTTGCCTAGAACTTTTTTAACATGTAAAATTGACCAATTTCACAGAAAAGTAAAAGATCAAAAATTTTACAAGTATAAAGAAAAAAAATTATAATTAATAAATTTTAATCTGCAGGTCATAGAATATCACTCTGATTCCAAAAAAAGAACCAATGCAAAATTTATTTATATTCTCTACCATAAAACGGACTTTTTTCTGTTTGATGAGTCTGTCTACTTCATGTGGATTTAAATACGGTTTATTGAAAGTAGTTCAAGACTGGTTTGTTCGATATTATTTATTTTATTTCAAAAAATAAAGTAAAATTTTATATCATTGATGTTTTGATATGCATTGAAATTTAAATTTACTTTCCTCTGTTGCAATTAAAATGATATATTTTAAAAAAAATTATAATTATCATATTTTTTAAAATGTTAGAAACAAAAAAAAATTGTGCAAATCAAAATTTATCTAGCTAGAGATTGGTGTCTTTGTAACTGATTAGATACCAAATACATTAATGTTAGCTAATGTCAAAAAAAATTGTGCAAAAGTTTATATCTTTTGTATATTAATAGTTTTAACTATTTGAACTATTAATATATTATACGTACGTTAAAGGTGAAATTATGCTAGATTTTTTTAAATAAAAAAAAAATGGTTATCTATTTTAAGACACATTGTGCATTAAGACCTCTTCAATCCACACATACTGACAAGAGGTTTTTTCTTATCAGTATTTATTGATAAAATAGTTAGGTGTTATCGAAACATAACAACAAAAAATTATAAAGGTACTACATTTGTTAATTTAGCAAAAGATAAATATTTGTTAAAAATAAAAAATAAATAATATTGTAAAACATAGAAAAAATCATGTTCACGAGTATGTTACAAAACTACCTAATACCTTTAATAATTTGTATTGATCAGGGTTAAGGTTGTAAGATCACGATATCTATCAAAGTATTAACATTCTCTAAGCTGAAGACCAGAATATTTTAAATAACAATATTTAACAAAATATTTCTTGTCAGAGCAAAACGATTAGTCAATCAGCATAGACTACGTAATTGTCGAAATAAATAGTTCTAAGCGTGAGTATGAATTTGAAGTTTTATTTAATTTCAACTTTATATATAAATGAATTCAACTTTATGTATATTAACAACAGTTTATCTGTAATACAATCTGGTAATTTTTTTTATTAATAACTTAATTTTCTTAAAAATTAATTCTATAAAAGGGATCAAACCACTAAGATATCATTGTCTGGTGGCCAATAAAAATCACTTTATCATATGTTTCTTTTCCATAGAAATATAACACACAATCTCTATTATACCGAGAGGTAGTGACATAAAAAGTAGTGATTTTTTTATGCAAATTATTACCGAGATATTTTGAAAGTCGGTATAAAAATTAACATATTAAATAAAAAAATTCACCGTTGAATTTCAATTTTGAAAAATCTATTTTTAATTACAAAAATTAAGAAAATAAAATGTTGTAATAATTTTCCTTTAAGAATGCTTTGAACATACCGATGAAGAAAGAATTTTTTTTATTCTGAAAATTTTATAATTAAAACGTAATGGAGTATAACTATGGATGACCTGGGTATAAAAAAAAAAAGTTGATTAAATTTTATTGGTTCCGATTTTTTATTTTGGGAATAAAAAATTAAAATACTTGAAAACTCTGGCTACAAATTTTTATGACCATACTTCTCACTTGTGGAAATATTATGTAAAATTTTCAATAAATTCTTAATGTTGGAAAGGTTTTTCATCTAAACTCTTTGTGAAATCATTATTTTTTCAAATGGAGTATGGAAAATGTAAATAATTACCATGCAAATTATCTATTAAATGGAAATATGCAAAATTAATAAAATGAAAAATAAAAAATTTTATCTCTCGCCCTATTATGATTTAAGTCTATTACATAAAACGGTACTATAAAAATCTATATTTAATAATGATAAAACTTAGTCCAGGGTAAAAATTAACAAAAACTATGTGTATAAATTAAATTTCTGAATTTCTAAATTTTAGTAAATGTTAGATTTTAGTCAAGCTACGCTTATTTCTTTCCTTTGATTTTGGTCACAATCCAGTTGGATTTTATTAAAATAACTGCAATTCTAATGAATTATTGAAGCATATAATCTGTATGAGTTAATTTAAAATCTTAAGAAATTTTTAATTTAACAAATATACTCCCTGTTAATTAAATTACCCTCTTAATTATATTCCTCTATTAATTAAATTATTAAAAAATCAAAGAAAACATACAATTGATTATTTTCTATAAAATACTGAAATTATAGAAAATATTTTACACAAGTAACGTACGGTAAAGGAAACGGTAACGTTACGTATAATAAAATTTAATTATTCCACAACGCAACGTCCTCATGCTACCTTAAATCAATAAATTAGGATAGATAATATATTTATATTCATAGGACTTGATACTTTTGTAACAGCAGTGTAAATATCTTAATAAATTAATTAATTTTTTTAAATAAAATTAATTTGTACATGATATGTGAAGTGCTTTGAATTAAGTACTAAATATTTTAATATAACATCGGTACTAATTACGGCTTAAAATATTAAGCTAAACATGATTTTTTTAAGACGAAAATTACATAAATATTATTCGTGTGTACATAATAATAATAATATTAAAATTCATTATTTGTATAAATCTTTAATTTAATGATTAAAAAAAAATATTATTATTATTTTGAAAGTAGAGTTTTCTCAATCAAGGTAATCCCATTTAAAATTGACGAATTGAATGAATATTTTAAGTTTATAGGTACAATAGTTGTAAGGAATGGAGTGTTCAAATAGATGATTATTTAATTACCTATCCGTACAATCTATTAGGACGTTATTGAGAAATCCGCAATAAAGGAACTGAACACTTTTTATTACGGCACCACCAATTTAAAATTGATTACAAATTTATTTTACAATTTTACCATATATTAAAACATAGTATAGGAACTATGGTAATTGCATTAATAGAAAAATTTATAAAAAAATTTCAATGAATACACTTGTAATTTTTAATTTACAAAAGTTCAAATATTTAAAAAAAATATAAGCTAGAATTGCATCCTTTTAAAAAGCTAGAATTGCAAAAATCTTATTTCGAGTTACAGATTAGATGTCCGAATAATTACATTTATTTCAAAGGAAGATTGCAGTCTAGGCGCACATTGAGCTGCGTCACGCAGATAACTGGCAGGTTGAACAATATGAGCAGATATTCACGAGATATATCGAGTTATTTCTTTTTTTCTAATTACCTATAAGATTACCTAGCTACAAGGTCAAAATCAAAAAGGAATAAGATTCAGGAATTTACACATTGACTGTCCATGATGTTTAGAAAAATAAAATAGTCAGTGCCAAAAATATAACTGATTATACTAGAATCATAAAATCGGCAAATTTAATTTCAAATTACACACCAGTTGTCCTTCACTTGTTATCGAATGTACGTAATCAATGCAGCTGTGCACAGTTGAAACTTTGGGCAGTAGGGACCGCGTTGTGAAACAATATACGTCGATCTATTTACTTATATTGCTTAAAACAATGTCCTGTCAATGCAACGTCACCCATGTAAGTGCTCCTGGCCTAAAAATTGTGAATATTTTACAGGCATGATGATTGTAACATTATAATTAACACATATTTAATGAAAACCCCACATTCAAAAAGTTACAAACAAAGTCCGAGTAGGAATAACTAAAATATAGATTTTGATGTTCGTGACTATTTTACAATATGTTCCATTTTTACAAACTAAACTGGCCATTTAAAATATAGTTTCACTGACATACAAGATATTCTATAAGAAAATTCTAAAAAACCAGAAACCAAAATTATATAAGAAAGAAAAACTTCGTGAGGAACTGTTTTCGTGACTGTTTTCGGTCCTTAATCGTTTACAGCTCGAAAACACATCAATTTTTGTGAAAAATTACAAGTTTAACAGTGTTTATTTCTGTCCATTTTACATAAAAAAAATTTTTTAATGATTGTACACCTATTTGTCTATTAAAAAAGGGGGACAAACAACATCTGGATCCCTACAATTGCAGGTATCCTTAACACAATTCCATTGATAGATACGGTGTTTGATTTATGCATACTTCAGTACCTTCTGATCCTGCTCTAATGCAGAACTTCCATGATTACTTGATAAATTATATTTTAAAATAAAATATATTTTAGCTATAATAATTATAATATTTGTAATTATGATGATTAGTATTTAATTATGTAATCTTGTTAACAAAAATTTTCAATTTTGTTTTTAAAGCTATATTAATATACCCAGCCATATATATATAAAGCTTTTAAATATAATATAAATAAGCCAATACGTTTTATGGATTAAAGTATTTTGTCGTGGTATTACATATTTTAATTTATTGATATTCACTTTTATACATAAAGGTACGTATTTTTATTCTATAAAAACTTTCATCTATATAAACTTAAAATTTCTTTATAGAATTTAATCAAAATAATTCATTGAATTTAATTGTGTGCTCTTCTTAGTCGAGTTCACGACACCCGAACGTTATGAACAATATCTTATAGTTAATTATCTATAATATTCCTTAATTAGATAGATGATAGGCGTTTACCTTCGAACGATTATATCTTTGGACAAAAGGTAACCATATTCGGTAGTCCATTACTTTCCCTGACAAGTGAAGTCAGATTGCATATTTTTTAGTTTTTTACTCTCTTTCACTACTAGTTAAGATGGTATGTTAATCCTGGCGTTATCGTATCGAACGATTTATCCTTAATTCAATAAATGTGGTATTTTGTAGTCATATTACCTATGCCACGAAGCTTTTGGTTAAAATCGGATTAGCGGGTGTCCGATTTTAACTGAATTCAAATGTATTTCAGGTTTTTTACGTTTTATCTAAAATGACTCGGATGGTTTTCTTCAAACTTAATATGATGACGGAACATTTTATGCACTACAATTTTTATATGAAATACTTCTCTGAGAAAATTCTAATAAAGGAGAAAAATTAAAAATTCTATTAAACCAATAATATTTTGTTACACGCATAACACTGTAAACCTACATGCTAAGTATATACTGGTAAAAGAAAGTTCTATGATGCGTTGCAACAGATATTTTTGGCTGTTTCCTTCTTTGCTACCAATATTATGCAAATAAACTCAATTTGAAAAAATTCGACAAAAAAAATTATAGTTAATAATAGCATTTTTGGTTATTTTCATACTCGATATAGGTGCTTAATATGTTAGAGTATATTGGTTTTAGTCTAAAGTTTGTAACGCTCGGAAATATTGGCCGCACAAACAAAATTTCTGTAAAAGTGTTCATAAAACCAACTAATAAGCCCATTTCCAGTTGGTCGTCGGCCCGTCATGACGTTAACTCAAAAACAGGACGACATAGCGAGATGAAATTTTAGTCAAACATAAAAAGTGAGTTTAAGTTCGTGAATGAGCAAAATCGGTTCATTGGATCCTTGATCCAACTTTTAAACTATAAAGAAGAAAAGTTCAAATACAAAAAATGTTTATTTTTTTGTAACAAACAACTTTTGTTTGAAACATTTTTTATTTCTGATATTTATAATTATATGGTCTAGTAAATGATCTCATATATTATTTTTATTTTTGGTGCTAAATAGAAAATTTTAAAGTATTTCGAAATACAAAATAAAAATGCTTAACAATAATTTAGCTATTACAAGTAAAATAGCTTTTTTATGGTTTATAACGTTCAAAATTTATAAAGTTTTGCTATATAGCAAAACATATTCACTATTTACTTAAAGAAATTTCATTAATAGTTCGAAGTTAAAATTATGTTTGTTCCATGGTACATTTGGAAAAAAAATTTAACAAAATACCATCGCATTAAAAGCCGATGACAATTTTACAAAAATACAACATCATTATTACTACTGTATATTAAGAAGTTCAGAAGTACTCTCCAATACACACTTAGCAGCATAGTTTCAAACGACAGATTTTGATATGGTAGAATTAATTCAGGTAGTTTTGAACTATTTATGGTGATAATAGATTAATTGAAACGAAAATTATGAGCAATTATTGTTTTTATTTGCATTATGGTGGGAGCGCAGATAAGTGATTTAAAAACATCAATTTGTATCCGAATAGATAGTGCACGACGCTTCCACCAGTATTATATAGTAATAATTAACCAAATTCGACAACATGTAGAATATAAAACTAATATAATTTAAATCTAAAAAACAGAGTTTTTAGACTTCTTGTTATATGTAGACTTTTAAAAATTTTGTAAATTCCACATCTTAGTAACAGTATTTCGTAGAATAAACAAATTATTCATTCAAAAAGCAATATTCTTTTACTGAATTAAGCTCAAAAATATATATTTAATCGAAAAATGAAAATAAAGATAATTTATGAAATTTTTCTATTTCAATAAAAACGATTTACTTAGTATATTTAAAGTATAATTTTTTAACTTGCAAGCGAGATTTGCTAAATCGGTCCCGTAACAACAACATCCCACTGATAAGCAAATGATACTTATATTATATCGTTATTATTTGTCTACCCAGAGGCTACATCAATTCACAAAACCTCAGCTTATAATTTGTTTATGTATAAAAATATATTCGAAAAAAATTTTTTTTTATATAAATAAAATATTTTTAATTAAAATTTTTTTGTAAAAATTTATATCAATAAATTTCAATACTTATCGATTATTGAATGTATTAGATATATTTGTTTGTCTTTTTGTTGTATCTATTGTCAAACTAAATTTTAGATTTAATAAACAATTAAAAAATACAAAAATTACCTATGGAAAAATACACTTGTTGAATTATTTTGTCAATAAAAAAAAAAACTTTTTTTTTTTTATCATATAATTTTCCATACATATAATCAAACAATAAAATTCTCGATTAAACAACACACATATAAATGATTCACACGTGGAATGAAATTATTAAATATATAGTAAAATGGAAAAAAGGCAAATATTGAATTTTCCGGTATTTTTCATTACCATTTAATGTTTATGTCCATATTTTCTACTTTTATCTTTTTATATTATCATAATTTTTTTTTCCTTTTTTTTATGACTTTTATCAATATGCATTCAATAGTAAAACTACGCTTCAATTAATTATTAATTATAGTAATTTTTATAAAATGGGTTCAAGTACATGAACCAATATATTGATTGCTATTTATTATTTTCCTATCAATTTAATAATTTTTCAAAACAGCACACTACTTATCAATCAAAGCAAACAATAATAAAGAGAAGAATAAAATTTTTGTTTCAATTTAAATTGATATAATATATGCTTAAAAAACGCAATTTTTTTAGCTTATAATTAATAAAATTAAATATTTTTTTTGAAAATGCACTTATTTGGCAAAATATTGAAAATTATAACAAAAACCGTAAATTAAATTTTAGATTGCACAAGAAACAGATTTTTTTTTTTTTAAATAATAAACAATTAATAAACAAATTCCCACACCTTCTTTTTAATAAAATTTCTAAGCAACTTGTTTTGTCCCATGGCAAAAATATCCGTCGGATATCTGATTGTGTGAAAATATTATTGCCGTCGCGTTAAGGTATATAAAACGAATATATGTATATTTTTTTATAATAAATTTTTTATTCATTTTTTATTTAAATATTTCATAATTAATGGTTGAAAAATCTGTATGGGTTAATACCGTTATGTCAATAGTGTTTTATGCTGTTACTATGTTAACTTTATTATAAATATTAATAGATAGGCTAATAATATATTGACGGGACATTATGGTAACTGTGATATCGTTAAAATAATTTACCCTGTCGAATAAAGTCATGAATTTTCCATATACACAAATCGAAATTTTAAAAACTAAATTTATGTTAAGATTAAAATAAAAAATAAAAACTTACCATTAAAAATATATGAAATGAATTCGAATTGAAGTAATATTTGGAACACCCACAATTAAAATCACTTAATTCACACCATTTAAATTCCAAAAAAAAAAATATTTCACTATGGAAAATTCATTTATCCCAATGTTTCTTTATAATGTAGGTACTACACTTTGTTAAAAGTATCCGTTAAGGAAATAAATTAGATAAAGTAAATATAAATAAAAAATAAATAACTAAAAATCACTTAAGTGTGTTAAGCGTCGCGACGCCAACAATTTGACAATAAATAAATAAATAATCAAAAAATAATAATATAAGTAAGTGATATTAAAGTATTTTCCTAGTACTGAACACACTAAATCCTATGTACAAATACCCGTTTAGTCCTAATAATCCAACAGAAGTATTTAAAAGAATTATCTGTACTTATGAGACTCGAGGAGTACTATTGCAATAACACCGGTTAGTATGTGCGCCCATAACTATATTAAATGTTTATGTATGTATGTATGTAAGTATTTAGTCGGATCGTCAGATAGAGACTCGTCGGACAGTCGGGCGGTCGGTCGCTCGTTTGGACGGTACACAACACTACCACAAATGTAATACACCTCTAGTGTTCAAATCATGTACTACGATTCTCTATATCAAGACCAATTTTAAAACTTCAAGTGTTTTTACTTCAAAAAATTTTCGAAAACAATATATATATATATATATAAACTCACATACACGTCAAATGTGAAAATCAGCTTGTTCTATTCGAACCGGTGTCCGTGTGGCGGTTTGTGTTTTGAATAACAAAGTTCAAAACGACTATGCTACTGTTTCAAAAGTTAGTTCGTATAACTGTATAAAATATCATACCACTGTTAACTGTCTTTAGTAGTAAGTTGAACTCTATATATCATTGGACATTTAGATTGTAAAAGCTCTTCCCATTTTTAACAACTATATTATAAACATAATGCCCCTTTATAGCATACAGTAAATTTACTATGTTTTATTTTATATATACATACACGAATTGTATTTTATCGGGTATATTCGGTTAAACTCGTTTTAATAGTCTTAACAAAATATTTTAAAATTTCTTATTTTTTAAATTACTAAATATTATAGTAAAATTTTTTACAAAAATTTGTTATTAATAATAATTAATATAGATAAAAATTCTATTTCTACTAATTTTAGAACCAAAAATAACTTTGTTATGATTTTTTTAAACAGTTTAATTTTTCACTCGATTTTTTTAAAAATGTTTATTTATATTAAGTATGTGAATTAAAAAAATACACAGAACAAATTTTTCATTAGTTATTCATAAAACTTAAAAGTCTATCTTTTTTAATTTTTAAATTATGAATGAAATTTACATTTATAACATGTTAGATAAAAATCAATGTCAATTTAATGATTATAATTATAGTAATAAAATAAGCTTTTAGTTAAAAACCACAAAGAATATGGATTTAATATTTAAGCTATAGATTAAAAATGACTTAACAGTAGCTTTAAGAGTGTAGTCACCACCATTTGAATAAGTGACACATGAATATGAACTCGATATATTAAAATCTTAATATTGTTTTTCATTTATAAATTTATATATCGATATAAAATAAGCACCTCCCATTAAAATATACACTCAAATATCACACTACAAACAAGTCAACTATAACCACATGTATATACAGATATATTTACTATATCACGCATGCGTTCTATAAATACTAATAATATAATCAATTTCCTCTTTATCTAACTTGTATATAATTCTGTCACAAAACAAGTACAAGTTGTTCTCGTTTACTAACAAAACTAAACCAAAATAAAATTTAAAAAAAAAAATTAAACTAACGCTACTCACATTTGAATGGGAAACCTCAATGTTTTGTGTACAATTATTGTTTCGAACTCTTATTCTGAACTGAGTCGGAGTTGTTACACGCTTGACTGATTAATTACATAAATATGAAATTTAAATGTATTTGTGAACACTTTTTGATATGGGAGGAGTCTATGATTATTATTCAAAGAAAATAACAATTTTAAAACAATTGTACAATTTTGTCTAATGTAGTCATTTCAAATATGATTGCTTTTTATCTTTGATACCCTGTGTAAACTATGCATTGACCTTTGCATTAACTCCCTTGTCCTTGGATTTTTATAATAATAAAGCTTTCAATCCAAATCCAATTATTATTTGTTTGTGTCAGTAGTGGTTCTTCGTTTATTAATTCCATTTGATAAATAGTCCAAATGAGTTTTAAATATGCTCTTGCCAAGTAGTATCAAAGATGATTTTTCGGTGAACTGAAATCTACTTAATAAATGACTATTTGCTTAAACCCTCCTTACATTAAGCAATTTTGTAGTAATGAGTATGGATTTAAGGGAGTTTACTAAACATACGAGCTTTTATAATAAATGACCCAATACTAAATAATTGAATAAAATTAAAATTTGAACCACTTCTTATCTAATACAAACAAATTATCCAAGAAAGGCAAATCCGAGAAAATTCTATTGATGACAATATGAATCTCGAAAAATATTATTTGGATGCCAATGATATCATAAAAGGATAATTTCGATAAAAATATGATATAAAAAACTGAAATTACAATTTTCCCATCGCCTCCACCATATAAATTTGAATAAATGTATTTTGGTTTTCGAAACAGAAGCGAAAAGTTCTTAACCATGAGTGTAAGAGCTGAAATCATTTAGGCTATAATAATACAATGAAATAAAAAATGCAATTTTCAACACATGGTTGAATATTCTTATAATATTTTATGATTGACAGTTGAATCATGGATCCATTGAACCCAATGAACCGATTTGGCTCATTCACGAACATAAATTCATGTTTTATGTATAAAACACATCGCTAAAATTCCAGCGCGCTATTTCTTTTTGATGTTTACTTAACATGATGAAGACACACGAATGGAAGGTCTAAATAAGTGATTCTATGAACTATAAAATTTTGATTGCCGCTCGCTCGTTGCTAATTTGGTGATGGCTTTCACAAAGATACTTGTGAAATTCAAAATTTTAAGAAATCATGTACCAACTTAATTAGAGCTTTAGTTTAAAAACTTTTATAATTTAATTTCTTTTTTTTCTTTTCTTTTTAATGTATTCGTACTAAAAATACAAAATCAACAATTTCTTAAATCAATTGGATCAAAAATTATAAGTCAGCAGAACAATTTAAGTAGTCTTGTAGTAAATTTGTTTGTTTCTTTATTTATGATATATGAACAATAATTTTCTACACAGAAGGAAAGAAGGAAACGAGAAAAATCACATATATAATGTGTGTTTCGTCTAACACATGTTATAAAACAAAGATAATTATATATAATTCAGCTATTTTTACTGAAAATTCAAACAGTAAGATATGCTTTAGTATTCATAACTCCGCCTACAACATAGGCGGTTACATATTACAGGAGCAATATGGCGTCGAGCATAGTATATAGCGTCACAAGCATTGTGTATATAGCCGATGTGAGACATTTGTTAAATATTTTTCTATTGAAAAGAGCGTCGTGGCGTTCAAACATTTCTATATGTCTGTACGCATATATAAAACGACGTCTCTTTGCATACCTGAAAACAACGCGACGGTAAATGAATTTTCCGTCGCTACAAGAATGGTGAAAAATGTGTTTTAACTTTCAATGTGATATTAAGTGTTTATTAAAGTGCTGTATATTGTGCAATAATTACATTTTATTTTATAGAAGTTTAAAAATTTATTGAAAACTATTGAAATTTTGTAAGCGTTTTGAGTAAATAAAAATTTTTGTTTGAATTGTTTTTCTGATTTTCTATTTACCTTAAACCTATTTTAAGATTTACTGTGTAAGACGAATTTGTTTATTGATTAAAGAACAATTTCTATAATATTTATCCATTTTTTAGAAATTTATTGAGATTTGATTTTTCATTTAACGACTTCAAAACAAATTTGATATGTGGGTATAAAAAAAAAGGCAAAATATGACATTTTTTATTCCCAATTTTAGGTCCAAATACTATGTATTACTTTATTTGCATTACATGAGTTATAAGTTAATGGTTCGAAAACAAGTGAAAATAACAACTTATAGCGGTGCTTATTTAGATACTCAATATCAGGTTTCTTGCGTTACAATCTTAAACTTATATTAATAATTACTATATAAATTAAAATTAATATAGGAACTGTGATATATACTATATATAGCGAATATAAAAAAAATTTTCCCATTACATACGGTCCCATATATTTCAATTTGAAGCTATTATTAAGTTTATTGAATGTTACTGTTGAAGTATGTATTAAAATAAATCTCGGTATTAGCCTCGATTTTATTGATCAAAAAATTTGTTTTCATTTTATAATCGTAATAATTCTCCGAGAAGATAATACTCGTTGCAAATTTGGTGACGGTCTGCGCGAAGCAACTTTTGTAAGTGAAATTCTTAAGAAGTAATTCAACAACATTGACACACGAACAGGACAACGCCGATAAAAAATGGTTCAAATTAACGTACTTTCGACCATGCATCAATACAATAACAAAAGAATTTGGAGAGCATAGTTTGAAAATATCTCCCATCAGCAGATCCAAATTGAAACACCTACATGGACAAAATAAACAATGAATAATTGGGAATTTATTGCATTGGGTGTAAAAGTTGCTGGAATTAATTTTGGAGTTTTTAAACTACCAAAATCACGAAGTCCAATACTTGAATATCATGGGTCGAGGATTAAAAATGTAATCAAAGCTGATTGGTTGACGTAGCAATTTTATAGACACTTGGAAAGTATAAATTGCCCACATACGAAAATACCTTGGTGCCTACTGTCATCAAATTACCAACGAGTATCATCTCCACGATCGAAATATGTATTTATAAAATACACAAAAACTTTGATCTAGAAAATTAGATCATAAAATCGAAGTTTATTCGTAAAATTGTAGAACACGCTTTGGTAATATTCATATTAGCTACTATAAAGAAACTAGAAAGAATGAAATCCATTCCAACGACTCGAAAATTTCTAATCTCTTGTTTTTCATCTTTAGAAATTGCAAATATATAAAATTTCAATAAAAATAAAAGTTAGAAAATTAATTATTAGGGATGAATGCGATCTAGCATAGATAAAGAAAATTATATAGTGCTTCAAAAATAATTTTATGGATCGTTTTTACAAGTAAAAGAAAAGATAATATTATATTAACTATTACTTTTAACCGGAGCTTTGGGCGGCATTAAACCTGAATCCAACACTGAGAATTAGAGTCAGTTGAAGGAGTAAGTATACTACGAAATTTTTAATGAATTTTAATCATTAATATTTATATTCAATTCTAACCAGCTTAAAAAATTTAAAAAAAATTACAAATAATTAAAATTGGCTAAAGATTTTGCACAATATGCTATGTGATTTTGCTTTAATAACTGTAAATAAACAAAAAAAATTTCTATTTCGTACATCCTTTCCTTTTATATTAATAAATTTATGCATCATGTCATCTTACACTTACATTAAAAAATGATCAATCCCTTAATTGAAATATCCCACGGCCATTAAATTTTGGTCAAAATCGGTCAGTTGTATATCATGGAACCTTAACAATATTTGAAAGCTCAAAAACAAACAAAAATTTTTTAACAAACAACTTTTGTTTGAAATATTTTTCCATAAATTGTAAAGATTTCCAGTACAGTTTTTTAACACATTAATATTATAATACATTAATATGAGCAAATTTTTTGATCAGAAATGTCTTTGCGGGACTTTAAACGGCTTGTTTGGTGTTTTGAATTGAAATTTTTCAGGAATATTAATTTCAGGATTAAATTTGAGAATAAAAATTAACAACTTTGACAATAGACGTTCTACTTTCACCTCTTCTAACAAATATAGAAGCATAAATACTTCTAAATCATTTAGTAATTTCTTAATATTTTGTTCAAACACTGCTGTCCAATTTGTACATCTTAATATTCTTTTTAGCTTTTGATCACTCAGTTTAAAATCTAAACCCTCTGTTATAAAGATTATTATTTGTATTGAAAGACAATAAAATATTTAGCGAATGGTAAATAGGTTTTTGGCAAATAATTAGTAGGTAAATGTATTACGAGTACCACATAACAACTGCTACCATTTTCTAAACATGTAACTTCCAATTCTGATACTTAAGTAAAAACTTAATCGATTAATAAAAATGTGAAGCTTGATTTGATATGGTAACACGTGATAGAAGATAAAATAGATATTAACTTTTAAAAATGGGAAATAAAACATGAAAAGCAAATAGTCTATAAATTCATATTAAGGCAAATATTATTGTCTGTTTTTAGTGCTTTATGTATATATTCCAAAATAAAAAATTCCAAGAAACAATTCTTTTGATAACTAATCAAATATAAAAATGATTTACAACATAAATGACATATCTTTCAAAAATATATGATATTTATACTATATGATTCTAATAATAAATGGGCCTTAAAAGGTAAAAATGTTATATAATAAGATGTGTTGATGCTATTGCAGCCTTAAAAATTACTATTAAAATAAAATTTGTATACAAGCATCCCCGCAAGATTTTAATGTACGAGTATCATTCCCAATTTTATGGTATAAGTTAAGTTCAAAATTATATATACAATTTTGAAAATATACAAAAGTATTTCTTTAAGCTTTCAATTTTAAAATATATAAACAGAAATAGAAAGCCAAATATTTTATAATATTTTCGAAAGCTATCAACAGATTTAAAAAAAAAAAACTAAATTAAAATCAACAACAAATCGAAAAAAATAAATTTTCCATTGATTTTCGAATAGTTTTTTTAGAAATTTAGCACTATTGAATTGTAATTCAGTTTCAAGAATTTTGTTTGTTTGTTTTTCGAAACGTTAATTTCATTTAATTTACCCTGGCATCAGCCCGTAATCAAATGTTGCAAGATAGATTTGAAACACTATATGATATTTGAATGAGCTGAAATTGAGCATAAATACGTAAATTGGATGACAATATAATATCATGATATAATATAATGCAAAAATTAAATGGTAACGTAGTAAAACTTAATTATTATTCATTTCATTGCGCTTCCGCCATATTTTTAGTAAATATTGATGTTTATAAGTTTTATTTTTATAATTCTGTAGCCGGTTTATTTTCTAGTACCATAAAATCCTAAATTATTATCATATAAAAAAATATTAACCGCATTTTGAAATATTTTTTTTAAATTAAATAACTTGCTATATACTAAGACCAGTTTTCTGATATTGGAGCGTCAGAAACAATAAATTTCCATCCAAAGTATCTACCAATATATTTTCAATCGAACGCTTAGATGATTTCAATTCATTTCATATTTCCAGTTTTTATATATTTATGTTTTCAGTTGAAAATTTTACAAATTTACACAATACATGAATATATATATATATACAGCGAAATCGTCGAAATTGCTAAAATAAAATAAAAATGCTTGAATTTTATACCTACTTGTTTACAAAAATACCCTGATTGCAATGTTGTGTTAAATTGTTTATCAGAATTAATTTTGTTTATCTAAAACATTCATTTTATACTAAAAAACACACTAGACAAAATTAGAATGTTTAATAATTTTAAGCTATCCCGTGGAAGACTTGTCGAGTTTTTTGTATATTTGAGTAGTTAATGTTCAACAATTGTCTTGCTTCAATGTCAGCATGCCCGACTGTGTCGTATAGTGTTGTGTTAATTATGTTTCATGTGTAATTTATGTTTGAAAAAACACACATTTCTTACAGGTAAAATTAAAATTACTACTAAACCCTCCTAATAATTACACGACATACTTCAAATTAGTTTTTGATTCGCCCCTTTTTACTAAAATCTATTAGTTCAATTAGACAGTTATAAAAAAATCATTATCTTGACAAGTCACAGGATCATGCTGTGTGATCTCAGTAATAAATTGCTAAAAAAAAACTAACGAAAATCGTTTTTTAATTAGTTTGCAAATTTGTATTCTTTACACTCCATATGTAACAATTTCATTGAGTATGGTGTATAGATTTTTAAGCCATATGGTCACATAAAAAATAAATAAAATTAAAAATCATTTATATATGATTGATATTTTATCATATATTTATGAAAATTTAGTCTATTTTTTATTAATTGTTTTTTTATTTTTTTTCAATTCAATATATTCAATTGAATTTTGAATGAAATCGTATTTAAAAAAATTCAGAATATTAATGCAAAATAATGCAAATATGAAGCACTAAAAAATTGGTTCTCATCCACGAAATTTCTTTAAATAACAGATTTTGTTTTCGAAATATTTTCTACAGCCTCAAATTGTAGATATTTTACTTACATGTGTTCGATTGTTTAGTATTAACATTTTATCAACCTGGTCCTACAAAACACACAAGCAAGTAAAAAAATATTTTCCAAGAATATGAATTTAAATTATCTGATAAATTGCTTATTCCTCAGTTAACGTTTATCAAATTATTTTACAATACCAGGTTTAATGTTTAAGTAACACATGGACTGAAAAGTCCCGGGCCTAACAAAGAAAACACAGTTTTTTGGTTCAAAATTAGCTTTATTCATCAACGTAATCTCCATCAAGAGCAACGCAATCATTCCAGTCCACTGCGTTCTGCATCATCGGTGTCTCTACGACCACGTTTGAAGTCAGCAAACCAATGTTTTATTGTTGTTTCTGATGGAGCGGAGTCCCCATAACACTTTTCAAACCATTGCTTCGCTTGAACGGTATTTTTTCCCATCAAGAAGCACTGTAAAATTAAAACACGAAATTATTTTTGATCCATTGTTTTGGAAATAACAAAAGTAGCGTCATAATAACTCACAAACTAATGAATAGAATATCTTGAAATTTTAACAGCTGTCTTTTGAAGGTTAGTATTAACTGGAAAAAAGGTGACTGCAATAAAACTAGCACCATGTATGTGTTAGGCCCGGGACTTTTCAGTCCATGTATTTGATATACAAAATGCACTATTTTGGTCGAAATCTTCAACCTCTAATATTTTGAATCGACTTACCGTTATTTGGATCCAAATAAGCCATAGATTTATCTAAGACCTAACGTAATACTGAATACCAAAGCCGCTATCCCATTTTAAAATACCATAGCATTGTTTACAATTTTCAACAGCCATTTGCAGAAAGTGTGTATCATAATTTATTTTGTTTTTCGAAATCAGTAAATAAATCTTGTTTTACAAACTTCATTATGATTAAATTGAATATAAAATTTGAATTTGTTTAAATACTAAATTTTGACTTCAGCGCGATAGAATGTTCTAGAAATTTGAAGCCACTTTTAATGTATTACTTAACTGCCCAATACGTAAATATCAATATTAGAAGATTGAGTAGTTTTATATTTGAGAACCCTAGATCATAAATAATATAACACAAGCTTTGATGGATGGCTCTGCAAAATAATTAATCAATTTTCAATTAATTTTCATATTTTATTTACATATCTAACGTCTAAAATAACTACGACGAAAAAAGTGACTATATAAAATAAAAGTAACTAAAATTTCTATTGAATGAAAAATTGTTTTTTTTTTTCTTTTCCTTAATAGAAAATAAAAATAAATAAATAATAAAAAAGAAAATTGAATGTTAAATGAAGCGTTTTATACTATACACAGAGAAAAAAAAACACATAGCTATACAATGAGAAATATTTATGAAAAATAAAGATAAATTTTCAAATTTAAAAACAATGACATGTCAATAATCTCGAATACAAAAAAATAAAAATATCATCTATTAAAATTATTTTTCAGAAAACATTTCGCTGTTTCTATGAAATTTGGTGAGGTGAATAGACAGTGACATATTTATACAAAATAATATGAGTTTAATAAAGACGTATATTGTTGATGTTGAAGAATTTATACAGATGGTTAAAGACAAAATTTATATATACTATATATACATAGTTATTATCTATACATAAATATATTGAAACTTATACATGAAGACATATAAATATACATATAAAATACACATCTCTCTACATATTTACATTTGCTCATTCGTGAACATTTTCTATGGACACCACATGAACGCTTGTAAGAGTCAAATCAATCGATCAAACTTTGCATTTAAAAGAAAAAAGATAAGATCGCTTATTACAAAAACTAAGTATCGTTGACGGAATTAGAAGTTATAAGAAAGGTCTCGAGAAACTTAAAAACAAAGACCGATAAAGATATATACACCTCAATCATTACACCTTTTACACTTGAAAAACGTTTGGAAAGACCGTTTGAATATCAGTGTCATTTAATTGGGTATAAATTGTAGAATCAATCTAACATGGAAGTTCCCTGCCCTTACTCAAGCGCCTATCGTGGATAATCAAACACATAAACGTTGTAACATCGCTGAGAATTGTTTTACTTACAATTGTGACATTGAATATGCATTTTTATTGGATAAAGAAATGAACCCTTTATAGGATTTTGATAAATTATTGAAAGTCTAAAGGGAAATTTTCAAAATCCATGTTTTTAACGGAGGTTAAATAGAAACAACTTCATTAATACAATCAACTCTTTGTCATTTTGACTAATACTACGTTGATTAGTACTTCTTATTATTAAATACTTAAATTTCAATACAATGGGGACTAAAATTTATTAAAAATCAGCCATCAGGTTAATTACCAATTCTGTTTAGTTAAGATGCATTAAAGTGTTTGTAATCAATTGAACTGATTACTAACATTTGAACGAATTACACCACACATTTAAAATTATTATAGACAACGTAACAAAAATCAAATATGACAAACTAAAAACGTTCAGTGGAATTTATTTATTTCTTTTTCTGAATTTCAATACAAACAGTTTATACATATCGCATATAATATATTCGTCGTATACATGAACATATTTCTAGTATAAACACAGTCGATATTCAGTTATAAAAGTGTTGTGTCTATATGTTGTGAAACGAGATGAATTCATTCCATTCAAAAAGTTGGTGGGTGGATCAACGAACGCATTGCCTCCGTATGCTATGTAATAATATACATAGAAGTATCATTTATCTTCACCACACAACAATAGGCTGTCAATGTTTTTAAAAACAATCGGAGAGAGAATTCTCTATACATGTTCTTTGTCAGAGACTGAAATTATATAGAGCTAATATCAAACAAAATGAACAGATATATTATTAATAGAAGAACTAAAATTATCATAACAGAAAAAAATTTAGTGCTGATTAGTCTAAAAGACAATGTATCGCATTGTATTCTGTTAATAACGAGGAAGCACAAAAGTGAGGCACTAAATTAAATATAAGTAAAATTTTTGCATGATTTTTTTAAACTATAAAATTCCTACATATCAAATCATTGAATATGAAATATTATGAGTTGTTATTTTTATAGAACATGTTCCTAAGTAATGAATAAAAATTTAAAAAAAAGAACCGGCTTCCATAAAATGAACTAAAAAGTAAAAATAATTTAAAATTTTGCCTTGTGACTGACCAATTATCTTTCTCAGTGAACACCAATCAATCATTTTTTTAAGGATAAATGGGCAAGAAATTTGGTCACAAGGAAAAATTTAAAATTATTTTTATCTCTTTAGATCATTTTTTGAAGGTGGTTCATTTTCTAATATTTTTATTATTTAGTTTCGAGTGTAGTATGCAACTACGAAAAATTTGTCATTTAGACTCAGGGACATCAGATTAGGGCCATTCAAATGAGACCACACGGAAAGCTTTCAAATAAAAAATAATCATCAAAATCGTCAATACAAAATCAAAAGTTATGAAAACATTAATAGAAAATTTTTTTTTTTTGTTAAATGATGGTGAACAAATAAAGTCGTACTGAGAACATCTTCTTTTTTTTGAAGTCGGTTAAAAAAAGTTTATTCATTGAATACTCCATAAAATGGCATTATTAATAAATCAATTTTAACATATTTACGTTGAAAGAAAGAACCTGTATTGAGTAACACACACAGCCATCTTTAGAAAAGTGCCATTATTTTAAATAAATATTCGCTAAACATTGTTTTAAGGAATTTTTAGTAGTTATAAGAATGTCTTCAACTAATGCGAAACTTGCAACTTTTTTTACATTTGTAAAGAATTTTTGTAAAGACTTGAGCTCATCAATACAAAGAATAAAAGATTACTTTTATTTCAAAGACAAACATAGGAATTATTTCTTTAATGATACGGCGCTTAAAACGCCGTTGTAGGTGAATTTCGATATTCAGATTTCCGTTTATTAATTTATTTTTAAAATAAATATGCAGGGGCACAGCATTTGATGAATTTACTATATACATCAAACCAACGTAAATAAACTGGATATTTACCAGTAATATAATACTATAGCAGTGCTATGTATAATGTCTGGCTAGCCCTCAGTATGTGAATATTACATGTATGTTTTTTTTTACTCCCTCTACTCCCGTACTCATGTATGTAACTATCCTGTTTTTCTCATCTATTTTCCGCCCCATCAAATCATTATTATATTGTTAGATTATTATGTACTATTATGATAAAAGAAAAAAAATTTATACTTTTTATTGAATAAAATTTTTTATTTCAAAATTGTTCTTATTGAGAATTCTAACAGCCTAATATTTTATTCTACAATGCAAAAATACTAGATCTTTTCGTACAAACTACAACTGAAACATTAATATAAAATACCTTCACCAGAGAAATATTATATATTCAATACTGAAATTCATTAAAGTAATAATTCCTATGTTTGTCTTTGAAATAAAAGTAATCTTTTATTCTTTGTATTGATGGGCTCAAGTCTTTACGAAAATTCTTTACAAATGTAAAATAAAAACAGATTTATTTGCAACAACTGTTGAGAACATAGTCTGATTTTTAAGCGAAAGGATCAGTCTAAGAGTTCATCTATTTTTCATGGAACCGATAACTTAACAAATGAATATAACAACCAAAAGATTTATTTGATTAAAAAACTTATATTTGTGCATGAATAACTTATCACATGATATAAAGTATCAAGCCCAAGTAAAATGTATTAAAATTATTTTTGTGTCTATCACCTAAGTTTTATTGTATATAAAATTGTATAAAGTGTTATTTGTAGCAAAATAAAAAAAGAAGAATATTTTTGAGCTCAGAAAGCCAACTGAAGGATTTTTCAAATTTGCGAACTTTCAAATTTGCGAAGGTTCTTTTAGAAAAACTATAAAAATTATAGCCTTTTATTATTCCTGTTCATATTTGAGTTATTGTGAGGAAGCACCGAAAGGTGGGCATGCAATCACTAGAAAATTAGATTGTTACATGGTTGCCTTGTATATTTTTAAGCGTTACAAGCTAAAAGAAATAATACACTCTCTTATATTATTAAAGAAAATATATATACCCTCTTAAATAATTTTGAAACAATTCAAACAAATTAAATTTATTTCTCAAAATATCATGCTTGTTCCAAGAAAAACACTATTAAAAATGATTTTTAACATATTTGTTTTCTTGAAAATTAATAACAATTCATTTGTAATTATGAGTTGAAAACAATTGATAACCAAATATGATCAAAAATTTAATACCTTACTATGATAATAATAATCGTTAAGTTTTCTGAAATTATCTAATTTTTCTTAATTAGTTTTTCGTAAGAGCCTTTTACAATGTATCAGAAAATTTAAAAAAATATAAACGGGATATGTACAGTTTTGTAGTTAAAGCACGACATGGAAAACAGGGATTCATTTTTATATAAATGAATTAGCTGAAACAGAACAAACTTAGTTACTTGCATTTTTTTTTCTAGATTGGAAAATAATAAATAATCATGAAGATTTTTCCATTAGTTTTTTCTACTTGTTTTTTTTTTTTTTTGCCTACAATGATTATAAATAATATTTTTTCTGCTACTAATCTGTTACTTATAGAGAATATCACGATTATTTTCATAAAAATCCAAACAAACCAAAAGGATTTGTATTTACCTCTTTTAGTTTGCGATAATTTAAGATAGATATAATTTAATTTATATAAGTAATTCATTTTAAATTAATTGTAAAACAGCAAATATGAATGCAAAATTCGTACAGGGAAATGACAAAGTTTATACGATCAAAGAGACTATAAGAAGACCTAAGAGACTATAAGGCCATGATTTATGCGATTTTATAATTGGTACAAAACAATATTCCACAGATAAATAGAAATATTCTTATTAACAATATAACTAGCTAGCCCACTCTTTTCAGGGTGTTTGTTCCTTACTGAAGAGTAAGGCTCTTTTATTCTAGTCTCGATCGCTCTAGAAACTTTACCAGTATAATCCCCATGCCTAGGGTCAGAGATTTTATAAATACCACATTTTTTTACTGGAAAAGATAGTATCTTTCATATAAAACATTTTATTTTTTAAAGAATTATTATTTTAAAAGGTAACTTTGAAATTATCTTCACTTTCAATAAATAGTTTGATTTTGTAAGCGGTTTTTCCCGCGTATAAAACTGATCTCAATTGTTAAGATACATCTTTAGAGGCGGTTGTGCTGTATAAAAATTTCTTGTTGATAATTTTTGAGGTAGAATATTAATTTAGTATAATAGACCTTTTATACCCATTTTTTTCACCGATCTGTAGAATGATGTCGAGTTCTTTATTGAAGTTTGTATTAGACTTAAGTTCTTCTAATAGTATTGTCATATAAGCTCGAAAAGCTGTCAATTTATAGTTCTGGGGATGTATAGATGTCTGTGCTGGTTTTTTCTTTCGATTTTTTCGATAATACTAAATTCCAGTTTATGGGCTGTGTAGATAAAACAAGGAAATTTATTTTTTCACCATCAATTTCAATGTAAAATTTAATGTTTTGTCTAAGTTCATTTGTGTAGTCTAGAAACTTATATACTTGTAAAGTAGAACCAACCCAAAGAATGAGTATGTCCTCATGTATTTTGAAATATATTTAAGAAGGGGGCAGTTGAAGAAGGTGGTAGAATGCTTCCATATACGCTTCAACAAGACACCTATCGGCGCTTGTATATTTGTAAAGAAACTAACAATTTATGTTAAGTCAATAAAGACAAACTATTTTCAATTTAATTAATTATTATGATACTTGACAAAATCTTCAAAGTTCCAAAATATTATCTATTCGATATTTGTTACTA
This sequence comes from Chrysopa pallens, assembly GCA_020423425.1. Lineage (NCBI taxonomy): Eukaryota > Metazoa > Arthropoda > Insecta > Neuroptera > Chrysopidae > Chrysopa > Chrysopa pallens. The sequence goes on from CM035591.1 coordinate 81,225,606, forward strand.
TTCGATCGATAGTAACAAAAACCAAAATAAAGCGTCTAAAATTTCGTTTGATATTTTCAGGAATATCACTTTTGAAAAACACTCGTAATCCATTTGACGCTTTATACACATAGATTAATAAGACTATAAACGATGCCAAAAATTGGTTGTATATTTCATGTATTTTTGCCAAATTCTATTATAAATGTACCGACATAACAAAAGTGATAAATATTATGTAAATTTATGGACATGAATGTTGTGAAATAATAATATATAATATTGGTTTATGAAGGCTTTTATTCATACCGAAAAAACATATTTTAATATCGATAAGGCCTAATATCCCACTGGTTAGGTTTGGTTTGGTTTGGTATACAACACAATAAATACATTATACATTATATTTTACAATTCGATATCATATTTCATATTTTTACATATATTTTTTGATGTTATTCAAATTTTCCATTTTCCACTTTCATATGTGATTACATGATGTGAAGTTTTGAAACCGTTACTTAAATTTTTGTGAAAGGACCTTGCATATTTTTTATGCTAAATCTACTAAAAATTGAATAAAGTACAACTTTGTGTTTTTTTGAAAAAAAATGTTCACTGGCAAATGAGTTCTTTTGAGATTACCGAGCTTAAAACCGCAATGTTAAAAATAGGAATATATGATTATAGTACTATTTTTTGTGTTTTTTTGATAGCTCGATAATCCGAACGTTCAATTATTGGCACCAGACTATCTACATCTACTTTTCTTTTCTACAAATTTTTTCGATTGATTATTGTTATTATCATTCGATATTGCATGACGATGTCTCAAATATCCAGATTTCCAGAATACATGTTTTATATCCGACATAATTATATAGATTATGTCAGAGTATATTAGTGTTAGTCTGTATTTTGTAACGCTAGCAAATATTGACGGCACAAACAAAATGTCTAGGTTTGTATACAATCCTAATAAGTCAATTTCGGGTTGTACATTTATCTGTCCGTCCGTTCCCCTGTCACCAAGACAGACAAAAGAAAAAAGATATTGAGCTTAAATTTTGAGTGATGATTTTAAACTATAAAAGTAAGATCAAGTTCGTAAATGAGCAAAATCCGTCGATTGGTTCTAGTGGATCCATGGCTCAACTTTTAAACCATATAAAACCATAAACAGGACATAAAAAATGATTGTTTTATTAAAACAAACAACGGAAAATGTTGGGTTTCGCCACAATTTTAGCTCAAATTTAGCTAATTAATATAAAATATAATTAAATATTATTATAATACCTCAAATATAATTACAATACCTACATATTATTATTATATATGTATCTATAACTGTCTTTTAGAGTATTTTATGCTTCAAATGATTTAAAATATTATTAATTTAGTTATTTTAATAGGATTGGATATTAAAAAAAAAAATTTTGTCCGATATACAATACCTGACAAAACCAGAAAAATAAGACAATGATTAAAAATGAAATTTTTAGACTATATATTAAAAAAAATAAGTTCTGTTCTATTAAATCGGAAACATTTTCAATATAAAATACTTCAGAAAAAGACTAATTTTACCAATATTTACTTACATAAAATCGTTAAATATCTTTTATTTCTGTAGCCAAAAATACAAAAAAAAAGTCGACAATAATTTTATTTACAAACATTTATTAATTATAATAAATTATTTTTTGGACATATTATTTTCATATTTTTAACATATTTAATGTTGAACAAAAGAACATTATTGTACGACTATGCTAATAAAAAGAGTATTAAAATAGGGTGAAAAAACGGACACCCTTTATATAATAATGTAAATGGATTATTTACATTTAGGGGAGTTATGTGCATCTATTGGAATAGTTTTTGGTATCATCTTCCTATTGTTGTGGATACAATATTTGTGCAAAAAAATAAAAACTATTGTTGTAAAGTGGGCTTAACATTGTATATCTCAAATATACGAACATAAATATTTTTATAAAAATGATATATGATTATTTGTTGAAAAACAGTTTTAGTTTTGAAAAAAAAATTGTGTATATATTTATTGGATAAATATCAAACACTATATTGAGTTTATTATTTCTGTTTTTCAATAATTTCCGGTAAAAAACCAGCTAATATAATATGGATATTAAATTTATTATAAGTATATTTTAAATAAAGTTGTAAAACTGAATTTGGAAAACGTAATTATTGCTAATTTTATACGTTAATGAAAATATTTCTTTATGAATGAATGAAGAATATTCAGTATAAATTTTTAAGGAAAATTTTGTTTTTTATTTGATGAATATAGAAATCCCATGCTTACTTGACTAACCTATTACAAAAATTAGGACGTAAATTTTCTGATCAGAAAATCTGATGTAACTCTTAATATGTAATTTATATTACACCCCGCACACGTTAAGAATTCCACATAAAATTGGAAGATCCGAAATTGTGATCAGAAAATCTTATCATATGCGCATACATATGATGCTGCCTGGATGACCATCAGAATTTTTGATCAGAGAATCTTACGATGTTATCGGAAATAGGCCACCTGTTATTCAGAAAATTAATTAATAAATTTAAAATATTGATGATACCCAATGATATGCGCTTGCTTAAGATTTTTATCTGAAGTATGATCAGATTGTCTTATAAGAATTCTTAAGAATAGATTAGACAGTCCAATGGTGTGCTTTAACCTACAGTCTGCGCTAGTCCTGAAACCAAAAAATTTTACGTGGTGAATAGGTTGTACCAACTTAAAACTCCACTTAAAAACAATATCTCACTTTAGTCATAATGAAATTGAATAATGTCTACTACGATTTAATCAAGATTTAGTAAATCAACCGTTGTAAGCTGTGTAGTTATCTATAATATGCAATGATTATTTGCAACAAAACAACTGATAACTAAAGCAAATCAACTGGGATAATATTATCCATATAGAACTAGATGTTAAGTAATCATTTCCATTTTAAAAATATACTTGAGATTCTATTATGTTTTCCATGCGGAATCTAAATCGTAAGATAAAAAAATTATCCTACTATTTGAAAAACTTCAAAATATTTGAATTTTCTTTTTGTCGTTTATTTATAATATCAAAACTAAATATAGTGGCGAAAAGATAACAATCTTTCTTTCTTATATCCGACATATATGAAATAAATAATCTGAAGGTATTCTTAATTCAGTAAAAAATTTGTATCGCTTGAAAATATTGAAGCTCTAATAAAATGTTGGTATGGTTATTCATTGAATCTTCTTACTCCATTGCAGTACATCTGTTTGTGCCGGTATTGGGTATTCTAGACCTAAATACTCGTTGTGAGCTTAAAATAATGAATAGCGAAATGAATCAATGGATCTAAGATCTAACTTTTCAATCATAAGATATAGAAGAAAAGTTCGAATACAAAAAATGTTTGTTTCTAAGAATAAACAACATTTGTTTGAACAATTTTTCGTAAATTAATTAGATTTGTCAGAATTTCAACTCAAATTCAGCTAAAAAACACATGTACATAATTGTAATATATATTAAAAACTATTATATCAATAAATTACATATTTAATGCTTCTTTGTTACATATGAATGCTAATGACTAAGTTAGAAAAAGTTCTGACATTGATATTCAATCATATTTCGGGTATTCTGACAATAAAACCTTTTTTAAAATATCTTCAGTTATTTAATAATCTAAATTTTCAACATCTCAAATCTGTTATAAGGAAAACGGAATTAAAGCTAAACTCAAATCGATTATGAACATGCATCGCTCTTGAATTATAGCATGTAAAACAAATGTATAAATGTGAGTGGTATACTATATTTACTTTTATAGTCTTACAATTACTGCTTAAGCAATTTTCTGGTTTATTCCAATTTTTGTATAATAATTTTCATTGAATATACAAAAAAACTTGCCCATTTTCCTGACGTTTTTTTCTCTCATTTTTAAAGTATGAACTTGCTTTCAATAACAAATACAAATAATTTAATCGTTTGGTCACACTAAAAATTGCCAAAAACAAATTTCCTAACCCCAATTTTAAAACTGAACGATAGTAAATTCTTATTTACTTAGTCATTAATTGTTTTTCTTAATATTATTTTATGCATACATACGTGCGTACATTGGTACGTGTTACAGTAAAACTGCTTATAAAACACTCTTACATACAACAGTATCGAATAACAACTCATGTAAAAACAACTTACATTGGGTATTATCCAATTAAAATATTAAATAAAGTTTTTATAAATAACATACATAAAATCACATCCTAAATCAAACAATTGTAATATAGGACCTATCGCCTGACACGTGTAATAAACGTGTACGTATGATTGTGTGACAGAAATTTACTCTCATATTACATGCTATGTTTAATTTTTAGTATTTTTTATTCACGTTGTTGATTTAAGATTAGCTTCAATTCAATATTAGTTTTTTTGTTGTATGACTATATTTTTTTGTTTAATTTTCTGCTTCTATAATTTATCTGCTTTAAAATAGTTTCACTTCTCTTTTATACCTATATACATCTAAATATTTCTACTTTGATAACGCTACTTCAAATTAAATTAATTTTACTTCAATATATTAAAATATATAATATTAAAAAAATTTTACTATGTGTATACTTATATTTTTATCGAATTCTAACAATTTATACTTTTATCTAATTCTAAAAATTAAAATCAAATTTATATGTTATACTCGATATGTATAAAATAGAGTAGGAGAAAACAGTGTAATGGTAATCGCTTAAGGGAAAATGTAAATCAAGTGAAAACGATATATTTATATAAATCTATTTAACACATTCTCTAACAAATAATATTTATTTTGGCCACATTTTAATGGCTTTGGTTTAATTACAAAGACATACCTTAAATATAAAATAAATTCAATTTTGGCCACAATTAGCCACACATGCGGCTAATGGTGGTCTTGTTGAGGTAGGTGGGTGTCTAAGATCCTAAGAAAATTGCACGGACATAACCTTCGACTGACTCCCAATAACTACATAAAGAGTATGACCAGAAACCCCCACAGAGGGCATTCGTTTTCTTTTGATGGAGCTTGATGGACCATAATAAATTAGTTTCACGAATTATTTTAAGCATCGAAATAATACAATTAAATTAAAATTAAAATCTGTACAGAGCTTAACGCGTAAGTTTGTTGAGGCCAATTAGATGACTGTGATGAAAAAAGTGCTGGACTCTAAAGATTAATGAACTGTGATGATTGTTACTTTTATATTTCCTATTTTGAATGCCGCAAGTTATTAAAGAGTGCAAAAATATTCAGGTACTAAGTAACAAAGAGTACATAAATTACGGTTATTATTATTCTGGTTACAAAAATTCCCACCTATGATATATTTTTTACTTCAATAATTTATCTCAAACACTGGCGGCATTATAAAATTTTTGTCGGTTTATAAAAATTCTGGATTCGGGACTGCTTTTCTTAAGAATTGTTTGGACTTTACAAGAGATATTCGGGGTACAAGTGGTCTTATGGCAACAGCTATCCTCTGAACAACACTTTATCGGATAAAAACGTTTTCTTGTTTCGTAGTTTTAAGAGCATATGTTGTAGTATGTAGGACTTTCATAATTTTAAATTTAATTTATTAAATTTTGATTAATGTAAAATTCTAAGACCACTTAATCTAAATAACTTAAAATTATTTTTAATGTTTCGCGTAATGTTTTTAACAAAAAATTGCAGATGGACGAAATTTGTATGCAAACAATTATTATGAGATCATGAACTATAGACGAATCAATGATTCGATCAATTGTTATTTTTAACTTCTAATAAAATTAAATTTTAATTTAATTTAAATTTTCTCACGGATTATTTTTAAATGAATTTTCTCATCAGTTTGATTTCCGTTTAAGTGTTTATTTGAAGAAATAAAAATAATAACGATCGGATGCATGTGGATGTTATCAATTCAATTCAATATAATATTTTTTATTTTACATTTTTTAATTTTCAAATACAATATGCTAAGTGCCACCATCTTCACAATTGTTTGTTTCATAACGAACAGTGAAATGTTATTCTTTTATTTTGAAATATAAACAATTTAAAATAATTTTTTCTCTTTTCCCTTCAATATATTCCATAGTTAGAATAATACATTGATATTGTAGGGGTTAAAAGCTATAAGTATTATATATGTTTTAAAAATAATATTTCATATTTTCAGTAATTTCACCGATTACTTTCGATAAAAAATATGTGAAAAATGAATAAAATATTATTAAAAATTATTAATTTTCCCTTCGGAAAGTATTAAAATGAAAACAAGAAAGATTTCTATAAGAATTCATTGGAAATATGTAGGTTTCAAGAAAATTGTCCCCAAAAATACACTTCGTCGTTATAAATATTTATTCTTAAATGGAAAATTTATGTAAAATTTCTAGAAATGTCTATTCGCATTTTTTCCTTATTTTCGCTCTGAAAATTTTGTACAATTGAACAACTTGGCAAAGTATACAGAGTATGTAATTAAATTTTAGACTTAATTATTTAGATTAATATATTGTATTTACAGCGAGAAGCACGTGAAATATCTAGGGTTTGGAAATAATTAAGGTGCTAATAACACAACAAAGTACGTGGGAAACGTTAAGTGAACTTTTACTCCTGGCAGTAATGAAAGAAATGACATACACAAAATATTACTTAAAAATTGATATCATTTTATAAAATCTTATAGTGAACGTTCGACTCTTAAAAATGAGTGGATTTATTGAGGTTCAAGCGCTGGTAAATAAGCAGTATATGATACAAATAAATACATTACGCAATTTTAATTGTATTCACTACCTTTTTTATTTCCTTAAAATGCCCTTTTTTCTCAGCTATAATTGTTTCATTTGTAATAAAATAAAAAGTCCCAGTTTTATCGAACTGACTTTGATCATATTTATGAACACGCACTATTCAATTTCTGAAAAATTTTAGATAAACGCGGAAAAATATATTTAATTTTCTGCGACGTCATTTATGTTTTGTTTTAAATTTTTGTCTCTAACTATATGCTTCTTAAACTGGTTTTCATATTTCCAAGGTATCTTCATTTCTTCAATATAAATATATTGTATAATATTTAGACAAAATAGTGAGGTCAATAACTAGACGGATTTGCATTTCGTTTTTCTATATCTATCTTTGAGTATCTAACAATAGTTGCTTGTTCCTGTAACTTTTAAACACATGAGCCGCTGTTGATCCATTTTGGTAGACTTGATCCTCAAATTCAGAAAATCTTCAAAATACCAATTTTCTTCTTCATATTATAAAAATGTAGCAATATAGAAGAAATAAGAAAATTTTAATTTATGGAAAATTGCCAGAAATTACAACTTTTTTGAATTTATTTTTTAAACTTTGAGAAAAATCAACTTTTTTCTATTTAATCTTAAGATGTGCAGTTTTTTGCAATCGATGTGATATGATGAGGGACTATTGGAAAACTATTAATTGTTATAAATCCCCCTCTTATTTTGGAAAGTCTTTAAGTATACCAATTTTTTTTTCTGTCAAATGAAATGATCAAGACAATTAGGAAAAAATTATTTACTTAGAACCCCCCCCCTCCTTTTTATGATTTTGGACTTAAATTCGAGTGAAGTCTACAGCTCCAGTGCTTCTACTGTAATAATTTATCTGTATGTTTGTTAAATTTCACGATGAAATATCCAAGAGCCATTAAACATTCATTAACATAGTCAAAACAAAATATTTTATAAAATAATGATAAAAGTCACAAATGATCTTCCACAAACTCCACAATTCTTTTCACAATTACTAAATAATAATACAAAAATTGTATTTTTCCAGCATTAGAGAGATGGTGAATGTGTGTATGTAAATGGATGAATGTGATGTTTATAAGTAATGTGTTATATTAACTTTTCAATCACGTTATATATTTAAAGTGAAAACGCGTGCAATTTTACAAACAAATTAAAAATTAAGCTCTTTAAAATTTGTTTGTAAAAAATATATAAAAACAGATAAAAATGAATAAAAAAATTATTTATTATTCGTAACCATTCATAACCACTCTAAGCCAATTTATATTCAAAATTTAAAATTTTATTTAATATTCAAGGCTCATACGTTTATCACACAAAAAATGCTACAAAATAATGAAAAACAGATTTTGTAATTTGAAATGACCATAAAAAATGTTAATAAAATTTGATATGGACCTAAAGGGTGACAAAAATATTGAGGTAGGTGAAAATTATTACTATTAGATTAAATCCTTACTATCTCTTGCATTTACCTATCCTAGTAATGTTTGAACTGTTTGTAATTAAGATTAACTATATATAATGTGTATAAATGTTGGTGTAACTTAATAATTGTATTCAGAGATCTATAAAATATTTAAAATATAATTAAACTAACAGATCGTGAGTAGATTAAGTAGCCGTCTCGCTTTAAAGCTAAAAATTTCCAGACTTTTATCATGCTAGTACGGATACTACGTTGTTATGCGCGAATCAGCACTTTAGGTCATCTTCTTTTATATATTTGAAAGGGGTAAGAATTAAAAAGAGTAAGAGCTAGAAAAAAGCCGAGTAAGACACATTTTAAATTCTATGTCCTACAATTTGAAATACTTTTTATTTGACTAAAAAAGACAAAGAACCTTTTGTATGCAAAGTTTATTGACCCACAATTTTAATTTGATATTAGAAAAAGCCATCCGGAAAACAATGAGTTAAGAAAATCTAGAGTCATAAATATTGTTAGCGCAGCTATAGGATACTTTCTAACCCATTTCGAACACTTTCATCTCAAAGGAACACAGATATGTCCATCGAAAATTTACATGCAATAACGAGGAATAGTCCTGTAGAAAATTTATTGAAGTTTAAAATTTGTAGCAGGGACGGATCTAGAGGAGCAGCGGTACATTACAGTAAGACGCGCCACTGGCCAAACGAAGTAGTTATAGGAGTATGGTTGGTGTCTTGTGATTTATAACTAATGATGAAGAAGCGCTGGACACCACTTTTTCCCCGGATGACAGAAAGCGAAAATTCTACTACTTTCAGAACCTGTAAAATTTTTATTGGACCCACAAGCTAAAACTGTACGGATATTTATTTATTTATTTTTTTTTATTGTAATCAGTAGGAATATCATTCAATAAAAAATGTAAAAACCATAAAGAGTCACCATAAAATGTAAACACCATAATCATAGATAGGTAATAATAAACCAAAAATAGATTGGCTACTTTTGCACTCTACCAAAGAGCCCACACCACATCTACGAGGGGTGTTTTTTTCGAAAACTGGGAGAGTCTCTTATCTATCTTATAGTGTTAAATAATCTGTGGTCATACATGTATAATTTAACCGTTGCCGGACAACACGAAAACTGTACAAATATGGGACGAAATGGTTTTACTGTAGAAAACTTTTGGAGGCTCAAAAGATAAGGTGAAAACTTTCAGTAACTTATACTTCAGAGACGTGTAGTGCATTATCATAATTTTTGGTTACCTTTTCAATCGTCGATCGCATTACAAAATAATAATCACAATAAATGTTTATCTTAATGAATATCTAGTTCAAATAATAAAATATAGTATTTTAATAAAATATTTTTAATTGCTTTTTATGGGCAGATACATTAAACAAAATTAGCATTTTATAGAACGATAAATCAATTTTTATGAAATAAAAATATAAAAACTATTAAGAAGTTGAAAACCAACAACAATGAAACCCTTCTTTGTAAAGTGTATCCCCTTTAGTTAATATTTTTGCACCATTCATTTTCATTGCTTGTATGATGTTTGTATAAATACAAAAAGTTTGTCTCTAAATAGATATCATCTCCTGTGGGTATACAATATGTAATCCCTATATGATTACATATATTTTTATGAACATATTTTTTTGAAATTATTATTCCTTAATAATAATACAATAAAGAAAGTGTGGACAAATCAAATAAAACAACACCAAAAAAAATATATATAATAATATATATACTAATCTATTAAGTGATACTTCGACACCATACAGGGTTCAGTCGACGAAGAACAGGAATTAAATAAATGCATTTCAAGTGCAGTACTACTTTTAACTGTATACAAAATATTTTTATATTATTAATTCATATATTAAGCGTAATTTTTCTAACTGACATAATAAAGTTACAAACAGAAAAGACAGATATTCGGATATTCAATCATCATTTTCAATATGATCGAATAGCATTTTCACAATTTTCTTGCCCGTTGTAAATTTAAATTAGATGTTGCCATAGAGAAGTTATAAAAGCATAGGATTAGCCAGTGCGTATTTTTTGTTAAATAATTTTCTCATATATATTTTATTTCATTTTTCTAAATTAGTATATTTATTTCCATTTAAAACACATATTTTTCCCTTTCTATTACAATTAATTGTAATTATATATGATTTTTTTTTTTTAATTTTTACCTACAATTTACCTTTTCAATATAATTTATCAGAAAAAAGTTGAAAATTAGTTAATTTTGTAATGCTTTTATTTAACTGGCAATGTATGTTCGGGTGGAGTGCTTGCCGCGAGATTTACTTGTGTGGATACCTAATAATGTAAATTAAAATAATCTATAAAATAAACTGTGCAATGACGTTTTACGTTGATAGTAAAAGTTTTAAAATAAAAGTTTATTTGTTTGACCGTATTTATATAAAAACTTGTTTTTAAAAAGATAATTTACTTTTAATTTATGTATAAAACACATGAAATATGGAATGTACAATGATTCGAGCCGTCCTTGATGATTCGCCCCGTCCTAAATACTTAATCGAAAGTAAATTTTATTTTTTTAAACTAACTTTTATGCAAGTTATATATAATGAGTTACATAAATCAGCAAGATATTTAAATCTTGATCATTCAAATAATGTTCAGACAATTTTGTATATTTATTTATCAATCTGTTAGTTTGTGTTAATAATATTTTATCCCCCTCAGTTATTCTAGTATAGAGGTATTAATCTATATGTGTGTCTTTTTTGCGCTTATGATACAATCTATAATCGAAAATTTTTTTAGTTTTATCTCTATTGGATCCGATCTTGTATTTCCTACTGTTACTACTGTTATCTTAATTTCGTTCGTAACTATTTTCAAAATTTGACAAAAATTTGTTTATAGTAAAGTTCATTGAAGAATATCAATACAGAATATTATTAATGAAATTTTTAGTTATAATTCAACCTAAAGACAAGTTTCAACAACAAATATGACAGTGAATCTAAATATGACCTCGCCATTACTGGAAATTTATCTAAAGTAATATAATTATTCTAAATATAAATGTTGTTGTCTTTGATGCCAGTTACCGCAGTATCGTACAATTCCATGGCGAATGACGACATAAGAATAAAATAATATAAATTCGCAATTACAAAACATTTATTTGTAGCAAATATTTGACCTACAGAACCAAAACAATAATGAATGAATCAAAAAGTATTTGTAATTTTCCGGCACATTAACAAAAGATGATCATTCTGTGATGTCACCCATCACACTAAAACTAAACTGAACTAAATAACTACTATCTGGTCTGGTCTTGGTTTGGTGTCATTTAATGTCGTAGTATATACTAAACGAACGATCTATCGTTCGTCCCTTTTATCTATCCTTCATTTAATTTATTATCCTATGTGTATAAGGATAACAATATATATAACCATCTGTTAGTATGATTATTTTGTTGGTAGGGTCAAATTTTTATTTTAAACGATTCAAATATATAAAAGTTATATTATAGTTCTTTTATTTGTTTATAACGTTTTTATTTAGATGCGAATTACAGTAGGAGTGAAAAAGTAGCTTGGCCTCAAAACATTCTTTTACAAAAAAATAAATTTTAGTTAAAAATTATTTCATATTAAATTGCAATGTAAATGATGGAACTAGTAGGTATTTCAAGTCTTAGAACGATTAGAAGATTTCGACATAGTGTCAAAATGACTCTCTCACACTCTTGTCAAACTTCTCCCGATGAACTCGTAGATTGGCTAAAATGGCCTGTATTTTTTTAAATTTTATTTTGTACAAATATAAAGTATAGAAAATTGAAAATAAAACAATATGGAAAATTCAATTTAGAAAACGCCAAACTACAACTCAGATTCAATTACTTGATTTATCTTCTTGTTTTTATTCTATTAAATGAAAGAGATGAAGATTTAAGTTGATTGAAAAACTTTTCTGAAAAAATAGTTACAACTTGCACTTTTTGTTTCTAATATTCTTTAGATAAAGGTGCTGCAAAAAAACAAAAAATCAGAGAGACTTTGATTTTTTACATTTCAAAAGATCAGAGAGACTTTGGGAGTGTCGACAGAAGTGAAAACTTGAATAATCACGTGTGTTTTACAAAAATTGAAATCTATTGCTTAAAGTTGTTCGTGTCTATTTCATTGTTATATTTTGTTTCATTGAAAATTATATATGATAATAAATATTCTGCAATTGTAAATAATGTTTAGATAAATATAACAAATAAATGCAATTTTAATGAATGCATTAGGATTTGAGCCAAGGTCCGTTGAATACAAATGCAACTAAGTTACTCTTAGTTCTATTTCTGTTATCTAAATGTAATATTTAATATATACAACATACTTAAATACAGAGATGTCGGTAACAGTGAGGCGAGTTCAATGGTTTTTTCCCACCTAAAGAAGTTTACACTACAAAACATCATTCAAAATGCGACATATATGAGAATGAAAAGAAACCTTCGAACCTGCTGGTTCGAAGGAAGAAATGTATGTTTTGCATATATACCTTATACCTATGAAAATTGTATCCATACAGTTTTGAAATATGCTCATCAGGCAGGGTCTTTAATTTGATATCAAAATTGTAATATTTGTTGCAAACAAATTTTTTTATTTTTGAATATGACGCCATACAACCACCATAATAAATTTGTTTTTAATATGTATATAGATACTAAATAAAGACTCTTCGTGGTTCTAGCTGCTCTTCCTATATTATTGGTTTTAGTGTAGATTTCACCATTTGGGACTTGCTACGAGAGACTTGAAAAACAAAGATGGAGATCAGGTTTTTCCGATCATATATTTTTCCATTCTTCGTGAACCATTGTGAAACAAGTTTAGCTTCTGATTTTTGTTTAAACGCTATATTACATGCATAATAAATTCTAACTAGTATACCTCAATTTCCAAGAAAACTAGTTATATTCAGTTAAAAACATTTAAGCTTTCTTTCAACATTGACACATAAAAATAAAATATTGACACATATATTAGATAAAATAATACAAAAGTTCTCAACATTTTTTGTTATTTCAAAATCGTAGATTTCAATTTACGTAGATACAAACATCAAAATTAAAGTATTAAAATTCATTTTTCAATTCGTGAAAATATACGTCAAATTAATTGTTAATGACGCACGCACACACGGAATTAAATAATGTTTGGAAAACTTTTTTATTACTTCTGTGATAATTCTGATGGGACATTTATGAGTCAGGAGAAAAATGATTAAAATGATGATATTTTTAAAAAAAAATCATAAAAGGACACACAAGGTTCATTCTATTGTATAAGTTTAAATTTATTATAAATTAAATAAAATTTTAAAATAGTTTACATATTTAATTAAATGATAAAAATATATTGTATATTTATATATATAAATATTTTATTTATTAATAAATATAATTTAAAAAGTAGAAAATAAATTGTTTAAAAAAAAAATAAATATAATATAATGGAGGAGGCTAGAGACTCTAGAAGCTGGCTCGTAGCTATTTGCTAGAGACTCTGTTTCGACAACGGTTTCCACAATTTTAATGGTGAATAACTGAAAAACCGTAGAAAGCATAAATTTTTAAGTTATGAACATCCGATGTGAATATATTGTTCTAGGTTTAAAAATCTAATTAAAAGTTTTAATTTCTACTCTGTGTCTAGCCATATAATTTTTAGTTTCAAGGAATATTGAGAAAATAATGACAAATATTACACCTTTATCCCTTTTAATGATCCTTGTACAGTGAACAGCAGAGGTATGTAGTCTGAAAATGAATTTTTATTTTGAATATTTTCATCTATATATATCCAAAACATGAGAACAACTGGACCTATTTTACTAATTATTCTTTTCTAAATTTTCTTAATAAGTTTGGGAAGGTTTGTATAGAAATATAAATTGGACAAATTAGTCGGGATATTTAGTATCATTTAAATGGAACTCAAAATGCAATGGGTTTATTCTTTTCTTGGCTATAAGAAAAGTGTCCAGCAAAAGAACATCGAAAAATGACAAAGAAAAGGTGAAAATTAGGATAGGTTTTTCTGTTCATTCTACTTAAGGTCTATAATAATAGATGGGCATAAACACGTCTTCACATAGAGTGCAGGCACACAAAACGAAGAAAGTTTATTATAATTTGAACTGATTATATTTCAATTTATTCACAATTACTTCTTGCTTTGAAATGATTTTAATTAATTCGAAATATGACTTGCCAAAAAATATGAAAGTTTAAGAATGAAACAATTTTTGGTTATATTCTTAGGTTTTATTCTTCATATTCTAGATGCTTTAGATTACACGACTGAAGTAAAACTTCTATTGCTCCATCTATGTATGAGTGATTATACTCCCTTTCTATCATCATTAACTTATATCTCCTTCTAAACTCAAAACTTATATCTATCCTCTCTCTGCCTTTCTCTCTTCATTAACTTATTTTCTACCTCTTAACTTCCATTCGCCTCACTCGATCACATTTTTCGTAACGCTATCATATCGCATTCACCAGCAAACCTAAGTCAAGCGTTAGTAAAAAAGTTTTACTTCAAAAAAAATAAATTTCGATTTTTGCTCCAATTTCCTAGATCAAATTATTGTATTTTTATAAATACGCATTTCGACTAAAAAGTAGTCATCGTCAGTATGAATTATACTTGTAATGATTTCCTAAGGAGATGTTACTCGTTGCTCATTTGCTGACGGTTGTGCAAACCGCCACCGAATTAGCAACGAATTCATACTGATGATGGATGACTACTTTGTAGTTGAAATACGTATTTATAAAAATACAAAATAATTTAATCTAGGAAATTCGGGTGAAAAAACAAAATTTATTAGAAAAATCCTAGAATTCTCATTAATAATTATAAAAACTAAAAATTACGTAAATTCAAACTTTTGTACTTTATGTACAGAACAGAAACATTTTAATGTGTACCTGTAGTCTCTGTTAGAGGATTCTAGCCACCTCTTAATATAATATAATAAAAACTTATTTGTTATCATGTTAAATAAATAATATTCGGGTTAATTATAGATAGGTGTGGGTTAGTCTGTTTGTAAATAATTATTTAACAACAAATTTTTTTTTTTTTTTAACATAATTTATTATATTTAAATAATATTTGTAATTTAAATAATTATTTATATAATAATTTATTTTCATAAATTGTATTTTATTTTATGAAGGTGTATAAAAATAAATACTTATATTTTATTTTTTTAAATATTTTATGATTAAAATCTTTAAAAAAAAATGTGTACAACTTTATTAAAAATGAATTTTGTTCTTAATTATTATCATAAAAGATATTCTTTTAAGGAATACACTATGTACTAAATAAAATATTGACTTATTCCTTGCTGCACAAACATATTAACAGCAATGTTACGTCTCGACCAGATTTGCACGACTATTGATTTGTTGTCAAAAAATTATAATTACAGATAAAATAATTTATTTCGATAATATATTGGATAATGCATTGTGCAAAAAAAATTGATTGAATTTCAAAAAACTTTTGGCTTTGTCTTCGTTTTCGCAGACTCTTTAGAAGATTAATTTCCAAAAACTCTTCGTAATAAACTTTGTCCCAACTAACATAATATTAGAAACCCACTTTTCAAAACTCCAAACTTCTATGTTCGAGCCTCAAATTTATAAACAACAAAAACCACAAATCCAAATGCTCCGTATTCATAAACCAAACTCTCATAATATATAAATTCTTAAAAAAGTCTTCTTCATCATTAAAAAGTTTCGTCAAAAACCCTATAAATGTTATGTAAATGATTTTTTTCTATACCGCATATTTTAGCGGATTTGTAAGATAACTTAGGTATAAGTGTACATAGAATTTCCTAATTAGTTAATTTTCGCGTTGACTGTCTGCATGTCTAGCTAGCATTCATCATTAAACAGAAAGATACAAGAAAAGTTCAAAAACAAAAATATTGTTTTCTTTAGAAAACAAACAATTAAAAAATTTTTTCATTGCTTATTAGATTTTGTTTAATTTTACCTTTAAATCACCTTATTAACATGAATAATTATAACATCTACCTACATATAGTAAATTACTATATTTATGTCAACAATTGTAAAAAATTGTCATATGAACAGGAATTCATATACAGGATATTTAAACTTATTTTATATTCATTCGATATAATAGTTTTGAATAAATCAATTAAAAATTTTCATTGATAGAATATAAAACTGATTTATAAGATGAAATAAATCCTAAAATTTCATGGATATTCTTTAATTGGAAAAATGTTAGGTAAAATTGTCTAAAAAACTTGTTAAATCAAAGTCAGAAGCTGATAAACACAGAAATATAAATGTTTATTTTGAATAATCCAGATTCATATCATATCAAATAAAACAATTTTCATTATATTCAGTTTTAATTTTTCCCATTTGCAACACAAGCTCACATACACCCCCCCCATTTTTACACAATGTGAACACATAAAATATCACACGAACAACCGTATTATTAACTTCACAGCAAAAAGTTCTTGTAACGGGCCTGCATTTGTGAATCCCGCATTTTGACATATTTCCGTTTCAAGATCATTAGAACCCAAATGTATATATATTATATATATATATATATATATATATATTGGAAAGGCAACTAGCCAAATGTTGAATTAAGCAAATTTAAAAATTTCAAATTTCAAAAAAAAAACTACAAATAAGTATTAGGGGAAGATGTTGACCATTGACCTATTTTCATTTTTGTAATTTTCTACATTGTATTTTTTATTCGTATTTAAAAGTAGAAGTCTAACTACTTTTTGGAAGTAAATCAATTATGATGAACAACAAATGCTGCCATATATTCGCCGTATTTAAAACTTAAAAACCAATCGTAATTTATCCTTTGGACCAGAGTGTGTTGTACTTTCAATCACTTGGATAAAATTTCTGAAAAATTGAAAAAAAATCATTTAAAAAATATATATTTTTATAAATTGTAAAAATAAGTAATATTTTAAAGTAACTTGATTTTTGGAAAGAATAAGAAATATTCTACATCCTCTTCACCCTTTTGAACTTCTCCCTTCCCACTGCCGTATTACTCCGTCGCGTATAAAAATGGTATTTTAAAAAGTAATTGTTATTAACGCATAAACTATACACTAAATCAACAACGTCTTTGATTTTTAGAAGAAAAAAACTGCTGTAAAATTTATAGTGTTGTACTTTTTACCGGTAAAAGATACAACTTGCATTGATGGTCAAAGGTAAAAAACACCGTGTAGATATATTATTTATCAACTAATAAGCTGCCAAGCTTTTGTAAAGTTAACGTCAAGCAATAAATGGTATATTTTAGCAAAATTCGAATAAAGTTTTGAAAAAATTAAATTAAATAAAAATATACTTTTGGAGTATACAAATTTTAATCTTTGCCTGTTGCCAACACATGTTTATTTCCGTGAGCCAGCGTTCTCTACACAGTACCTTAAGTGGGCTTTATACATAGTACTAATATTTAAAGAAGAATAAATCCTTTAGATATCTGTAAAAACAGTAGTGATCAAAGAAACAATTGACCAAAGGAATATCTTACCTTTCAATCATTTTAAGATACTAAAAAAAATACCCCATTTCTAATTGGCCAATACTTTGTGTATATATTGGTAACGAAAACTAAATTAACAAACTAAAATTTCGAATGGAATTTTAGTTTGTTAATTCGAAATTCAGAGATTTAAGTAGGAGTTAAATTACATTTACATGAGTTGTTTGTTATAAAATGTAATAATATTTAATGTACACTTGTAACCCCTTTAGTAAATTACAATTCTACACGAACGAAGCAAAAGGATGTTTTATAATATTTTGAAACATTAAAATTCATGCATATTCATCACAAATGGTTGTAATTAATCATTAGAATTTTAGTCTGCGTATAACAACAACAACTTCACTTGAAGCTTTTGGTGAATCTTTCACAATATTATAATGCTTTCAATGTATATATATGCTAATAATACATGCATGTATATAAGGGTGATCCATTTTCATTTTTACCATTCAAGTACAAGATGAATAGCTTTTAACAAATGGAAAATTGTTTCACTACCTACGTGGAAGTTATTTTAAAGACGAATCAAAATAGAGAGAGATATCCATGATATCACAATTTTCACGCACTATCAAATTTTTTATATGCCTTCAATTTTCATGTTTCAATTATGTATGTCAAAAATCAAAACATTGAGATAATTATTTTTTTTAGTTATTTATGCGCGTAAAGTCCATAATTTGACGTTTGGGTAGATAAATACGATTACATTTTTAAACATTGTTATTGAATACACTACAGTGGTACAGTACACTACAGTGGTAATTCTTTTCTAAATCGAAGATAATTCATCAGGCTCCTAATTCCTACTTCCAATGATGAATTTTCCTTCATATTTCAATTTTCTTTGAATATAAAAATTATAAAAAAAAAGAAGCAATATATATTTATAAAAATTATTTTAGAGAATTCAGTTTGAATTTTAAAACTCATTCTATGACGTATGAAAAATTAAACTATATTTAATAAGGTAGAGACTAGAGACTGACTGCTCGATAAGGTTCTCCTTGATCTGAATTATAAAATAAATTTGAATATGCATTTAGGAATACTTTTATTTTTTATTTCAAGTATCAAATAATTTATTATTTCCAAATAACTTTTAGGAACTTAGTTTTCTTAGTTTAATTTAGAAACAATTAATTTTACGATTATTGGACTTTATTGATCATTCAATAGTAGATTGTCAACTAATTTTTTGCAAGAAAAAAGAACCCAAAACTCTGATATATTCCAAAATTGGACGAAGCAATGCAAACATAATATTTAATTGTATTCAGATTACTTAGTTTCTTTGCGGTTTCAAATATTTCCATTTTCACTCAAGTTATATTTTCGTAGTAACCCTAGAAGAGAGTCAAAGCGTATTTTTTAACTGACGATGACTTTTAGCTGCAAAATATTGCATTTAAAAACTAATTAGCATACAAAATGAATTATTTCAAGCGATTTTAAACATCTCTTTGGTATTGCTGCCATATCTTGCTATGTTTCAACATTACGTGGAATATTAAATACAAACTCGGTGTTGAATTTTATTGACGTTATTTTATGAATGTTATTATATTAATTTTTTTAAACTTAACTTTTTTTGAAATTAAAAAATAAAAATTGTACTTTCTTGATGAAACTCCAAAATTTAAATTATAATTACACAAGCTTAACGATAAATTAAAAGCAATAATTTTCTTAATACTGATGTTAAATATTCAAACTTATAGACATATTGAAAATTTTTCCATAAACTTTCAATATAGAATTTTGCTTGTGCGGACAAATAATTGTTGGAGTGGTGAAAATTTGCAATTATGTTATTAAGATATCGCCAATAGATAAAAATTGAATTTGGAATCGCGACCGCTAACTCTGATATAGAGAATAACAGTTCTAAAAATTTTTAAAGTGAGATTTATCATTTACATGAAACATTAAAAAAATAAATTTTTTTTAGATTGAACATAAAATAATTGTAAACTATTATTTATCTTAATTTTATCATTTATAAGATAATTTAATCAATATTAATACTTACAGAAGCATTTCATTATAAGAATTTTACAAACAAAAAAATCTCCGTAAATATTCCAAAATAAATGGAAAAATTGAAATTTTATTGTCTACAACTCTTTAATAAAACCTAATATTTTAAAATAAAATAAAAAACACATTTTTAGGCTTTGGAAAAATCACGCAAAATATGAGCTGAAAAGATTCTTAATAAACCGAACTTTTGAGTCTCAAATAGTATATTATTAAATAATAATATGTAATCAAAGCTTTGAATCACTTCTTTCTAGCCATGAAAACATATAAGAGTTCGACTATGTTTCCTATTTTGAGGATTCCAACATGGTGCCGATAGTTTATGGATTATGATCCAAGTTGAATCAAATGAAAATTCATAAAGTAAATTATTGCCTTGGATGCTTGAAGTCCGAGCTCAAATTCTAAAACGGACATGCTAATAATAATTTATCAATCTATAATTACCCAATCATAACTGACTCGTATACGAACTGTAGTAAGATACTTTATGTAATAATCAATGCATAATGATAACATCAATTTTGCTACTTAGGTATAGTAGTTTGGTGTACACATAAAAACAACGCAGACCAGGACATAGAATTGGCCGTTCGTAGCATTTATATTTGAATTGTCCGCCAATTACTTCCATATTCATAAAGGTTCAAACAAATACCTATATAGTTTTAACAAAGTTTTTAAAAACTATTATTACATATTTTTTAATATGTTAACCAAAATAAAGTTAGCTCAGTGTAAATTCGAGTATGTAATATTGCTATATGCTGATGAAACTAAAGTCAATTTTTGATAGAACATATAGATAATATTTTAAACAGTATTATGATATTATAACAGCATTTATAATTATAATATGCATAATATGTTGGTATACTGATGATAACAGAAATTTAAACATTCAAAAAGCCAGAAGACATAATATTCAGGGTAGGTGTAACTAATTGTAATAATATAATTTTAACTAATTTAAATCAGAAAATATTTGAGTAACAAGCATTAGCGGTAGTTGCATGTCACTTAAAATGTACCAATTTAAATTTTCCTATGAATATTATTTCTAAATTTAATCAGCTCACAACGTAAAACAAAACATAAAATTAAGATTATAATTAAGTCAACCAGAGTGTTTTTAATTATATAAAATACTGATTTACGTTGTATATTTCCTTTAAGATTGACCATTGACAACAAATTGACCATTTCCAAATTAACGGAATCAAATGTTAGGGAAACTTAAATCAAAACAGAATAATTCTTAAATGCTTTTGTATAGGAAAATTTATATTTGTTTGATATTCATGTATAGATTTAGTAATACTATAAGTCAGCCTGTAAAGGATCAACTGATAAGTTAAAGATCTTCTAAATCAATCATATAGATATTTTCGATATTGGTAAAATTTAATACATAGGAAATTGTGTTTTCGAAACGAGCATGATTGTGATATATGAGTGATGTTGATCAGAAACACAAGAAAATCTAAAATATATTGCTCAGGTATTTTTAAAGATTACGGTCCAACCAAATAGACCCATAAAAATTCACATTCACAAGTGTCATCAGCGGTGGGTTCACGGATAGTTTGTAGTGAAATATTTATATTATATTATAATATGGTGATATAATGAAGATTTAATAGACCATTCACACCTATTAAAGATACGAATTTCAACATTTTAATCCTTGATACGTCTTTGACAGGTACTTGATACCTGTACGAAATAAGAATTTAAACATTTTATTAATCGACACGTCTATAACAGGCCTTTTACACCTGTTAGAGATAAGTATTTCAGCATTTTAATATTTTGACACATATTTGACAGGATTTTTACACCCGTTAGAGATAAGTATTTTACGACTTTATTATTCGACTCGTCTTCGGCAGGCTTTTTACATCTGTCAGAAATCTGAATATTCTTTAACGAGTATTTTAATTTTATATGCTGACTAATTTATTCGTTTTATTCATTTACTTTTTTTATATCGAGATATATTATTATTTTTTTACTAATTAGTAATAATGCCAGTTAAGATTCAAATGGGTGCAATACTGTTGTAAAATAATAATTATCGATCGGAGTTTAACATTAATCACTAAACACCTACAAATTGTTTACCGTATACTTATTTACTTTATTTGTCTTGGCGATCAGGTAGCTATTTTAAATGGTCAATTTTTTTCTAGTTAATTAGTCTTTATTACCATCATAATAATAATACAAGTTAACTTAAAAACTATAGCACCTAGCCTAAGCTTTATCTATAATACAAATACAGTTTTTGATACATCGTTTAGGAAATAGGAAAAATTTTAAATAAAACTATTTTATTTTAAATATTGAAAGTTTTCTTTTTAATAAGGGTTCTACGTAATCAAGCTTGTCAAATATAAGTTTGTTGAAAATTTGCCAAGGAGAAATTTTCGTAAATACGTAAATATGTACTCGAATTTCAGGTGAATCTGAACTGAACCATAATTGCACTTTTAGTGGATCTGAACCATTCAAATAGCGGATTATGTTCATGTTTCAACCGATTTTATTTTGAAATAGGTATTATATTTTAGTATAATAATGTATGTGTATGTATGTATATGTACTCCATTCTACATATTGTTTGTTATATGAGTTAAGATATGGTTATACATTTTGCATAAGTTAATTATGAGATATTGCAAAAGGGATTTTGTTTGTGAAATAAATAGGTGTAATATATGTATACCGAGTGCTTCAGACCACCACCCACAGGAATCGAATTGTTTTGTTGAACGTGAAACTCAAGATCTCTAATTACTAAAGCGATTATGTCGGATCAATTAAACATGCTTCAGGTTTTCAGTTCATATTAAAAGTTACCTTATGACATTGAAAAATAGAGGTACTTTTTCAAGTCGGAAAACATATCAAAAAAAAAATTACAAAAACTATTTTTAGAAATATTTTCGTACTAAACGAACATATTCGAAATCGCAAATAAAGCATATAGTCTCAAAATTCAATTTTGATTCTATCCAAACGTATTCCAATAAAACATAAATTGCGAAAAGTTTTTTTTTTTTTTTTTTTTTTAAATTTTTCCATTTATTTTAATTTTATCTGGTATGAGAACGAGTCTGAAAAATTAAGACATTTCCGGTATGGAAATTAAGAATCTTTTGTTTAATTTTTAAATATTTTTTCATCATGAATTTGTTGGTACATCGATGAAAAATGTATCTGAACTACATTTTTATAAATGATTTGTATGGAATCCACAAAAGTTGTTATTATTTTTATAAACACTAACATTAACATATGTATCTGGAGAGTTAAAGCTATTAGAGCTAATAAATGTGATATATGTGTTTTTCGAAATATTGTGTCAATATTGGTTTAATTCTTTAGAAATTAATTTAAAAAATAATTTCTAATTCTAGCTTGCATTCGCTTTCTATCGAATATTTTAGACTTAAGAACAAATATTTCGCAATAAAGTTAATTGTTTTATATTTATATTTAAAAATTGTCATTCATTAATGGGCTTAAGTATTAAATATGTTTAAGCAATTGATATTTAGGGAAATTATAAATTCGAACCATCACAGTGACAGATAATTAACAGGTGGTTAACGGATTGAGCGTGACGGGTGCTGTTTTCTTCAATTTACTTCTCAAAATCAAAATTTAATTAAAACTACCATGTACGGTGAGTTAATTAAATTTTTATCATTATTTTAATCTTCCAATTTAAGATAATTTTGCGTGTTATTCAAAATGAAATAAAAACTTTTTGAACTTTTACTAACATATTGTGTTTATTTTCGAGTCTGTTGCAGACTTTATCAGTGCTCAATCAATTTAAGCCGATATTATTCACGATAAGCTATCGTCGCAGGGAAAAGTATGCATTGGCCGGCTGTAATTTTGATATTAATTGTGGTCTTCAGCTTAAATGTTCAAACGATGAGTATTTTTCCTAATAATGTAGATTGTCAGTCTTGGTAGTCTTCAAGCAGTATATTTTTCTCCATCCATATCCTGAATTTAATTATACATATTTTTTTAAGAAATAGGTAACTTTATGAGGGCATTTTTTTGTCTAACAAAGGTAAAATCTCATTATTATTATTATTAATATTAGTATTATATATAACATTTTCCGCTGTGCTTTTTCATATAATACATTTCTCTACAAAACCCACGAAAAAATTTTCTATTAAAATGAAACTAAAAAAACAACTCATATTTCTCATTTTTAGTTATTAATTGAACTAATAATAAGAAATATAATTTCAATGATTACTCTATTCCGCATTAAGCATCCTTCTGTAAATATTATACTGATATTACAGAATATAATGTACCTAAGTATATTATATAAACTAGAAACTAAACAGTTATAATATATATATGACTAGAACAACCATGTTATTTTGTAACCGAAATGTTAAAAGTAACTTATAGTCACAACAACTAAATACCTATATTAATATAGAAACAAGAAATACAAAGGTTTATGCATAGAATCAGATCAGACAGAGTGCTTTAAAATTTAATGATGAACATTTCGTATTACTTTTTAGTTTTTAAAAACATAACTTTAAACCGTTTATCAAAAGTACTGAAAAAAAACCTAAAAGTATTTTTTTTAAATCATTATATACCGAAATAAATTTTGTATAATATGTGTTTCTTCCACACAGTAGCCATCACCAGTATTAATTAGTTAATTTTAATTCCTTTAAAAGCTAATTAAATTGCTTTTATTATAATTAATTTACAAATTAATTAAAGTAATGTTTAAATAAACCTGAATAGTTACAATAGAATATATACAAATGATTGCTATTATGTACATGAGTAAACACATTTAATATTTAATACTAGGTATCCTCACCATTAAAAGATTAAAAATAAAAATCCATAATACATAAGAGTACTTACTAACATACACAATAGTAAGCTTATGGTATTCCATTATATCTATATAGGTCTATTTTAACATTCTTTCCGTATGGAAAATTCGAATTCTATGGACCATCTGTGTAATGTCTTTAAAGGTTAATATTCCAGTAATAATTTTAAGTAAATTTTAAGTAAGATGACTCATTGCGATTAGCTAATTTACATTATCGAAGATTACATTGTATTTGAAAATCATAAGAAATTAAAAAAACAAAGTTTAATGCATCGAGGATAGTTTATTTTATACCAATATATTTGAGAATATAGTAATTATACACCCAAAAGTTTTATCCATAATACTGAATAGTATTTAATCATAAAATTATAATTTTACTTCCAGAATTTTCTATAAGAATCGGGATTTATTTATTATGTATGTAAGAATTTATGGTATAATTAGTTTCCAGAGTCTTGCAATAATCTGCGACGTTGCCCACTATCAACATAAACGAACAGATAAATTAGCAGACAAAATGATCTAATTGAGTAACTTCGTCTACAACTTTATAAATTTACGTTAATAAAGTTATAAACTTTAGATTAAATTTAATATGAAATCAAAAAATTAAACGAAAATTTTTTTCATATTAAACATTATAACCGGAAGCATTAAGTATTTCGACAGAAGTAGCAAATTACAAATAATATTCGTTAATAAATAATTGAATTGTTTTTTCTGCGAAATATTATCTAGTAATTTTGTTGATCGAATTTGTAATTTAACATTTCCAGAGAAAAAAGTCAAAATAACATAACGTTGATTGATGAAATACAAAATGTTTTTATTACTTTTTTGTAGTAAAATTATTTTGTATTTACATTGAACAAACCTACAGTCTATTTGTTAAATGTTTTATTCAGGTGGTTATTCAGCTATTTATTGGAAATATTAATAACGTTTTTCAAATATATTAAATAATAAGACAATTCAAGTTCTTTCTTATAAATTATTATGATAATTTAAGATAGTCTTCCCAACTTTTTGAATTTGAAACATTTAATATGATGTTTATTTAACAGTAAAAAATATTATGTAAACATTTTTCTATCCGATATTAAAAAAATATGTCGGAGAAATTTTAGTTTGCAGTTTGAATTGTAACGCTAGCAAATAATGTAGGCAATAACAAAATTTTGGTAAAAGTTAGTTAATGGTTAAAAAATAGAAGAAAAATTCTAAATCAAAAATATTTTATTAATGAACAAACAACTTTTGTTAGAAACATTTTTTGCAAACTCTTTAGGTTCAGCACAATTTCAGCTCAAAACTAGCTAAGAAACATATATCTTATTATAATACATGTTATTCATGTATTTATAGCCATATGAACTGCAGCATACTTAGAGCATTTAATGAATACTATTGAATAAAAATATACTTTTTCTTAAAAACAAAAAAAAATTTGTATAAAACATTTCTTCGCACGTTGTTTGGATTAGCCATAATTTCAGCTCAAATTCACTTCAGTCAGGTTTTTAACACATTTATTTTAATATACAAAGGGTTTTTTGCTTCTCTTTATATCGGAAAAATAATATTAAAATGTACCTATACAGAATATTACAAATTTTATAAAGACATACAGAAAAATATTTATTTATTGATAACAAACACTTGAATTGTAATATTCAATGTTCGGTATATTTTAACAGTGTTTTCTCAATACCAAAAGAAGCAAAAAACGATCTCTATATTATACGTGTAATATAATGTTAAATGTATTTAGTGTAATGTATTAATGCTAATAATTGGGTATATAAACTGTTAATTGTTCTCGTCACTTGTTAAATTAAAAATTAAATGCTTCTAGTAAGTGCTTTAATAAATGTATCTGCTAAACCATAGAGTAAAAAAGATTAGAATTAAAAAATACAGATCTCCTATAAAAAAAAATAATTAAGCTTCTGTAGTTTCTTTATAAATTAATGGGGTAATTTGGTGTTCAACTGATCGGGCTTTTCCATAAGACTGCGTTTATTTAAACTTGTATATTAAATTTGAAATCAATTCTTTAATAGTAGGTACTGTCTTTTATTAACTCATGAATGTTGGCTCCAAATATTCTCGATATTCACATGTTCCTTTTATAGAGCGATTTTTTTTTTAATCATGCTTAAGCATGAGTTTACATTGCGTGTGAATGTTCAATTGTTTAAATAATAATGAATCTCTTTTTTAGATTTTTCATATGTTCTTTCTATAACGCAAACTCTTTCAGAAAATACAATTTTATTTAAATCCTGTTTAAGCATGAATTTTACATTTCGTATGTATATAAGCGTTTTAATAATATTACTTGATTAGAGCTAGACGTAGTTTGGTGAATGTTTGATTTTAAGGTGCTGTGTTTATTTTTAATCTGCTCCTTCAGAACTTTGAGAGGCGACTTGATTTATTTGAAAATTGATATAAAACTAAAGTTATTATTTAAAATACCTATTCAACAACCTTAATGTAAAATGAAAAGGCAAACAATGAGCACCCGTT
This sequence comes from Chrysopa pallens, assembly GCA_020423425.1. Lineage (NCBI taxonomy): Eukaryota > Metazoa > Arthropoda > Insecta > Neuroptera > Chrysopidae > Chrysopa > Chrysopa pallens. The sequence continues at coordinate 81,253,055 of CM035591.1, forward strand.
CGGTTCCACATTCACATTAAATACAATATATACGGTGTTTTGTTTCAAATGTCAGATGTAATTTCTACCTAATACATCTCTTTGCCTATTGTTTATACGCTTTGATCTCCTTCATTCTTCAACAAACGTAGTTCGTATGGATGTATATCTCTCTAACCATGATCCCATCCACTTTCGACACCATTCCTCATCCCTATATAGCTATGCTGTGAACTACGGCACACATATACACAATACAATAGTATCTAAATGACGATTATCATACGAACGACTAGCCGAAACATATCTCTATCAACACATACAACTACGCTCATTCATTCATGCACTACATTTGGTTCGAATTGATATTTCTATGTATGTAATGTAAACTCTCATGGGGTTCATTTAATCAAATTCATAATCCTTTAATATTCCTAGCATGTTTTGTATGTGATCAACAAAGCAACCATCTCCCTTTGTATTTTTATTTTTGCTTTAAAACAGGTACGGTTTTTATTAATTTTTAATAAATTTATTTTAAAACGGCAATTTTGAGGATACTCAAATTTATGTAAAAATAATTATTTAGGTAGATAAATGAAAAAAATTTTAAAGAAATAAAATTATTATTACATGTGAAGAGAATTTAATTCCATAAATGATGTTTGTAATATATTACCACTTTCTACCTCTATTAATCGAAAAAGTAACTAAAGTGATTCCTATTTATTTATTTTGGTTTGCAACATGGGTAAGCTATAGAGCTGTATACACTTGCCATCTGCTGTATATTTAGATAAGCTATTTGTCTCTCTTTTTGTTTGAATGCAAACATGTTTGAACATATTTCAAATTTATAAACATGTTTACGATTAAATAAAGGCATTCTAATAATATCAAAAATCAGTTTACTGTCAAGTTCATTGAAGAATTATGAATAAACATAATATTTTATATTCCTTTTTGGAATAAACCAAATATAGTGGTTAGTAATAATACATTCGACAAAACGAAAAATAATTTTGAACTGCGGATATTCAAAAATTTCTGGGTAGATATTGTGAATTTTGTAATATTTTGTACTGGAAAAACACGAAAAAGTATTTTGAAGAAAAGTGGTTTGTAGTGATACATGTTTTATTCCTAAAAATGGTCAACCAAATTTCCCATGTCATGTTGAAGGTAAAAGTTTTAAACACTTTAGAAGGTTTGAAGGGACGCGATTCGTTATATCAACATCGAGTATTATTATATTTAAACACTCATATCGCAAAGCATTTTCAAAGAATGCACACTCCCAAACCCAGTATAACGATAAGGTAAACAAATTTGTTATACGAACACAAGCAAGAATTTTTCGTTTGAGATCAAAGAAAAAAGGTAAATATTTAGAAGAAGCTATGGGCAGTATTATGGCAATGATTGGGAAATTATCGGCAGACAAAAATGGGAAAACAATTATTGGAAAATTTGGAAAAACAATATTCTGCTTTTTATTGTTGTTAGCTAGATGGCCTTGGTAAAGTTTTTTAAGCTATATTATAGCAACAAACCAATTTGATATAGTAACAAACCTACGTAAAAATAACTAAAATAACTCCACTACAAATTATTCAAAGAATACAAATGATCAAAGATAAAATAATCAATCAATAAGAGGGGACAAGCACACTGAGATATATTTTGTTGATGAACCATAATAAATAAAGCTTTATAAACTTACTCACAGATATCGTTTTAGTAAGTTTCTTACTGTGTGCATGCCTATGACTCAGTATTGTGCAATACCAAAATAGCAGTATAACTTAGTATCGTAAAGAGTAGCAATGCACAATGAGTAATGAAACAGATCTTACTCCTAAAAAAAGCAAACCACACATTATAGGAAATGTTGAAGGAAAAGGATTCAAAGATAAAGCAACAGTCCTAAAAACCTTAGAGATTTTACAAGGCCGTGATCCGTTATATCAATATCGGAGTATTCTTACACTGAAGACATCATGTCGTTCAGCAATAAGAAGAGGTAAAACTCTGTGTTAGTATGTTATAGTATTTACATATTCAATGAGTTTTTAGTTAAAAATCCTCAGAAAAGGATCAATTTGGAAGAAGCTATGGAAGTACTTGATGATTGGATTATAAATTATCGAAAGAAAGATTTAGGTTCTAAAACTAAATTATATATACCGGTGGCCATTTTAGAAGGCTTTATGCCTTTATTAAATTATTATAATATCGAAAATGAATTCTTGGATGTTTACATTAAAACATGCAATGGTGATTATAAAAGATTACGCGAAATAAAAAGCGAAAAACATGAAAAAACTTGGGATATTGTTCGCAATGCTGCAATTGACAAGTTGAAAAATCAGTCTGAGGAAAATGAGGAGCGGTTATGGACCGAAGATATGATCCCATCTGAAATTCATGCAAAAATGATATCGTGGGCATATAGTCCCCATAAACAGATTAGACTTAAGTGTCAACAAGAACTATTTGAAAAAATTGATAAAATTATTTTGAAATGATTATTTTATATTTTCGAAGCATTACTAATTTTTGTTATAACTTTCAATTTTGAATGTGATGTTTGTATTACATTAATTTACACTAATTCTGAGTTTGTATAATTCTCCATTTTATTTTATTTAATCCTCCTACTTTACTCACAAAAGTTAAAAAATTAAAAATTCTTGCGTACGTCTTCGACTTCTGTTACATTTGTAATTATTGGGATAGTATCACTTTTATCATTGATTCCTATAATGTCCAGCATATCAGAGAAATGTGATACTTCTCACTTTTCTAACCATATCACGATTTTTGGTCCACAATGAACAGTTTGAAGTTTGAATCACGTGGAATTTCAAACTAAGTTACTCTGTTTCATTGTTGTGTTCTGTCGATAAGATTTATAACTGATAGTTAACTTCGTATAGTTTAAAAACTAAAAACGAAAGTAACGAGTATAAATGTAATTTCACTTTCCTTTCATTATTGTTGGTTTGAAATTTATATATAAATTGTAATATAACTGGAAATATGTATTACCGATTGTTTCGTAAAATGAGAATGAACCATAGAAATCATATATATGTATGGTATGAACTGATAGCTCTGCCATCTGCTAATTTAAACACAAAAGTTCAATAACTTTTTGACAATTGTGATAAAAGCTACCAATTTTATAAATAAAAAGTACAAATATATTAAGTTCTCTAAAATTATTTTGTGATTAATAATAAAAAACATTTAAAATAATATTAATAACACGAACATTTAGTTTAGTACCATAATTAGTAATTAAAATCGAAAGCTTATAGAAATATATTCCTCTTACTTTTTGATTAAATTATGAAATCAAAATAAAAGTGCTTTATAAAAAATGAAAATATAGAAATTTTTATTAAAGGAAGTGAAAGTTTAACTCAACTTGATTAGAATTCATGTATATGTCGAATAAATATTATGCTATTTTTATAATAAATGTAAGGTTATGGCTGATACAGACTGCGCAAGTGAGAGCGCTAGCTCTGTTTATGATGAAGAAAGAGTGAGACGTTTATTTCAAGCTTGTGATGCAGACGGTGATGGATATATTGATAGGTAGTTTCAATAAATAAAGATAAATATACTGATATTGTTTTTAGTCTAAAATCTAATGTTAATGAACTAATAATTTCTAACAAAAAATTTAACCTATATTTTCTTTATCTAGCTTTTTTGTTTATAATTTGCCTTAATTTCATTGATATTAGTTTTTATAGCATGCATTTTGATATTGATATGACATGACACACTTTTTAATTTTTTGGACAACCAATTAATTTTTATAAAGGTATTCGTTTAATGTGGACTAAAAATTTGATAATTGGAGACTAGATTTTCTTGATGAACTAAACATACTGAAAAATTACCAGCTCCTCGCTTTCCGAGCTTGTTGTGCTTTGACTAGACTCAAGGCGTTAAATTAACGTTTAAATCCTTTAATTTGTAAATGTCAAGAAATAAAATTTCCGAGCTTAATCTTATATAGCTTACTCAAAGATTATTTAAATTTTATATTCTGCATGTAACTGTTACTATAGAATTTTCTATTAAAAAATTTCTTAAGCCGCGTATATACGTGCAAGATTTTTGAGTAACTTAACACCGTAACGCCACATTGACGGGTAACATCAACCTTTGTGGGGTCGTGAACGCGTTACACCGTTTTGCTAAGCAAAGTTGAAACGCGACAATGTTACATCGCATCCCAAAAATTTGAATTGTCGGTAAGTTTCAATTGCATTAAAAGTTATTGCTAGGTGGGGTGACGAATAGTGTGAAATAAACGCAATATTTACAAAGACAAGGCGTAAACATTATTTTTGTTTTGATTATATTAAAATATTTCGATATGGAGCGGAACGAACAAAATATAATGCAGTTTATTTAAGTTTTTTTAATTTCTGGCTTTATCTACTTTCAGCTATATAGCCATTAACCAAAGGGGATTATTATTATTATTTATACAACAACAGTACACAGTACTGCTAGGTGGTCACCTATCCAAATACAGAATGTGACTGCTGTTGCTTAACTTTATAGATTGGTCTAAGCCTGTCATTACGTTACGTCAGTCCGGGGTCTTATTTAAATTTATTCACATAAACAAATGCTTAAACTAAAGGCACTCTGCTTGGTAAATAGATGGAACGTTATGCATTACATAGCAACATTGTAAAATATCATCACTTCCAAATCAATGGTGTAAGACTGTGTTACGTTACGAACGAATCTTGCACGTATATTTCCGAGATTCCCTCTTGTGAAGTAAAAAAAATCTGGTCAAAACACAACTGAAATAACAATATGCTTTCGAAATAGAAAAATAAATTTATATCATTAGGATCAAGCGGTGTAAAAATGAGACACAAGCAATATTCAAGTATAATCTAAAGGTCTAAGCAATATTCAAGTATAATCTAAACTGATGAAGAGTGTGCATTGCATTATCTCATTGTATGGGGTATATATTTAAGACAGCTTCTGGTGTAAATGTGAGACACCACTGAGATGTTTTGGCAAATCTGAGATGTTTTGGAGGTAGATATGAAACCACATATGGTTTAAAATAGTTAAGAATATGTAGAATTTTAATACTTAAAACGAAACCGTATACTGAAGATGGTCTTCAAAAGTAGATCCAACATAATAAAAACGTTTCTAAACGCATTCGAAAACAAGTTTTATCCCAGGAAAATTAATCGGATTTAACCGAAAAAATTTCAGTGGTGGCCAAATGGGAATTTGCTCTTTCGAATGCAGAAATTTTTTTCGGTGGTCCAAATCCTTCATATTTGTAAAGAGGAACTGCCAGGGTTTTTCAGAAACTAGTGTTCGCTATTAACTTTGATAAATATACACTGAATTTATTACAAATGATTTTTAAAGTAAATTCTTAAGTTAAATCAATTTTTCAGTAGGTTTATGAGATATGATGTTCTGTTTTATAGAAATAATTTGTGGGTTTTTGTAAATTTTAATAAAATTAATACTTTAATTGTGTCTTATAATTCAAGCAGTCTTAAAGCTAACCAAGCTTAAAAAAGTTTAATTATTAACCGATAAACACGATGTCTCACTTTTAACTACATTTGTCTTTTTTAAACTCCAAAGGCGACAAAATGCACATGATAGAAAGAATATTTAATTTTTGTAAAAGTTTATATGCCATTAATGTTGTCCATTAAACTTTTCATTGACTTAACATTTTTTTTACACAATAAAATCGAAAATTATCATTAAAAAAAAAAAAATAATTCTAAAAAATGTCTCATTTTTACACCACGTACATTTTGTTTAAAAATATAGGGTCGATTTTTAAACGAAATGATTAATTTGTTTCTGTTTTTGGATGGGTGATCACCTAGCAGTACTGTGTACTGTTGTTGTATAAAAAAATAATCTCCTTTGGTTAATGGCTATATAGCTGAAAGTAGCTGAAGCCAGAAAAAAAAAAATGTAACTTGTTCGATTTTATAGAAAATATATTTAGCCCTGGCATTGTAAGTAATAAGATTGTGTATATTATTTAGATTCTTTATAAAATAGAAAAGAGGTTCAGCAAAATAGCAATGTTGGTCTTGTAAATCTTAATTATAGGCGGTAGTTTGATCATGACTAGAATCCGAGCACCAAGTTTGTATGAAAGATCAAGATATTTTTGCCAGGCTTGATCAAGAACAACACTTCTGTGATATTTTTTTGAATGACATAGTCTAATAAGAGATTAATATTAAAATTCGTTAGCAAGACCGTAAAATTTAGTAAAGACCAAAAGCAAAATCATATTCGAATTTGTATGTTTCTTAGAATTGTACACTTAGTATTGTTCTTTGGTTTTACTCTTAGACCTTAACCTTAGTTCAGTAGTATTTATAGTTTAATTTAAACATATTTTTGGCTGAATTTTTTTTCCCGACTATGAGTAAAAATCCAATTAATTTTTTTTTTTTTTTTTATAAATAAGTCGGCTTTAAGTATATACATAGAAACTTCAAGACTGGCGTTATAAGAGTGATTTTCATACCAAGGTTGCATAAAATTAAGACAATGCCAAAGGATTTCGTAGGCTTAATTTAACGTAACACTTATCAGCTATCAGAAAAAATTCTGAAATGTGAATAGTATGGCCTCTAGAATAGAAATTTCATTTTCCAATCATTGTGATTTTAAAAAAATCCAAGAATTTAATTTTTTTGAGTGCTTCAATGGTATTCAAGCTTTAACTCTGGTATTCAAACTGTTTTTCTAATTAAGAAAAATTAGTTCACGTAAAGCTGAATTCACAATAATATATCTAATTTAAAAAGATGGCATGTAATTTTTGATCATAATATTTAAATAATTATTTGTTTGTAAGCTCATTTTGATATTAGTACTCCGCGCTATAATTTTTCAAAAGTAAAATATTCTAAAAACTTATTAATTATTAATTATGTCAGGTGGATAAATAAATTTACACACTTCAATTTTTTTATTTTGCTTAACCACTTTATTTTATTCTAATTATGCGACATGTTTCGGATGTTACTCCTTATTCAACTTATTAATTATTCTTCAACCTGTTCTTTTTATTCTCCCTATAATAGTATTTCTAGGTATAACTTGAACAGTTGTGTGATCTCCGTTGATATTTTCTTTTTTGAATTCTGTTTAAAATTTGTTTATTTCTTATTTAAGACTTTTTTTTAAATCTTATATGAATCGTTTTGTATTATAGTCACGATATTGGCAGTATGATGAGAGTTAACTACTAACATTTGTAATCTACACTATAATTTTTCGAACACTTTTCAAAATTAAAATTATCTACTAACTTATTATTTTTTGTTAACCAATCGTTCTATTTATTCTTCCTATAATAGTACGTAGATACAACTTGGATAGTTGTGTGATCTCCGTTGATATTCTACATTGTTTTTTTTTTAATTATTGAATTCTGCTTAAAATTTGGTTATTTCATATTTCAAACTTTTTTTTCTTACATGAATTTTATTATACTTTAAAATAATTCATTATTTTGATAATGATTTGTCTTATAGCCACGATTTATTGGCAGTATGTCGGGAATTAAGCTTAGAAGATTCATTAGACGAACTAATGCTACAGCTGGGAGCGGACGCTCAAGGACGTATATCCTACGAACAATTTCTGCAACGTCGCTTAGCTCTACGTCCAGAAATTGATGCTATTAAAAGTGCTCATAGTCCACTGCCACGAGATACATCTAGTGATAACAGTCAAGGTATATTGTTTTAAATCTACTAATCTTAAAACCATGAATTATATTTATATAATAAGTAGTTGCTTATTTATTAGGGAAATTGGATCGCTGGGAATGGGATTCTGGGGCTAGAGATTTAAGTCCTGTTTCTAGGCCTGGCGTTCTTCATAAACATAATAATAATAAACATTCTTCAAGTCAAAGTGGCAGCATGGAACATATATTTAAGGTAAGGAACATAAGTAATTAATTTTTAATCAGTGTTTTGGAATTTATGTCATCCGAAAATTATTTAAATTATCAAAGCGTAGATTAGTGATGATCTCCTGAAGTGAAGAACATCATTAGATTCACATGTTTGCAACCATATAGATTAAACTGCTGTGAATACTGGTGTTTGTTTCTAACGTTTAATGTTAATTTGAAACAACATATTTTCAATATGCCTGACTCAGCATCAGCGTTTGAAATTGTACAGTTTTTAGAAATAATAATTATGTAAGAACTAAGACTTTTACGGGAAGATTATGGTCAATTTAATCATCTTACTGAGTTAACAATTCGCAATATTGTGCTTAAGCTAAAGAAGACAAGAGGCATTGAAAATAAAGCCATGTGGACGCAATGTTCGCATCAAAATCATGCAATTTTGATTCTTTAAAAATCCTCTTTTGTGGGGTTTTCTTGATAGTCGCGTCTATATCAACTCCCGAAACTTGTCAAACAGTCATCAAAAATTACCTCCAACGAATCTGCTGCTGCAGAAGGTCCAGATGTGACTATTTGTCTAATATCCTTTTACATATTTACTAAATATTCGATTAATTAATTTTGTTAATAATTAATGTTAAGAAACTCAAATTGGATCAGCTTTCATTCTGCTTGAAAAAAAAATCAGTGAGTGCTAAAAATAACAAATCAATAGTGAAACCTTACTACGTTAATATATTAACTTTAATACAATTACTAAGCCGTAACTGCGAACAAAATACATTGTATACTGTTTTTAAGTTTATTTTTAAGGGGGATTGTAACACAATAATGAAGCACCCTCCATTATAAAAAATCTTTTAATTTTCACGAGGAAATAACTAAAATAATTACCTAAATGTCTTGAAATTTCGTATGCACTATATTAACATGAAAATGGAGGGCGTATCTAGTTTTTCTCGATAAAAAATTTTTAAATAAAAAATTCTGGAATTTATTAAAAATACCTACAAGCTTGTTTAAACTACTAACAATTCGACATCAAATATTAAAAGATTGCCTACCACAGTAAGTAATGTTATACTAATTTGTACCTGAGAAAATTTGCTGTTTTCTTTGAGTTTTAAAACCATATTTAAGTGTTGTTTTTTCCTCATGCGAAGAAAGTCCAGCAAAAATGAAGTTAATCGCTTTTGTTGTGTTTAATTTAGAAGTTCAAACATTCATTTAAAATTCCGTAAATAGTTTGTGTAAAATTTTAGAGCCCTATTTTGGCATATTTTTTGGTAAAATATTTGTGTTTTGGCTGTAAAATTTGTGTTTTGGCTTAAAATATTTTGGCTGTATTTTAACTATGTATAGTATAATTCGCATTTCGTTTCATAGGAAAACTTTTTTCCAGGATCTCTCAATTCTATATTTGAATATAAAAAAATATTTTATATATGAAAAATGTTATTAAACTAATCCACTAAATCTTAAAAAAAATATATATTTATATAATATTTACATACTGACCTAACAATATTATTAAAAATTGATTTATTTAAATGATATTAAAGGTATTAAATTTCATTCAACCAGATTCGACTACACGTGAATTTATTAAATAAAATTAAAGTAAAAAATTTAATGCGGATATAAACAAACCAAAACAGAAGAACGGAAATAATGTCATGATATGAATTTAAAGGATTAAAATTTTAATAAAGGTAGCAAAGAGACGAGTGCTATACGTACATAGTATAACGGGTAACAACTGATTCATTTATTAAACAGTTTTATTCAAAAACGGTTTGCTTACTTTTATTATACCAACTGCTACTATATATTACGTGCTTCGACGATTATTAACACCGTATGTCAATCACACTCCAACAGTCTTTTTTTACATAATCAGTAATAACTTAGAATGTCAGATAATCTTCTAGGATGCTTTTCACCCGTTTTTAAATATCTCTCCTTCGTGAAAGAAGAAATATTGAAAGTAATTTTTGAATTTTCATCGTTAACTGCAAATAATTAAAACTACTTGGATAAAAATGTAAAATAAATTAAAATCACAAGAGATTTCGATAAAAGCAAAACGATACAAAATAATATAATTAAATAAATTTTTTTCTAGTAAATTGAGACAATCCCAAAGCTGCCAGTTTTGAAATCATTTTCCGATCTCTAATTTAAGATGCTACTTTGATTTATATTAATTTTATTCCAAATACTAAGTGACATTATTTTATTGATGAAATAGAAGTTGCAGAGATTTATCCTCAAAAAAACACTGATCTATCTGTTGAAGCAAAACCTCTTTTAAAAAAAAAATTGAATTTTATTTTAAACACAAGATTGAGAGTATATATTTTACTTCTAAGTGGTCATCTTACCGTTTTTTCATACCTTTATTGTGGTGTTTTCCTCTATTATAATTTTAAGTTTTGAGAATTTGCCAAAAGAAAATTTGAATTAAAATTATTTAAAAAATTTATCGCTTTCTGAAACTATTCTTCGCTGAACAATTAAAAATGGCTTTGACAACATTATCGTCCTCTAAATGTTACCCCAAGCGAATTTTGTGGACCTAACGAAGTGAAGTTAATATTTTAATTAGACAATTTTGAATTTAATTTCTCCGTATCTATATCTCATTCTATGTATGGTTGTTCCCCTGCTACTTTTGACGGCTAGTCATTCCAAAAAAAAGAAAAACTACTTTTATGAAATTGATGCAAAATGAAACGACATGATTAGCAGAAATAGGAAAATTTTATTGTATTTCCTGAAACTTCCAAAAATGTGGTTTTTTAATACGTATTAAATCGTAAAATGAAATTACATGGCCAGAGAAAACCGGAAAATATTAAATTTTGTATACCCCTCAGTTTACAAAAATACCAAGGTTTTTTTGTATGGTATATTTTTTTTTGTATTTCTATGTGATTCTACAGTTCACAAAACTACGACTTTTTAGTTTAAAAAGCGCTGACTGCTTATTTCTGCCTGCACAAACACTAAAAGTCAAAATTCATAATGTGAAATTTATGATTGTGATATATGAATCATACATACATATTAGGATTAAAAATTTAATTAACATCATTGTATCATAGTCGGAGAAAAATAGGTAAAAATAGTATAACATCTAATTTTGTTGAAGCAGAACGGATTTTGATCAAACATGGCTAACTTTGTTCGTAATTAAATTTACAAATAAGAACCTAATGAAATTTTGCGTAAATCTCCCCTTCTCCATTAAAACTCTCCTATTCAAACACTATTTCGAAAAAACTTTTTTAAACGTTAAGTTATTTCTGAAGGAGATGCATTTTTTAAATTATTTATGAAGGGAGAAAATTTTTTGATAAATGCTAAAAAAACCTATGTTCACCTCAAACAAATTATTATTCAAAATAAGCATTTTGAACCGGTCAAACTTTTATGTTTAAATAAAGTAATTTGTGACATATTTTTAATGTTTAAATAAAGTTATTTGTAAATGCATAATATTCCATTCCAATTACTATTGTAGTTATGAGGAGACATTGTTTAATTTTTTTCGTATAAAAACAAATGGGTGCGTGTACTTATATACGCGCGTCAGAAGTTATACTTGTAAATGATTAATTACAATAAAATAATAAAAGAGCTGGAGAAGGATAGTCAACACAGTCAATAAAGCACAGTTTAAATTTGAAAAATTAAATAAATAAATATATATTTCCTTACATTAAGTGTACCATAAATCATAACAACAGCTTCAACCTGTGAATTTTGTGTGACGGTGATCCGCGCGCATCTTAAAATTTAACCTGCATCATTTTTTCATAACGACCCTAAAGAAGTATAATTTCAAATATCGAAAATAATCGTTTTCGTTATATCTTATTTTTCATGGCTTTTTAAGAAAAAAATGATAAGCATTTTCACATAAAATGTACCGTTTTCTCATAATTGAAATCCTTTATTTTTTTGTTTGAAAAATCAGTCCCACGTACAATAATCTAACTTGTATTAAATCTACATTAAAAAAGAAAAATTTCGTACGCTTTTCTTTTGGTTATAACTACAGTTTTTTTATTTATTTTGATTACAAACACGAATACCTCGGAGAGTGTTGATTTTTCGTAAAACTTCTATAAAAGTCGATTTGCTTAGAATTCTATCTTCTATTGATTTCTGGTATTTGGTATTTATAATTTCCACCTCCTAACGAAAAATTTGCACAAAACTGAATGTTGAATTTTTTTTCAATTACAAAGAAGAACCCTATTTGATTATAATCCGTTCTGCTTCAACAAAATTAAATATTTTTTTTTACCTAATTTGCTTCGACTATTTATTCAATTCTGATATGATGCACTTATATATATGATATCTATATTCGTACACATATTACAACAATATTCCGTTATGCTTGGATGTATTCTATATACAATGTATATGAAGAAGGTAAGTACTAACTAACTATATATACCTAAAGAGATCTAAATATGTTTGCATTTGAATAGAATATAAAAGAATTAAAAACCGTATTTGAAATAAATTTAACATCAATTAGCAATAAAACGCTTTGTGTTAAGTATACTTTTTTTTTTGATAAACGAATACAGCATAGAGTATGTAAGTGAAGCAGGAACCGAAGGTACTTGAGTACTTGAAATTTATATTTGGTTCAAGTGTTGACTTGACGATTAGAATAAAAAGAAATGTTTGACGACCGTTGGTTGTATTACGGATTTTACTAGAATAGAGTAGATAGAAAATAAGAAAGGTTTCGACGAGTAGAAGTCCTTAGCGTTTATCAACCCCTGTTGCCCGGTATCATGTTTTAACCTCTATGTAAGATATTTAGATATTTTGCGATATGGTATGAGTAAATTTAATTCATGTATCTTTGTAAGATGGTTCTTGAAAGTCCAAACTGTGCATACGGGTAACAAATTGAACAACTTTAGGGTTGCCTGTCTACCTATAATTCTATAATAATACTGCACAGACACTAAAAATTGTTAATGTATCTGATTCGTAGAACTTAAAATCCGCTGGCTCTTGGACCATAAGTTTTTGAGTCATTTTAATGGCTGTTTTAAAAAAAAAATAAACACTTTGTTTGTTGTATGTATATTGGGTAAATTTTAACACTTTCGACCTCTTATAATTTTTTCGAAAAACGTTTCGTTTTTGTGCTATGAGCGATTTTGGTTCGAAAAACCAAAACCTTAAACCTAAATTCTATGTATAAAAAAAAATTTTTTATAAAAAGAAACATGCAGCATAAAGATATAGTTTTTATGAGTATTTTCAAAAAATAAAAAATATCCAGACAAAACAGAACAAAGTTTTTTTTTTAAAATGGCGTGTTTTTACTTTTTCGGCCTTAAATGATTTATAGCTTAAAATATGGAAAATTTTTCAAAATTTATTTGTTTATTTTTCCTAATTTTACAAAAACCATTAAAGTAACTCCATACCCTAAACATCATCTCAATAAAGAGGTGAGGTGATCTAAAAAAGAAATTGGTTTGACAACACCTGGAATTTTAATATTTAAGATACTTTTAACACAAATTTCATTGACAGAATGCGCTGCTCGATTATTACATGCTCAAGTACCTCCAGATTCTGCTCTAAGGAGGATGTAAAGGATAACTTCCAGTTGTGGTGTAATAATATGACCTTTAAAACTTTTTTGTTTACTTTTTCATTTAATAGAAAATTTGTATACACTTTTAATTACATTGTATAATTTGTTTGATTAGGACTATAAAAAAACCACACTTAATTTATTTCTTTTTTGGTCTAACAAATCCATTCTTTATAATTTTTTTTCCATTTGATGTACTTAATTCTAAAAGGCACATTCGGTTTTCAAGCAAATTGCCATTAGTTGTGTAATAATTAATCGATAATCGTTAATAATAATTAGTTGTGTAATAATTAATCGATGCATTTGCTCTTCCACAGCCCACAATTTGCTTGACGCCGTTTTGGTTTGCTAACAAGCAAGAAATTGACAGTCATAAATTTCTTCACTCATATACTATTTAAATTTACAAAACCCCCTTTTTTCTCTGGAGGGAGCAATTATGTTTTTGACGTGAAAAAAAAACATATTTTATAGAGAAGAAACTTACAGTTGTCAATTTGGAAACAAACATGCAATAAGGGCGTTAGAGGTTCCGAATCGAGTAATCTAGGAACTAGAAACATCGAGAGAGAATTTTAAGAGAGATGGTTCTTTAATATATCTTTTATTGTGCTCTTTCGATCAATGAGTGGGCCGCCTGAGAGAATAAACTGCTGTATATCACACCTGTACATGTAATTTGAAATAGATTTAAGAAGAAAATTAGAAAAAAATCAGATTAAAATTGTAGAGCATAAAACTTTACTTCAGAAAGGTTCTTTGTCTTTTTTTGACTATTATTAACTAACCCAGAACGTCTAGAAGTTATTACATGCAAACATAAAATTTGCGTGCATGTGCTGAATACCCGCAGATATGTGCCTGATACCTGTTATCATATTCGTATCTGCGCATATCTGCAAGATAAAGAAGATCCGTATCCGTAATCGTTTCTTTTTCAACATATATTGAGCGGATCTTTTGCATTATTAAATTTCATTTCGTTTATGAATTTATAAGTTAATGTAGCCATAAAATACTGTTAAATCCCATTAAAATAGTTTTTGTTTTTTAATATTTGGTAAAAATTTAATATTTTAACTCTTATTGTAGTGAACGAAGTGGTAATTCTTATAGCTGACTACCTTATCATAAGATACTAATTATAAATTACACTACCTAAATTCATATTCATTTTTCAAATTCAAATTATACTTCTTAGTGAGATATCACCATTCGCAATCACATTTCATTCAATAAACAATCACATTTTAAGGAAATTCAAAACATTATACCGATTGATAGAGTTGAAAGAATAAAATCAGTATCCGCATTCGTAGATCTACATTTTTAACGATCTATCACATCCCTGATAAAAATCGTGACGACGTAAATTACTGCCCCTATAAAATATAAAAAAATACTCTAATTTTTTGGTGTATATTAATTATTGGTGTATAATATTTTTAGTTTAACATGAACGGTACTTAAATTAACAAAATTAATTCTGATAAACAACACAATATAATAATCGAGAATTTTTAAATAAGTACACAAATTTAACTGTCACATTTTTTTTATTTGAGAATGTTTGTCAAGACTGCAAAACGCTATGACTCCGTTTTTATTTTTTTTTATAATATCCAAAAAAGGCAAATGCACTTTTTAAGGTAAATTTGTATACTCTAAAATTGAATTTTTTTCTCTTATCTTCTTATTCTTTCAACTTACCTATACAGGTGTGATGCACAGGAATGACGAAATATCTACGGACTGTTCGAAAATTGGTAGCCATCGTACCATAGGTGCTCATTTTTTTGTTAAAAATAGTAAGCACAAATGTTTACACATCTTATTGCTTAACAATATAAAACATGTGAAGTAAAAATATCTTGTGTTCTAAAAATATCCGAAAGATTGATTAAAAACGATCCTAGACCTAAAATAGCAATCTTTTAAATATGTTTGACGTTTTAATTATGTCAATTGATATTTCAATCGACACCGGTGCTTAGCTCCTCATATCAAAAACACTCAGTTTCATTTTACAAAAAATATATTGCGGTAATGATCATCAAATGGATAAGAGTCTAAGCAAAGTTAACTAACAGCATAAAATCACTTTAAACTCGTTTATTTATTTATTTATTTATTTTTTGTTTGACTAAAAAGTAAACTTTTGTATTGCTAGAAATCATTAATTAAATTATTTTTCTGAGATAAACTTAAAAATCATTATATAAATTTTGGTGGAATGCCAAACTATTTTGATTATTTAATTTAAAATGTATGCATGAATGCAATTTGCCCTTGGTTTTAGTATAAATACTCTTTAAATATTAAATTTTATTAAAAAAAGCTAAAACATCGACCCAAATACGTCATTCATTAAACATATGCCGGAAATTTAATACACATATATTTTGAAATTAGTATTGTGTTAAATGTTAAAAAATGTTACCATATTGTGTTTATATTTTAAATTTCATAATATATAAGTAGTCAAAACTTCGTATATAAAATCTTGTTTATAATACGAAAACTGCACGCTGCGAATGTTTTTCAATAACAAATAATTTTTATTTTCATCATTTATTTTAAGCGAATTTATTTATTAGTCTAGTAGGAATCGATGCATGAGTACCAAAAACTTGTTGCCATTTTATCTCGATTCTCTTTAAATTGTCTTTATGATATAAATACATCTTGCCTCGACCATATTGTTATTTTCAAACGGGGAAATTTGTTTATATGTTTTTTGAATACGAATAAAACATGTCTTATGACTTTTTCCGGTAAAGTTAATATTTTTGGAGTTATTGACTTTTAAAGTTTCTAGCAATCTTGAATTCGGATACTTTTGACCCATTATAAATATATAAAGAAAATGAATAAAATATAAAAATTATTTTAAAAAATTCTTTAGACAATAATATTCTTAAGCAGCATAAAAAAATTGCTTTTTTTATATCTACTGTTTCAAAATTATTCTTGAGGGGTATTTATATTTCTCAATTTTAAAAACAATAACTAACTACCGCGAATTTTAGATCATAACAATTAGACATTTTTTCGAATTCGGCGTGTCCAAGTATATAGTTTTGTTACACTTTTGAATGAATATGTTTTCAAAAACATTAAAAGGTAACTGTCAAGATTGGTTAGTTTAATGATGATATGAACCGGCTCAGTTTCCAAGTGAGTAAAGGCACTAATACCTTCACCCATTTGACTACTTAGACTGGTGGTTGCGGGTTTGAATCCAGGTAGCGACAGTCTTATAAATTTTAGTAATAATCAAAAAAGGGCGGTTAGTTGATCACACTGTTATCGTTCTAATAGAACGAAGTAACCGGCTCCACCAACAACATAATTACAATATAATTGTCACCTAGTGCTAGAAGGCATTTTTGCTTCAGGAGAGTTTTAAAAGAGGCTACAGAGAACCAAAAGGTCAAGGTACAAGGAACGCGGTTGCGGTTCTTCGATGTAATATAGATTTAAGAATATAATCTTGATAACTCTATGGAAAGCTGTAATCTTTTTTATAACTATAGTCAAATACGATCAAACATTTTTTGACAGTATTACCACTTTGATAGAAACAAACTTTTGAAACGAAAACAAATATATAAAATAAAGATAACAATCTCAGTTCAACATGCAAATGCTAAACTTGCTTTCTGTAAAGAAAAACTGCTTGAATGCTCTCATGAATTGATTGATTTTATGTTAATGATATCCGATTTGACATGAGAGTTTAAAAATCTACATTTCTCAAAGGTGAACTTGCTACTAACAATTCATGTGATATTCACAATGTTTTTACCTCTGTATAATAAAACAAATGTTACAATATAATTTTTATTTTAATGATAAACTTTTGTATTGTAAACAAAAAGAATCTTTATAGTCTATACTAATAATATAAAAAGGAAACATTTGTATGTATTTTTGTATGTTACCAATAAAGTTAAAAACTACTGGACCGATTAGAAAAATTATTTCTCCGTTCGGAAGCTACACTTTCCCCGGGTGGCATAGGTTACTTTTTATCACTGTCTATAAACAGGAACAGGAACTACGCGGTTGAAACCGCGCCTCGCCCGCTAGTCTATTATATACTTATTTTCTAAGAAAAAAAATAAAATTGTGCCTGCATTCGTAACAATTTGAAGCTGAATGCTTGTAGGAATTTGGATAGAACGAAAATAAGTGATTAAAAAAATCGTAGGAATATAATAAATATATAAAAAATTTCTTTAATTTTTTTAAATCTTACAGTGTTGTCAAAAAATATTGAGTTAAATTTTTATGCAATAAATTGAGATTTGGAGTCTTATAGTAAATGCTTGTATAGTAACGTATGAAGTTTGATAATTCGGACTAGGAAAATAAATAGAGTATATAAACTAGTTAAACACCTGATGTAAATATTTTGCCAAAGAGTAAAATCGTTTAATTAAAAATTAAAACGGTAAAAATTACAGTTTTATTCCGTTAAATGAGTGAAGGTGTTTTTTTGTTATAATGTTGTTGGCTGGTTACTACATGTTGAAAAATAAAAGTAATCTTGTAAGCTAAACGGTTGCATTTGACCACATTTTAAGATGAATTGATGTAAAAAATGAGGTCTCTATAATAAAGACAAACTCTAATGTAATAAAGATTGTATTTCTTTTGTGCATAAATAACTCAAAAAATAATAGTACAAATGTGTTGAATGTGGTATGCACAATCTTGACATGAAAACAGTTGGCGTGTCGAAGAGTTTTTCGACACACCTTCCGTTTTCGTGTGACGATTATGCTTACCGAATTTTATAACATTTGGATATTAAATTAATTGTATAGGTACTTATATCTATAAATTTTTTAATGATTAAAATCTAAAGCTCAGTTTTCTAGCAAACGAAATTAAGTAATATTGTATTTATATATAGAGGTTCTGTAATTTCCACACCACACTTTTTAGATAAAACCATTCATGAAAATACTTCTAGTCGTGTCAATGTAGGTTTTTTCTGTGTAATTTTACGCATGACGCTCTATCAATTTCATTGTATTCTTCTGAAAGGTTTCTTTTTGATAGATCATTATCGAAATTATAATTACATATAAAATTGCACTTTTATTTTTTACTTCCTTAAATCATACAATAATAAAAGTAAGTAATGTTTTCGGCTTAAATTTTCGATATAGAGTTTTTTCTGGAAATACATGTTTTATACAATCACCAAATTTTATATTTAAGCTTCGGATGAGAACGAAAAAATAAAATATCTCGTCAAAATCTATCGAATCGAATTACTAAAGAATGACTCAAACGATTTTCTTCAAACTTGGATTAAGTGCCAAACTTATCAATATCTAAAATATTTGTTTGAAACATTTCCCTGAAAAAATTCAATGAATAAGTATGCATTGTTTCATTTTAATGTCTTGTTAAAAATTTTTTGAACTACTAGTTTTGTTTCACGTATCGTTTATTTAATCATACAAACGGTACCCGAACAGTCTTAAACAAAAGTCTTGCAACGCATCGCAAATTGTTTTTACTAAGTTGCCTTTTTGTTGGAAACACTTAAATTAACAGGTTTAAAATCGCGATAAATATGAAAATGTAAGTTCTGATGGCGATTCAGATGTGAAAATTTAATTGCGGATTCAATATGGTTTTTTTTTTTTTTAAAAAAAAACCCAAAATAATTAGAGTTATTTAGTAATAATCTGTGGAACATATTTTAAAAAAATCAAATCGATTAAGTTTCATGCAAAAGACATATTTTAGAGCATATTAAACTAATTTTCGACTGGTTTGACATTACTAAGCTGTTAAGGTTGCATCGAACAGTATATGTATATATATATATATATATATATATATATATATATATATATATATATATATATATATATATATATATATATGTATATATATATATATATAGTTGGAAATTTCTCCCTGTATACCAAAATCGAGTGAAAAGCAAGGAAATGAGAATGAACATTAGACTAATCATTACAAATTAAAACATATAGTTCAAAGCGTGTAAATATGGACGGCGTGGCACAGCGGTAACAGTATTATTAAAAACATAATTCAATACAAATTTTACGAATATCAGTTAGTGTTGTTGTTTAGTAAGGGTATGGTGGTTTGGTTGACTACACAATATAAGCCACAGTGAAACCAGAGAAGAACATTGAAAAATAAAATCGATTTGTAATTTCCTTTTTCCAATGAAGTTACACAGTGTTTTAAAAAGTATATTCTAGCTTAACAGTGTCATTATTACTTCACTTGCGATTAAATAATGAAATATCGAAGAACTTTCCATATAACATACCTATAACATAAGGAAGCTATAAGTTCAGAAAGTTCCCCCGGCAGTGATAGATAAAAAATAAATTAGTAGATAATGATCCGAATTTTTAGTATGTTATAGTTAACGAAACATATTATTATATAAAACTAAAATTTTCGTACCTTGTCGATTATTAAACTTAAAGAATATTTTTTAACTAAAAATACACTAAATAACCTTAATTCAAACTTTCTTTTAAGGTTATTTAGTGTATTTTTATTTAATAATTACACTCTGAATAGATCGGCAAGTTCCACGATTTTTTGTTATTATTACATTTAAAAAATTCAGATCATTATCTACAAAATTATTTTTTTTCGATTACTGCTGAGGATATATCCTTAAAAGGTTATTGAACAACAATTATTTGGGTAAAAAACCCAAAAACTGAAGTAAATATAATGCTTTTAATCAACTCCACTGTGTCAATTTCAAGGAAGTGTGGATAATTTTTATTTGTATGTTTATTTTGAGGAAACTAAACCAAATTAACTATCACTCATTAAATTATATTCGGATAAATATTTTGGTTTGCTTGAACTAACAGCATTTGTTATGGTCTAGTGTAACAATTTTTTCCTCTACAAAAATTTTGCAAAATGGGCCGTTTTCTTTTTAGGAGTCTTGAAACACCGCAACATAGTAGAAACCCATTTTTTTTAATGCAGTAGGAAAACCACTCAATAGTCCGACAGCCTGAAAATTGTGAAAAATAGCAATTTTGATGTTGTCGGGCAAAGGATATACCGTTTTTTCACATATTTTAAAAAATTGATTTTGCCTTTGCTTTTGAATAATCTTCCGATAACAAAAATAAAAATCATTTCCGTCAATTGGAAGCCTGTAGAAAAAATTGAAAATTTTACGAGCTTCGTAAAACAAAAACGCCCCGCTTGTTTTTTTTTTTTTTTTTTGTAAATTTGTAGAAATTTTAACTTTTTTTCGGAATTGTTAGGTCAGAAATATAATTTTTTCCTGCATTTCAAATGACGCACATCAGTTATAGAGAATAATATTTCCAAAACTTGAAAGATGTGTTACATAACTTTGCATATTAGACCATGACTTTTCCAGCCTTCTGTTTTGTATCATCGTTTCTCATCCTTTTTAACTCGAGCCAGTAGACATTGCTAGCCATATAGCGAAGACTAAGTAACTAAAATGCAAGTAAATAATGTTATATATATATATATATATATATATATATATATATACCTAGAAATGTAATTCCGATTCGGAAATGGTTGATGACGACATTCTAACTTTAAATTATCTTCATTATCCTTGTTATGCCGTTACACAAATGTTCGCTCGTAGAACGTAGAGAGTTCTTTACGTTATTCACTACAGCTACAATATTGTAGCAGTAAGTAAAGTAAAATATGTATAGCTTTGCTTCCCAACGAAAAATTTTCTGTTATTATTTATTTTATATAATATATATATAATGCTTGTATAGAAAGTATAGTGAATAAGCCTTTTTTATTTCATTTATCCACTTCTGCCTATATTTCGATTATGTTTTCTCTACTTTTTGTTATTTAAACAATATTAAAATTGCACTGTGTATGGAAAACGTGTTGAAAAATCAATTGAAAACTTGTAATTGTTGATAATATTTTTAATAGCTCAAATTTTAATCTTAAAATATTAACAACTGTGGTATTTCCCAAAAGACCCGGTACTATTAATCATTCAAATTACACAAAAAAGGTGATAATTGTGAAGATATAATAAACTGAAATTATTGGCAATTACTAGACTTAAAAACAGAGAAAAATTCAAATATAATAAATTTATTAGAAGCTATTTTTCGTAAACTGCAGTTAACCCCAAATTTAGCTTATAATATGGACTGGAGATTTTCACTATATTGAGAGAGATTTAAATCTTGGATCAAGACTTCCTTAGTCACAAAATTTATTTATTATTATTCTAGAAATAAATATCAAGCAAAGTTAAAAAAGTATTGTAATTTGTACTAATCACCTTGTTCTATTTCAGATTTGGAGTAGATACAGGGTTTGACAATACAAAAAACCTAATTTTTTAAATATTTTTCGTAAATAATTCGAAAACCGTTGATCATACAGAAAAAATCGATTGAACTTAGTTGTATTTTAATATTTTTGTGCTGATCATACGTTTTTAGTAAGAAATAATATTTAGGTAATGTTTAGGTAACAATTATGAATAAAAATGGAGCCAAATGTATCTATTTAGGAATTTAAGAAAAACAAAATTTAGGAATTGACACATTTATACGCCTTTAAATGTTTATATTGTGTCTATATTCTAAAAGTGACCATAGTTAAATTTTATGCTCAATTCATTAATGATAATGCTTTATTTGTTTTGTAAATCAATTTCGTGACCGAAAGAGGGCTGGTAATATATCAATAAACTCGCAAATATTGCAGACCTGATATATCTCTACTAACGTAAAATAAATATTTAATAAGCACTCAAGAACAATGAATTTGACATTTGGATTGCATAGCCATGAATAATATAATGTTACGCTCATGAAAGGATTATACAAAGCTGATATTATATTCAACAGTATATGATATAGATTATTATTCTTATTTTAAATGGTCTTTTTTAAAATAAAAAATTGTTTTGTTCTTAAACATAAATAAATGCAAGAAAGACAGCTTTTTAAATAATAATAAACACTCATTATAGAAAATTATACTTGCAACAAAAGTAGAGGCAAAGTAATTATAAACTGAAAAATACACACTTTTCAAATGAAATGTTTATTTTCCTATAAAAGTAATTCTCTCATCATAAATATACAGGTTGACGAAGCATTAAAATATAGGAACCTACTTTATTTTAATGCTTTGCAGCAGAGATAAGAGATTTGAAATATTTTAGATACATTAATAAATTTAATGTGTAACAAATGAAGATAACAACTAACAGACTTAATTGTTTGTACAGTTTAATTGTCTTGATATATATATTGGGGGGAGCTCACACATTTTACGAAAAACTGTTTCAAATAAACCTTGTTTGGTTCAAAAAATAAACATTTTTTGTATTCGAAATTTTCTTCTATCTTTTTTAGTTCAAAAGTTGGGTCATTCACGAACTTAAACTCACTTTTTATGTTTTGAATACGTCACCAAAATTTCTACTTGCTATCTCTTTTTTTTTTGAGTTATCGTGATGATGGACGGATGGAAATGGACTAATTAGGTGTTTCAATGAACACCTATGCCAAATTTTTTTATGAGGTTAATATTAGGTATCATTACACATTTTAGACTAAAATTAATATACTCTTACTTATTATGTATGTCGAGTATAAAAAACCTTGCATGGCGAGAAATCAGTGTAGTAAGAGTGGCAAAGAAATAACAAATGAGCATGAATTCCCTGTATTTCTCTGAAAATTGATTTGTTTTCGATTTATATACATGACAAAATTGTATATAAGAATACAGGATTTAGGAACATAGGAATATTTTTAAAATAAACAAATTAAGATAGAAAACGACATTGTTAATAGTTTAATAAATACACGATATATGGTTAAGTTATTAATTCACCTATTTAATCTTACATTTAGCTACTTAGTTCATATAGTTAAAGGAGTTCATTGCCAATTTAGATCGCAATTTAATTTCGATAGGAGATAAACGAAAGAAAGTATTAGGTGTTTTTGACATAAGGAAATAAATAAGGTCACAACCATGGTTGAAACAAAATTTTTGTATTTTTTTTTTATAAAGTGAAATATAGCATTATTAATTAGCTTGTTTGTCATTCTTGTATGTCAAATCATAGCAAAATAAATACTTTGAAGAACCGAACACTCGAGACAAGAGTTTATTTACATTTCTTTGAGAAAATTCGTATATAATATAGTTTAATCGTTTTTGTTTATCCATTGTTTGTAAACAAAAGTTTCACGTGAACATTTGTGTTTTACAATTTGATTGGTTTTACTGAAGGTTATTTTGTTCATTTAAAAGTAATAGTTCACTTTTATTTATAGAATGCAATATGACACAGTATATATTATATATTCATAATATAATATGTACTAACAAAAAAATAGAATCGATAAAAGAAGCCTAAAAGTGATCACGCAAAGATCTATGGACTAACGAAAACGATTCAACTTTAGAAATTTAAGTATGTTAAACAGTACGTATATCTAATAAAACATTTTGTATCTGGTTTAAACATTCAAAAAATTACAACTTTATAAAATTCAAGAATAAAAAAAATCATACAAGTCATCAAAATTTTCACCTAAAAATAATGCTTCTCTTTAAAAAAAAAAATAAAGTAAGATAAAAAAGAAATGTTTTCTTTTATTTATACAGTTTTACAAAAATCTCTGTGCCCTTTTTTGTGCTTACAATAAAATACTTTTGTGTAATAATAACACTTAACAAAGTTTCCGTATTATACCCTGACAACAGAAGTAGTTCAACGCAATAAAAAGATTATTCTAAATATATGGGAAAATGGCATGAAAACAGGAGAAAAGCTATTCTACCTAAATACTTTAGGTAAGTGCTTACAATGCAGTTATGCTGTGTTTTTATATTTATAATATTTGAACTTTTGTTTCATTCTGAAAAAATGGTAAATTATATGTTGAGAAAATTTTTCATATACAGATTGTTTTCTTCAATATATAACAAAATTAAGTTAATTATTTAAAAAAAAATTATTAAAAAATAATCTTTTGATTTTCGTTGAGAATAATAGAAACTTACATTTTTAAAATCAGAAAGAAAACATATTCTTGTTTTTATATCCACAGATTAGATATTTAATATACCTTTTTTACTCAAATATTATTAACCACTGTGTTCAATGTATTGCGTTCCAACCCAGCTTATTCATTTCAAACGTTGGACATTAATATATCAAATAAAATTCATCTAGCAAATGATTTCAAAAAGATCTTCATTTATATGAATGGAAAATATATATTTAAATTTATCTTAGTTAATATTAATTTCCTCTCTTTGATATTCGCATGAATCTATGGAACCATAATCCATATTTTAAACTAAAAAAAAGAAATAAAAGTTCAAATAAAAAAAAATATTTTCTTAAAAAAACAAAAATAAAAAACTTTAGTAACTAATCATAAACCGTTTAGTTTCTACATAATTCTAGCTCCAATTCAAGTAATATCCATATGTATATAATATATATGAATTGTAAATATATATTAAATAGTTGTTAGCTAATATAATAATCTTTTAATCTTATTTGGTATTGTTTACAAAATAATTATTTCTTTTTTAAATTCAAAAATCCGGAGAAAACGTTTTGTTATCCGGAGCCTGCTGAAAACATTTATTTTTCTGGAGTTTAGAGTCGAGACTAGAGGATTGGCAATCTTATTCGTAGGATATTTTACACTACAAACTAACTCCATATATTCCAGTGTGAATTATAAATAAACAAATTCAATTAAATGATCATTGGACGCTCATATATCAGACAAAAATGTATACTTAGATTTAGTTTATTCTTTAAGTTTTAAGATATGTCTCCAACTAAAAATTCATATTTAAATCTATAAATAAAAACCTCAAATGTTTTTTTTTCCACATAATTAAAATCTATAAATTGTTTACATTTCTAACAGCTTTTTGTATATGTTCACGCACAAAATACTTTTTATAAATATATTTAATATATAAATTAATAATTCCAAACGTCGGTACGTATTAAAATTAATGCCTCGCACACAACGTGTAATGTAATATTGTTTGTCAATATCCAAAATTAATAGCAGGTATCTTTCCATATAAGATAAGCTTAGAGAATATTAAGAAGTAGAGATTTTATTTAATATTAAAAACACATTTTAGTTATTATGAGATTTTCTTTGTTGAGACGAATTTATTGCAACTACCTTACTTTGAAGATAAATCAAAGATTATCAATAACATATTCTTAAAGCCTGGTCTACATACTCGGTTGTCGCTTGACGGAAGTCGTAGTCATGTGCAGTTACTCAGTCTGTAGACTAAAAAATGTGTGGATTGTGTTGATTGTTGTCATCAAATTCACCTATCCGAGTAATCTTTAAGTACCCAAACAATTTATATTTCATATGTGAAACGCATCAATTTTAATGAATACGTTGTTCGGACTATTTTTTATCGGGAGAGTAAAGACTATGGATGAGAACTTGTCTATTCAGATTTAATCCTCACTTGGAAGTTTGTGGTATTTTGCGCCACCAAAAAATAATATTAGCTTTTTTTGGTTTGAGGCCTATTCATCTTTCACGATTATGTTTTTTTACAGCATCCATGCAATTTGGAACTAAGTACAGGTTGGCATTATGTATAAAATGAATATGTTGTGGGCAATCATTCTTCATATAATTTAGCCACCTTCGACACGATCAGTTTCCTTGTATCCTGATTATCTATGTATAACATTTTATGATAGACTAGCACCAGTGTCCTATATATATTTTTTAGTCTATTTGCATGTATTTTCTATATCTTTGGAAACTTGTCATTACCATTTATTACCATTACTCTTTAATTTGACCTGTTTCAGCATACTAGCCTCTACCAATGCAATCTATTAATATCTCAAATATATACTTTATATCTGCTCATGTATTTGTCGTAAATAAAATCTATAAATTCTTGACATTCCTAACAATTTCTTTTTATATATTCACGCATAAAATATTTTTTATATAAATAAATCGTATAACAATGGTACTTTCTATATGATAGTTTACAAATAAATAATTCAAACAACGTTATTTTTAAATTTCATGTCTATTGTAACATA
The DNA here is from genome assembly GCA_020423425.1 of Chrysopa pallens. Classification (NCBI taxonomy): domain Eukaryota; kingdom Metazoa; phylum Arthropoda; class Insecta; order Neuroptera; family Chrysopidae; genus Chrysopa; species Chrysopa pallens. The sequence continues at coordinate 81,279,806 of CM035591.1, forward strand.
ATAAATTTTTTTCAATAATCATCAATATACAGCCATTCTTTGATATAGCACCTTTGGTTATGATGAAATAATTGATTTTGTTTGTGCTTATAAACTGCAATACTTGTTTTTGCATGGTAATTTTTATATATCTCATTGTTTTGGTGAATTTCGACTTTCGTATAATAAAATATTTGCTTGATCTACTATCTGTTACCTCATTCTAGCCTCATTGAAATAACACTATATTAAACAATAAATAGCACGTTTACGAATGCGATATAAAGAAAATACATCATCGTCCATTTAAGATAGAAAATCGACTTAGAAATTATCAATCATTGTGTGTTATTTTTCACGTAAGTAGCATAATCTTCTTATATATAAAAATGAATTGCAAAATGTGTTGGTAAGCGCATAACTCGAGAATGGCTGGACCGATTTGGCTAATTTTGGTCTTGAAATATTCGTGAAAGTTCAGGGAAGGTTTTAACGGTGAGAAACATAAATAATAAGTAAAGGAAAATACTATAAACGACAATTTAATTTTCGAATACAAAATGTTCCTAGCTGTGAAACATATTTTGTCTTTTTTTTTTCTCACATGTTACAAATCATCATTTCCATAGAAACCAAAATATAATTTTGAAATTCAAAATAAAACTTCTTTATCTATTCAAAATAAAACTTCTTTATCTCTTCTCACTAGCAGTATGACGAACTGTCAACTATATAAAGTGTGCATATCGCATTGTTCAAGTATTACGAGAATCATTCTTGGTTCAGAAGGTCAATATACCTTTCATCAAGTGTATGTGTACGACAGCAAAAATTATCGGGTAAACGCGGTCCGCGGTCGCGGTACCGGGGCAAATACCGGGTGCACACTTTATACCGGGAATCCGATAAGAAAGGATTTGAAATTCTTCCCCTAAGGGTAGAATTGCATCCGCATGTAAACGATGTAATATCATTTATTAAAATGTGAAAAATAACACAGCAACGCGTAAAACGGGTGGTTATGCTTCAACATACATATTATCATAATTTATTCTGATTTGCCGCAGCTTCATTATTTAGTTATAGACAGACAGTTGAGAATATGTTATTATATTTAGGAGATATTAATGTTGATTAACAAAACAATTTACCTGGGTCAGCTATTCAAAATAGAATTTATTTATCTCTTCTTTTCTATATTAGTGGTTCTGGACTTCCTTTTTTTTTACTATTTTTCATCAAGTATATGAGAACCAGAACACAATATACACGAATTGTGGGTGCTCGAGGTACCGGGTGGCGCAAATCAAACACGAGTGTATATATAATTTTCGTGTCACGGGTATCCCACACCAAATAGTGGGTTACACATCAAATACCGGGCATACCATAAGAAAAGATTTTCTGAAATTCTACCCCTAATGGGATTAAAAACAGAGTCAAAGTTTGTATGGAACAACGGAATTCCTTCGTCCAATCTGCTTCAAATTTTGCATGCAATCGATGTAATATCAATTGTCACCACAACGTGTCCGGGTATGCTTTAAAATATATATTAATATCATTATTTATTCTAATTTGCGTTAGCTTTCAGTTTTAAGAAATAGAGGAAAGTTGTTAAGAATATGTTATTATACTTAGAAAATGTTGAAGTTAATTAGAAATATGTGGCAAAACGACGTTTGCCGGGCCAGCTAGTAGTTAATAAAATTGAAGAAAAGAATATCTAGAAAATAATTCATATAAACAAAAAACTTTTTTTTTTGAAAATTATTAATTTAAAAAATTAAAATATGGTGTTACCATTGTTATTGAGAAAATACCTTAATTTTATTTGGTTTTTTTAACATCTCTATTATTCAAATGGATAATATGGGTTTGTGATTGGAAATATTACATCATAAATGAGAGCATGTATACACATATGTTGCCATCAAGCAATGTTATGACGTCTTATATAGATGCCTATCCATGCTGTTTTACTTTCGAAATACAGTATTATTTTTGACATTTGGAAAAATGCGTCTAAATTTGATAAATATTATTTAGATTAATGTAAATTATAAAATAGTATTACCACAACTATTTACAAAATAGTGAAAATTAAAAGCATATTTTATTTATTGCTTAATATAGTGTTTGTTATTGACAATCTTCGATCTGTGTTTAAATATATCAATTACCTATTAAATAATGTCTTCAATTATAAATATTTCCAAAAATATTTTGTGATTGTACGTATAACATCAGTTTTGTTTAAAAAATGTAACATATTACAATAGTGCTTTCTCCATGGTAGTTTACAAATAAATAATTCAAACAACGTTACCATTAAATTTTGTATTTCTCGCATGTATTTTATTGTAATTTTTCTTCAATATCTATTTAATACCAGTTACCTTTTTAAGAGATAAATCTTTTTATTACATATTTTACTTCCTCTACAACAATAATATCTAAAGATTATATTCTAAACCTGTGCTAAAGATATATTCAAGTTATGTGTTATCATTTTCAAATGAAAGATGTTCAGAAAATTAGGTTGTTAAACGTTTTATATATGGATCATTTTCCGCGAAACTGGTATCTATTACAGTTGTTTTTCTAGAAGTTTAAATCTTTTGTATGAGGTTTATTGTTCAAATTATGGAATAATGAATTCAGCAAATTGACAATAACGAATTAAACATTGTGGTTTATTTCGAACATTTCTCTTTTCAGTTTTAAAACGAGATTCGAAATTTTTTTTACATTGAAAACTGGAAGTAAAATTTAGATCATAATGTTAATAACTTCGAACATTTAAAAAAAATTTAAAATAAACTAAAAATATAATTAAATATATTTCAACTCAGTCTGAGTACACCTGCCTGTTTCTTGCATATTACATTCCATATAGACTAATTGTTCTTTACTAGCCCGTCGCATTAATGAATATTTTAACGACAGCGGGAATCGAACCCGTAATCTAGGATAATTAGGCACGTTATAGTCTGTGACATAGGTATAAAATTGTACCGTAAAATTTAAAAAACGATATCTACAAAAGCTCAAGTCATTGTGATCAAGTTTAGTGTCAAACACAGCCTAACAAACATTTATTAATTGGTTATTCTTAAAATTAATTTCTAATCGGGTGTATTTATATCTAAATATTGTACTGTTATGTAACGTCACTCAATGAGACGCTTTTAACGAAAATCTTAGGGACGTGCAACTGACGTCGGCTAAAAAAGCATATACGTCGAATATGACCTAGAAGTCAAGTCAAATCAAATAGATAATGTTTACTATTTACCACAATTAAATGACCACGTTTTCAAGTTACAAATGTGGCGCATAGTTTGGCGAACACCTTACTATATTCAAATTGTCAAAATTGATGCAATAATTAATAAACGTGCTTATTCATTTAATTATTATTTTTCAATCCTTTTTGAAATTATATTAGAATAATGTTTTTCGAGTAAAATACTCAAATCGCGAATAGTATGAGCGAATCAAACTTTCAACACTAGCGAACGTGTACTGTTATTAATTGTAAAATATATGTATACAAGCATATATATATATATTCAGGCATATGTAGTGTGATTTTATTTCACCCTAAATACATAAAATTAACTTTGATTCTCTAGTTTACATATTAATAACAAATACTTACACGAGTTATGGAATGAGATGGCTTTGTACACAATATGATGATTTTGTATATCAGTGCTCATCATCATAGTGACTTTAGAGATGTATTACAATGACACTTAATAATTGCAGGCGACGTATGTATTAGTGTGTGCATCATCTTGAATACCATGTGTCTTATTTAATATTAACAATATAGATAGATTGTTTGTTTTACATGAACTATAGTTTTAATTCGGTATCCTTCTTCTATGCCACCGGCCGACTGTAATATATCAAATTTTCCTTGGGTACAAATTTGATTCCCGCTAACGCTCAAATATTCATTATTGCGCTTGGCTAGTAAAGTGAAATAAATCTATCTGGGATGTGATATGCAAAGAAAAGGCTTCACTCAGACTGTGTCAAAACTACTAAGGAGTTGAAATAAACAGGGGATTAGTATAGGCGTCGATAAATGCGAAGTAAGGCCTCCTTGCCCGGTATATGTATTTGATGTAATTATCGCATTAGGGTATGGTTAAATTAAGTGATTTGTAATAGAAATCAAGGCATTTCATGTCGCAAGAGAGATTACAGGGTGTCTACTGGTCAGGGAAAATCTGGTAAATCAGTCGGGGAAAATGACAAATTATGCAAATAGTCAGGGAATTTTAATTTTTTTTTCTCTTGTTATCAAAACATGAACTTTTTAAATGTTCTTAATAATTATTAATGAGTTCTTTATTTTTTTCATAATACATCCGTTAATGATGTTCTCTCATGAATAAGTCACTTTTTGAAAGCCTAGAACTGTAAATCATTTTAATAATGCCTATGATAGTGGTTCATATTTACCAAAAATGGCGTTCTCAATTTTTAAGAAATGCAATTGAATATTTTCACCTCATTGGTTCCCTATTATTTTTATTTGTTGTATAGCCCGATTTAATGACCAAGAGTAGACTTTCTTTTTTATGCCGAATGTGTCTTAATTTACCATTTCCTATTGGTTCTTTAAGATCAAACTCGCAATTTCAGTGGCAACTGCTGTGTTCTATTTTATTGAATGGCGCCATCGGATACTGCTATTTTTAGAAGTTGTTTATCGGTCTATTAAAATATTAGAAACGATAAAGTTACTATTCAATACAAAAATATTATTTTTAAACAAACTTGCTAATTCTTTATTGTTTATGATTTATTCGCTGTAATTTTTAAGAACTTATTGAACCGAAAAAACATAAAAAAAAGTTCTCATTGACACCTAGATAGTCATCGTGTCTCTTCTCGTAATCGCCTACATATATTTTCAATCATTACTTTTTAAGACTAGGAATTATATTCAATTATATTAAATACTTATAATTTTTTACTGTAGAACATTTAGTTAGACCTGTCTGTTGGAGTTATTTGGTTTTTATTTCATTTGAAATTTCTTCTACACCTAATACTTTATCCTCAAACTGTAATTCGTTTATAGTAATGACTCTTAGTAGATTTATAAAATTACTATTTGTAAAAAAAATTTACAATGTTTGAAATTTAAACGTGTGATTTAATCGTGTAAATTAGCCTGTATTTCCATTAAGTATTGACTATATACGAGCCTTCGTCATGTATGTTATTGTATACATACTTCATTCATACAGAAAACCAAAGATACAGTCTGTATCCCAATTTTACCATATACACATACATATGATGAGTAAAAGTGTGCTGTTGGCCTGTTCTACACTGACTTGCTTACTACATTGTATATAAGCTGCTGCTGCTGCACTTAAACGAATATCAACTCGGCTGAAAATCGTTGAAACTCGTTTTTATCATTATTGGGAACATGCAGTCAGTTACAACACAGCATTGCGTACGGTTTAGCGTGTGTTTATTTTCTTGCATCAAAAATAACAAATACCGGTAACAATTAATCAGTTTGTGTGACCGATTGTTGTTTGACACACACGGTGCGGCGCGCTGCCGGTTTTTTTTAAGTGGCAAAAATAAACCTTGCTTTTAACATTAAAAAACTTTTAGCATATCAAAAATGAGACTAATTTTTTGTGCACTATTGATCATGTACGAATTAAAATATAAAAGTCCGGATTAAACTTTTGGGGAAACAATATTTTAGCTAAAATTAAACTAATACATATTTCATTGGGGCATATCATCTATTTACTTTATTTCCTTGAGAGTTATTTTTGAAGAATCATCAAACCTGGCGACGGAACCTTTTTTAACCGATTGTAATGAAAACAATCACAGTGACGGCGGTGGTGGAGGGAGTACTGGTAGCACAAAAACAATGTGTCATCAGACTAATAGTGTGTCACCACATTTTGATACAACGTACATATTTAAAAATGCAGCAGAGAGCTGTGGAACTTTTAACACATCCAAATTACAATATCATCCAGAGATATGGGATTGTAATAAAAAATCTGAATCACAACAAAACCAAATGATTGAACGTACATACGATGAACCATGTGTAGAAATTATTGGTGATAATAAATCTGTTTTACCAAGATCACGATCTTGGTTATGTTGTCCCGGATCCTCTGATATTGAACCAGAATGTGATACAACAATCATTACAACACCATCGTCTGTAACATCGATGAGTGGGGGAATCAAAGGTGTATCACCAAATGATTTTGGATCTGGTAAATCGACATCGTCGAATATAGTACATCCAAATGACGTGATTACAACACCACCGTGCATTTTAATTGAACATGTATGTACATTCAGAATTTATATTGACCATTTATGATTAATTTATAAACTTCTTTAAATATTTTTATATGTTACAAACTTTAGACTTAATATATCATATCCTCATATTTAGTAGGGTCAAAGAACGTAAATTTCAATCTGCAACACACGTTTTGATGCTATCATAATGATTTTATCTATCAGTCATCAAATTTAGCTATGGCAAAAAGTAATTTATTTTCATTTTGATTCACATATGACGAATTTGGACCACATGAATTAAGTACCTGTATCGAAAAGATTACATAATGTGTTGGTATGCTATATGTAACTTTTAATTTTTGATAAATCAAGGTCTGTAATTGGTTTCATTTTACTGATTAGTTAAATAAAAATGTAAATAATTGTATTATAAGTAGAAAAAGCGTTTGTAAATATATTTCTATGTGTATTAAAAAAATGTTTTTCATCGTCTTTTGTATTGAGTTACCAAAAATCCTTTCTAATACCTCTTATATAGATATATGATGAGAACCTAAATTATCTCTTATATAGATTGTCAAGTTGTACTTATACTAATAATTATTTTATTTCTGTTAATTATAGTCAAATATTATTTCATTGTTGTATAAACTGTGGGACACATTCAATTCATCGCTTATAACATTAAGAGAAATTTTCGTACAAGGGAGACAATCGCTGGAGAAATTTATTTTATTCAAAATAAATTTCTATTTAAAAAAAAAAAACTTTTTGAGTTTTGATTAGAAATTTTTAAATAGAAAGGCATACTTAATTTTTAAAGGCATAACTACGAATTGATGAAATAAATGACTGTATTTAAAATAAAAAACAAGATAATATTAATTTTTCGAAAACACTTTTTTTAAAACCATTGCTTTGATTGATTTTGATCAATGCAGAAATCATTTGAATTAAAATAAATCACGATTTTCTTGCTAGAAATAAGTAATATATATTTTGGCAACTTATTTTAACAAGAACAAAAATTAAAGAGGAAATTGCCAAACTCTTATACTTTCCTTACCGAAGAAGGTCATTGCTAGTAACTTTTATTCCAGAGGGCCTGGAATGTTTGCAACTTCAATACAAAATTATTGAATATCCATTTTGAATAATATTCAAATAAAGGGAGATAATAGGCTAGTTGCCAAAAATTTTTTTATCATCTCATAATATTTATATGGTAATTCTGACTGAAAATTGTATTAATTTTTTTTTTTTAACAAAATTGTGAAAGCATTCAAATGCGTCATACGTCAGACCTGAAAAAAAGAAATTACAAAGCGCAATTTCCACGTTTTATTTTATAAGCTATTGTATATATAAAGTATCAAAATTTTTAAAATTGGAAATTATTATTATGGTGGTAACTACTTAGTCATTGAAAAAAAATGTCAAAAACAACTTGCAATTTTAAGAGTATTGTATTTGATACTTGGTATTTAATTTTCTTTTTTCTGAATACAATCCTTAAATTATAATTAATTTTTAGCTTGTTGCGTAGTTAAGTCTCCCAAATGAGGAAATCACCGTCTGTTCGCTTTTTATAAAGGAAACAAATTATTAACTAGAGACTAACAATGTCCAAAATTAATGATAAACTAAGCTACCAATTGTCATTAGTAAATAAATTCCTTGAAATTTCGGTGTGGATTAATTATGTTTAGTGCAGGTTTAATTATAATAATAATATTTTTTTTTTAATTTTTTTTTTTTATTTCTTGCAAATGGAATGTTGCACGGAGTTGGGAAAACTTTTCTTGCTCGGATAAGCTTAAAATTAAGGAATGTAGTTTTATTTTTTGTTATGTAGATCATTGATTAAAGAAATAAAAACCATGATGTCCGAAATTCAATAAGACTATGTTGGACTGAAAATTTTTGCATTTGTTACGACTTTTTAAATAGATTACGTTAAAAATTTGAGATATTTAATTACCATACCCCACTCATATTATTTGTATAGCAAAGACTAGCATAATTATTCTACAAAATAATTTCTGTATTTACTCATAATTTATTATTTATATAGTATGCTAATTACCTCCCTGGCTATAAAGCTATTAAAAATTAATTGTTTTAACGCTTAATTTTTCATTCGAATAATATATTAATACACCTTTGACTTTAATTGGAAGCCAAAATTTTTCAGTTTATTTTGAATACTTAAAATTTTGATTATATTTTTAATTTGACATTTAAATTTTTTATATTATCCATCAAAATATCAAAATCAAAACATCATTGCTGGAAAATCATATTTATTCATTACTACTATATTAACATTTTTTCTGAAAGTAATTTAATAATATCTTATTTTTAGCCACTTCATAGGTAGGCTAATATTTCTTAATCAGCTACTAATAAATCTTTCAAAATCCAACCTAAGCTTCATATAGCTTTTATAAGTTTTATCACTAGTTTCATGAATTTTTATTAAAAATCCAATTTAAATAGATTCATTGGAATAAAAAAAAAGGAGAAGATAAAGAATAAGCAATATGTATGGAATTAATTGTGACTAAATTTGACTGAATAACTCATAATAAACAATTTTGTGACCGGCAATAATTTATGAAATCACGCTTTTTGTAATAAAAGCGTTTTGTAATGGTTTAAATTTTGTAGTTCATGTTTAGTTAACTCATTCTGATCTTAGAAAAGATATGATTTCTTAACTATTTTCCTGTTAATGGAACGTTTCTATTAATAAATGTAAAAAGTTATATAAGGAGTAAAATTATTAGATTAATTTCTTGATAATTTTCCTTTAACTGTTGTACCATGGTGCAAACATTATTTGATTGATGGAAATTTTAGTCACATTGACAGATAAATACGAATTACATGTGAGATGATACTTGTGTTCGATGACATAAATCTTTAAGCAATGTAACACAACGCAAGGTTGGCAAGTATTGTTGTAATTTTTTTTTCTTTCATTCTCAACATTTATTTCTACGTTTCGTTTTATATGTATGAAAGATAATGTCCCTATTGGCACTTTTATTACAACAATTTTGTCGTTTTTTCTTGGTCTGAAACATAGAACATTTCGTATGTTGGTGTTATTTTTGTTGTTTTTTTTGAAATAAATTCATTGATGGTCGTGATAATATTAAAGTAGGTTGAGCTTCTGTAAGTAATGCCCTTGAGTTCAATTTATCAACAATGTTATCGATTTTCTGTGAATTATATATAGTAATGTAATATATACATTTAGTGTATATTCTCGAGAACTAACTGCGTATTTAAATCTACATTTCGATATAGGATGTCCCACTGAAATTATTAATTGAGGACATATATAGATTGAAAATCATTTAGTCAAAGAATGATATAGAATGTTCATTGCCCAGTGGGAAAACAGTCGTAATGTGGCCGATTTTATATCACGAATTTTGACATATCTATAAGCTTGAAGGTCATTAGAACTAAAATCCAAGGTTGTAAAGACATGCCTGTGTGTATATAAAAAGTTCCAATTCAGTTTTATTACATCTTAGACTCGTAAATTACCAAATCATAATAAGTTATTTTGTTTTCAACGCTTTTTTAAGTGAAATTATAAATATTTTAAGTCTTTTATCAAAAACTTTTGTCTCAGCATGTAGTTAAATTCAAACTATAATTTTAGAATAAATGCATTACGAATAGTTAGGAATATGATTATATTTTTTATTTTCAAATGTAGTTCACTCTCATATATAAATTAAATAAAATCTACTATTATGTTATCGTATGAAATCTAGTCAACATAGTAAATATATTTGGAATGTTGGTTGTCCAAGATGATATATTGGGCTCTCATTAATAAATTGTGTTTATTATAACATACGTTCTTTGAAACTGTGAAATTAAAATCATAATATTGGTTGATATTTTTATATTAATTATTTAAATTATGTATTTGTCTAAATTATGTCTGTATTGATGACATAATAAAAAATTATTCCACAAAGTTTATTTAAACGAATTAACACGATTTCAAAATGAGTTGAAACGGACAAATGGTACTGACCTCAGCTGACGACAGTGTTGCCGGACTATCTTATGCACTAATTAATTTTTCTATTAAAAACGACATTATCAGCCAGTTTTTAATTTTTTTTCAAAAACTGTGTAGTGAATTTATACTCAATTAGTTCTCTAGACTACAAGTTGCTGAATATAAAAGTTTAAAATTCCTGGTAGCTTTTTTTTCAGTGAATAAAAATGAATTTATCGGTTAACAAATCTTCTACATGTAAAATTACAGTTTTTAAAATTGCAATAATTTTTAACAGTTTAGTGAATCGGTTTGTAATTTATACTGGTGATTTAGAATGGAATGATGAGCATTCTACATAATTTTCATTCGTCAGGTAGCATTTTTATTTACTTACCAAACATCCTTAATATGATGAACGGGATTATATATGAATATTAAATTAATAAAAATATTAATTTTGTATGATAATAACATGTTTGTGAATTTTTGATGAGCCACACTGTATGTATACAGACAAATGTCTTTTTTATCCACTAATTCATTTTTAATTCTGTTTTTTATTATACTTCTATTTATAAACAAATTGTCATCATTAAATGGCGTTAAAAAGAAGTTAATTTATAAAACATTCATTAATTTTATGGAATTGTTTGAAGAGACTATAGAGGCAACACATATGAGAGTTTTGCCTACATACTTGCTTTTATGTTTATTTTATTGGATTGAAGAAAGTCTTAGTTACTGTTTAAAATATTTTCTAGACGGGAAAGTCAACATCTTATTTTTAAAAAATCACTTTTTATACTGAATATTATCCGTATCTAGTTCTAGGCTTAAGCTCTGAATTTACAATGCGTTTTAATTTCATATGCCGAAAATGTTTGTCTATATTAATTGTTCTCAATTGTATATCTATGATGAACTAACTGATTTTATTTATGGAAGTTGTTTGATGTTTGTTGTTTGTTCCCAACCAATTTTTATGTTCACAAAATAAATCTAAATAAAAAAAAACTTGATCATTTATAATACAATTTATGTGTTATGTTGTGTCTAATTATAGATATTAATTTATTTTTTACTGCAACTTGAAGTTCAATTTGAGTTCAATATACTACTTAAATTACTGAACATTCATAATATTACTATTTACAGACATTGTCTACTAGTAGTTCTGTAAACTGTAGGCCTCACTCAGAAGTAGATAAAAAGCATATAAATAATACTTACCTACACAAATTTAGAAGATTTCTGGTACAATCCAAGACTTGATCTTAGACAAATTAAATATTATGTAAAATAATTAAGTATAATATGGATTAAATAAAAAGAAAAATAGTAAATAAAAACATAGTTGAGTACTATAGTGGACAGAGAATTTGATTTTGAAGCATAGAGTTCCGTATTGAAAACCAGTTCATTTCTTTTATTTATTTTTTTAGAAAGACTTAGTTTTTGATTGATTTTGAAAATGGAAATTTTACAAAATCTTTCTATGCCTCGAATTTTATACAGTGTGACCAACGTGCCTAGCAAATTCTAGCAAAATCAAAGGGGTTTTTGCATTATTGCCTACCAATTACTTTGCATATTGTATTTAAAATATTCATAAACAATAAATAAGATATTCAAAGATTGTTAGTGTCGCCTATTTCATTCGGTACATCACTTCGGTACTTCTTTTATTTTTACTTTTAATTTTCTAAACGATTTACGGCATTTTTATATGAAGTCTTGAAATAAATCTGGCTTTAAGAAATCTTATAGTTAATTACTCAAAACTTTGATTGTTTTATTTCTATATATACGGTAGATGGAATTCAGATCCTGAACCTGTCTATATTGTTCCTGCTGAAGTCTCTTTATTTTATATTTATGTAACAATAAGAACTGTTTATAATGTATGTATGTATGTATGTAAGCGGGCCATGCTCGAGCGTTTCGCATCAGAGCAATGGTTCAGAGCACCTAGCCAGTAGACCCTTGTACTCTATCCCCGCTTCTATTCTCACTGGTTTATGTAACTAGCTGATAAACTGAAACCCAGGATTTGCTTGGCGCTGAGTTTCCTAATTTCTTCTGGTTCGATTTAAGGCCGGAACAAACCATTTCCTACGCTGTTGGATTAGCGCTGGGCAGTTACAGAGAAACTGGATTGATGTTTCTTCTGAATTTTCCCCGCATCTTTCGCATGCGGGAGATTGTCGTTTTCCAATTTGATGTTGGAACTTGTTCAGGTTGTTGTGTCCTGTGAGTAGCTCTTCGATGACTCTAATATCAGCTCTGTTAAGTTTAAGAATTTCCTCTGCCCTGTAACTGTTTATAATACTTTTTAGAAAAAACTACACAGGTAATCCATATTAATAAAATCGACATCGAATCGTGTATATTTTATTGAATGTTCATACACTATCAAGGTACATAACCTATTGGAATTCTATAATTTATTACCTATCCAATACAGATATAATAGTTTGAGTGCTTGAAACCAAAAATGCTATTTATAAATACCTTCTCCAAACTTCTTGTATGACTGTATTGGACCTGACATCATTTTCCTCTTTGATTGTTTGAATTAAAAAAATTAAACTGAAACACAAAATTCTCTTAAATAAATACATTTAAGAGTATAAAAACAACTTTTCATATTTTCTGACAGGGTGTCAGTTTTTCGATTGCCCAGTCTAACGCATTAAAGCTGTTGATTTGATGACAACAACAAATTTATGTCATGAAAATGTCAAATGGTTGTGCCTTTACTCACTTGGACACTGAGTCGGTTTTTTTTTTAGACTAGAACCTGAAATGAAAACTATATGAACAATATATATAAATATTCAATTTAAACTTTATTTTTAATATCACTCTTAAAACTTTAAATACTTAGTTGATATTTTTAGGTTTTTTCGTCGTATCATGTTTTGTTGTATCGCAACAAACATTTTTCATAGTAAACAAGGAATTGTTAAAGGAAAAAAAAATAAATATTTGGTTCATTTAACATTGTCAGTCACGATGATAAATTACCCACACAATTTTACGTTTGCTAATAATTCACCAATACGATACGGCTTCAAATATTTTTAAGAAAATTTTAAGGTAAAAAAAAGTTTTCAAACTTTCAAATCATTCTTTATATTAGAATATAAAGTTTTGTATGTACGGTAAATAGTATATATAACAAGTGTGATTTTAATAAATGCTGACATTACAAGTCTACGACAAAGAGTGTATAACAATAGGAATATAATGGTATGCATATAGAAGTAGGAGGGAAAAGTTGCTAACATATTTTAAAATTTTCCGAAAGAAAAATAATAGGTGCGCACTTTGACTGCATAGATATGAATGTTAATTTTAGATTGCTTATCACGTGATTTTTGAATTATCATGTTAATAACTTTTATGATTTTTATACTCGACATATACATAATATGTCAGAGTATATTATTTTAAGTTGGTTACCCTAGAAAATATTGACGGCACAAAGATAATTTTGGTATAGCTGTTCATAGAATCATCTAGTTAGTCCATTTCCGTATACCCATTCATGTGTCTGTCTGTTCGTCATCAAGCTAACTCAAAAACGAAAAGAGATGGCAAGTTAAAATTTTGGTGACGTATTTTGGACATAAATACTAAGTTCGTGAATAAGCAAAATCGATCCATTGGGCCCAATGATGTGTAATATAAGCCACACCTGTTATGTATTGTGTGTTATAGTGTGTGTATTGTTGTTATTTTTTAAAATTAATTTAATGTATTTTTTATGGATAATAAAATATTCACATTCTCCAGTCCGTCACTATTTAAACTATAACTGTGCCAATTTCAACTCCTTCATCCACCCAAAATTCGTCAAAAGAGGTACAAAATTTTCGCTTCACGTATTAATACATAGAAATGTATTTTGTATTATGCAAGTATTTTCTAGTCAGTGATAGAAAGTAAATTTGAGAGACATTTGAATGGGTACATTAACTTCCAACACAAAATTAGCATTCTAAATTTAATATAAATATCAGAGTTTCTAAAATGAATTTTCCAATTCGAGAAAATACTATGAAGTACAGTAATATGAATGCGGCATAAAAAAGGCATGACAGACATCTAGATGGACGAACAAATAGACAGTTGAATAATGTAGACAATGCGACAGCCTTTGTAATATATTCGTATATATATATAGTTAGTATATAGTCTAGATTCTAGAACCACTGTCGCATCCTTAATAACATATACACGAATGTGTTTTCCACTATGGGAAAATTCAACCTATATTCTGTATAGCATAAACAACAGGAAAATAGTATTCTATAGTTTTTTTATCAAAAATATACAGTAACGTATAAAAATATATTGTTTTTTATTGCTATCCAATTTTTACTATAATAAAATTTAAAATTATTGACTATTTACTGACTTAAACCTGTTGAGGAATTATTTATGGTTTTATATAAATTTTTGAACTCTTATTTTATTGTTTATCCACAGAAAGCTTAAGTGATTCAATTAACAAAAGCAAAATATATATTTTCATAAATCGTACTGTAATTTATATTTAATTTATAAAATTAATGATTATAACTTACCTGTGTCGAATATATTGATGGCTGATATGATATGTATCAATCGAAACCACATTTATGAATCCTATTAAATTACAAATCGGATGAGAACTATCAATGTTATATTGTTTCAATTGACTCGAAATTTAAGTTTCACGTGTCCATTCTAATATGATATTTCAGTTTAGAGCTAGTCATTCTTTAACCATAAGATATGTCAGGTTTAAAATTTAAAAATTCAATTACGACCCTCCATTGACATAATGTCAGTAAGTACATTTCAACCAATCATCAAAGTTACGTCACATCAGACAAACTTGGAAGGGTGACAGGCTAGGAAAGTTCTGTGCTGTTTTTGTATAGAATATACCCACTGTCATCACTGTATGACTTTAGTAGTTGAAAAGTAGCTTAAAATAAGTGAATTTGAAACGAAATTGTACAAATATGTGAATCGATTTTTTGAATCTGCATACTTTAAGATATGTTAGTAAAAATGATTATTAAATGAAATATTTAACTAAAAAAAAAAATAAAAACACTCACATATAAGATTCTATACAATCTTATTATTGACTTGCGTGTGTAATATTAAAGATAAGTGTGTCATCTCTAAATTTTTAATATACTTCATTTGATGAATCGATTTGAGGTGTTGTAAGGTAAATATATTTCAATAACACCATCCAGTTAATAAAAAATTATTACTTCAATTTATTAAAATACTTTTTTCATTTTTATATTTCCCTTTTATTAACAACATTGCAAAGATTGTATGTTTGTTTATCAAAACAATTTTCGTTAACCTTTTAGAGCAAAGCAATTCTTATTTTTGACGAAGAACATTTTTACTATTAAGATTTTAAAACAGTAGCCAATCGCAAATCAAAATTGATTTCGGGTAAAAAAATATCACATTTACATTTGAAAAAGTGAAATATTTTTCTGAGTGATAAAATCTTCATTTTTCGTATATATATATCCAATGTGTTGTAAAACAGATTTTCCAAGTTATTTTACTTTTTGTGTAACGCAATAAAAGTATATTTGAATGCACATTTCGCTTAAAATATACACATATTGAATGGATGAAATAACACACAATAAGAACATTCTTCCATCGCATTCTAAAGCTTTTAAAATTCAGAACACACGCGAAAATAAGATATACCTACAAACGATTTTGTGTTAGTAACTATAGTACTTCTTATAAGCTCAATAATTCTATTTAGATTAGTCATTAAAAGTTGCTATAGGGTATTGAATTTATTAATGCATAAGGGTGATTCAATAATAAATCAACACAGTTTACAAAAAAATTATACCTTACCATTTTAGATTTTCTTAAAATTTGGTATACTTATGCTTGGTTCAAAGACTCAAAAAATTACCAATTTTTAAATTTATATCTCACACCGTTTCCGAGATATGGTTATACAAATTTTTCAAAAACTAACCAATAAAGTTCAAAGGTATAATCACCTGAAAGTACCCCTAATTTGACTAGACAATTGAAAGATCGACATTTTGAAGCATTGTAAAAGTTCAGACACAGACCTTTGTTAATGCACATGGACAAGTAATTTCAAACAAAAGTAAGAAATCAGCATCAGAAATATTTTTTTTAAGAATAAGAGTTCCATTAAGACCCAACATTTATATTAAAAAAATAAAAAAAAAAAAAAAAAAAAATATATATATATATATATATATATATATATATATATATATATATATATATATATATATATATATATATATATATATATATATATTGAAATTGTGGGCTTAAAAATTATGTATGCGCTGTATTCGAATTTTCTAGAATTTTCATGAATTAACTGTATAAAATAAGTTTAAATGTCTAGTAGAAATACACTTATAAAGTATTCAATGATTGTTTCAATGAAATAAATAATTAAGTTTTAGTGAATTCTTTTGGGGATTTAGGAAATAGTAATTATTGATTTTCAATTTATAGTTGATGGTAGTGGTCATTGGTATAGATAGTATAAATGGCATTGTATTATACCATCAAATACAAAAAGAAGAGAGAGGTTACCCTTCCTATAGAGAAAATGTGAATTTTATTAAGAAGTTTTTTGTACGGTTTCCTAAAATATTAAACGTCTTCAATAAACTGAATCAATAACGTTAGTTTACGATTTGTTATGTAATATGCAATTATTGCTGTTGCTGAGTGACACCATATATATATATATATATATATATATATATATATATATATATATATATATATATATATATATATATATATATATATATATATATATAAATTATTTTTCGAATTCGTTCTTACGCAGATTTTATAGTGGTTTAGTTTCTAAGGCGATTTTAATCAGAACTTCCACTTAAAAACAACCTTCTAACTATGCAGAAGTTTCGAGAAGATTTTTTTGATAGCTAGTGTCTATTGTCTAGTTCTTAAAGGAAATATAAATGTATAATGTCTTATATGCGTGTTTGGTCGGTGCCCACTGGTAAACATTTCAGTGATATAATACTAAAATTTTATGTTATTAATTTAAGAGGGCTTATTCACAGCTGTTAGAAACGCAGTTCTTTATGTAAATAGTGTGCTTCTTACAAACTGATGACTTAAACTGCATGTTAAATGTATTATATTTTTTTCAATTTTCGCCCACAAATAACAAAAATTGGAAACAGATTAGAGGGTTATTCTTAAAATTAGATTTAATAAGAAGTTGTAAATCATAAATAATAATTTCAACTATAATTCTAACTAATCAAAAGTATTGATCGAACTTTCAGATTTCTTCCTGTTTTTTACTCCTGCAAATGAGTTAAGCAATTAATTCCTATTTGCTCAGATCATGTAACATCGCTTGCAATAAAACGCATGTTCTTAGGAAAAAATTTCCCTAGTAAAAAACTTGGTTTTTTACCACCAAATGGCAGGTTTAAATTTTTTCTAATATTTCAGTAAATTTTAAGGAGGCGAAAAATTATTTACTGGAACCATCGATTGTACCTACGTTCGGTTAATTATATTTCTTTCTCATTAATTTGTTAACTTTCATTAGAATTCCATTTCTGTATGCGGAAGTCATTTGACTGTTTTACCCAAGTTTTTTTTGTATTAAAAGCCATAAATTTAAAGCAAAAAAATTCCAATAAAAAGGAAAACAATAAATTGAAATTTATTGTTTTTTATTTGTAATAAATTTTACGTATAATATGCATCATCATCATAGCAAAGTACCCAACTGGGCTTTGCACGTGTGTAGTCTGTATATATATGAATATATGAACAATACCTTGATCCAATTTTAAAAGGTCATAAATTACTAGATTTAAATATATATTTTCATTCAATGGAAAACGCTCAACATGTAAATCAAGTATGAACAACTTTTTAATAATTACGTAAAATTTATGTATATACATAGTTTTTTTAAGAGGATAAACTTTAAAATTTCAACAACAACAACAGCAAAATAAATCTATTTTCATATAATACCAACTGTATTTTTCATATTATATTTTTCAATATAAGCTTTTATTCTATGAGTAAACTTAGAAAAACTGTAGAAACTATGTAATTACATAATCATATACCTCCTACTCTATATTTTCTCATTAAAAATTCTTTCTGTAATGGAAAATAAATTTACAGTTGGAAAATTTTGTTTAACCTTCATAAAAGACTGAAAACTTATTTTGTTGGTGTTAAGAAATGTTTTAAAGAAATTCAGTATAGTATCAGATAGATTTTTTTATTCTTGAATAACTTTATTCCTTTGTTGGTGTCATAATTATAATAAGAGGGGCTTACCTCCGTTGTTCAGATACACAGGCCTATAAGAGTGATAACCCATATCATTATATTTAATCTTTATTAAACTTCGTCCATTTTTTTAAATTTTTGATGTAGATTGAGAAAACGATATGTTATGAAGACTAGAATTTGGTTAGTAGAGCGCATGCAGCCGTCTTTTGAACGAAATTGTGTCGACAACTGAACAAACTAATGATTTTTAATATAAATATTTTTTTTTTACAAATTTTTTTTTTTTTTAAATTGAAATTGTGATAGGGAAAGTACAACAATACTTTAGTAACATTATAATTATTTAACAAACTTTTTTATCAAAATTTAAAATTTTATTTCATTTATCATATAAATAAAGGGGAATGTGAGATTTTATCAACAATTTTGAATGAAATCATAAGCAAAGTCATAAAAAATTTAGTTTACTACGTAATATATGGATCGCCATCGGCCCGAGTAGTGCTGTTGTTTAAATTGTAGTGGTATCATTGTTGTTGCGAGCAGCTGAATGTAACTTAGTGTTCTAATATCGAAACAACTTAAGGTAATATATGCTATTGGGGGCATATATGCAATAAAGAGGTGCATTTAGACTTTAACCCTAGAAAGATTTGAAGGCATACTGAACTTTTGATATATACGTACCTTGAAACGATACTTAAACAATTTAAAAGTAATTTTAAAATGAATTTAGGGTTTCTTATTACAAATAAAGTCAAATTTATTGTACTTACCGTGCTCTGTTCTGAGACAGAGTGCACCCTAAGTTGTGAAATAACTAATAGAGAGGCAAATTGGTTTTTCGCTTACGTTATACAGACGTAGATTACCTGTGTGCAGTTAAAAAATAAATTAATAATTTATTTATGAAATTGGTATCAAAAAAAGGCCGAAAATTATATATAAAATTGGCGTGTGTTTAACTGATCGAACAGCTAATATAATTTTTCTACCTTTGGTGTTAACGATTTTGATGCTCTAAAATACATTAAGATTTAATAACGTAAAAATTTTATTAAGTCATAGACCACACATTTTTTTTTTCGCTTTTACTTACTGCGGTCAATAATTTTGAAAATTATCTGCATAATACTTTATGAATTTTATTATTATTTTTTAAATCATTTTATCTGAAACATTCTTACCAAATAAAAAATTGATATTTCTTGTAACATCGGTGCTTTTATCTTAAGCATATCTAAATCTTGAGTTTGCTTTTCTACGGACAACGCCACAAAATAACACAATGGCACAATTATTGCATTGTGTAAGACATATTTAATTATAACCTGCAAATTGAACTATAAACAATATTTCGATTATGAGTTTTGTTAAGTAAAGTTCTTATTACAATTCTATTGTATTGGTTTACCTATGCAACAGTAATACACAATACGAGCTCCCTTTTAGAGTACTTTCCTTAGAATACTTTCCTTAAATGTAAATTTCTATATTTAACACAAGTTTCAATACAATGAAAGGAGTCCAATTAAACTCTTTCAAATTACACAATCTCATTTTACAGAAATAATTCACATAGTCAACATTTATTATTACTTTGATATTTAATTCCCCTCTGATACCGCAATCCCGTATTGTATGCAATATTGTACATATTCAAATATGATTAGCATGTTTTATGACAGATGTTAGATCTCATATAAATAGTTTCCGGAATATTTTATCTTTTGATGATTACATTCATTATTCGTTCGCTTTTTAAAATAACAAATCCTAACAAATATTATAAATGTCAAAATAACTCTGTGTGTTTGGTAAGTTTTTACGTCTAAACCATTGAACTAATTTTGATGAATTTAAGTATAAAGATCTTGGAAAAGGATCTTTTTTGTCGCGGAATTTAATTGAATAACTCAGATTTTTTCGAAAAACAAATATAAAACTTTAAACGTCATATTATATGTATTAATTTTTCGATTTTGTTTTATTATCAATGATTGAGCTAACCACGTACGTCTTCATGTGGACGCCAAATATATTTCACTATCCTCTCTTTGTACCTAATTCAAAGGCTTCAGTTTTTTAATACCGATAGTATATTTCGACTGAGCACTGCGAATATTTTGCAAATACATGGGCTAAATTATTTAGCAGAGTATAGTAGAGACTGAAGAAGGAGTGCCGTGAAGAGAATAAAATGTATTTCGATCATTTTACTTTAATTTTAATACTAATGTATTTAAAGAAAGTTTAAACTGCTTTGTAAAGCGGACAGGTAGCAGCTAGTATAATTCATAAAATATAAAATAAATTATGGGATGAGTGTAAACTTAATTGGCAAAGTGTATTTAACTATTACAATATTATTATTAAGTCTTGTAAGTATATATTGTGAACGTCTTTGTTCCATCACGCTACTTGCTTGACTCATTAGAAAAGCTTTACGTTTTTCAAAAAAATTTTTATTATTTAATGACTAAGAAATCACGAAGTATATTTTTGGCCAAATTACATAGTTTTGTATATTTTATAAATATTATTTATAAGCGTAAATAATATTTCTTATCCAATGAATACTTCATATAACTAAATGAGTGTTTTAAGATATAGTCGTAAGTCATTTGGAGTATATAGTCTTATCAATGAAAAATCTTAGTTTTTCGTTTTACTAAAAAAATAATAACACTATATGATTTTGGCAATAAACATTTTATTGTTTATTGATTTTACTTTTTTAAATCTACCATCATTTAAAGAAACCCCCTTCCAATATCAAACATATTTATAACTGCATAAGCATATTTAAATAAGAACTTTCTTTTTCCAAATTTATTATTCAAAGTATTTGTTATACAAAGCTAAATTTGTTTTTTTATATCAAATTGCATTTGTCAAATTTTATTATATTGGAAGGAATTTTCAGAATTCCTTGAATATATAGATAAATGGATAATTTTATTTTATTGTAGCGCCCGATATTAACCGTAAGTGTAATTGGTATTTTTATGGATACTCCAAAAAAATGATAATCGATACAACTTAAAAAATTAATTATCGCAAGAATCTTCTAATTCAATTTTGTACTTGGACAAATCTGTCTACAGGCTTTCGTGATTCCGATCCAGATTAAAAAACCAATATTAATTTCGTCCATAGTTTATTTATATACTCTAAATAATGGGCTACTCTTTTAAACACATATTTATTTATTAACTTATTGACGCTTAGTTATATTAAATTTCTTATTCGCTCATAAGTGATCATTGACGAATAGTCAAGCTATCATATCACCTTAGTCAGAGATGCATACTCATGGAATGAAAAAATGCAACGACCAGAATCTTCCACGCTTACTTAAAATTCTAATATACACTAAATTTATGATGTGTTTTATAATTTTTTCACGTTTAAATGAATGTTTTTGATAGTTCAACAAAATTAATTTTGATAAACAACTCAACACAACATAACAATAGAGTATTTAATGTTTTTAAATAGGTAAAAAAGTGAAAATAGATAAAAGTATTGCATTTTTTAGATTCCACAGATATAGAATTTAATGAGAATTAGTTTCCAGTTATAAATATTGTTAATGAAAATTGAACAACCTTTCTTAGTAACTAATTATTATATGGTAAATAGATTGCCGTTTGAATAACAAATAAAAAAAGAAACACCTCTCACTAATTAAGAATTATGAAATAGGGGAATCTAACAAAAAAAGATAACATATCATATTATCTACTTGACCGCATGACGTACGTACGAAAGTGTATTATAAAAATGTTATATTTATTTTTGTAATATAGATATGAAAAACTTGTGCATAGCCAACAGCAGCACACCCATCAAACAATTCCTGTGGAAAATAAACGTACGAACGAACAATTTATGTAGGTACACCGGGTGGGTGTGTCGTCGAATATTATATAACACTATACAACACATACATATCCTTTGGCTACTGAGAATAGAAATCGGAAACTATTTTCACTATTACTTCATTGTTTTTCATTATACAAAATTACACCGGTTCTTAGATTTTTCAGTGATTGGGAAAGTTTATACGAAATAACTAACAAAAATGTAATGGGGAGTTTGCATACATCTGAAAAATAAAAAATTTTATCAATTTAATTGAATTGAACCATAATAATGGGCTTTTTCCTTAACATGTTCATGATTTTAGTAAGTTGTAAAGTAAATTTGTTTGGTTATTTTTGAGTTTTACTATAATATACCGTCCCCCCTCCAATCTAAATTTTTTTGTTTATTTAAATTACAAAATACACTATTTTAATGCTGTATTTTACAATTTATTCATTTTAAAACAAAAGTTTTACTTGGGCAAATAAAATAAAATATGATAAAGTCCTAAAAACACCTTAAAATACTTTAATTTTGTAATTTTAAATATACATTGAGTTCGAAGCGTTTTTTTTTTATTTTACTAGTGTTACATAGTTTTAACCATTTCGATGGATGCCACAACGTATTATTTAAACCTTTTAAAAATTTAATGTAGGTATTAGGCCCTTTCCTCGAAGAGCTAAAAAAATCACTAGATAGCACTACCTCGGTGGGGGGGGGGTGTACGTTATTGTAAATAATCAATTAACAGCAATTTTAAACGTACGTATTAAACAATTAAAATATTTTAATTTAATTACTTAATATATATATATTGAAAGTTACTGTTAATTGATAATTGAAAACATACCTCAGATGGTGCCTTCTAGTGAATTTCTTTTAAGTTCTGCGATGATAAAGGCTAATTATGATTAGTGTTACTACTTTTTCTTCTATAAAAAATTTGAAAAGAGGGCTGTTTTTTTTGTGGTGCTGGTAAAATTTTTGATCGTCTCCACAGGCTTCAAATTGGCAGAAATTAATTTTTTCTGTATTGCAGTAGAAATTATTATTCAATAACAAATGTAAAAACCATGTTATTCTTAGAGTGAATAGTCGGTGCCCATCTCATTCTTATCTAAAAACTTGATTGGTTGGCGTCGACTGAGAAAGGTAGAAAATTTAAAATCATTATTTACTTTTCAGTTTATTTTTTTGCTGGCGGTTCTTTTTTCTTTAAATTTTCAATACACATGAATCAATATGCAGCTGTCTAACACCTGTGCTTGAATATGTTTGAATTTGTCTATAAGCGCGCGGCCAATGAAGGCAACTAAATATAATACATTTCTAGCCATTGGCTACCAAGCCGATTTTAAAAAAAAACCTAGACTCAAAATTGATTCAAGATGGTAAAATTTTAAAATCATTCTTATAATAAATAAAACTAATCCCTCATTTTTATTATACAGCGTAAAATAACACGTAACAGCGTAATCTACCATCTCTCATTCCAATTCTATACAGGTTTGCCAACACAAATAAATGTTATTTTCCACTATTATTTTATATGTTTTGTTTGTTTTTATTTTTACTACATATATATGATGTGATACGACCTTCAACCTAACAAACAAACAGACAACCAAACCAACCCAGTCATAGAAAAACAAACATGAACGTGAAAATAACGGTATCGTTACATGACGTCGTCGGATGTTGAATTACCTTATGAAAAATGATTTAAATGTGACTATTATATAATGATTTAGTGTTTTCCTTTATTCTTATGTTTTGTTTTTGTTAGTTTTTGGGATATTCGTAACCCAAGGGGCTCTGCTTCTGAATCTTAAATAATGGATAAATAGTTGACATACACTTACTTAATGGTTAGTGAGTGAGTTTGATATTCCCTAAATATTTATTTCGAATTCAAATCAAATAAAGATGATTTCATGGATCAGGAAACTTTGTAAAAACAAGTTATACATGAATTTATGTCTTTATATCTGACGAGTATTTTATGAATATGCGAAGAAATATAGACTTAGTTTATTATTTGAAAAGGGTAGTTTGCTGTTACTGAATTTTTGCTCTACATTTCGCATCAAAATGTAAAACTACACACAATACCATAACAAAACTTAAATTTAAATTGATTCGAAAACAAAGATGTTATAATAAGCTGTCAATAATTATATATCCATCTCATTCTTGAAAATATTATTTTACGTGTAATTTATATGAAAATAGAAACAGTTGACGTCATAAGTTCATATGTCCTCCTTTGTTTAATAGAAATTTTGAATGTCAACAAATGATTGTAACAATATCTTGCTTATTTTTAAAGATTTCAAATAAATTCAGTTCCATGTTCTATGATCCAAAAAAATTAAGACTACATCCTTAGTACTATGCACAAAAATTTAATTATAAAATGAAACACTTTAAAAAAAATTATTTCAATATTATATATGGCTTACTTTATGTATAAACAGATGGATACAATTGTCAAAGTAGCAAATACAAAAATGCAAAAAAAGTAGGATAATCCTCTAATTAACTCCAGCCCATTTCATTCCAAAAATTATATGATTAAGTGATAATAACAACTAATAGAGCTAAGATACTCGTGTCTATTTAATTAAATAAAAGTTTAAGTTTTGAAGAAACGAACATTTTTTGTATTTCAATTTTTCTTATGGTACAAAATTAGACTCATGGATCTTTAGGAGCCAATTCGCCAATTTTGAAAATCCACGAACATGATCTTACGTCTTGGGTCTAGAATACAACATCAAAATTGAAACTGTCTATCTCAAACGGAAATAGAATAATTAGATGATTCTATAAACACATATAACAAAATTTAGTTTGTCAATATTTGATAGCGTTGCAAACTTTAGACGTAAATCAATGTACTCTGACATATTCTATACATGTCAAGTATATCAACTTTATTCTTATATGGAATAAGAATGTAGTCAGATATAATTTTAACTTGAAACTTTTGAGTTTGTAGGAGAGGTCACACTTTTGATATTGTTCATAAAAATGTCTTATTCGCACCCGCGTTCTTTTTTATTAAAAATTTTGATAGATATTATGCGGATTAAAAATTGAATTTTCAAATGTATAGCAATAGTTTTTTATATGGATTATTTAATCAATGCAATGTAAATTTGATCTATTACTCAATATTCAATTGTAATGAATCGCCTGAATGGAAACTTGGTGACAATGCAATATTATAACAAACAATTATAAAAAAATAATATGGTAGCGTTGCAAAAACTTTATATTTTTTATTTGTCTGATCCACCAAATTTTGATAAATACGCTTTTTTATTTTTATGGTAAAAAAAAATTC
This sequence comes from Chrysopa pallens, assembly GCA_020423425.1. Taxonomy (NCBI): domain Eukaryota; kingdom Metazoa; phylum Arthropoda; class Insecta; order Neuroptera; family Chrysopidae; genus Chrysopa; species Chrysopa pallens. The sequence continues at coordinate 81,305,701 of CM035591.1, forward strand.
TCAAGAATAAGTGATCTTTGCATGCCATAAAAGCTTGCGTTTTAAAAAACAATTTTGTTACTTTAAAACTTGTTCTATTTGAGAAGCATCTATAAGATGTTGTAAGATACTGAATTGAATAATTAACACATTATGTGTAAGACTTCAATCAGTTCTATTTTTAAATTGTTAGTGTTTATTTTATTAAACAGTTAACACTTTAAATATAACATGTTAAACCCACATTAATGTATCGATCGATCATCAATTAAATATAATAAAGTGTCTCTGTAATAACCGAACAGACAAATATTTTAACTTATATCAGTTTAATGATGAAACATGTTGAAACCGCATTCTGAATTATTATAGACCTGGTAATATAAAAAACGTATTTAAAATTTTTTTGTTTCATTGTGAAATGAGGCTAATGAATTCTCATAATTCTTAGATTAAACGATTAGTGGACACCAAAATTTAAACTTATTTTTGTATTTCTACGATAAATGATTATATTTTATTTTTATTTGACATTTGTGAGTAAATTACAAAAGGTTCGGCTGCATCGTTAATAATAAATTTTAAGTATTGTTTTTATACACTGAATATGCCAAATATATGACGAGAGGAAAAAAATCGAAGACACTAACAAAATTTTGTTGTGTGCATTCACAAAATCACGTAATTAGTCTTATATGCGCATGTGCCCGCCATTTAGATAAGTCAAAAATGGAGACAACAGATTACTTAAATTTTGAAGATGTATTTTTGTGCTAAAAATTGACAGAAAAGACTTTCTCAAGAAAATCAGTTTTCTTACAAAATTTAAAAAAATTTCAGTGTTGATAATTAAAATTGTATTATTTCCGCTAAACGGAGAAAATATTTTTTTTCATACCTTGCGACACTATTTTTTGAAAAAGTGTCTGTTAAATATTACATATTTAACTTATGGTTCCTATTCTGGTCAATTTTGAAGCGAACATTTTATTATAATAAAAGTAATTTCCTTACAATTATCTCAAAAAACTTACAATCATGAATTGAATGTATAATAATAATAATTGAAAATTTATACACTTTTTATACCTAAAATTATGAAAAGCTTTATTCGTTTAAGTATGTAAATGAAAAAAGTTAGCTACTTTTGATTGTTTTCAATCTTTATCCCATGAACAGAGAAGTTAAAGATAACCAATCTGGACAATAGCGCAATGAAATGACTTTTGTATTTCTGCGCTTGGAAAACTAATTTTAGGGGCTCAATGAATATTATCCTTTTTCAATTGTAGTTATCTTTACTTTGGGATAGCCTCTCCATCAGTTAAGCACGAATCATTTTTGGGAACGTCCTAAACTGCGTATATAGTCTTCTATAATAATATGTCTTTAAACAAAATACGTTACACACTAATAATATAGTTTTTTATCTATGAAAGCATCTTTAGAATCAGTTCAGTAGTCCCAAAAAAAAAATAAAATCTTTATCTCTATAATTTAACGTAAATAAGAAATAAGTAGCATTTATTAACATTATAAAAAAATTTGCATTCGAAACATAAGCTGTAATAGAAATTTCATAATTAAAATCTATTTTTATCAACTTTGGGAACCTTAAGATCCATGACCCAAAAAAGAAATTTGAAAATTCTCTCTTACATTTTTTTGGAGAAATGTACGTTTGGGGACAACACTTATAAAACATCATTCTATATTTCATGATTCTAGAAGTACTTTCAAAAGATTACGGAGAATTCTTAAGATAATTATTATTAGCATAAATATTTTCCGCAATAATTAACAATATTGTAGTAATTAAATAAATAAATAAAATTAAAATACGTGAAAATATTTATTAGATTTCTATTTAAAGAACAAAATGAAATATATCGTGCAGCGAGAGAGCAATGCATTATTATAAATAAATAAATAAATATATATATATATATATATATATATATATATATATATATATATATATATATATATATATATATATATATATATATATATATATATATATATATATATATATATATATATATATATATATATATATATATATATATATATATATATATATATATATATATATATAAATATATATAATGATTTGACACGCATACACACCTAAAATAATTTTCTGAATGTATTAATAATTATGTGCGATGGATTGTGACTGTAATAATAAGTACTCAAAATATTCTATTTTTGATAAATGATGACTTTATATCAGATCATTCATATATGATGTCATTTTTAGTTAGTGTACTAACAACAACACTTCAACAAATTATTTTACGCCTTTTGAATATTTCTTCATCCATTTAAATTTTACAAATATGATCTTTAATTAACATGTATTTATTATATTTTGATACAGTTCAGTGTATATTGGCATAGCTATTCTATTTAGAATGCAGAAAAACTTGAAAACTCGACGTAAATTAATCTTGACAGTCATTTCCCCTTATTTATGGATTAAATGTATAACACTGACTCCCTATTTTTTTTTTAAGTTTATCTAACATTAATATTGATTGATTCATTAGTGTATAATCTCATAAGTCACTGTCTGTTATCGGCGACTTCGCGTGCGTTGTATTAAAGTTTAAAAATAATATGGAATTTATAAAAATTTAAAAAATACAAGTGATGATAACTAACAGACTTAAGCGTTTAGATACTCGACATATGATTCAATTTAATGATTTTTAATTAGCATTCATAAAATACTCCAGTATCGAGTCTATTCAGTTATATATGCATACATGTATAATAATATGTATTGTTATTACTTGTATATAAGATTATTTGAGCTACAATTGTAGAGAACTCAAACATTTTACAAAAAATGTTTCAAACAAAAGTTGTTTGTTTCAAACCAATTAACATTTTTTTTATTTGATCGTTTCTTCTTTCTTTTATAGTTTAAAAGTTGGTTCAAGACACCTTGGACGATTTTTCTCATTCAGCTCACTATCTCCTTCTGTTTTCTATACGAAAATTTTGTTTATCCGGTCAATATAAGGTAGCGTTACAAACTTTAGCCTAAAAAATCTAACATGTTATGTATATCGAGTACAATAAAAATTTTTTGAATTTTTGAAGCTATAACGTTGAAAGTAACATCAATTTTATACGATTGGTGAAAGAAATGTTTTCAAGGTATACATTTATGCTTATAAGTATCTACGCTTGTCTATTTGGTACATTTTGAAGCCTTATCGATTTGACAGATTTTAACATCTAAGGTGTCATTCGATTTATTCATTTAAATTGTAAAATTTCAAAGGTATATTTGAAATCATACAACTGATACCTTTCCTACCCCTCGCATACATCTTCAAAATTTTCATGCTTCTGACTAAATGGATTGGGTAGTTTCAAATTATGATATATTCAATAGATATATCATAATTTAAAATCCCCTAAGGGGTACGACTTATTAAAGAAAATACTTACTTTTTGGGTTAGTAGTTCATTACAATGGAGTCAATTCAAAATAAATTCAATGTAAAAAATTGCCTTTAATTCATATTCAATCATTTTTCAAGTAAAATGGATGAAGTTTTCTAGTTTTTCTAAAGAACCCTTTGCTAATAGGGCTTTTACAATGATTGCTTGTAAAGCTCCATAGAATGTGAACTTTTAAAAGAAAGAGTTGCTTCTTTTTTCATGTTTGTTTAGACCTTGTATCTCGTAAACAAAGCTTTAACGCATTGTGGCACCTACATGTGTATTTTGAAAAGGATTGTCGACTTATATTAATTTAGAACATATATGAAAATAACTTTTTCTTGTATGTACCCCGGAGCTATATATCACTATATTTTACCTAGATTATAACACCTTGTACTTTATTTATGGTAAATTTTTCTTTTATATAATTAAAATATAATTATGTATAATTTTTTTTCATCTTTTTATATTTCTAAATATAAAATAAAATTTTAAAAAGCAAAATATGATGCTGTTCTAAAAAAATGGGTCAAAATGATAACTCTTGAAATTGTATAGTTCGGTGATAATAATAAAAAGCCAAGCATTATATAATATATTCCGGCAGAGTTTCAAGCTAAATATAGTTTTATTAAGGGTGTACGATGACGGAAGTTACACAAAGAAAAAGATTTATTCTACCGTCGTTGTTTCTTTACGGAACGCAATGGACACTACGTTTTTTTAATAAAAAGTAATATAAGATATTCTTCTTAATTGCTTATTTATTTGGTTTTTCTGTTAACGCTTTTATTATGCGTGATATACATAATATGTTGGAGTATATTAATTTTAATCTAAAGTTTTGCTTAAAAAGTTTGTGAATGAACAATATCCATCGGTCCAGTGGCTCGAATGGATCCTGACACAACTTTTAAACTATAAAAGATAAAAGAAAAATTCAAATACAAAGAAAAAAAAAATTTTTTTTTAACAGGCAACTTATATTTGAAATATTTTTTCTTAAAATGTTAGCGTTCTCTACAATTTTACCTCAAATTTTGCTAATAAACACACATAGGTAATTACACAATACATACTATTATTATTATACATGTATACATATATAACTGTATAGACTGTATATTTGTAAATTTTATGAATGCTAATTAAAAGTAGTGAAACTCAATAATATATCAAGTATCTAAACAATTAACTCTGTTAGTTGTTATTTTTACTTGTTTTAATATTATACATATAAATTTAGCAATACTAAATAGTCTTGAAATGAGAAACAATAACTAGTTTTTTTTTCTTCTAAATCGATTCCATCCATTTATATACCATTATCAGTTTCCACCATTATCTGGCTTCAGCCTGCAATAAATTGATCCGATTTGCGATACATAGTTTATTTGTTCAAAAATTTTATTTGGTAATCGTTTATTTTCGTCACATATCATGATCGCGTAACCTTAAGCAGATTTTCAAAATAGCTCTTTAGACACTAGCTTGTAATGCCACATACTTTGTGTATTGTGATATTATTATTACGATTCAATTATAAACATAACCTCATAATAGAATTAGATAATACACACACACAACCATACACCCACCCACTCTTGTAAACATCAAAAGTTAGTTAACATACGGGGTAGATTTAATTTAAATAAGAATTTATACTTTAGTTTTGTATTTATCTAGGTTGATTATATTCATTTAGATTATTTCCGTAGTTGTGTATGGTAAACCTTGCACCCCTATAATTTAAGACCTGCTTGCTGTACGCTTAAAAAGCTTTTTATTCATATAATAAGTGAGATGCCACCAGAGTTATTTTTAATATTCCTCCAATGGTTTTTTTTTTACTAAAAAGTGTTTTGTATTTAAATAAAAAAGGTTTATGTTCTTTGAAATTTTGTGTTACGAAAGCTAATCTTCTTTTGTTATTATTTCGCAAACTATAAACGAACTCAATGATATTAATATTATTAACGAGAACTGTAATGTAATAGAAGTTTGGCGCGATCCATGGCGCGCACGCCACTTTAAATTTAGTCAAATAGAAGAGACTTAGACAAAACATTTAAGTAAAGGATTTACGTATAAAAATGCTACTTGTTTTCAATAGAATACATATTCAGATATCATTTAAAACAAAAAAAACGTTGATAAAAATTAATTAAATACCTACCACCACCTACCCTTCAAAAACGTGTTTCAGTTTTATATTCGAAACAAAGAAAAACACATAAAAGTAGTATAGATTTTTTGAAGTTATTTTTTTTTTGTCAAATGGCGCATGACCTCGCGAATTACTATTGGATTAGACAATTAACATGAACTGGCGTTAATACAAACCATTTTCGTAAAATTTTCTTTGTCGGAAAACTTTCTATAACAACCCTAAAAATTGAATTTTTTAACTATTAATATTTAAGGTAAAATGACTTGTGATCCCTCAAATTATGATCAAAATACTCGTTTAAGATCAAAATACGGTAGTAAAAACCATTTTATCGAATTTCACCCCATCGGAAAATCGTCCAAAACCCACCCACCAATACAACTTTTTTTAGAAAATAATTTTTTCGGCTTAAATGGCCTATGACCCCGCGAATTATTATTGGATTATGCAATTAACATGAACGGGCGTTGATTTAAACCATTTTCATAAAATTTTCTTTGTCGGAAAACTTCCTATAACAAACCTAAAAATTGAATTTTTTGACTATTAATATTTAAGGTAAAATGACTTGTGACCCCTCAAATTATGATCAAAATATTCGTTTTAGATCAAAAAACGTTATTAAAAACCATTTTATCGAATTTCACTCCATCGGAACATTCAAATCAGGTCAAAATATTTATATTATTTCATGTGAATTGGTGGTACCTCCAGTATCTACTTTACCTACCAATAATTAATAGATATTACCTAATACCTAAAAATATTGGTGTATTTTCTGCCATTTCATTTGTCTACTCTACATGATTAAATGTTCCATGACAATAATAAAAACATTAAAATATCCCAATTAAACGATCAATTATTTCAACGGTGAAATATCGAAATTATTACAAAATATCTCCTTATCAAAATAGTTTCAAATAAAAATAATCCTTACATGATTGCTTTTAGTTTAAAATTAATGTAATACCAATTAATTTAATCCCAAATTCAACCGCATATTATCACGATCCTAAGATACCTTTGGTTTTTTAATAACAGGGGAGTACATATTACAAAACGATCCAAAAAAGTAGTGAAATATAATGAAATAATGATTAACACTTTACTTTTAAACTTTTTATTTTTTACAAAAGTGAGAAACATTGATTTTAATTATTTATTTTACAGTCTTATACAAACAAAAATATATACAAATATTATTATCAAAATAAATACACCAATATTAGAGAAAAATTGATTTAATTATTAATAGAAAATAAAATTAAAAAATAAACGGGACCTGAAATATAATTAAATAATCAAATCAAATTAATAAATATTTTAATATATCTCACCGAATTATCGCGTCTTGTAAAACTAACCTTACTCTGTTCACAATTATATATTTCTATAACTCTTTTATATAATAGAAGTTGCTGCTTGAATATGTTTTACAGGAACTGAAAAATAATAAAATGATACTATAAAATTTTTCAAATTAATAAATATTTTAATATGACTCACCGAATTACCGCCTCTTGTGAAGCTAACCTTCCATTGTTCTTCCATGGCACTTCATTAAACACAAATATTAAGTCAAACCCTAACACTATCCAGTTTTATGTCACTTAGGTTACAGTTGTAATTGATTTTCTTTTAAAAATAAAAACCAAACATTCTCAACAATAATTTGTATGTTTTATATACCTAAGCCATAGAGATAACTGCCGAAGTTTCAGTCCGGGCTTACAAATATCATGACTTGGTACAATCGTCCTTTGCAGAACTACTTCATTAGTACACACATAATCATCGGAAAAAACATGATTTTTATAATTAGTATAAAATCTAATTCAAACAAAAACCTATTCAAGTATGGTCGGTCATTTAATTTACAGGTTACAGGTCGAATTGATTTTCTTTTAAAAATAAAAACCAAACATTCTCAACAATAATTTGTATGTTTTATATACCTAAGTCATAGAGATAACTGCCGAAGTTTCAGTCCGGGCTTACAAATATCATGACTTGGTACAATCATCCTTTGCAGAACTACTTCATTAGTACACACACAATCATCGGAAAAAACATGATTTTTATGATTAGTATAAAATCTAATTCAAACCTTCAAACCGTCTAACCGAATAACCGCGTTTTGTCAATTAAACCTAACATTAGTCACAGTCAGTCACACTGTTTTAAATTATTTAGGGAACCTAAAAATAATGAAATAATAATAATAATAGCAAATTTTTTATAATTAATCAATATTTTAATATGACTCACCGAATTGCCGCCTCTTGTGAAGCCAACCTTCCGTTGTTCTTCCATGGCACTCCGTTAAACACAAATATTAAGTCAAACCCTAACACTATCCAGTTTTATGTCACTTAGGTTACAGTTGTAATTGATTTTCTTTTAAAAATAAAAACCAAACATTCTCAACAATAATTTGTATGTTTTATATACCTAAGCCATAGAGATAACTGCCGAAGTTTCAGTCCGGGCTTACAAATATCATGACTTGGTACAATCGTCCTTTGCAGAACTACTTCATTGGTACACACATAATCATCGGAAAAAACATGATTTTTATGATTAGTATAAAATCTAATTCAAACAAAAACCTATTCAAGTATAGTCAGTCATTCAGTTTATAGGTTACAGGTCGAATTGATTTTCTTTTAAAAATAAAAACCAAACATTCTCAACAATAATTTGTATGTTTTATATACCTAAGCCATAGAGATAACTGCCGGAGTTTCAGTCCGGGCTTACAAATATCATGACTTGGTACAATCATCCTTTGCAGAACTACTTCATTAGTACACACACAATCATCGGAAAAAACATGATTTTTATGATTAGTATAAAATCTAATTCAAACCTTCAAACCGTCTAACCGAATTACCGCGTCTTGTCAATTTAACCTAACATTAGTCACAGTCAGTCACACTGTTTTAAATTATTTAGGGAACCTAAAAATAATGAAATAATAATAATAATAGCAAATTTTTTAAAATTAATCAATATTTTATTATGACTCACCGAATTGCCGCGTCTTTTAAAACTAACCCCCACAATGTCACTGTCAAATATTTCTAACACTGTTTTTAATTATTGATGTGTTCACTTCAATTGTCACTATGAAACTGATTAAGTTCAAATTTGCAAATTATGAAATATTTTAATATGACTCACCGAATTGCCGCGTCTTTTAAAACTAACCCCACAATGTCACTGTCAAATATTTCTAACACTGTTTTTAATTATTGATGTGTTCACTTCAACTGTCACTATGAAACTGATTAAGTTCAAATTTGCAAATTATGAAATATTTGAATTTGGCTCACCGAATTGCCGCGTCTTTTAAAACTAACCCCACAATGTCACTGTCAAATATATCTAACACTGTTTTTAATTATTGATGTGTTCACTTCAACTGTCACTATGAAACTGATTAAGTTCAAATTTGCAAATTATGAAATATTTGAATTTGGCTGGAAGTTTCTACTGATGGAGGCTTTACAGGACTGAAATATCATGAAATAATAACTTTAAAACTAAAAATTTTACGCCCCTTAATAGGCTTGAACAACCTACTATTTGGTTAATAGATCAACGACATAACGAATTGCGACACGAAGGCTTGTTACAGTGATCCAAATTAGTAGTGACATATAAATAATCATCAATTGCTCTATTAATATAAAAATTTTGCGCCACCAAATAGTTTCGTAACCACGACCTTTTGATTGTCATCACAACACTGTAACCAATTTCGCCACAGATGCTTGTTACAATGACTCCGAAACAATAGTGACATATACATATATAATCTAATTATAAAAATTTTCATCCCGGAATAGGCTCGAACCGCTGACCTATCGGTTGACAACCCACGCCTTTAAACAATAACACTAAATTGTCTCTTTATATGATACAAAGAGAATAGAGAATATAAATCAATAATCAATTAATCTGAATAAAAAAAGTAGAAACCGTCCCCTAGATTCGAACCACCGACCTTTCGACTGAGAACTCTACACACTAACCAATTGTGACACATAAGCTTGCTAGAAAAATCCAAAATCATAAATCCTAACTTGTTTCAAAACCATATTTTATAATTATTTTTTTTAAATTTAAAATTCAACTCGCCCAGCCCCCCATATTTTGACACATTGTTTCACTTACATATTTGATAACCTTTAACTGAAAAAAATGTTCAAAATACAAATATACACGAAAAAAGCTCAGTGTTATCTCTTTATTCGTAGATAGAAAAAAAGCTCTCCAAATACCTACTTTAATTATTAAAATAATTCTCAGTTTGTTGAATTATACAACTATTATTTTATACAATTATTTTAATAATTAATATATTATGCAAATTTTAAGATGAAAAGTTATTAATGTTTTATTTCGTTGTTAGATTTTGATTAATATTTACAAATACTTTCTATAAAATTGCCTTTTTTTTTATATATATTCAGAAGTGTTCGACTTTATTCTATTTGATTTTTATACGTCTTTCAGTGCAAAACGCTTTTGTTTGATAATAAAAATTTATGCATTTCATTTGTGTTAAACTTGTAGGATGATTAAAAAAAATACATTGAAAATCGATTTATTTAGAAGTTGCAAACAATGCTTCCTCAAATTTGGCATATTGATTTCTTTTCTACCATTTAGTATACAAATGAAAACACTATTTCAAATTTTTCACAAAAACCAACCATAAATTTGGTGTTGTTTTTCAGCTATTTTAAAGGATTACATGAACTTCAAAAGCTTAAAATAAAAGTATTATTTTTTTAAATGTTTTTCTTATATATTTTGTATTTACATTTGGAAATATTTTGTGAATTTTAAATCAAAATTATGAAAATGCTTATCTTTTAAGACCATTGTCAACAAGTTTACACATATTGGTATCAATTTTGAAAAGATGTGTTCATACCTAATGTCATTCATTATCTTTCAAATTTGGCGTACATATAACTTCAAAAAATAATTACCCAAACGTTTTGAATTTTGGTATGTACAATATTTACATGTTTTTTTATTTTTGTTTTAAATGATATCTGAATATGTATACTAATGAAAACAAGTAGCATTTTTATACCTAAATCCTTTACTAAAATGTTTTTCCTAATTCTCTTCTATTTGACTAAATTTATAAGTGGCGTGCGCGCCATGGATCGCGCCAAACTTCTGTTACATGAACTGTAGGGTTTTTGGAATAATTTCCGATTTTTTGCCCCAATTCCTTAGATCAAAATATTTTGTATTTTATAAATATGTATATAGACTACAAAGTGATATGATAAGTATTTACTTATCATTTTAGTTAAGGTGGAATTGATCAAGGTATTTCTCAATTCAATTGTATTTTTAATGTTTCTTACCTCAGAACTTTCGCCTGGGTGAAACTATTTGGATGATTCCTCTTTTAATTTGAAAACTTCTGCTTACCATGTGGTTCCATTTAAATTTGGTCTAGATATGGTGTACCTAAGGGGAGAGAAGGGGCAAAGTAATTCTTAGTGATATTTGTTTTCGCGGATCACTTCATCGTTTATCAACCGATTTTGTTGATTCTTTTTTTTTTTTTTATTCAACAACAGAAATCCCATGAGTGGTATTAAGGAAACCAGAGGAGAGAAGGAGCAAAAACAATTTTTAGTGATTAAATTTAAATTGTATCTAAATGAAAAATGTCTTGTGGGTGTATACAACACTCAAAAGTAAAAAATAATAAATTTCTGAACAAAAAAGCACTGCCTAAAAATGAACTAAAAAGTAAAAAATAATTTTCAATACTCCTTGTGGCCAATTAGCTTTCGAGGTCGGTATCCATCTTATCCTTAGCTTAAAAAATTTTTTAATCAAATTTTTTTTGTTAAATTTTTTTTTCTTTAAATCAAATTTTATTTTACTAAAGTGTTAGAACTGTGTTTATTGGTTTTAATAGAAGTATAACTTTACACAATAGATATTGTCCTACATTTTATCGACTATACTCTGATCAGTTTAGCTTTAGCGTTCTAACAATTAATATTATTAGACTGGTTAGTAATTAATTAATTATTTGTTAAATTGTTTTGAAACGTTCTATTTTCAAAACACAATAGAATAATATAAAATATAACCAATTATTATAATTTTATGGTATAATGATAATCAAATGCATTTATTATTATATAACATTTAAATAATGCTGATCTTAAATAGAAGGATAATATTATATGGGTGTTATAGAATTTTTTGTATTTATCCTGAAAAGGTTTTATTTCCTTCGCATTAACTTTAAATATCTTTTATTATTTAAAAGAATAATAAAAGGTATGACAAATGGTATAAAACTCATTTATTATAAAAAAAATAAAACAAAAGCATTCATAAATTTTTTACATTTGAGATAAAAAATATGCTGCGACGCGTCACAGGACTCAGACTTGTGTGTAGCTAAATATGATTGGTTGAATTGTTCCCCCTTTTTTAAATTTTACCGGAGAAATCTTTCAAATAAAAGTTGTAGAGCGTAATATGTTAATAATAAGTATAACCATACTTAATTCGACAAAAATCATTGGAGCCATTTTCGAAAGAAACGTAAAAAATCAAAACCTCACACAAATTAACTTAAAACACCTGCTAGTCCAATTTAAACTAAAAGCTTCGCGGTTACACAACTAGAGGTAATATGAAAATATATTAAAAAGTTTGAGTTTGGATAAAGCTTTCGATAAAATATCGCTGTCACACACATACACCAACTTAAAAACAACTTTTTTTGTATTAAGGGAAATCAAAACATGTATTTGCGTTAAAAATTCCATGTTGTAATTTTGACAGGATATCTATACTTTCTTTTACTAGTAGTAAAAAAATCTGAAAATTTGGAACGTGGCAAATTATAATTAATCTGAATGATTTTATTATTCCTTAGGTTTTTATATTTTTAATTTTTTTCTTCGATATTGATATTATTAGTGTCTATTTCAATTTTTATTATTGTCATTATCAATTTGTAATTAAATTTTAGAACAAAAGTTCAATCTCTTTGTGTAAGATGTAAATCTTAAAACAAATTAAGTTGGTTATTATTATTATTATTATTATTATTATTATTATTATTAATTAATTTGAATGAAGGAAATTGGTATTAAAATAGATAGTATTTGTTTGATGTAGACACTAGACTGTAAGTAAATAATCACATATCAATGGTCGGAAAATGTCTACACATGATTCGAATGGAAGCACTCACACACAGTATGCCATATTAGTTTGTTCAAAAAGCGGTGACACCTTTACAAAACAGTAGATTTGCTTATTTTACTCAAAAATTTATATATTTTTTCTTTAAATGAGATTGTTGATTCAAATTAGTCCATTAGACAAGTGTTTCATAATCTGTTTTATTAGCCCTGGACTGGGAGGACAAGAAAGTTTTAAATTAATAATAAATATTTATTTAAAAAAAATTCAATATAAATTCATAATTTAATTATGAATAAAAAAACTTCTAATAAAAGAAAACGATTAATAAAGGAAACACTAGGGTAGGGATAACAAACAAATTGATAAAACGAAAGATCTGCCAACACTACACATGCACCACCTGGACATGCAATAGGTTTTACAATTTAAAACTCCTGATATGCTCATTATCAGTCGATGGTCACAAATGTGACGACGATGGTCACAAATAATATCAATGACTCTGATATGGTTGATTTACTGTGTAAAACAGTCCAGTTCCATTCGAAAATCTATATCTGGTTTGTTTAATCATTTACTCAGTAGCCTGCAAAAGTAGGAAAATTGTCTATTACATGCCAGTTATTAGTAACGGTATTGACTCATCTGTTTCCAATTGCAATGTTGACATACTATTATACTATTCAACGATTAATAATCACTTACTATGGCGTTACAAGATATTTTATTAAATGTGCAATGTCTTCCTTCTCACTATTGTTTCATCATTATATCAATCGTATTAACTGTTTTGTGGACTATTACTATGAACTATGAATACGAGCGTGTAACATCTTTCCGCTGGATTACACAACTAATGTTAATTTTACTAATTATTAAAGTTAGATGTCAGATGTTACACATCATCTGCGAGAACTTTAAGGCTAGCTCGTTTTTGTTTTTTTAATTTTTATGCAATTGCCAGTTTTTTCTCACAGATTTTGTTTATTACTGTATGATTGATAAAATGTTTCTATTCAACATAAATTGTTAAATATATCTAAGTTAAAGAATCTGATAATCGCCCACAAAAGGAAAACAATAATATTCATAGTAATAACCTCTTATGATTATTTCAAGAAAAGCGTAATTTGAATTTGTAATAAACGGTAAAACTGATTTGCTAATTTAACGTGTAAAAAAGTGTAGATTTCTAAAAACTAATTTATTTCGAAATACATAGTGTACCTACATTTAATTTATTTTATAGATTATAATACACTATATTTAACATGTTCTATCTAACAGTCTGTTAATGAATTGCATCAAAACATTAAAAGGTAGGAACTAAACTAAAGTAAACAAATGTGTTCGTATACTGCTCGTTACCTCGTAATAGTTAAATAAGCAATTAATTACTTATACTTGAATGTACCTAGATAAATATAAGGTATGCTTTACATTTACCAAACATTAAAGGTTTCAACTCAAGAAATTATTTATACATTTCTGATGGTATTTCAATATTTGAGTGGCACAAAAGTTAAAACAAATATACTAAAGATAAGAATATTTTGTAATTCAATATAAAATAATAGATTGTTAACCTAAAAATGGTAAGAATTTATTATCGGGTCCAATTTTGTGAGTGCCAAAGTTTTAATACTCATAACGTTTCAACCTCCCGTAAGTTGAGTGCTACAGTATTTAAATGGAAGTCTGTGTTTGTGTGTATGTACGATGTTGACGTAAGGTCAATTTCATTCCAATAATAATAACGTGAATGAACACTTAATTTTAAGTAATTAAAAATATTTCAGAAAATTCTCTCAGGCCATTTTTGTGCTAGATCAAAAAATTATAGAAAAATAAGAATAGGAATATAGAAAAAAACTAGCTGAATTTCTTTTAATGTACAAATTTACAATTTTGATGGAACTGTAAGAGCTCTTTCAACTTCAATAACTCACCTATAAAAAAATTGTAAATATCTAAAAAATTCAAATGTACTAAAATGAAGTTTTCAAAAATGATTTTTTTTTTATCGTATAATGAAAAAGCTTAAACAAGTATCATATTTAATGTTATACAAAAATAACATTAAACAAGTGCAGATAACAACTAACAGTACAGAGATAAATGCTTAAATACTCGGCATGTGATTCAGTATCAATGTTTGAACTATTTTTAATCATAAGCATTCATATCATACTCTAAATATGCAACCCATATTATTTTAAATACATATATAATAATAATAATATGCATTGCTAATATATATGTGCTTATTAGCTAAATTTCAGCTGGCATTGTGGCAAATCTTAACTCACGGAAAAATATTTCTAACAAAACTTTTTTGTTTTTTCTCTTTTTTTTTCTCTGGTCTTATCTTCGATCTTTAATGGTTAAAAAGATCCCTTGGATCAAATAAAGCGATTTTATTCATTCACGAATTTGATTAGTTTTTACACCTAAAAAATGTCACCAAAATTTTAACTCGCTAGCCCTTTATGTGTTTGAATTATCTTGTTCATGGACGGATGGATATACGGAAATTAACTAATTAGATGGTTTCTATGAACATCGATTTCAAAATTTTGTTTGTACGGTCAATATGTTCTAATGTTACACGCTTTAGACTTAAATTAATTAATAACTCTGACATGTTATGTATGTCCAGTATAAAAATGTGTGTATGGTAATTAACAAAAATGAATTAATACTTTACAATTAAATATTTATTAAAAATATTTAGCAAATTTTGAATGAATAATCTGAAAATTATATTATGATTTATACTATGAACAATACGAAATTCCAGATTTTTCTGGAAAATAAGCAAACCTGAAACTATCTTAAAATTTATTGTTTTTAAATAAAATCAAAATATTATAAAACTCTAATCCATGTATATAAAATGCCGGCCGAATCGACAAGTCTAGATCAAATCTTCAATAAAGAATAAAAATTGGCCCAGAGCATTGATTGATTAATTTTGAATTTGTTGTTGTTAGAATAACTAAAAATTTTATGATAAACATTTTTAAAACTATAGTAGAAAAAAAATACTATTTAAGATTGAATTTAATTATGATAATCCAGATTTGCTTAAATAATTATTAAAAATTTTTAATTTTCCATACTATAAGTGTTTTTTGCATGCTTTATCAGAAATAAGACTAATTGTCAAATCAGTCCTAGCTAAGCGTTGTACTGTTAAAAAGAAACCTTTTAATGCCTGAAATAAAAAGAACCAAGTGTTTCTAAGAATTTCCAAAAAACATGAAAATATTTTCAATTTAATGTTTATACAAATCAATATTGAGATAATTATTCGCATGAATAACAAACAGACTATTAGAGAATTTCGCAAATTGCATTCTCATTTTTTTAATTTCAACTAAAACTTTTTCTCCCTTGTCATTCATTTATAATGCCGTCTAGTCGTGATCTCTTATATGGACGACAGAAAATAAAATGAACAGCATATTTTCCCATTATTATTTGTTTTTCACTTCAATTAACAAACAATTGATTTTTCCACTTCAATAAAATTTTTCATATTTTTCCTATCTAGATTTTTCATTGCATCATTCTTAAAACTTATATGTATATATGTATAAATATTATTAAATTATTTTTTCTATGTTTTCTTTACCCCAAACTCTATCCTTCTTCCACTCTGCCATTCTTGAAAACCACATAATTAAATGATATGAGATATCTAGACAATTTTATTTATGACAAATATTAATAAATTCTTTTATTCATCAAAATAGATAGATAGTAAAATATTTTTATCATATTTCGTGTTGAGTGTTTCTTTGCATTTGTCGTGCTTTTATATTCACGTATTTTCCTTCCGTTTTAGTAAAAATATTTGTAAAATTTGTTATTAGTCATAAAAAAGCTGGTATCTTTCTATAATCTAAGTCTTTATATTCAATTGTTTACGTTCTTTTAAAGAAAGGAGAGTTCACATAAAATCAGTTGGGGAAAATCTACACATGGTATTAAGTATTCCTTTTTTAAATCTTTTTTTCTGTATGACATGGAAAATCTTGGAATCTCGATATTCGTATCTGTGGAACGAGGAATTTCTGAGAATTATTTGGGTATAAATCAGGTATCTTATTTAATTAGGGCTATCAAAATTTTTGGCATAAAAATAAGGGTCCATAAAAATATAAGTCGTTTTACATGTGTATTACTAATCCGAGTTTAATAAATGTTTGGCAAAAATGTTGGCCTTAAAAGGGTATAAAAAAGTCTGCTACACTTTATATCTATTTTTTTTAGGATAACTATTTGTATATTTAAAGTGTTGATGTATGCAAGATTGTTCGTTACCGACGTCTGTAGAATCCAGACCACAAAAAATCAATTGATGGGCGTTTGTGCGAAAAGATCCCATTTAAAACTACATAAATACTTTAAATTATGACAAATTTTGAAAATAGAAAATAAAAGAAACCTATTATAAAAAATCATAATAGTTGCAATTCACGTCGAAAATTTTGTATTGCTATGGCAAATCTAAGATAAATTAAACGGTTATAACTTTATTTAATAACAATACTCACTCTAATTTGGTCGAATTCTTATAGATAAAAAATAATTTTCTTTCTTAATTCACTATATGAAAATGAATTTTTGTTCCTCATAATTTTGTTACTACTGAAAAAAAATTAAAAATATTTTCTAAATAGAAAATAAACGAAAGTCTCTTATAGACAGCAATATTAATAAAAATCGGAATCTGCCTTCAACAAAAAAAAACTTATTTACTTTCAACAAGAATCGCCGATTGAAATAAAGTATAAAAAATCTAATTTAAAAAAAACAAAAGACAATAGGCTAGATTTAAGGGAAATGTTTGGAACATGCAGTAGTCGTCCTAAAAGTTTCGTTAAGAGTATGCTTTAACTGTCAATTTGCCATTGTGACAAGACAATTTCTAAAATCAATTGTATTGTTATTTTTTTTAAGATATCACATATTATGTGTCATAAACAATATATATCTTCTCTCCATTAAGTTTGAACCAACTCCCAAGACAATAAAAGCTGAACATAGTTAATGTCGATTTGGTATGTACTTCTCTGTTTTCATATATGATATTTTCTGATTCGCTTCAAAGAATCGTAAATAACGTTTGAAACTATCCGCGTAAAAGATTACTGCACAGTAGTTGAGTCGTTATATAATATATCACTGCAGACAATACCAGATGTCCAAATACAACACTACAATATTTTCATCCGGGGTATAAATATAAATTTTTAACATTTTTCTTCATTTATTGACTTCTTCAATCATTAATAATAATAAAATTAAAATAATTTGTAATGTACCATGTTTGTCTAACGAACTAAAAAGTATAAAATAATTTCTCTAAATTCAAACGAAATATATGGAGCGCATGCAGAAGCATTAGTTTAACTATTGTATCAATTATCTGATACACTTGCCCCATGTTTTTTGTTTGAATTTAGAGATATTATTTTATACTTTTAAGTTCGTTATAAAATTGTGGTACATTAAAAATTGTATTAACTTTGAAAATAAAATTTAACTTTTCTTAGACCAGTAATTCTCAACATTTTTTCAATAAATTTTGTTTAAAACTCCTTTACACAACGACCAAATAATAGTGCTAAGTAAAAACAGTATGTCATGTATTGACGACAACTACTAACTAATTAAATAATTCAGAAATGTGGACAACACAAAATAGTTTCTATCAGTGGTTGCCAGGCTATAATTTATAACAATCAGTTTTATTATTGTAGATTGTTAATAGCTCTAGTTTTTCCTTTAAATGATTCTCATACCTAAGCTTAAAAAACTTGGACAACTTGAATATTTAAGTTAAATTATGATAAAACTCAACTCTGTATAATTAACTTTTATACTCCACATGCATAGTATGTCAGAGTATATTAATTTTAGTTTAAAGTTTGTAACGCTACCTAATATTGACCGTACAGATAAATTTTTGGTTTAGGTGCTCATAGAATCATCTAATTCATTTCAAAAAGAGATAGCGAGCTGAAACTTTGGTGACGTATTCTAAATATAAAAAGTGAGTCAACTTAAAGAAATAAGAAAAGTTCAAATACAAAAAATCATACAAACAAGTTTTGTTTGAAACATTTTTTCGTAAAATGTTTGAGTTCTTCACAATTTTAGCTCAAATTTACCCAATAAACTCATATAGGTAATAACAATACATATTATTATTATTATTATACATGTATACATATATAACTTAATAGACCGAATATTTATAATATTTTATGAATGCTAGTTAAAAATAGTCCAAAAAATGAAATTCAATTATATGGCGAGTATATAAACAATTAACTCTGTTAGTTGTTCTCTTCACTTGTTTACAATAAATTTAATTAACGCCAAAATGATTTAAAATAGTCAGTTTTTACGCCTCGGTCTACACCTAACCCCTTAACGATGAAGAAAAAAATTAAAATGATTAAAGCAAATATAAAAACTTTTATACTTCTTAAAATAGTCCAATATTTTTATATAACCTTGCAAATAGTTTTTCTAATTCAAGGAATCGCAACTTTTTACATTAAACACGCAGTATAAAAATTGTGAACAAAGTATCAAAAAGTATTCGTTTCCTTCTAATCTATCTGCTATAGTAGTATAGTTCTATAGTGGTTTTTCCACTATCATTTTCTTAACATCAATAGAATGCATAGTACTACATTTTTTTATATTTATTTTCTTATCTTTTCAAGTAGAAAAGTAAACTGTTCATTCGCTAGCTACTTGTTACAATAAATATATATATAGTTGTACTCCGTTAACATCACATACATTGCACATATTATGATCGTTTTGTCTTGTATTTATTGTAGTTTGTATGTGTAGACTTATATATTATACAGAGTAGTGCTGCATTCATTCAGTATTACTAATATATCCAAATTTTAATAAAAATTTCAAAGAATATTAATAAGAAAATATATTCAAAATATAGTAACATTCTGTTCAGATAAAACAAATAAATTCAACAGCAAAAAATAAGTATTCAAAGTAGGATTTGGATTATTTTGGACTAGTGATAAGCAAAGCAAAATCAAGATCAGGACTCTTGGTTTTGGTATTGCTTATATAGTTGTGGTCTTGGCATTGATTCGTCTTCCATATTTGATTTGACAATTTTTTTTTTATTAATTTTTGTATGCATTATTATACTGAAGATTATTAAGGGTATAAATTATAAATAACTCACAATTAATAACTTACTCATAAAATACTTTATTTGAATGCAATCATATTAAGCCTGCATAGCTGCAACTCTGAAGGGTTAAAAATTTGTAATAAATGCAAACCCTATTACTGTAACTTCCTGATTAATGCGTTTAGCCAAATTTGCTTCTGACTCTTATGCCATGTTGCTCTTCTCTCTCTACGCCCGTTTACTTGTTATAATTTTGGACAGAGCGCTATGTTTATAGTTATTTGCTACAGTATAATGAAACATAATACTCGTAAATAAAACACTAGTATATTTTAAAATAAAACGCAGACAAGACACCATCGTCTTCGAAGCTGTTTTTTGTTATATATTAGTATTAACATTTAATAAAGCAAATTAAAAATTTCAACTACAATAAACGAAATTCTACAAAAAGAATATTTTGAAGTTGCCATATACATTTTTACTCATGTTATTTATCGGGAGTTGTTATTTTTAGATTAGTCTTGATTCGGGTCTCGATCTTGCTTGTTCGGTTGTGTCTTGCGGGCGTATAGATACTTGTTTGATTGCAAGACCAAAAACAATTATACTCATCACTATTTTGGAGATTGAAGTGTAAGCAAAATAGTCTACAATCGTATGTTCACAACAAGGGTATTTATTTGATTGAGGATGATTTTGAATGGACACAGATGATTCGATATGAGAGCATCATTTATTTGATTTTGTGTTTTAAAGAAAATCTTTCGATTTCATTCAGTTTTCTACGAGCACAACCATATTACTGATTCTATTTTGCAAGTAATCGCAAGTATATATTCTATTAATTTTTGGTCTGAAATTTCAAAAACAACGAAAATCAGAAAATCTTGCCTATTTATGCTATTCGTACCAAGTTATAAAATCGTATTACTTCACATATTAATGGTATCTAATTTTTGAATTGCAGCAAACGTAAGCAGCTAATAAAGTGGCATTATGATAAATATTTGATATAGAACATTAAATAATCGATTAATAGATATTCGTAGCCTTTTTATGGATTACAAATGTACGATCATCTACAGAAGTAATGACGTCATAAGAATCAAATTCATTAGTCATTCATTTATGCAAATCAAAAATGTAATTTCTTTTTCTTTTAAATATTTAAAATTATTTAAATATTTTGAATATTAATTGACTTTCCTTATTTCTTTTAATTATAAATTTTTAATGGAACTGAATTTTTAAAAGAAAGAAAAAACCGAACGTGAATTGAATCATGAATATATCTATTTATAAGGTAAATTAAAAAATTAATATTTATATCATATTCAAGAATTCGCATATGATTTAAAAAGTAAATATTTGGTGATTAAATCTCTTACCCAATTTTTTATCACTTTTTTATTTTTAGATAAATTGCTTTACAGTTTACGCCTGTACAAAGAGTATTGCCTATAAACGCTTTAAGTAGAAACGCTAAAAATTTCACCATTAGAAAATGGTTTTCACTTCTCAAAGCAATGAGAAGATGTAACACCGAAGCGAAGATCTAATTAAGTAATATTGAAAGGTTTATTGTTGTAAATTTAGAAAGCCTTCCTTCCCAACAACTTTTTAAATGTCTGCAATTAATATTATTATTCTTTATTGATTTGAAAATCAAATTATTACACTTAGATAAATCCAGAAAAAAAAATGACAATATTTTCTTCCTAAAAACTTTTTAAAAGTCAATTATTATTCTTTATTGATGTGAAAATCAAAATATTACTTGTAAATAAAAAATATAAAAATAAATATATTAGAATATTCAATAATCATAACCAACAAATTAAAAAAAAAAAGAAAAGAAAAGTTATTTTACTTTCCGTAAAAAAATGTTAGAGTGAACACGTCAAAATTTATTTTATAAACAAAAGTTTCTAATTAGATTTTTGCAGAACAATAAAATCCACGCTTATAAATAAAATAAGAGATTGTGGATTGGATTCATGCTGCTGCAACAAAAATTAATTGTCACGATAAGCTGGTTTAACAAAAAATTCGGTTACAGTTCTACTGTATTTGCTTGCATCTACTTGTCAGGCAGATATCTCCTTCTCATTATTAACAATCACAACATATATTGAACGGTAAATATATAAAAAATTACTGTAGACAGATAAACGATTCATTAAAATCCAATTATCACGAAAACCATTTTTTCGAAAAACTGTCGGTATTTTTATACTCGACATACATAATATGTAAGAGTATATTTATTTTAGTATAAAGTTTGTAACGATACTTAATATTGAACTCACAAACAAAATTTTGATATAGGTGCTCATGACAACACCTAATTAGTCCAATACCTGTTGCTCATCCGTCTGCCATCACGATAACTCAAAAACAAAAGAATATAACAAGCTGAAATTTTGGTGGCGTATTCAAAACATAAAAAGTGATAAAGATAGAAGAAAAATTCAAATACAAAAAATGTTTAATTCTTTGCAACTAATTGTTTGACAATTTTTTTCGTAAAATGTTAGGAATCGGCTCATTTTGAACTTAAATTTAGCTAATTATCACATATTGGTAATTATAATACATATTAATATTGTACAAGCATATATAACTTTATAGACTGGATATTTATAGTATTTTATGAATGCTATTTAAATATAATCCAAACAATGAAACTATATCATATGTCGAGTATCTAAACAAGTAACTATGTTAGTTGTTATCTTCACTTGTTTAATTTTGTTTTTGTTCCACTGCATTTATTGCCTCAAATGTACTACTAATATTCTTATCGAAAAAATGACCAACTTTTAGTTCATATTTTTGTAACAGAGCTGTAAACTAGTCGAGTAACATTCACTTTGTATATGATATGAAGGAAGAATAATCATAAATTTAAAAGCACTTTAAAATATAATGTTATTTAACTTATTCGTTGAGATGATCCCAGTGTGTTACAGATCTATGATGTTATAGTTACTTATATACTAAAATTCAGACAAAATAAATTTAATAATAAAATAATTTGAAATGTAATATTTAGTAAAATAATAATATTACTGTAACTTTGTTTCATAAACATTATTTATTTCAATTACTTATTTTATTGATGTAGGGAAAGTTTCTTTTTAGTATTCAACTACCAGTTATTATGAAAAATAATGCAAAAATTGTCGGATATTGAATATGCCAATTATAATAATAGGATGTGTTTGTTCTAAGTGCATTCTATAAAAAATAATGAATAAAATAAGTGAATAATAATTTTTTAGTTAAACGATTTTGTTGTACTGAATGCTAAGAAATAATTAAATAGGTTTTAGGTACCAATCAATACATCACTGTCCTCACCAATCTAGGGTATTTATTACACACAAAAAATAAAATCGTGGGGTGTATCTTAACAGTAAATATGTAAATACAATGAAATACTGATAAATGCATAGTTTTGCACTTATTATTCCACCCACCTACTTGCCGATATGCTTGTGTAAAATTTTTTTACGATTTATAAATATTTGAGGATGTAAACAATTAATTAATAAATAATATTATATTATAAATAATAAACTTCCTGATCATGGATTATTTTGTTTTATCTATCAAATGTGTTCACATAAATGGATATATCTTCCAAATGGTTTTACTATTGGAGTTGAAATTTAGATATTGCGTGCAAAAATTTCGTCATTTCAGTCACATAAAATTTTTTGTAGACTTCATTATTTTGCAATTAATTGTGGCGATTTGTAAGTTTTCTTTACTATTAATTTTCTGGAAAATGATTAATTTAAAAGTATTATACTACTCATAAATATTCAAAATTTCTCCAAAATCTGATGAACAGTACATATTGGCATTTAAGTGAATGCTTAGGTATCACTTACGAACGCTTTATCTTCGGAATGGTAATTGGTAGATATATGGATATTCGGTGGATAAATAAGCGTTTACCAAACATTTATAAATCATTTATTGCGTAAAACTAATGTTTTTAACCAAATTGTTAATTCTCAATATAAATATTAAGGATTTGGCAGTATTACGCATTATATTATTTTTTTGGTGGAAGTATAAAACTCTAAATTCCCGTTATTTACATTATTTTCCTAAATTTTGTAATATGAGTATAAAATATGATACTAGTTATACTGATAAAGTGTTAAGCAAAATTAAGCTAACCAACAAAATTCTTACAATTTTGATTACATATTGAATACAAATATTATTCAGATTTTTCTTTGTCCTGTAAACTTTTCGAAATGGTGCTTAACTGGTTAACGAATCAGGCCGACGATTTGTAATCCACTTTTATTTTTGGTGGCCAAATTGTATTTGTATTTTTTCAATGTGTACTATATGCTACTAGTCAATGCCTTTAATAATACACATATTGAGGAAGTTGTGAAAAAATATGTAATCTACTATTTTATAGCGGCGGTCATCTTGGATATACAATGATACTGAATATATTAAATTGTATTGTCATCAAAATTAAAGGTGTATACCAAATAGCAGATCATTCTGCCAACAGGAAGGGGTAAAATTTCAATTTGTAATCTTGATCTAATCAAAAAACAACATGTTAAAAAAAGCCGTTTAATGGTAGATAATTTAGAAAACGTAAATAAGTAATACGACAAGATGATTTTCCTGTAATGAACACATCATATTTGTTGTACTATAATAGTTGATTAAATGGTAAGCGAACACTTAAAGGTGACGGTTTACGCAAACCGTCACCAAATAAGCAACGACTAACATCTCCTCAGAGAATCATTACAACTAGCTAATTCGTACTGTTGATAACCAGTTTGTAGTCGAAATACGTATTACAAAATAATTTACAATACAATACAAAATATAATACATATAATACAAAATAATTTGATCAAGGAAATTGGGGCAAAAAATCAATTTATTCATAAAATTAGTGTATTTTATAATTTTATGTAAGCGGAGAAGATTCAAGTCGTTACGTTTTTTGATTACACGAGTATACATGTCTTAAAAAATATTAGATAATAAATTTAATATTGTAGTAATATGAAATCTAATAATATTTAAAATAAAACACAAATGATTTTTACTC
Organism: Chrysopa pallens; assembly: GCA_020423425.1. Lineage (NCBI taxonomy): Eukaryota > Metazoa > Arthropoda > Insecta > Neuroptera > Chrysopidae > Chrysopa > Chrysopa pallens. The sequence goes on from CM035591.1 coordinate 81,330,826, forward strand.
ACATTTCAAGTATTTATTTTAATTTTTTTAATGTAAACACAATTTTTTATATTCTGATATTATTATTATTTCTTTCCACATGAATACAGGACGTATCAAAAAGTTTGTACTGTATTTAAATCATATTTTCGACTTCCCAGTTTTGTGATATTGTACCAATATATGCTTTAGGAATGGATGCCACTCTTCCAAGCAATGGTAAAAATTACCACATTGAAAATAACCCTATGAATCAAAAGAGAGATGAAATTTAAAAAAAAATAATATGATTAAAAGAAACTATAGTTTAGATAATATTTTTTTTTCGAATAACAACTCTAATACTAAATATTTTATAAGAAATGAAAATCTTATCACAAAAATCCTGTAAAATTGACGTTAATTTACTACTACAGAAGCATATAGGTTTTTAAGTAAAATTTATGTCCTAAAGAGCGAAGTTATGAATTATTTGAATTATTGGTGTATTTTTTATTGAAAACTATAAACTTTTATTACCGAATTGCTTTCTCCTAATGAAAAGTTCCAACAAGAAATCTTTAATTCCAATTTCGCTTTTAAAAACTTGTTTATTCCATTACTAAGTGGTATGGCACTAATGGTAATCTTAAGATGAATATTGATGATGTTTTATAACAATTAAATAAAGCAGTTATTATTATCAGCATAGGCATTAGGTACACCAAATAAACCTTATAATTTGGCTATAAAAACCCATGTTATAAATTTGATTTGAAACATATTTTAAATGTTATATCTGTACTAAGATAACCCCAAACTTGGCACAATTCTATAAATTTTTATAATAAAGAATATACAATTTAAACTATTATTGTATACAACATCAAGCTAATATTTGAAATTCGATTTGAAATATACAATTGTGAATCGCTTAGAATGAAGTAATTATATGAAAAATATTATTATACATTCGAAGACTTTTCATTGAAAACTCACCATATGACCGGAATGGCTTGATCGGTAGAATTGATATTTGGATGTACGATGAAAAAATGTAATTTCTACATTTTAGTTAAATTTAAGTTAGTATAATTAAGTTAAATTTTTTGTGATAGTTACGTTAAAAATTTTTATTATTTTTCATTTTTTTTTTTTTTTCTAAGTAATGTATTATATTGGAACTATATCAAGCATTTACGTACAAATCCAACAAAAGCACATGGACGACTAATAATATATTGGAATTTAAGTGAAAATAACATTAATTATCAAGTATGTTCATATAAATGGATATATCTTCCAAATGGCTTTACTGTTTGAGTTGAAATTTAGATATTGCGTGCAAAAATTTCTACATGTCAGTGACATAAAATTTTTTGTAGCAGCAAGTTGATTTCATTATTTTGTAATTAATTATGGTGATTTGTGAGTTTTCTTTATAACAAGTTACTATCCATTTTTTGGAAAATGATTAATTTAAAAGTATACTACTTATAAACACACAAAATTTCTCCAAAATCGGATGAACAGTACACATTGGCATTTAAGTGAATGCGTAGGTATCACTAGCGAACGCTTTATCTTCGGAATGGTAATCGATAAATAAGCGTTTAACAAACATTTATAAATACTCCGTCAGGTAGACAATATAAAAAAATTTTGAAATCGAAGAAAACATTATTTTGCTTTACAAAAACACAATACTTCACATAGAGTATATTAAGAGTTTTTTGGTACTGTACCCTGTTTTAGAACAATCCATCACCTGAAGACAAAGATGCATTCCAACACAAGGTGACAATTATATTGTTAGTTTGTTGTTGGTGGAGCCAGGTATATCATTCTTATCCAAGCAAAGACAGTAAAATCAACCATCCACTCCTTTTTTTTAAATAATTATCATTAATCAAACTGTCGCTGCCTGTATTCGAAACCGCATCCTTCACTCTAAGTAGTCAAATCGATGAAGGTATTAATGTCTTCTTGGCCACTGAGTCGGTTCATAACTTCACATAACTAAGAACTAAAATGCTAAGCAATTGATGAAAAATTTACATATTATACACGAATGCTATCAGAGTATTAATAGCAAGGAACTTTTCCTGACAGCTCGTTCAATTCCCCGACAATGTATATTTTTTTGCGTTATTATTTTGTACAGCTAATTTTATGGAAGTGTTGTTTGTAACGTATTTTAATATGATATCCTAAAGGCAAAAATTTAATGCATTCAATACTGAAATTACATGTGGCAATGCCGTAAGATACACTTATTGCAGTATACAATATTATTTTTAACACATCTGTATAGTTCACATATATTAGAAAACTAGAGAAACATTTTAAAATATGTTTTGATGTTATTTAGAGAATGATATAGAAAATTTATATAAATGTAGTTTTTTCTATTTGTGATATCAAACACATTTATAGCAAACCATATTGTTCTGTAGTTCGCTGTATATCGTTAGATTAAAAATTAGGTCACAACATGTTCGATAAAATGTTAGCACATATATAGGTACCCTCTCTATTGATATATCTATGTGAAAAATTATACCAAGTGTTCCCATTGTGATAAAAACTTTCAAACATGACATCTATAAAACTTTATAAGAAGTAATTCAGGTTTATTACACCAGTTTAATAACAAATTTAAAGGTATTTGAATGTCACATGTGCGTATAGCAAATAATAAATAAAATACGTCGTATAAAATAATTGATATTCGCCTCATAAAGATTTAAAACTTTGAAATTGCCCTAAAAAGTTATAAATTCTAAAAGGCTATGAAAAATATTTGTAAAATTTAGAACAATAAATTTAGAAGCACATAACAGTACATAGTGAGCACGCAATATGTAATAGTAAAAAGTACAAAGAATAGCGTCCGATGATGAAATATGTCATATCAGTTTATATCATTTCATTTAGGTTTATTAAAGAAGCTAGGTGTTCATAACTTCCGTTTTTCATTTGAGAAATTACCGGAAACTATTTTAGTCCACTTTAAGTCCATTATTTTCAAATTATTATTATTAACTCTAGAACATAATAATTTCTATCACTCTACGGAACCTCTATCACTTATCAAATAATTAGGATATTGCATCTAAAATTCTTCTAAAATGTATTATCGTTTATAAGTAAAAGTTGTACATAAACTTGCTGTTCTATATATATATATATATATATATATATATATATATATATATATATATATATATATATATATATATATATATATATATATATATATATTGATTAAATTTTTGACATTTTCTTTGGAGTTGGAGGTTTAAAATTAAGGTATTTCTAACGACATGCGTAGTAAATCTCTATCAGGTGCAATAAATGTTCCAAAATATCAATATTTAGCACATAAATGAAAGGAATTCATAGTTCTTGGTGCTTATCTTTGAACATTTATTTCCCGTTTTCTCTATTGAAAATAACTTTGCAAAAAACGTAGGAGGTATATAAATAAATGAATTAGCAATGTTTTGAGTCTAAACAAGATGTAATTTATCATACCGTTTATGAGAAAACAATAAGAAAAGATTACTTTTTCACAAATATTTAGTGTAATGAAGCAGGAAACTGTACAAGCGGCATCGTCGCTTTTACAAGTTTTATATAAAAATACAAATAGCCATTTATACTGACTGAAGTACAATCAATGCACACAGATGCAATGTTTGTTAGTGTTTGCTACAGCGTTGTTAGATTAACACCACCAATACAACTACCATTTAAAACATATTTTGTCTTTTTAAAAGATTGCGTTCCCTCTCATTTCATGAGAGAGTCCATTTAAAGTCCTTGCTTCAAATTTTAATAAGACGCAGTTTTCATTTAAAAACATTAATAATTATTATCAGTCCTTTGATCCGACGTCATCAGGGTGGTAATTTATAACACAAGCATGATGATAAGGTCATCATTACCCATTTAGTCAACTCTGAGTATTTCGTTATATTTATCGAAAAAATAGAAAATTATAATAATAATAATAATATCAATTCATTCTTTTTCACATAAAATGTACTTATTGGACTCGCCAAACAAACATAAATCAAGGAATTATATATTGAACTTTAAACGAGACATGATATTGACAAATATATTTTATTAATTTTTTACAAAATTAATTTTCTCTAGCGTAATAAACACTTATTTTTTTTATCATTCTTTCAGTTCAAATAGCACTTTTATGAACTAAACAAAATAATCTCGAAAAACATGAACTGTATCATGATGAATGCATTCGACGTAGAAAGGTATGATATGTTCGTTTCTAGCGGACAAGCGTGGCACCTGTTTCGAATGTTGACAATCTTTGCTGGAAGCACTTCGGGTGATTCGTAAATGAATAGTTTGATTTTTATTTTCGAGATAACTATGATATTTTGGCAGATCTTAACAATGAAAATAACTGTTCTTTATTGCATCAAAAACAAAAATATATTGATATAGAAAACACTAATGTAAGGATTTCGACATAGAAACGTTAAGGAAATAGTCATTGGCATCTTAGCATAGTATAACATACACAACATACTATTAAGTCAGAAAATTTCACATTATCAAAACGACGCAAAATAGTCAAATTTCGGGGACTGGTCATATTTGTCTTTTTCAACTTGTAATTCGTAGTGCGATTTCCTTGTAATTTAGTAGTGCGAGTGCCTTTCGACTGATTTCAATTAAACACGTTTAAAAAATTCAATGTCTCCAGTCTTAAGAAAAGCGGCTACGCCGTCCACGTAGTTATAACCACATATGCAATTAAAAAAATGACGACTTTGCTCCGTAACGCTATGTTTTTTAAATACGTAGATTTTTTATCAATTACTATCCATACACTTTCTACTATATGATTGTTATTTGTATTTTTCCTGGTTTGATTTTTTTTTCATTTAAATAAACATTAGAAAAACACCTTATGTAAATATTTATTTATGTAATATATAATGCATTTCGTTAGTAGTACCCAACCTATAAAATCGATATTATGATTAGATAATACACAGTACTTCAAAAGTAACTAAAACTAATAAATAAATCAGCCGAAAAATAGAAAAAAATTAAAAGTTCATTCGCTCTAATGATGAAAGTTGTTCGCTCCGATATACCATCAATGATATAACCTTTGATTTATTAAAAAAACAGTATAATATGCGAAGAACAATTAACGCAAATTATGTATTCACTGATTCAAGTTCTTCAGCAAATTTCAGTTTCTTCCCCAGTCTCTGATCGATCTGATGAGTTTTGTCTTCATTATTGTTCGTTTTTATGTTATTCCACGTAAATACGATTACTACAATTTTTCTCAAACGAAACTTCATCTTCAACCAATCACATTCAGTTAGAATTCGATTAATATTGTATCTACAAGAATAAAACATTTCTTTCTACTTGTTTTTATTAGGATTTGTTTTTATTCTTACAAATTTCATTCCCTCATAGGTGAGGTGATATTCTGTCATAGAGAGGGCGTAAACGGAAACTCACAAAAGAAATGGGTAAAAATAACAGTAATTTGCATATAAGTCTATACATTCATTTTAACAACATTTCTGCCTTTTCCAATTTTAAATTCGAGAAGAATTGCACCCATTGACGTAGTAATATTAACGTAGTAAAAATTTTAAATGTTGTATTTTTCTAACAAACAATTTTTGGAGCATACTGTATTTTATATATTCGTACTAAATCAAAGCTGCATCATACTCGTATATCTAATTTACACAATCAAAAACCACATTTATATAAACACATAACACCTTTAATGTATACACCCTATTCAGCATACTATCTAATTATTCAATACACAAACGGTATAAAATATATTTTCAAACGAACATTGAATATAAACTAAGCTTTTAACGTTTTACTTGGTATATGAATGAATATCTATATATATATATATTATAAAGGTTTACTATTATAACTAGCTCGCTCGTTCGCTTGCTGCATAGGGTAGAGTTGGGTAGACGGTTGAATAAATGACTACGTTGGTTGTTTAGAGTTTTGATAATAAAGAACAGAGAAAAGCGGAGCTTTAGTGAAATGATACAAGAGCACACAAGCAAGTTTTGTAACACAAGGTCGTTGTTATTTACACGATAATACAAGATTATAGCTCATCTTAAATGTTTGAATGCTAGAATTCTATAAAATTGTCCATACGTTCAAGTTACGGCAAATTGAAAGCATCACAGAGTTATATCATGTTTCAAAGGACAGTGTCAATTATTTTCTAATAATAGTAGTACAAGTCCTAACACAACGTTCTATTTGACAATAAATAACTTGTTATAAGTTAGAAGCGTTTATTAAATTATCAGTTCTTGGGGCCGATTTTGTGAATCCAGAATACATTTTTTTTCGTTTCTACGTCACTAGAACCCGTTTAAAATTCAACGTTTATAGAGAGATGTCTGTCACAATTATTTCCAGAATAAATAATGATTTCGTCGTGGAACTAAGTTTATTCGACGAGTAATTACGTTATTTTTATTGTCCTCCTCGTCAAGTTCATCGTGTAGACCTTGCAGATGGCACTTAGAGAGGCTGGTTTTTATATGTCTCTAGAATTGTACATGCTGCATAAATGTCGGATCTGGGAATTTTTTTTGTTCAAGTAATTTAAAATTTACCTGTGGATTTCTTTAATAAGACGATTATTACTTTTGTTTCGTTGTTACTATTGATTTTTACTTTGGAATCATACCTACCGATATCGAAAGTATTTTGTTTCTTTCTGAAAACCTTAAAATTTTTTCATGTTTAGTTATTTTGCTTACATCATATAAACGAATGGGCATAATTTTAAAACTACGTGGTGAATATTTTTAAATTTTTGGTAAACAATAATTAAAGTCTTAGGGATGATTTCATTTTTCAAACATCTATCCTATTACCATTTCGGAGATACAACTTTAAATCAATATCTTTTTTTTTACTTAAAAAAATTTTTTACACTCATGCTTGATTTAATTTGACTTGGGCGATTTAAATTTTATTAAAATCGATTATTTCTGATAATCGATAATTACGAAAAACCAAAAATCGTAGCAGCAAATTGAGAAGAAAATGAAGTCTGCTAACGGCTATAGTTTATTGTATGCTAGTGAAATGTAAAAAATGCATTTTTTCATTAATTTTAACTCAATCGTTAAAGCCGTTCCGAAGGTATACCTCAAATATATTCGATAATTTTCATTTATACTAAGATGCCGATATATCGTGAACCGTTCATCCGATTTTGGTGAAATTTAATAAACATATCGGACTTTTTCGTTGCAAGATAAAAATAATATTGAATGTAAATTAATTGTACGTGTAAATAATATTAAACACTGCTTATAAATATATAGTTAACTTGTAAATAGAGAGACTTGTATGTGATATATATGAATGAAGACAATATATAATAGCAAGCACAGCACACAACGCATATTGTTATGTAAAAGTAAAGCCTTTTGTAAAATATTACTTTGTATAATGTAATTTTAATTGCGTTTGTATTGTTGATATAATTTTAAAATATATTTTGATATATTATTATTATTATAGGTAAACACCAATAATACAATTATTAACGAATTTAAAATGTTATTTATTTAATTACTTGTTAATTAATTAGTTGTATAACTTTTAACTGTTTTGATAAAATGCAGTCAAAATATATTAAATTTAATGGTTGTTTTTATATAAATATGTTAAAAAATTTAAACGTTTACCAATGGAGCTTTCCAGCTTGGCTAAGCATTAAGTAATATGTCTGGAAAATTTAAATCTTTTTCATATCCATGAAAAAAAGCTATAGTTCACACGGACGATTACGAAAATATTCTATGAAAAAGGCCAGAAAATAAGGGTCCAACATCATTTATTTTTGGCTGTTTGATTTCAGAATCTTCCAGAACCGATATAGTTATTCCTATATAATATGCAATCTTCAATGTCATGCACTTTTGTGAAATAAGATCAATTTCTCCAGTGTTTTCCAAGTACGTTGGATCTCATTTTACCTTCTATGGAAGGTATATGATTGTTAGAACATACAAATGCTACCCAAAAATTAATATTTTTATTAATAATAATGGGCATCCTTGATTAGGTGGTTTTAATTACTTCATTATTACAATATATTTAAAAATACGCAAGATATAAATAAGATATATGGATGCACTGATTAAACAAAGATAGTGATACATATAAATGATACCACTTTTCAGTATTCCCATAAAGATTGCATGTTAACGATCGTTTTCAAGAAAGATAATTATTCGAATAACACAACATTATTAAGTCTAGTTTCAGATTTTCATGTGAAATAAACCAAATTCAATATCTGTCATCTATTGATTTCTTAAATGATGTTTTTAATTATAAAATTCAGCTTCACAAAATTATTTTGCTTTAATAACTTCATTTGTTCATCGCAGAATATAACAATTGAAAAGTTTTAACTAATTTTCAAGTGCCTCGGTGGAAAATCAATAAATTCAATACTTGATTATGTTTAAAAATAAAAATAAAACCGTTTCAAATGAATGAACAAACTTTTTGTTATTCATCAAAATTTTATAGTAGATAAAAGCGAAATCATGTTTATTTTAACTAACAAACAATTTTGTTAATTAATAATTCATCATCAAATTCTGAAATGAATTTATAACAAATGTGAAATAGTAAATACATATAATATTAAAATGAACTGATACATATTCACATGCAATTTGTTGGCTAAATGTTGTTAGGGAAAATAGAATTGTCGATTGTTTTGAAATTTATTCAATGTTTCAAATACAACAAAAATGTTTTGTTTGCATTTTTTCTCCTACTACAAAATTTTAGGTAATACAAAGGCTGTGTCTGCAATCATTATCTATTTTCAACTCATCTATTCTTTAGGTCTTTTATTTCGATAATATTATTTTGGTCTATGGTCTAACGATACATAAACCCGCAATTAACATTTTTATTTACCGTTAACTGAGCTAAACTTACCGTACATAATATTTGTGTTATTAGTCTGATAGGAAACTTTACACTCAACGTAAAGGAAAGTTTGAAAAATTTAACTGAATTATACTAAGTGCAAGCCGATAAGAGTAGTTTAGTATTTTTTAAAAATTGCTTCAAAAGAAATATTTACTAACAAAAAGTCACAAAAAATAAATATTGTTGCAAAATAGACAAGATCTATTGCTATAAATTTAATACATTAAAATTTTAACCTTTTTTTTAAAAGTAAATCAATTTAGTGACGTAATATCGGTATATAATATTGAAAATACTGGTATAACAACACATTGATAAAAAAAAAGCAGAACCAAACACATTCAAATTTTCTTTACTAATTAAGATGCTGTTGATAGATTGAACTGATAAAGGCAACTATTAATTTTATCGAAATGACGTCACATCGTGGCAGCCTAGTGTTTCAGGGCACGTGATATAAGGATAAAATATTGAATTTAAACTTATGATAATAAATTAAATATGTACTTTTATGAATTCAAATTTAGAATATTTAAGAATATTTCTACATAAATTTTAATTTTTGCCAAATTTCATGCTGATTTTTCACTGCCGAAAGTACCCTATTGGTATGAACAGCATGTATTAATAATCGCTTTATTCAAAAAAAAAAAAAAGTAAATGGTTTAGTTTTTTGAGACATTTTCTGTAATAATTGGTATTTTTCAATGATAATGCCGTATTTTGCTGAATTACTGCGCAATTTATATAACCCCTTACCTAAGCACATACTACACGCAAATCCTATTTTCTAATATTTCAATAAATAATATCGGAAGACTTAGGGAATACTTCAATGTATCGGTTATAGTAGTGCCGTATTAAAACATGAACAATGTACTCTGTGCCTACATGCTGGAACAAAACTACGTAAATTTAATGAAAGGATTTGAATAAATCTCAATCTAAGAGAAAATGGTAAATAAACACTCGTATTTTTCAAATTCATGAAGGTTGAGCACTAAGCTTCAGAAAATTTCTTTCGAAACGGCACTGTGTTATTGTAAAAATAATTATTCGGATATGTCCCGTAGGCAAGATTATAAAATAGTTTCCATAATACATTTTGTACATCAGAACTTAAAAAGTTTGTTAAGAATTTTTTATCAATTTACGGAATAAATAACTGTTAAATGAATTTTAATAAGAACTGCGTCTTCGAATGAACTGTGAGATTTGATATTCTGTTAAATTTTATTTTTTATAATGTTTTGTAAAAAATTTTTATTTCTTAATTACTGTTTCTACAATCATATTTGATTTTCTTTTCGGTTCTGTACACAAACATTGATTACGTTCCGTTTTTAATAATTAAACACATTACGAAAGGTACAGTTTACAAATCGAGGATGCTACCTACCTATATTCATTTATTTAATTAATTCTATTTTTTTTTTTTTTTTTATAATTTACAGCTTTTTACATTCGGAAGTGTTACATTTATAAATCAGATGTTATCGTTAGGACACAGGATAGAATAATATTTTACAATAAATCTTTTGCTGTGGTTTAGTACTTTAGAATTGTATCAAATTCGATTGAAAACTTTTATTGTGGGCCGGCCATTAAAATGTAAATTTCAAATGTACCATTTCTTCACTTTTCAAATACTTACGGAATTTTTTTTAAATATTTCTTAGTTTTAATCGTTTTAAAATTTTGACGCATTTTAATAAAAATAAAAATTATTGTGATTGATTTAGCAATAGTAAGTCACAGAATATGACTTTAATCTGAGGATGACTTCAGGGTTAAATCGGGGTGGCCCGTATAACACCTAGCTCATTTTTACACCTACTGGATACACAGTATTTATATATCAAGGATTTCTATATCTCGCATTCGTACTATTTTGGTCCATAAATAGTTGATGTAATAATTGATATTTTAGGGTAAGTCCGGGGGATATGGCCGTAATTTTTAGGAGATGCTATAAAAATCAAACTAGTGATGTTTTTTTGAAAATATTTATATGAGAATCTTTTATCATTTAACTATAAAATAACAAAAAGTAATCAATAAAATAAATCTAAGATGAAAACAATTATACAAAAACTTTTCTGTATATTTCGAGTGGCCGTATCTGCTGACGTATCCGGGCTATGTTTGTGTTATCTCCTTTATTTATCTTTTTTATCTCTTATGCTCTTTGGTTTGTATTGCTGTATTTTGGACATATGCGTATGAAAACTTAAAGTAATTTCTTAATACTCTTTGAACGTATAAGGTATTAGACTTACAATAAACGTTATCTCGGATAAAAATGAAACTGTTACTGAGCATTGACATACAGTTGGATTAAGTGTTATTTCTATTGGAATGCAAAGAAAAGCATAATTTGTTGTGTTCATCTTTACCAGACTAAATATGGACGTCACTTCTTAAATGGGAGAAATGGCCACATCGATATAAAAATGAATGAATAAGAATTTATGTTCCTTTGGAAAACTTGTTAACCGGTGCTTACCCTTTTTTTTTTTGGAAAGTTCAATATTTTACGTAGCCTATAAAAGTGAACTAAGCATAACAAATTTCAATCTACTTATTGGTTCCGAAAATTAATTAATGATCTCTTTGAACACAATATACAACTAATTTTAAATATAAAAACTAATTGCACTGTAATTAGACTGTGACTTGTGAAACGTGCGACGCGTGTCCCGAGAAACTGTGTATCGGGCACTGTGTCACGCGTTTATCTCGTCTCACCAGTCGCGTTGCGTAGCGTCGTGTCGTCAGTTTGCGCTCAACCATTAATTTGTGTAACAAAAAATCGCGACAGGTCAAAAACTAAAAGCGCAGAAATGTTACAAATATTTCATCAATAGTTATTATATATACATACAGGTCAACCTAATGTAAAGTGTGTAAGAAATAATGATAACTGTACAGGAATAGACAATAGACAGTATTAATCTAGAAAAGCCGTAAGTTTTCAGTCAATTTAACACCAACTCTGAATTAATGATAAATTCTCTTGTGGTAAATAGAACCCCATACCAAAATAAATTGTTTAAAGTTCTATAAAATATTTGTAATATTTTCATGATTTTCTAAAAAAAAAAAAAAAAAAACTTGTTAATACTTTATCATGAAAATAAAATCCACTGTGTGTGTTTATTAAATGAAAACTTTTTAATGGTCATTAAAATTATTATATATGTAAACCACCCAGATTCGCGTCCCTTCGTTTATCGTTTATATCGCATACATGTCATATAAACAAGTTAAACCGAGCCAAACCAAACCAACCAAGATGTATTATAAAGCTTATAATGTTTAAACTAAAATATGACTCCAATATTAAATTTGGTATGAAGTTTATTTTAATAGTAAATATAATTAATTTTGTTTATATAGATAATGGTTTATAATAAACAACTTTTTAAACAAAAAAAGAACCGCCTTCAAAAAAATGTACTAAAACGTAAAAAATAATTTTAAACTTTTCTTTGTTACCAAATACATTTCTCAGTCAACCCCAACCAATCAATTTTTTAGCTAAGGATAAAATCAGTACCGTTTTCGAAAGGTAATTGGTCACAAGGAAGAACTTAAAATTACTTCTTACTTCATTTTTTTTATGACGGTTCATTTTTGTTAAAAAATTTTTTTACTTTTGGCCCCTTCTCTCCCCTTAGGGATTTTGTGATGGTCTCTCCTTTTCCGTATAGACTGAAAAACTGATGTGAAACATCCAGTATTTGACTATTGTTATATAGAATTCATTTTCAATTCAAATTATAATTATCAAACTTGTTGAGGATTAATAATATATTCATATAGAAAAACCATCTCAATGGTTGTACATAAACGAACGTGCTCCGTTCCAATGTCAATGTATGATTTAATTTAAATATATAACATATATTCCAACAACCCCTCTATACTCGATTTTACTAATGCGTTTCGTATCGAAGAGGAAATAATATGATAATATTTTGCTATATATCCAATCTATTATACACATGATAGGTGTGCATAGTTATTTCAATCATATCATCAATTTAGAAGAGTTAGTTCAAATTCAATTGCGAAATTATTTATAAATGTAAAAAGATGAAAATAGAATTTTACTTTCATTTCATTTTTTTTTTTTTTTTTGTCTTACTTAGTGAATAGATAATGCATAAGTTCCAACAACAAATTTCCAAAATGTTATTGGCAAATTTGTAAAATTTACTATTTTGATACTCACAAGAAAACAGCATAACGATTATTTTTTCTTGGTTAGTTTTATTTAGGTTACTATTATCAGGAATTATTTTAACGTAGAGTGGTTATTTCTTATTATATTCTTATAAACATTTAAGTTCCTGAAAAAGTTTGATGAAGTACTAAGTAGTAGAATCCAAATGTAACAAATACTCCATTTTTTTCCGAAAAAAAAACATACAAAATTTTGAATCGAAATATATCTTTTCAATTTCATTTTGAATAAATCAATATTTTTCTTTACATGTGTATACAATTATATTTTTCAAATAATCTGAAATATTCTTCTTAAAAAAATTCGATTAAATACCATTGAAATTGAATCCGCATGAATCCAATTAATGCCGATTAAAATGTATTGTTAAAATATTGATTCGAAAATTAAAATCCTTTTCAATTTCAATAATCCATATTTTTCATTACGATACTTACGTTTGTTTCATCCGTAATTATCTGTACTAAGTGTTTCGTCTTTCAAATGAATGATTAAATACATCAAACAGAAAAATTTACCAAAGGTTCTATGACATATTAATATGTGTCTGTTTTCCTGATCGATAGCTTTCAGTCTAATTACGTTTCTACTCTTAAAAATTGTTAGAACTAATTTTTACATATAGAATTACAATTGATCGCATCACTACAGACAACTTTATCAAGTTTAAAGATTTTCATTTGCTATAGTATTCAAATAATTATTACCATCAATTATAATTTATGGTAATTCAATGCATATTATATATGAAATACTAACTCAATTTTTGTTGTATATTACTTGTGATGTTCTACGATATCTTAAATTACTTTTTGAATACTTCGAAACAAAATTTATTTGATACCGCTGATCACATCCCCAATTACAATAAAATGATTCGAATGAATTTCCATCAAATCTAAACTCCCTATCTCTATAATCACTATTTGATGATATGAATCAAAGTTTTGAATCATAAATAAATGAATATGACAAAACACCACTTTCAGTAATTATTTTCAATTTTGAATATACCAAACGTATAATAAAATATAATTCAATAAAAGACAATCAAAATTTACAATTTCAAAATAATGTATATTATATATATATTAAATAACATATTTTAATTGATAGCATTTATATTGTTCTCTTTATTTCAGGAACGCCTTCAACAAGAATTAGCAATACAATCACAACGCTATGAAGAACAACTCACTGAATTACATTCAGTGATTGCAGAATTGACAAGGAAATTACATCAACAACGTACAATGGCTATTGCTGAAGAGGATGAACAATCAGGTATTTAATTATATGTTGAAGAAAGATAGAGATGTCTGGTTTACTAGGTTTAATTTGTGTTCACTATGCTCCATAATAAGAGAAAATATTATCATCGTTCGTTTGAGTTTTATGTTTGGCTCTCTCTCTCTCTTCGTTCGGAATAGTGTATATAGAAGACTGGCACGACAGCATCCATACTGGAGTTTTGAACATCATAAGCTCACTTGATATATGCAACTTTACAACAGCCTTGTTGTATCCGTATATAAATATAAGGTGTTTCAGAAATTAAAGTTTAGTATCCCTAGCAGATTGATTCTTTCCTGATATAAGAAATTATTCTAATCTATACTTCATTAAGCGTGGTTACTTCGTCAAAGTTAAAATTACAAGGTTGATAGTTTTTTTGTATTTCGATATCCCACGTACTTCACACTTGTCGTCTTTATATCAAATTTCATATCAGACTTAATGTGAAATTTCATCCAAATTGCTTCAGTAGTTTTACTTATCCCACGTATTTCACACTTGTCGTCTTTATATCAAATTTCATATCAAACTTTATGTGAAATTTTTATATAATATAGTAAAATACAAAAAAAAAAAAAAACGCACCAACCTGAATCTTTCTTTAAAACTAAAAAATACAAGATTTTTATGGTATATTATATAATTTACTCAGTTTAAAACGAAAGTAATACTTTGATAAACTAAATTAAATCAGATAAAAACCTCAAAACATCAATAAAATCATTTACTTTTTCATTTAAGATTTATGTTAGATTTTTTTTTTTTTGGAATTGATTAGGTATACATAATATAAATTGCGATTAACTGATAAAACGGCGGCCCGTAGATTAGGGTAAACAATTAAATACAATTCTTAAAAAATAAAAATAAAAAAATTTACACATTATAAAACATATTACTTTCCGTCGTAATATGCAAAAGTGTTATGTAACCATAGCTCAGAATAAATCATACTCGATTGAATCAATTTTGAGACATTCAATAGGTTTTCATTCACACATAATAATATACATTGATATCGTCTTTAAATAGTTGTGTTGGTTCGTATAATAACGTTGTCAAATAAAGGCAATACCACTTTTCCATTTTGCTCCAAGTACACAGCTCTTGACTTAAATCATCTTGTCTCTTTTGTCTATTTTATATATTCTCTCTGTATAAGTAATTAATCCGAAAGTTCAATAGATACCACCTATGCAGCATATTATTTCAAGAACAAATACCTAGATACAGTACGAATCAGTAAATTACTAATGCTGAATTTGCTTTACATCAAAATATGAAACTAGACCTAATACCACAATTAAAATCAAGTTATATATAAGTTATCAAAACTCCCAAAGATTATGTTCTATCTCTTGAGAAATTGAAAATTTACATGTAATCTCTATGGTTATACTGAATGGTAAAATCACTTATAAGATAACTAGTAGTTCTGTAAACTGTAGACCTCACTTAGAAATAAATAAAAAGTACAGTGATGGATTACCGCTTAGGCCCGTGAGGCCCGGGCCTATGGCGGCACGTTTTGGAAGGGCGGCAAAATTTTCAGAACGTTAAAATTTGAGAGCCGAAAAAATATACCAAAAATTAATTTTTAAATTGGTTCTGGTTATTTTTTAATTTATAAAAAAATTCCTATGGACTGTAATTAATTCATTTTTTTATTGACTTTTCAATTTGAGGATGTATATATTTGAGAATTACTAAATTACTTTTTACATTTGTTTTTTCGATAAGGTTACTCTTACATGTATAAAGCATTTGAAATTACTTATACTTATTAGTTTTTCAATTTAATTTTGGTTTTAAATGAAAATATGTATGAATTAACATTTGACATTCATCTGAAATTCGAAACATTCTCAATTTCCCGCTAAGAAAATTGATTTTTTTAAAATCTGATTCGAAAAAAAAAACGGCATTTTTTATAGCTGCAAAAATATTGAACTATATTTTTAAATTTCAACAAATTTAAGAAATTCTGAGACAAGAATTTGTTATAATAAAATCAAAATATATATAATTTTGCTGACCCAAAAGGGCGGCGTATCAGACAGGGCCTAGAGCGGCAATAAGCTTAATCCGCCACTGAAAAAGTATATAAATAATACTTACGCATAGTTTAGAAGATATCTGTCACAATCTAAAACAAGATCTTAGTTATATTAAATCTAAGTTATCTTAAATGTCAAAAAATTAAAATAGTATGCATTAATAAAAAGAAATATAGTTTACTTTAGTCTGCTTTAGAAATATAAATTCCCACGTTCGAAGCCGCTTAGAATTTTATTTATAGTTTTCTTGAAAAGAGTTGAAAATTTCCCAAAAATTATGAAGTGAAATTCCTGAGTGTGATATACCTACCGAATTTCGTCAAAATCGAACAAGGTGTTCGAAAGCGCTACAAACTTGTGACTTAAAATAATATACTCTTATATTTGTCTAGTATAAAAATTATCTAAATCGGACTACTGTCTGATATCCAATCACTAAAAATTTGCTTTGCACCCCCGCTACATCTAAATATTTTGCATTATAAAAATTTGCAAAAACAAGTACAGACTGTAAAAAAATTTCTTTTTAATATAACAGATAATAATTATATACTGAATATCCTTTTTCATTCTATAAAAAACTTTGAAATTGTATGGAGTATAATATACATCTAAAAAGATTTAAAAGATAGGTTTGGGCTATTGGATAGCGGCTGGAAAAGGGCAAATATAGAAGATTATAATATAAAACATTCATAACATACTTTAGCGGTAGTTCGAAGTACCCCAATTGATTTATTCAAATTTATTTAACAACACAAAACAATTTGAAGCTATTGTCATATTTTTAAGAAAGCATTTAAAAATTAATGATAATCCTGTGTATATTATTACTCGGGCTACTAGAACCAAAAACTTAAATATATAGAAAATTATAACTTTTTAATCCATTATGATATTATAGATTAATTAGCATGCTTGTTTTTCTAATTTTGTCCATAGATAGATAAACAGTTTTTAAATAATGTTTTCATAGCTTTTTTGAAAATTTTAATATAAATGTATTTCCAGTAAATGCTTATTCGAAACATTCCAAACTTAAACTACATGGATTTAATATGTAAAATTTTATTAGTAGTCTAAATCACCAGACTCCAACATTCAAACTACCTCGTCCTCTGTTCTGTTTTTATGTAATCTTATGTATGCACGGAAATATTGACCGTACAAAATTTTGGTATGTATAGGTGTTCATAGAAAAAACTAATTAGTTCATTTCCGGTTGTTCGTCCTCCCGTCATCACGATTACTCAATAACAAAAAGAGATAACAAGCTGAAACTTTGGTCTCGAATTCTAAACTTAAAAAGTGAGCTTAAGTTCATCACAGAGCAAGATCGGTCCGTTGGATATAGGGGATCCTTGACCCAACTTTTCAACTATAAAAGATAGAAAAAAAAACTTTTATTTAAAAATGTTCACAAAATTTTGGTATTGATTTTCATAGAAATCACATTCCTAGTTCATTTACGTAACCCGCAAATGAATATTACTCATTGAAACCAGTCCAAACATTGATACTCAACCATATTTCGAGTATCTAAACAATGAACTCTATTGGTTGGTATTGTTATCTTCAATTATTTTATGATAAAATATTTAAAGTAAATCAATAAGATAAAATTTACTATAAACTACTCAATTTAAGTTTTGTATTTCTTTAGTATTGAAAAATAAGGTTACTTTTTTGACATGATGATAGTGTCTCAATTCTCAAGAGACAATAAAACTATATACGTCCGCCTGTCTGTTACATATACATACATATATAACATATGCCTTCTTAAAAAGAAACAAATATTTCACTTGACTTCCTTTTGCTTACTTATCATTTAAATAGGTCAACCACAGGTTCTTATAAGATATTAGTTATACAAAGTTATTTTCTGTTTACGTCGAAATAATGAAAATGTGGTTATGTGCATCATTAATTTCACATAAAATACTATTTCGCCTTTGAGATAGTTTCCGCAATGCATAATTCATTTGAAATTAAATAAACCTACCGCATAATATGTATGAATGTAAAACAATATTTACTATTTAATCATATTTGAGGAGCGAATAAGGAGAATTTAGTATACTTCGAACAAAAATGGCGATATTATTTATCCCTTTGCAATAATCTCAGTTATCATTCTATCATGTGGTTTAATATAAACATCACTGAAATCATTTTAAAAATGACGAATATTAATTGTTAATATTTACGAAAAATGGTTTACAAAAAGCCGTTTCCATGTGTGACATGTAAAAGTCAGGCAATTTCGTATTTGAGATGTAGTTGACACTCCCCTTCGGTCATACTTTAAATTTAAGTAAATTCAAATTAAAAGTATTCAAACATTGTTGAATAATGTTCGTTTCACAAATAAAACTATTGGAACTATGCTTCTTTATCCAACATGACAACCTAGCTTGATTCGACGTACCTACCTACTATAAATATCGTAACTTTTTACAATAATAAAATATTACCGGACAGTTGAAGAGACTTGAACAAAAATCCTTTTATGCATGTTTTATTTACAAAAAAAAGCAGACAATTTTTGTTGTACATTTAAAAAGTTCAATGGTAAATAATATCATCCCTTAAAGTTCCTCAATTGTTTTAATGAGCAAATAGTAAAACATATTAGAGTCGTTATAGTCGCGTTATAAAAGGGTTAGACAAAACAACAAATAAACAACATGTTTTTTTATACATTTGTTCAACTCATTACATGAATTACAGTACAATGTTATGTAAGGGTAGGTCTGTTTGTTATTAAGGGTAGTAAGTAAGTACTTATGGAAATTTTTTTGTTGTTGTCGTATAGGCGGATATATTATTTGCCATTTGTATTGTGTGAATTAACTAACAACGTACATCACCCATACCATTTTTAAAATACATATATACTTATTATGTTTTTCTAATGTTTAAATAAATGACTAAATCATACAGAGTGTTTCAAAAGATTCTATAGTGAATTATCAAGGCTTACACTAATCAGAAATAATTTCAATACATACGGAAAAGTCAATTTTCTTGTTGTGTAAAAACTCTTGGACCAGGCAAATAATTTGGATAATTTTAAAATTATTCAAAAATTTTTTAATATAACTGTGAATTTTCTTTTCTTAATTTGGAATTTATATTTCAATTAAAGAAAAGTTTTTCCGTTCGTCATATAAAATGACTATTCAATGCTAATGCCTGTTAATTATTGCGCTCTTAGAATATTACTTCTCCCTCCCTTTCGTTTTATTTACAAAAAAAAACTCTGAAAATCAAATTTGTATTTCTGATTCTGAATTCTATAACCATTGCAGCTTTCAAATCATAATTTCATGGAAGTTTCACAGCAATTCGTTGAATATTAAATATGATTGTAGGGGAAATTTATTGAAATTGAAATTAGATTATAATGAAATTTATAACATTTTCATTAAAAAATATATGTTATTAACCTTTATTCTGAAGCTAGAATCTAAATTTTTTAATTTTGTGTTTAGTTTCCGCAAACACAGAGCTCTTGAATGTCAAAAGAAATTTTAAATCTCATCGACTCACTGTGCAACATAGCACCTCTAAACAATGCTACCTTGATTTTTGGAAGGTAAATCACTACAAACAACTTCTCGTCTGTTAATAAGTCTAAAACATAAATTTTTTCGGGTTTATGGTAATTAAATTTAAAATGTCTTAAACAAAACGTATTAAATCTTTTTAAATTACGAACATTAAATAACGATTGATATTTTAACCTTAAATGACAAACAATTATATTTTAATTTTTCAATGCCATCTTTAGCTTAATTTTGTTAGAAAATGATAGGGTTACGGGATATATAAAATTATCCATAGCTCTTGAAAATTATTATCCACCAACCGTTATGAAACACTCAGTATATTATTATTATGTTTTATTAAACGTATGTTATCTACTATGAACTTAATGAGAGAAATGTCTTTATGAATTAATTATTTTTTATGTTTTATTCTTCTTGCAAATAGTGAGACTTACTGCTGACTATTGTTATCTCAGGTAATTTTAATTAGATGATAAATTTGTATGGACATTATATGAGTGTTTACATAAGTCATTTCCCGAAATTTTCAAAACTCCTATCTAAAAGTGTCTCGAAGATACATAAGGTTGTACCAGCGTGATAAGTAAGAACATATAAACTAAGAACATATGAGCAAACACTATTAATACACAGACACAAAGTTAATTACAATATTTTTCCTATATAATGTTATATTTTGCCTTTAAAATGATAATATTAGTATTTTTAATTTTAATACCTCGAGAACAAAACGGTAAAGTATTATTTTTTTCTATTTTAAAACACGGTTTCACGCTGAAACATAAGGCTATATAAACTTTAATGCAATTAATAAATCGTCTCATTTAAATGGACAATCAAAAGATAAACAAATTTTTTTTATAAAAGTTATTCCTTTGAATGTCCTTTTCTCTCAAATCAAACTGTTTTAAACGTTCCTTCAAGCTATTTTCGAAATACTGTCACTTGACTAATTTTGATATTTATATTTTCAGATGTAGGAACCAGTGCGCATGAAGGCTCAATAACATGTCCGTTAGATGTCAGCGAATTAGAACCAACTGACAATGATCGTACATACGCTGATGATTTATCCGATACAGATACAAAATTAGTTATGCCAGAGAGTCCATTAGAATTACCTGAACCAAAATTAATATCACGATCGCAACTCCTAGACGATACTGAAAATCTCATAGATCAACAAAATACTATTCAATTACAAAAGGAAGTTGATAGTTTGAAAGCCGAAATTTTATCGTTGCGTTCACAGATTGAATTTACTTCAGATAATAATTTAGAAAAAAACCATATACGTCGACAAGCATCACCAAAGATTAGTAATTTAGATCAACAAACTTTGAATAAACATCATCCCGAAAGTTATGAAGATGAAGATATTATCAATGATGATGAATTTGAAAACGATGATAAAGAATTGAAAAATAATATTTTAATTGAAAATAAAAATAATTTAGAAAATAATTGGTCGTCGTCACCACCACAAACTACGCCAATTTTGACGCCAATGAATAATTGTTATATAAAGTCGTCGAGTATTGTGCCTATACATACGTCATGTTCTACATCTGGCTCGGCCAATCAAAACCAACAATTAATATTACATCATAACAATTACATAAATAATAAAAATCAACCTAGATTAGAAACATTTAAACAAAAAACAATTAGTGAAAAATCAGAATTATTAGTTACCCAATGTGCTACTCAAAATGTACCAACACAAGCAGAAAATTTGATTGGATTGAATAATCAACAGCCAGTTGCTAAAATGGCTGAAAGGGTACGTATATGTCATTCTCTCTAATTTTTAATCTACTGTGTTATAAAATGAAAAGCAAATGGTTAACCAAATCTTGTTAAGATTTGGTTAGACATCTAATTAAACACTAAGGATCTTTCTATATAATCGAATATCGAATAGACGTACGCAAGCGCATTGAAATCATTTTTAACTATGAATGAGAATAAAAAATAGCTTGCTTGCAATGCGCTAGCGTACGACTACTCGACAAATAACTACCAATTGTGCTTAGAACGGGCTTAACACACAAAGAAATAAGTTCAAGGACTTCACTGCAACGATGCATCGTTTCGTAAGTTTCAATTCGATATGTTTAACTTAAATACTATTTGCCACAAATGGTTTCATGCTTTAAAGTAAGAGTTCAACATTTTTATAATACATAGAAAAAATCATGCTCTTAGTCCAACATTTCTATCGTAAAAAACACCATTAAGGAAGTACGAGCGCCAGGCGGTGTGGGGATAGGTATCGACTCTAGCGCGGTAAGGGGAACGCAGTAACCATATGATTTTTTTCAATATATAGATATACATTTAACATTGGCTAGTGGCGGCATTTATTTTTCTTTTAATTAATACACTTTAATTAGTCGGGCAAGTGTAAATATTTTTGAATTAAATTTATCA
The DNA here is from genome assembly GCA_020423425.1 of Chrysopa pallens. NCBI lineage: Eukaryota > Metazoa > Arthropoda > Insecta > Neuroptera > Chrysopidae > Chrysopa > Chrysopa pallens. Next base: position 81,353,415 of record CM035591.1, read on the forward strand.
CTAATATATTTACTTTCATCCATAAGTTTTTTAAAAATATTCACCGACAGTTTTACGAGAAAAATACAGAAATGTATCAATGTTTGAAGGTTACCCCATAAGACCAATGTTAAATTGCTCAACTTTAAAGTTAATTATTTATTTAAATGATCGGGCAATCTCCTTCAAATTTTTGGAATTTGATTAGACATATTTAAACTTTGTATTAAAAAAAAATGAAGCATTTTATCAAAACTTGCCTTGGTGCTCGTACTTCCTTAACAGACAAAAGTCATTTTCATTTGCATTCGATTAATTAATTATTTGTAAATCAAAAAAATACTACTTTGCTAACCTATTTTATTTACAATAAATTGTTTTTAGGTTCGGTTACGACGAACTGAACGACCGATAACAGGATCAGAAATAGCAAATACAGGTTTGTGTTCAACACAAGTCGCAGAACATTTAGTAAGCGATTTGCGTAGTCAGTCGGAGTTACAAGAACAATTAGCAATTGAACAGCGGCCACCGGATGAACAAGCGTTTGAAACGGAAGTACACCGTTTGACAACAAAAATTGATAACTTAAAGTCACAAAACAATGTGCTCTCACTAACTTTAACTGAAAATAAAGCACATTGCGATAAGTAAGTGTTCGGCTTTTTTGAAAACGCGTAGTTATATTTTTGCATGCATTCAAAAAATTTTTTTAAAATTTTAGATTAACTTTATTATGTGGTAAATATGAATCAAATGCAGTAGCTTTAAGGGTAGCATTAGGCCTAAGTGACAGAGCAATAGAGGCTTATGATGTACTTTTAGCATTATTAGAAACTGAATTATCATTGGACGAATCTAATGAAGGTATTATTTATTTCATTATTTTTAGTGGGCAAACAGAAATATGCTCTGATAAACGTTTAGGCGACTGGAAACTTTGGAATTTTAAAAAATAATGAGTCAGATTTTAATTTTCTAATTTGGTATTATTCCAAAATAAGTTTTATCCAAATTCGATTTTTTATTTTTTTTGTTTTGTAATTTTTTTAAAGAATTGTTTAAGGATGGAAAAAATTAATTAAATACGAGTTATTAACACTTCTTACAAGCCAGTATGACGATAATAGGAACAAGAAAAAAAAGTAACATAACCTAAATACATATTGGATTTAGTAAAATCTAAAATATTTTATCTATTTCACAGGAGGGATATCACTATATCTCTCATTAAATATACAATCACTACTTAAATACACACAATTTTGAAACCATCCATGAACGCGTAGAATATATTCCGTCTATAAAAAATGTACGTTCATTTAAAAATTGGACGTTAAGACTTGTTACGCAGATTAAGATACGTATAATGATACATTTTATGGATACAAAAAATTTTAACGATGCGCAAACTTTTATTTATAAAAAAAATAATATCACTGCATGTTTCTGGTTGTTTTAGTTATTAGTCAGAAAAAAGTTAATTTAAATTTGGGGCTTTTGTTTCTAATTAATTTTTTACAGAGAGTATTGAAAATAGAAAATCAGCGGAAAGTGTAGCGTTACAATTACTTGCACGATTAGATGAAAATGATACGACAATGTTATTGGCATCACCGTGGCAACATAATATTTATGCTAATACTAACAGGTATTTTTAGTTTTTATTTTTTTTAATTAAATGTTTAGATATCTAACTTCGTTTTGTTGGAAATGAAATTACGTAATTATACTGATTCACTAGCCAAGTCACCCGATTGTAAGAGCTAGAGAATGGTAGAAGTGGGATACTTTACACTACACGACTTAACAATTTGTAACTAACTAGAACATGCATCATTTGAACAAACATGAATTCATAGAACAGATTTAAAGGTATACTTTACATTCATTGCTTTTCATATCTCTTGAAAAATATTTGGTTACACGTATGCAGTATAAAATTATTTGTAAATTTCATAACCAAATTTTAACATCTAAGGTTAATTTCATTTCTTTCGATTATGTTCTTATTAGTACAGAAAAAAGCTTATTTTCCTATTTGGTTAACAAAATCATGTACAGTTTTTATCAAATTATTTAGTTAATAACTTAGTAATTTATACTTGTTACTAATTAAGTTGCCTGCTATGTGCCTTTGAAAATTAGAAATTATTATATTATGGTTAAACTTTATAACGTTCAATTTAGCACTCAAGAACAATGGACAGAAGATCATGAAACACGGTTACGTTCACACGTTTCTCGCTTAAAGGCAAATCGTAGTAATGTGGAGGGTACTGCAGTAATTTTAGAATCATTACACAATGAAATTTCTCCAATATCTGGTGGAGGTCGACATGGAACTGCAATACAAGACATGCGTAAATTAGACTTAGAAACTGCAGTTCTTATGCAGGAGCTTATGGCGCTACGTGAAGATAAAGCTGAATTAACAGCAAAAGTTTATCATCTGGAAAAAGAAAAGATTGCGACTGATTTAAAATTGGCATGCCTTGAAACTCAACAGCGTGCGCAGACATCAACGTTAAATAATATACGTGGACAATTAGCAGACACAGAAGCATTACTATCTTTGGCAAGTCAGCAAAAAGACCGTTCATCGTACTCCGAGAAAGAACATGCTGAAGGTGTGGAATTAGAATTAATACAAGCGTTAGCAAGGGAATCTAGATTAAAGGTTCGGTTACAAGAATTAGTTAATACTTTAGAACAAGTGACAAAAAATGCTGAAGCACGATTACTTGAGGGGCGTGAATTAGTTGCTGATTTAAATCAAGCGAATAGTACATTGGTACAAACTGTTGATAGAAATCATAAGAAATACCAGGCACGCCTTAAGAAATTAGAACAACAAATGTTAACAATGGTTGAGAGGCATTCCGTCCAGGTACGTTACAATATGAAAACTTTTGTAGTTTTCCTATTTTAATTACAATTCGTGCTATAATTCTAATATTTACCGTCGATAATTTTTTTTATGGATTGATAAAGAATTTAAAGTATATTAAAAGAGTAAATATTTTAAAAAATTTGCTATTAATTTAAGGTGCTAGACATAGTCGTTGTTTTTTTATTAAGAGTATTTTTTTTTTTTAATAACTGTCGAAGAAGAATTAATTGTTATAATTCTATATTTATTTCCAAATTTTGATTATTATTTACGTGACATTTTCTTTCTTATTAAATTGTGGCTTAGATACATTTCTGCTCTTAACACTACCTCAGATTAAATGTTTTCGAAAATTAGAATATACTATTAAATTAGTTTTCGTAAAAAAAATACCTAAGAATAAATTTACACCAAGCGACACTCATTATTACTCATCACTTATCCTTTATCCACACTCATTATTTATCCATTAGTAGTTATTTGTCCGAAATAATTAAACAATGACCTCATAATTATCAAACAAACGCATAAATTATAATTGAAATATTGATTTGAGAATTTTTATTGTTTCATAATGGATAAAACTCCTCATTAGCATATATTGTGATAATAGAATATTCTACAATTAACTTTCAAATTTATTAATTTTTTAAAATATTTTTTGCAGGTACAAACGTTAAAACAACGTATTGCAGTATTGGAGGCATTGCCAAGTCACAGTTCAGGAAATTCGGAAACATCCCTGTGAAGTAGTAAAAGTGAAATATAATTTCACTTTGCTGTATCTGCTATAAAATATTGTCTGTGATGTTTATTTTTAAAATTTTTATAATTAATCTTCAAAAATATTTTTTCACAGCCGCCATATTTGCGTCTTAATTAATGATTTTTATATTTTTTTACAATATTTGTTGTTTTTATGTATTTAATGTATATTTTATTTTTCTCTTTATCTCTCTAGTCTTAACAAAAATTTTTATAAATAACGATTCTTTAAAAAATATACGTAATTTGTTTAAGTTTTCTAAGGTTATTTGAATTGTTTTACGATAGAATAGATATCATGTTACGATAGAATTTACCATTTTTCTTTTTGACAGAATTCTGGTATGTAAACTCTAACTTCATCCATTATCCACATAATGTTAATCTACCTCCATGATTTTTAAGATGATCATGATTTAAAAAAAATAATTTCGAATAGATTTGGTATTGAACAATATCTAAACTTGTTTATATAATCAAATTACTTAGGTTCAGTCTACTGTTCTTCTTGAAAGAACTTCAGAAAGGAGTAGTGCCCAAATAAAAAATGTAATTTCTTAATTATTATAATAATAATAAAACAAAAAGTGTAAGGGTAATACAAATATTTCTTGGCGGCTGTAGGAATGGCAGTATTGTTTTTTTCATAAAAAATGCATTATTTATAAATTTAAAAATACATAAATAATTTTTAAATATGTGACTAAAATTTTTAAATACCGCCAAAAAATAAAAATTAATAGCTCTAAAAAGTTCTGCAATAATTTCAGCCGTAATATGAGATGACATTGTAGTTTAAAGTTTTGTGACGGATGGGGTGTAGTTCAAAACTTATAGAACTTTGAGCAGTTTGAAAAGAAGTTAAAAACTATGAATATAAAACACGTAAAGTTTTAAAAGTAAACAAGAATCTAGTTCACTATTTCTTAGAACATTATAGTAATTGCTTGACTACCTCAAATTAACAACGTGTATACAGATTGCGTAGGTTTGTAATTTATTAAATTTTTGGATAATTTTATTTTACTTATTTTTTTAGTATACTTAAAGTATACCGTAATTTCGAATTAGGAAGGAGTTTGAAATAATAAATACTAATATCTCGTAATAATAAATACTAATATCTTAAAACAATTCAAATGTTAATTTTATTTAGATCATCTGTAATTAGTATAATTTATTTAAATAATCGTAAAATTCTTGCCCAAAATATTTATGATTTTGACCGCTTTTAATTCATGAAGAGAGGTCGGAACTGATTGAAAATAAATAAAGCTCTTTCAAATTGTACACAAAGTAAGTAACTGTAAGTATTATTAAAATGCATCGTTTGCTAATACAACAACAAGTTTATAAATAAATTAAATTAAAATAAAATGTTATTAATTATATATTATTATCATGTAATTAATTATATATTCATATACCGTATTGACTTTATAGAAATAAAATTCGTTTACATATGCTAATTTATTTTATTTTTATTTATCCTTTTCGATACCTGTATAAAGTAAGCTGATATATAAATATTTTCCAACATTACTAAAATCATTAAACAAATACTTAAAATAAGAACAAAGAAATTAAATGAATATAATTTTTGAATTTTAAATAGTTAATAATTTTTAGAATTTTATTTACTTTCAAAGTTTTTCTTTTTAAATCAATATTACTTTCTAACTATTGGGAATTGAGACAAAAATGTGACATTTATAAAAAATGAATCTCTAATATTACAAAAATATTTCTATTTCTGCGCACAAGTAACTCAAAAAATAATTATGCAAAATATTTTCGATCCTTTATTTGCGGAAATCCATAATATATGAATAAAAACAACTATTGTTCAGCTTTTTTCAGTAAAAAGTGAATTTTTTATTAAAATTGTCATGTTGTTACCAACATCACCTTCAGTAATGCTAGCTGATGCAATGTAATATATATATATATATATATATATATATATATATATATATATATATATATATATATCATGTTGGTGGAAATGCATTTAACAATTTTAATAAAAAACACTTTTTACTGAAAAATAGTTGTTTTTATTCATATATATATGTATATAAAAACCATAACGGGTGGTATAAGTCTTCTTGATTTAGAACGATTTCTTCGGCTTTTGTACATTTTTTGAGATTCTAGTTCGTTCATTTTACATTTTTTTTTTTGCGTGAAAAATATCTGCTTATGTTCTATGAAATTTGCTGTGTGTGTTAGCTTGATATAAAAATAGAAGGCGTTGAGAAATTTTTTCAGAAAATAATTTTCTAAAGTAAAAATTGTATTTATTTTGTATTTAGAAATATTTTTTGGTGAAAAGCTCTAAGATACGCCCTCCATTTTTATGTTCAGATTTTGTATGCCAAGTTTCATTAAATTTGGATAATTAATTTTTAATTATCCTTAATGTTAATAAACCACTATTATTTATTAGAAACTTTAGTATGCTTCTTTTTTAGTTAATTTCATAATTATCATAAGGATAATGTTTTTATGAAAGAAAAATTTTAAAAAATCCATCAGAAAGGTCGGAAATTTGTATAGTACTTAAGGGATATTATCATATCTCAATATATTATGTTTAGTTTTTATAGTCCTAATAGATGGCTCTGCTACAAATACTAAATTACTTCTGGTAGAGACATCTATAGGATCTTTTAATAAAGACAATCTGTAATATACATAGTATTTTTTCAGTTTTCGCTTACAAATAACTTCGTTTTCCTGTCAAAATTGTTCATAAAGGAATGTGCTTTTAAAATCCTTAGATAATCCTTTTTAATAAAAACCTTTAAAATAATGTATTCATTAGTAAGCTATTTGGAAATTATATGTTTAGTCTTTGCAAGTAGGCAGCTCTATTACATATACAAAAATACACCTGATTTTATCGTTTTTAGGTTTAATATTAACCGTTAAAACAATGTATTTATAAGTGAGTTATTCGGCAATTATATTTTCAATTCGGTTGTTTTTCGTATAACTGTTACAAAAGTAAATGATTATCAAACAAATTATTGTAATGACGTAAGGTTATTTTAGAAGACAATTTTTGAAACCAACTGAATTAGCCAGAAACTTGGATGAGGTTTTTGTACTATAATTTTAATAAAATAAATAATGGAGGGCTTGATTATATCTTTGATGCACCCTCCGCTTTCATGTCAAGGTTGCCCATACCAAATTTCTTTACATTTGGGTAATTATTATAATTTATTTGTATGCGAAAATAGTCATTTTATTATATATATTTATTATACAAATTAAACATATATGGGTAAACAAAAAGAATAACCAATCAACTAACGCACAAAATAAAAAATTCTAATATTCTGTCCACATTACTGAGGTGCTGCTACAAATTTAAGAACTAGATAATTATTTCCTATTTTGTGAGACGTGAACAAGTTACCGACAATAGTGCTTTCTATAATACATCGATCGTGCGTTCTCTATAAACTCCCCTTCTAATATTTATTTGAAATTGTATTCCTGTTTTTTTCTTTATATATGGTAATAGTAGATAATTCAGTTTACAAAAGTTTCGTCATTATATTTTCATAGATGCCGTTAATAACTTTTGATTTTCACAAATTCCGGTATTTTGCTAACGATTGAATATGGTTTTTATATTTTCCATAGATGTTTATATTTAACAAAGATTTCTGAATAATGAATAATGATAATTTAATATTTTTCAATTTTTTCGAAGCAGTAATTGTGAATTTTTTTTTCGAAAGTCATTTTAAACCTCTGATTAATTTTAATTCTGTAAATTTGGAAAATAATGAATGCCTTTTTTTTTTTTAAGTTAATGTAAAAATATGTTGGAAAAATAATAGTTTAATTTACAAAACTTATACGTACTCGAGTATACTCTATTTTCATCTTTAAGATATTTTAATAATTTACTCTTTAATAAAACAAATAAATCAAATAATTTATTAAAAAGAGTAATAATGAACTAAATATATGTATTAAATTTAACATTGCTTTGTTACGGTTTGATTGAAGAGATATTGTACATTCATGCAAATATTCTCACTATTTTTAGGACTTGTGTCCAAAAGGCATATATTTAAAAAAACGAAAATAAAGCCGATTGCATAAAATATGTTTAAAAATAAAGTTGTTTAGTACCATATAAATAAACTAACCCAGATGCATTGCATATATATATTCAATAAACATTACTCTCCTTCTGAAGTACTAGCCTTAAGATTCAGAGGTATTATTAAATTAATATTTGGCAGTAAATTACAATTCGAGTCGAATAAATTTATATTAAGAAGATCCAACACAAATTCCAGGGGCTTCTTTACATTGATTATAGTTTTTCTTCATAATTTTTATTATTTAATTTCATTTTAAAACTTAGAATAGCGATTTAGAATTTGTCTCAATAATCTATGATTTACATTTTCATACACAAAGGAAAATATACATCAAGCATTACATTGGCTGAAGAGTAACCAATCAAATAATGAAGTAGGCGTGGTTTGATTCGATATAGTGGAAAATTCTCTAGAGATTTCTAAATTAAAATTTTCTAAATAATTAATAAAATCTAATAAATTATAAATGTTCGACAAGAGCTACTACTAGCTCTTCATTAAAGCAATTCAGTGAATGGTAACATTATACACTGAGAATTCGTAGCACATAAAAAAAAACATTTTAATTTATAATTAGTTTAAAATAAAAACAGACAAAAGATACAAGATACAAGATACACAGTGGATACATGTTTGAAATATAATAAACAAAGATAGCGTGTGAAATACTCTCTGAATGTGCAAATTAAATTCTTTAAAATTTAATTTAAAGCAGGCGTTTTCACTATTCGCTACATGTTAAATGAGATATATGTAAAAGTAAATATACGACATTCTAAAATAACGCCCATATATTAATGTTGAGTCTTGCGCCGCGCTACGATAACAATAAGGCTCAAGACTATAGTAAGTGTGTTTATTTTAAAAGATAATAATTGAGAATTGGTTATCGAGTTTTCAATCGAATATTTCACATTGTGCATATATAAATCTATTGTTGAATAGAACTTGTTTATCTCAAGAAAAAGAATCGTGTGATTTTTTATGCTTGTGTGAGTGTGTGTGGGTTTAAGTGTGGGTTTTGGGTGAATTTTTTGGTGGGTTTTGGTAATGAATATTAATGACCAAGAAGTACCAGCAGTAACTCCAGACCTGGCGACTTTGGTAAATATCTATTTGATTATTTTCATCAAAGTGTATCATCTATCAGTTGTTTATGTCTTAAATGGGTAATAAAATTGTTTTTTAAAGTGATTCCGAACAAATAATAGATTTAAAATCTTAATTAACAATTTTAAAATTTTGTATTTTCAAGCCAATCGTTGTTGTATAATTATAGAATACTTTTCTATCATATTTCTCCAAAATTGTACTAAAGAATGTCAACAAATTTAATTCAATTTAAATGTTTTCAATTTTTGCGAGAAAATACTTTTTTAGGCGGCGTTAACACTTTCAGAAATAGTAAAAAATACAAGGTCGCGTCACCGGCAGCTTGTTTTAAAACTGTATTAAATTCTCATTTAGCTTCATTTCAATTGAAACCAAAATCAATTAATTTAAAATTAATTCCCAAACTAAGCTTCGAGTTATCATATAAAACCGTAAAATTATTATTTTTTAAATTATGCGCTACTCCTAACAAAAATCATTTGAAACACTTACAGTAACCATTTATTTGCTTTGAACAAAAGAGTTTAAAAAAAGACTTGAAATATATTTGGGAATTGTATGGCAAAACAATATTTATGATAATATTATAGTATCTTAGTATTGGAAAATGTAATGGTTTCTACTCCCTGTATTTTGATAAACAATTTTTAGTTAAAAATAAATATTATGTGTAAAATGCATGATAATTTTAAATGACCATAACATAAACATATTTCTAAGCTTTAAAACGAAAAATGTGAAGTAAAAAACATTGAAATGTTCCACTTCTTTGTCGGCAGTCTCATTGACAATATTTTTTATGCAAAATTTGTTAACCATTTGTAACGTAACCTTTGATATCTTCCTTCAAAAATGGATTCATCTCCATCAATAAGTTTCTTTATTACTTAAAGAGCGATTTAATCATAATTTTTTCTTGGTATTGATGATAAAAAGATATGAATTCCGTTATTGATAATATTACAATGTACGTACTACTTCTCCACATACGTCTTACTTAAATATACAATATATAATTAAGCTCAAAACATGTCATGTCAACCAAAATTTTAGCTTATCTAAGGCTTTAACATAAAAAGCATGTGTAGATTGCTTAGATTTATAAAAAACTAAACTTATTGTAAGTCGTCATATAATATACTATCTAACGATTAACACTTTTGTTCGAAACTGATCAAGCAATAGGCCTATAAAAAACAAAAAACAATGTCTTGTTTCGTTGGCTAACATTTGTTTGATCATTTTGCATGGATTCGCCTTCAATGACGATAAAAGCAATCTTACGGACATTTCTACAAAAATGTATAGTCAAAAATATTATACAATTTCTGCCAATGTTTCCGATATAACGGTTTGCTAGTATATTAAAACCGGTATAAGAGAAATAGAATATATATTATTAGTTCCAAATATTTGGGATGCGGAGAAAATTTTAATTTTAATACCTTTATAGGTTAAAATTACATAAACATAGTTTTCTTACAATTACTTGTTGTAAATGATTTTAGTTTTTATGAAATTTTTTAAACTGATATGACCGTGATTTTCGAATTATTTTTCTGTTCGGTTTTTCATGCTTAAAATCTATTCGCTTTTAATGATTGATTAGCTAATTAGCGTTGTTTAGTGCACCATTAAAGACAATTTAAATTATATTGTTCTTTTGTAAACACTTAAGGCAGCCGATGCGGAGTGCTTATTTGTATATCTGAATAATTTCTGCTTAGAGGTCTTTAAAACTAAGAATGATACATCTACAAAACAGGCAATCTCTTTAAAATCTCTCTAATGCACTATAATATAATTCTAGTGGACCCGAGTGCTGCTACGCAGCATTAATTGTTGATAATAATTTAACAGCTTATTTGAATCTAGAATTCTAAACATCTCTAACATTTTTCAAACAGACCTGATACTATTAATCATTTAACTGACAAAAAAAAAGATCTCAAGAATCTCGAACTCATTAAATTTTTGTGTTTAATAGCTCAAATGAAAGGTATTGAGTAACTGAGTGTTCTTAGATCGAAACCAACTCTCTACCTTCATTAGACCTGGAGATTTTGGGATACAAAACTATCACAACACTTGGAGAAAGATACGCTCTATAAGAATTTGAGAAAGGTAAAAGATAAATGTAATTCAATGCTTGCTTGATGCTTCCATATGGACACTTTCATTTTAAAGTTTATAAAAATATGCAAAGTTTTCAATTTTAAAAATCTTGATATGGAAACTGAGGACATGCCTAAGAGTTAACTAAAACCTAAACAAAAATTAAAGTAAGAATATAAATTTAATATTTATATAGTTTTTTCGCAAAAAACTCTTCGACACGCCCTGTGTTATGATGTTAAAAATGTATGCAAAATTTCATGGCATTTGGATATTTATTTTCGAATTATTTGTGCACGAAAATTGAAAAAAAAATTCGATCTATAGGTGCAAAAATACAATTAAAGTACATTAAGAGATTCTTTTATTCTGCGGTTTAAGGACCGTTAAGCAGAAATATGATTTTAGATGGTTATTTTCTGATTATTTTTATTCAAAAACATTTTTTTATACGGTTCTTGATTTGAAATACTATTTAATATTGGATATTAAAAATTCTTTTTAGAAAATATTAGAATGTCAAATGATATTCTATAAAATATTGCAAAACACAGTTTAGTTTTCAAAATATTTTCTATCGTATCTGTCTGTTAATATTTAAGAATAAAGTACATTTAATAGAATACAAACGTGTTAATATCATTTTGTGTGCGTTTGTTATTTTCTACAACCTAGATATTTTTAACAACTTTTGTTGTTTTTAACACATTTTTTATTTTACAGAAGTAGAAATGACGTCTGCTACTTATTAGATAAACGTCTATTATCGAATTTTATTGAAAGATAGTAAACATTGAAAACAGACAGGTGTGTAATGTTTTCAATATTTACTATCTTTCAATAATATACAAATAATAAGGAAAAACTTAATTTCATGACTTATTTGCATATATTTTTACGAATAAAATGCGATGAACAGGGTTATTAAAATTTTATATCAAGAGGAATAATTTTATTACTACTTCGCCGAAAATAAAATTCAAAACACTTATCCGTGCGCAAAATGATATTTGATTGTGTAATTTAAATTTATTATTGTAACTTAGTAATTTGCTATATTTCTCTCTTCTGTGAATCAGGTAGGAGTTGTATAATAGAGAATAAAGAATATATCATTTCTTCAATATTATAAAATAACAAAAATATCGTATAGTAAGCCAGAAACTGTGCAAACCGAGGAGACGTTCGACCGTGAGCTCAAAAAAAGGAAATATTTTGATTATTTTTTTTAATAATCAATAAAATTGATGTTGTTGGCGTAGAAATGATGAAAAAGTGTGTTAGTCTATTTACGTGCCTCTTCGATTTTTTCTTGGGGTAGTTGAAATGTCTCTTGAAATATATCCGGTATCGTATTTCGAGAGGATAGTGTTTGGTATAATTTAAAAAGTTACGGGTTCGTTTATTTTCATTATTAATTTTGATAAATGTCTGAATTCTATTAATTATTTTTTCTCTTATAGTTTAATTTTTATTGTTATATTTTCTATTTTCGAATATTGACCGTAATTAACTCACAGCAAAAGTTATAGATCTATATTAAATACAAAAAACGGATCACTCTTATGAATTATTGGTATTCTATTAAAAAATATTATTTTCATAGTTTTAACAAAAAATAGTCCGTACCGATGATTAATGGCATATGATATGAATTTGAAATAATTTTTTTTTTTTTAAATGGACAGTTTAAACTATACACATTTGTGTCTTCTGTCTCGTAATTTTTATGCCGCCAAGCAGCAACTGATAAATATTTCGATTCTCTAAATTCTTGAGTAGTTGATATCTACTGCCGTTTATTATTATTATTATTTTATTATTATTCATTATTTCGGCATATTAATGTTCAGAAATTTTGGTATAAACGACGTTTCAATTAAATTCACCGACCAAAGCGATAGTTATTTTCAAACTAAAACGTAAAATATAATAAATGAAAATTATCGGAGTGGAATTGGTGAATAATTCAAATAGTTTATATGAGAGAAATCAAGAGGCCACTTCTACTTTTAGTTCCAGAGCTTAATTGTGTTCTTTCAAACAAACGTCGCTAACGAACATTCTACTTTAATTTTATGCCGTATATCACTCTGTTCTCGGATTATAATAATATTCAGCTCCCTGTTAGGTTGCCAAAAATTTAATAAAAGTATGATAGAATTGCAAAATTTCTTTACAAATATCTAGACTATTTTGGGCTAAATAAAGATTTGCCCAGAGTCATCCATATACGAAACCTTTATATAAAAGCTTTAATTGGATTATATTGTTTTATGATTAATATCGTCCTTAACGAATTAGCTTAGTTTTAAGTTTTATGAGAAAAAAAATCAAATTGCAAAAGTATGCATGAATTAAAACTTTTTAATCTAAAAAACCGGTAGCAATGATGGAATCGATGGTATCATATTTCCATTTTTTCATGACAAAAAATATAAATTGGCGATTAAATTTTGTTCCAAATAAACTCAGGCAAAGAAAAATAAGAAAAAAGCAAATACACAGCTTTGTAGTACAATAACTTTATATAAAAGCTTTAATTGCATTATATTATTTTATGATTCATATCGTCCTTAACGAATAAGCTTAATTTTAACTTTTACGAGAAAAAAAAACCAAAAGTATTCGTGAATTAAAATTTTTTAAACTAAAAAACCGGTACCAATGGTGGAATCGATGGAATTGTATTTCCATTTTTTGTCATGGAAAAATGGAAATTGGCGATCAAATTTGGTTCTAAATGAACACAGACAAAGAGAAATGAGAAAGCAAGCAAATAAATAGCTTAGAAAGACAAAAACTGTTTTCAAACAAATTTAATGCCAACCATGCGGATTCAATACGAATGGTATGCAATGAACTTTTATAATGTGGATATATTACCTGGATTCTACTGTCCGATTTTGAAAACCTATATTATCCCTAGGCATATTTTTATAAAATCGCAGGAAAATGTGATGTACTGTTAATTTTTTTTTTCGAAAACATCTTATTCCAAAAAAGTGTTAATTTTAAATTCACTTTTTTATAAGATTTATCTATGAAAATTTTAATATTCCGTACACGTTTCACGAACACTATCTTCCAATATACAATAAACAGGAGTGAAGAAGACGCATAATAACTATAGTTAACTGGGAAGCGTCTATATTGTCGTTGATTGTACTCCAGACTAATAATTCGAAGATCCCGGGCTCGATTCCCGGAAAATATGTTATGCTTTCATTTCTATCTATTTTTCAATCAAGAGAGATTTGATTTTTTTAAACTTAGCACCTATACTTCGAAAAACAAAACAAAAATGAAATGAAAAATATATAACAATAGTATTGAAAACAAAATGTGAAAAGTAAATTAAACAAATAATTACATAAAAAATATTAACAAACATTAAAAAACAAACAAAAATATACATTGTCATTGAAGTAGGTGTCTATATAACCGACATTGTACAAAGTACATACACACACACACATACACAAAACAAATCTATTATTTACATTGAATAAAAATAATATAATGTTGAACAATTGATCATCGATGGTGTGTACCTTTATGTGTTAGTTACACAACAATACATTAAAAGCTTTGTACGTATTATAAAAAGCACAATAAAAGTTTACACATACAGATCTGTACTGAAAAAGAAATGGATAATTATTTTTAGTTAATGTTATAAAAACACAAAGGCATGATGTGCGTATAGTACATATCATGTCTTAATAAATTTAACTGCCCATCCAACAATTATGAATTTTCTCACAAAAGATGTATCAATCATTAAACACCGTTCATGGTCTAGCCGTATCAATTAAGTGATAACGATTCGAATAAAGTAATTACTATAATGTGAAGTAATAAATTATAATTGCAGAAAAATTTCAATATATTGATTATTCTAACCGAGGAATGAAATAGAGCATTGTTACGAACCACTTCGCCGAAATTATCATTTACTCTCAAAAATAGAATGCTGAATTGCCCATTGCTAGAGAATACGCTTATTGGTCTATACTACAGTTGATTTGTCGGAGCGAACTATTGCATTTTTTGGAACGTTAAAACAAAATAACATGAAAAAGTCAAAACCATAATATTGCATAGATACAAAGGCTGTGTTCCCCCTTTTTGTATTGTGAAAAGTGAATTAGTTGAAACTTTGTTCCATTACTTTGTTTAGTATATTGTTTGGCACGGTACAGTAGCTAGTTTTATTCTATTCTACTGATGATCAGACAACAATCAATGTTGACTGAATGAACAAGAACTTACATACATACAACATACAAGACGAGGTAAGTAAAACTATTGTTAAAGACCACCTCCTAGTCAATCAGTAGGTATCATCAAACACGGTTATTATAATGGTCATTAAAGTAATTGACTTGGAAACACCTCGTCTAATCATGTTTATTATAAATTAGATAAAAGTACAGAATGTCTCAGTTTTTAATGATTGGTGTAAACTGTAAATAAACTATCAGTTTTATAATTCACATTATCTTCGATTAATTCCGCGAATTATTATTAAGATCATGAAACTTTGGTAATAGCTCCGATAATTTCTTTTCTTTCTTTCTTTTCAATTGACTAATATTTATTGTATTTGAGAATTTATTAAAAAATTTATAATCTCGAATTTCATTGCCGATTCTTTTAATATAAAACTTTTCTTGTTTCAAAAATCTAAAATTAATCCAACCACAAAAAAATAACAATTGACTTCTATGCATTGTGAACTTTTCCAGATGTTCCTTAGAATCATTTAAATCTATACAAAATATAGACGCCTTATTTTGGATCCACCAAGATATTCTGCATGAAGGTGGAAATATGTAACACACAGCTTATCACAGACTGAGTAATTAAATCACTTTTTTGCTCTCATAGTAAGAGATACCTTTCCTTCCGGATATTTACTAAGACTTTAGCCTAGTAATAGCAACTAATGGTCTTAGCTTGCTGTCACTCTCTTGATCATAGACTCCTCCAGACAATTGTAACAGGGACAAGTGATCTGTTTTCTTGTAATCCCGAAATAAAATCTCAGCCCTTGATACATAAATGGGACTCTTCCATAAGAAAATTCACTCTTCATTTACTTACATTACCTTCGATTCGCTTTGCTGAGATTAAGTCTATTTATTGAACCTAGCCGAATTCTCCAGTGATTTTGTAGATTTGAGAAACAATGAAAAGTAATTTGACAGATCAGAGAGTTTTTCACTATCCGACCAAATATAAATCCTATCACAGCAATCGATTCACTGATTTATAAAGATTTAATACTGAGAGTAAGATATACACTAAATTTTTGTGGGCCGTAAACCAGTCAAAGTCCATATAATTAAAGAATTTCATAAAATAATAATAAAATTTAACCTTCGTAAAGATTTTTCACAGACTCATCTATAAAACTGTACTTTTATACGTTAAACTTACCTTATCATCACCCTTATAATAAATTTACTTAAATATATGAAGCGCTTACATTACGATATAACTAATAATACGCTAATGTGTTCGATTATAATCATTTTTAGTATCATTAACTAAATTATTATTAATTTCAAAGAAATGAAGATTCAATATGTATAAGACCACAGGATTAAAAAAAAACAAAGAATTTATTACGCTAGTAAATATTTTACGATAGTAAAGTTTGTTTCATGCTCGACCATTGCGCTAATTTGTATTTTTTTTCTTCAGTTCTTGTAAAAAATTATTGTTTTTGTAATTAAAGCCGTCACAAGCTTGCGTTACATTCTGCGAGTTTGCGTCTTCTGTAAATGCTATCCCCATTGATCTCTCTTTACCATCTAATCTTTAAAATCCAAGAGACACTCAAGAAACTCGCGTACATCTCCATTTGCATCGGGGGATCTTCTTCTGCTGTTATTTACATCCAAGGTATTCTACAATTGTTTTATTGAGTAGCTAAATTTAATAAATCTTATTTTCGTATGCTGCTATTTAATGTTTTCAAAAATATATATAAAATCATTTATATCAACCTTTTGAAAATAAGAAATACTTTTTTTCCTAAATCTTATTTAGCTTCTTGAGAATTACTTCGTCTTCACTTGCATTGTATATAAAAATTATTTATTGTGAATTTTCAATCTTCGATGTGTACATCTTTTGAACCAGAATTTAAAAAATAAAAACACACATTGGCACAATACTATACATGTAATTTTTTAAAGACATAAAAATTGATCAATATGTTAACTTACAGTATTGACTTCATGATCGGGGAGCCCTAGTGAGGTTTAATGGATTTACTCGATCGCGTCAGATTAAAAAATGGTAGGATTATTACGTGCTGAAAAATATGCATGTTATAAATCTTTGACCGTAACGAAAAGCCACCTACGTCACACTCAAATAGTCACATAATCAACGTAGCGAATCTTAATCTGACTATCGATTTGTTCGTTTTAATATTCTGATCGGTTACCCTATACACTCGGCATCAAATAGAAAGCTAAGATTTAATGGTGGTTTTTAACAAAAGATAAGGTATCTCCCATATTTTAATCTGACGTGCTCGAGTCAATCCAATAATCTCCTCCTGGGCTCACCACTATAATATACTTGAATATCACTGAATTGTTCGATTATATCAGCTATGTTATTGGAATGATTTCTACAAAGGCTAGACAAGAACTGATTTTTCAACTAAAATAAATTTAATTACTGTAATAATGAACCAAATTTATTTGCTGCTTTAAAATTTAATTGTATTAAACTGTTTTCTTATCAATTTCCTTTTCATTTATACGAACAATACATACATTTTTTAAAAACAAATCGATTACAAGATACACATTAGTAAATTATGAACAATGCTAAATATTTGATTACTTAGAAACTCGATTTTTCACAAAGAAATTGTTAATCATTCGGAAAATATCTAAAACTATTTTAATACCTTTAACTTTATTAACGTTTAAAATGCATCCAGAATATAAATTTTTGTATAGAATTTTTCATATATTCTCAAAATCAGCCTAATTTGGTTGTAGACGTACGTGATATAAATAAAATTTTTTGAAATTCTCTTTTAATAATTTTCAAAAACGAAATTTTGTTAGTACTAGGTATTTTTGGTCATCACCAAACATAGTATAAAATAAATTAGGTGATTCTAGGAAAAGCTTAATAAATATTCATAATAAATATAATAGGTATAATAAATACTAGCTCCAAGTTTAATAAATATTTACAATAGTGTTAAATTTAAGAAATAATTTGTGGGGATAGACAAAATTTTCATACATCCTAGAACATGTTTTATTAGACTATATTATAAATAAAATATAAGTCTATTCAAAACAATTGCAATATTCAAAGCAAGTTCGACAATAAAAGATATTGAAAAGCACTAAAGTTTCTGTACTTTTTACAGTGAAAATATGACTGTATAAAAATCTCCCTCCCTTTCAAAGCAAAATTATTGTCTGATCGATTTGTAAAATATCATTTATTCTATTAAATACAATTATTTAGTATAAAATAGTTAATAAGTTATTATGTAACCCTCTTAAAAAATATAAAAATTGACAAAACATTATCGTACTTGTTTACTAAAAATATTGAAGGCGTAGAGTTCTTTTACATATTTACAATTGTTTGTGGCTTGATTATTCTCTGTCTAACAATTTTTTCTTTTTCAAAAATTCGGATAAGTAGTGCGGTTTCCTGCGGTACGTACAATAAATGCAAATTGTTTCTTTTTACAATTCAGAACATCAGTCATCTCGTTTTTTCGCATGAGGCACAAAATATCGTTTTATTAGAATTAATAACAAATACCCGTTATCGAATTTTCTTGCAGTCGGAATTTTCCAAAATGGGCTCAAATGAAAATTCTACATGCTCCAACAAAATTACAGTCCGCTTAAAATGGATTCTTCGATAATTTTTTCTGAGAAGTTTTAGTTAATGGTCCAATTTTATAAGTTCCCAAATTTTCTCCACTTTTTAAGAAACCTGAGGTTGAGTACTACGGTTAGGTTGAAATAAAAATTTTGTTTAAGGGCCTTAAAAAGTTGTTTGAGGGCTATTTTATCCATTTAAAAATAATATTTCACTATTATTTGCAGTATGCAAAACGGCACAGTACATATTATATATTGATAAGAATCGATAAAACAATGCCTTAATGTAATCATGCAGCTGATCACATGATAAAACAATGCCTTAATGTGATCATGCAGGTGATTTTAAAAAAAGTTTTACATAAAAAATTATATTTGGGCTAAGTACGAATAATAAAGATTATGTATAATTTTTATTATGATTTAAACTTATTTATAATTATAGCCATTGGAGGAAAAAACACATTTTTATTAAATATACAATTATATGGGGCATTATTTTATTAAAAAAAGTAACTAAAAGTACTCAAAAACTATTATTTTAATATTTTTAGTAAAGCCATACAAAATAGAATAAAAAAATATAGCAATACATACTACATACGTATTGATAACATAATCATGGTAGTCACAAGATATCAAAGGACTGCGATCGGAGACTGTTGCGTGATGTTATTTACCATCGATTCGTCTATGTATGATGCGTAAATACGTAAGCAAGGATAAATTCTTTGTATGTTGGTTTATATGGCATGTACTTCTGTGAAAAACATACAGTTCATGTTCAATGATGATGTAAGATGAAATGTCGTGGTTTCCGGTACTGAAGTTGCCGGAATGTCTCATTTCCTGATTATCACCTTCGACAATTTCACACACAAAATATGATTCCCTTATTTCTTGTCTCTACATACAGTATGATTTTTTAAATTTATTTATTTATACCATATAATATAGAAAACCAATAATAATTTACCTGTTATATTTGTATAAATGTATGCCTATTTATTTTTTAAGAACTGCACTCTTCTTTTTGCACATAAATTTTTGGGAATTAAATACTACCAAATTTAATTTAATTCGTGTTTTTAATGGCGGATCACGTAGCTAAGAACATTTCCGATAAAATCAGTGTTCGAAAAAAAAATTGGAAAGCGGTTCAACCGTTTAGGAGCCACATATTAATGTAAACAGTTCCACAAGGACATTCGTAACATTTAACATCTCTCTTTTGCTCTGGGGGCTATAATTGGCTCAAAAATTAAAAAACTACTCCTCGCTACTATTCTCTACAAGGTAGCATTTCATTGTTTTTAACAATCTTCTTTTTAAACAAAAAGCTATCCATCAATGTTAATTTGATCGCGTAATTAGGACGATCTTGTTCCTAAGAAGGGAAAGATTTCTTTAAAACTTTGTCCAAACAAATAATTCTAAAAAATTTGCGATCTTTTAATATAATATATTATTCCCGTTGAGTTTTTTTGTCACTATGTCTTTTCTTTGTTACTAACTTATTTCGAAACATTTTGTGAATATGATATTAAAATACTACAGCTGAAGTATATTAGAATCTGTTTAGTTAAGTCATCGGCCTGATTCGTTAACCTGCAAAACGCCATTTTTAAGTTTACAGGACGAAGAAAAAACGGAATAATATTTATTATAATATTAATTAAATTTATTATGTAATCAAAATTCCAAAAATTCCGTTGGCTAGCTTAATTATTAGATAAAAGTACCATAACATATTAAAAGTATCATATTTTATACTTATATTACAACATTCAGGAAAATATTGTTAATATCGGGGACTTAAGCGGCTATATACTTCTCCCAATTAAATAATATGATTGTAATAACGCCAAGTCGTTAATATTTAGATTGCGAATTGAAAATTTGCTTAAAATCATTAGTCTTGCGAATTAAATAAATAGATAAAACAAAAGAATTAATGATATGGAAATAATATATAATTAATAGTTTACATCCTCAAACGTTTAGCTAAATCACTGAAAATTGGCCACGATCATATCGACGGTGGTACAATATCAGTACAAAACCTAAGTATTATGCAGTATTTTGTTGTCAAAATGAATTTTTTTTTTCTTGTGTAGCATTTCTCATTCATTATAAGTAAATATCGTCGTTTTCGCGTAAAAGGTAGATAATACAATGAACTTTCTAGTCTGTAGAAAAACTCATTTTAGTCTTAAATAAACAGGTTAATGAACAAAGCCGACGACGAACTGTCATTGTGTAAAACAGTGATTTCCAAACATTTTTGACCGCGTTTCACAACGAAAATAATTATAAATTGTAAAGTATTTTAAACAAACTGGGAGTATTCCATAAAATTTTCTACGCCAATAATAATAAAACTTTCAAGATACGATTGTCAGCATTGTTTAAAATCTACACATCCAAACATTAAATCGGTTTTTTTTTTTTTTTTTTTAATAATTAAATCAAAATTACCTTTTTTACAATTATTTTTGAAATTGGAGACATTATTTTTTTACGTATTTCTTTAAAAGAATCGAGAAAAACGAGCCAAAAATTCAGCTTCCAAATTCGATAAACTTATGTATATAAGGTCATTTTCTCCCATAAATTTCAAAAATAACATCTCTCCATCATAAATTTCAATTTAACGATAAAAAGCACACCTTCTGAAATATCGCCTGAAATCCTATCTGGAAAGTCAATATCTGGAACCGATTTTAAGTATGATCTCGGAAAGTATTCATCAAATCGTAAAATAGCTCTTATTTTTCGTTTTATTCACTTTATTTTATACTCTATAAAAGCATAATATGGCGAACAAACTTTTGGAACTTTGGATTATCTTAATTCAGGAAAAGCTTGCAGTTCGGAAATGATGCACTTGGATGTTTAAGTAATTCTTATATCCGATATCTTTACAAATTTCCATTTCGACAGATATCACTGTTATGAAATAATCGTTGTATTATTTTTATCCCTTACTGATAAAAAGTATTCTGGCGCATCGCGATACTTTTATTTAATTCTATATTCAATGATATCAAACAGTTCAACTTCCTTGCGACTAGACACGATTAACATCCAAACCCTAAAAAATCGGTATTTTTCAATTAATAAATTTTAAAAAAGCATCCTGTATATTTTGTGTATTTGTATTTGTGTTGCAATAATAGAATTTCAAATCATGACATCTTCACAACAATATAATCACTTTGTCTCATATTTATTCCTAAGATCTTTATAAAACTAGAAGGTTGTAAATAGGCATATTTTTATGTTATTTAAAGACTATTATTAGTAGTTAATTTCTTTTATTTTAACTAATAAAAAAAAAAATGCATTGAGGGTAAACTTTAATTTTTAACTATAGAAAAATAAATATTAATGATTGAATAATGTAATTGTAAATATCTCTGTAATTGCAGAACTCAACATTTCATATTCCCGACGGAAGAATATCAAATTTACTTAGTCTACCATATTATTCGCAGCCAAAATTTGATTCACAAAATGGTAAGTTTGTTTTTAAAAATGTGTCCCATAAATTATTTTTATAAACGTGTGATATAGATTGGAGTTAAAATACGTCTATTTTTTACTAATATATTACTAATATTATTTTTTAAATTTCTGTTTGATTAAATCTTAAGCCAATAAAAAAATGTTAATTAAAATTTCGTGGAAAATTTGTGAGAATCTAGATCAGGAAGTTTTTTTTTCTAATTTGTTTTATAAAATAAATTAATGCTACAAATAGTAAGGCTTATAAAAATTTTAAGATAAATAGAGATAAATTTGATTGAATTAAAAAATTAAATTTTCGCGATTTAAAATATTCTGTTACGTTGGTATGTACGGCCATGCAACTATTTTATAACCATATGTACTATTTTAATTAATAAAATAATACGTTTTAGTTAATAAAATTCTTTGTCACTTTTTAATCTAGAACTCACTTATAGAAATAGGTTTTGGTTAATTAATTTACCATTCGCTCATTTTTAATAAGTTCAATATTTAATGAAATGTTTCATTTTAAAATTTCATTATTATCGAATAAATTAGAAAAAGTGCAATTCACTGAGGTGTGACGTGTTAAAATTGTGTGGTCACTGTATTCATCAAACATAGTGGCTGTATATTATATTGATTCACCAATCTGACACGTCATTTATTGGTTGTTAATTAAATTATACTAATATTTAATTAGATTAATTTAGATTATTTTTGATAGTTAATAGGTATTCTAATTGCACCACCATTTGTTTCCAAGTTGAAACGTTTCCAATGAATGCCGTTTTCAAACATGTTCGACATTATATCTGCGAAAATTTCATTATATTTAAAATCTTACGATAAAATTTAGTAATTTTTTTTTTTCTTTATAACTTTGAGTATTTAAAAAATTTAAATTTTATATTTTTTGTTGAGAAATTCTTAAAATTATATCGATAAATAAAGAAGCCCTATTGAGCACTTCACGCAGAAAGGCATTTATCGATTTATCTCTTAAGATATGGTGCCATGTGTATAAGGTAGCCGATCAGAATATTAAAAAGAAAAAATCGATTGTTGGATTTAATCGAGCGCGTCATATTAAGTAGTAGGTTGATTACGTGCTGAGAAGTGTACATTTTACTATTCTGATGATTTTAGCGTTATGCAAGAGAATGGGAAGGCAAAAGAGACACACCAACTGCGTTATGCTTAAATCATCAAATTTTACAGTTTTCAACACGTAATCTTAATCTTAATCTGACGCGCTCAATTATATCCAAAAATCTCCGCTTGGGCTTCTTCTACCATAGATACAACTTATTTATTTGCATGTGCCATATTTATTAAAATTTATAAATCGTAATAAAATTGGTATAATAAAACCATTTTTTATAAGCTGACGACAAATAGGCAATAGTCAAATTTAGCATTGACATAACTGAATTATTTTTCGAATTTATTTTTAATTAAGATTGTTTTGTTCCTAAAAGTCTTTTAATTCCCAATGTTTAACTTCTGTTGACACAAATTTGATAGCATTTTCAAAAATTGGAAAAGACATTGTACAAATATTTATAGAAATCAAAATCATTGCAAAAATTACGAATATCAAATAAAAGACCACTCTTTCTATCTTTTAAGACAAAATCGATATATAAAATATTTCGAAAAAATGAAATAGGAATAAGAAAAAATAAAAATAAAAAACGATATCTCTTTTAAACATTATTCTTTTTTCTAGCTACATACATATTTATATTATATATAACGTATTGTTGTCATAGCCTCAGGTGATGGTACTGATATCTTTACAAACGAATATCATCGTACTCCCGGATCAGAAGTCAATTCACAAGCGCCGGAACAAAGTTGGTTAAATCAAGATGGTATGTTTAGTTTACATTTTTTTTATTTACCAATCGAAATAAAAAGCAAAATATATATAAAGATTGATGCATGCATTGGCAAAAATTGGAATATTTAATTTTCTCTTACCTTTTAAAAATGCTGCACACATTCATAAGCGAATATATTTCCCCCACCTTACAGCATACGAACACTGATTACTACATCCATATGTATAAGGAGGTTGCTATACTGATTCTCTTTTTTTATTTCTTCATGTTATTATTTCATCATTCAATCAAAAATTGTGTTTCTTAAATTGGTGTAATTTCCGTTTTGTTTTACAATTGGATTTTGTAAATACAATTTAAAATACCTAGCTGCTATTATTTTTATATATAATTTTTATTAGAAATTGAAATGGAAAAATTGCCTTAGCCAATAAGAAGTCAATAAAATATATGTGATTTATTTTTTATGCCAAATGTTCACCTTTTCTACTAAAAGAAAGATTATATGTAGGAATGTATTATCAAACTATGTGTAACAAGATTCAATGAAGCTTTCGCTCACAATTTCAGTTTAATTTTTTTTTTCATTCACGCCATTCGATAGAAAATAATGATGTGAAATTGAAAACTAGAACTTAATAAAAATCCAAGAAGACAAATAAATTTTCTTTTTGAGATCTTCAATTTGAGATCTTCAAATGATTTGTATACTGGTTAAGTGTGGATTGTAATGAAATATTATTTCAGATAGCATTTATAGCTTAAAGCAGCTTTAAGTAAAGTTACTCCAGATAAATGCAAGTAATTAAAAACATCATACAGAATGTTTTTGGATTTTGGTTTTGAAAAATTAGATTTTTTTCTCTTGATGCTCAAAAACGTGGGGCTAATGAATATATGATATTTATGTTTTATTCATGTGAGTTTTTTGTATGAATTCGCATTAGGAAAAATGGGATGATTTGAATTTTTTTTCATAGCCATTTACAATTATAAAATTACGATTATTATGGTGTGTTTATTAATTTTAACCAAAAAAGAATTGTTAATCTATATACTGATCGATCTTATCTTGGCATTCAGAAAACAATGTTAAAATATATCTATATAGAATATTACATATATAGATAATTTTTATATATAGGTTCATATATAAAAATATGTTAGGACACAAAATACATTTTTCTTTTATAGGAAGGATCCCTACAATGCCAAGCATAAAAACAATAATTTATAATATATACTTCAGTTTACTATGTATATTTTTATGTATGTATGTATAAAAATTATGGAATGAAAAATTATGTTTTATTATATATAGATATATTTCAACATTCGTTTCATTCAACTTTCTTTCAACATGGCAAGAGATGATAAAAAACCATCAGTACATGAGACGTTGAATGCAAAAGTAGTTAACTAATGAATTCTGAAATACTAAATGTTTAATGAGAAATTCGATGTAGCGTTAAGGGATAATAGTTTATATTCTCTGATGAAATCACTCAGTCTAAACATTACTAAAATATTTTGTTTAACAAAATACGATAAAAATTTACGCGTCCACCTGGAACTTACTTCACCAATATTTTCTCAATAACTGAGTACTACTGATATTAGAATTATAATAAAGCTTTAGCCTTGTGCTAGGCAAGTTGCTCCAGTTGGCTGATATAATAAATTTAACCATTTCTTGCTCTATTTGCTTGATAAATATTTACGCATGCTACAATATTTAATTTACGCGTTAATGTGAAAGTAACATAGATTATACGTCCTTTACGCGTTATTTATTGCTGGGTGACATAACTGCAGCTCAAAATACAACTTTTAAACGAAACGAAATGCATAACTTTATTTGTGAAAGCAAATGTATAGTATATATACAATTTATTGAGTTTACGTATATATATATTTCAAAAACAATTTGAGTTGCTACAATTTTTCTCTTATATGACCATCTCCATTCAATTAATTTCAATCATTTACAATGCTTTTGTTTATGTTCAATTATTTAATATCATTAAGTATGTAATATGGATTTCATGAGCTATTAATACATTCATTATACATAATCATTAAAACCCTGCGTATTATTCTAAATATATCTATATAAAAGCTTATTATTTTGGTTGTCGGCCCAAAGAGTACATTGTTCAAACGTTAAATACAAGCATTTAAGATCATTTATTATTAAAATAAAAAAAACTTTGGCATAAAACATCGAACTATACATTTAGGTATACATATATTTGATGTACATTTCTTTCCAACCCCTCATAAACTATTACAAACAAGTAAAAATAATTTTCACAGGATTGAGAAAGTAATTTCAATTGCGTTCAAGTGCGAGTCAATCATAGTAAACTCTTTCAGATATAACACTAAGATTCAGTTTATGGACAAGCTTTTTACTTTTATTTTATAACTTCTAATAAGAGACAAATATTTTCTGATTGCTGAATAATAGTTTTAAAATGCAAAAACATGAGCCTGAAGGATACTCAAAACTTCCAATATTTTGGTGCCTAGATGTATTGTTGACATCGGAATTGTCATGAAAACTGACAATAACAATTAAAACTGTTATATAAAAACAAAAGACTTATAAATTAAAATCGAATATTTTCCATAGCAAAAAATTTTATAGAAGAAAATACTCTTTGTCTTTAATTATTTGCGTCGTTTCACCTCGAAAGATAAATTGATTCATTACGCAAATAAACGAAATTCTAAAATTAATTTGTATAATTTTAGGTAGCAGTTGTGGAACAGACGATAGTGAACAATATGTGCCAGAATTTTCGCAAACAACACCACCCAATGGAAATACAACAGGTAATTTTAAAAATTTTAATTTGATTTTGTCTTTTCAATTTGACTAATTTTATCACCGAACGGGAATTATTTGAAAGTTAGATAATTGAAAATTGGCCCATTCGGCCGTTTCCAAGGCAAAAACCCATTAAGGAAAGTTTTTTGAAAATTCAATCCGAAAGTTCTCTTAAGATTTTAAAAAAATATTGGGCTACTAGCCAAATGTGTTAGGTATCTGAGGCAATAAAGGCCCACCTAACTTAAATATGCTTTAAATGCTATATTTTTAAGGATAAAATCAAGTTTTCAACAAAGTTTATTCATTTTATTTATAAATTAATAAAATTTGTTGAATTAATAAACTTTTATCATAAAAGTCTAAAAAAATACAATAAAAGACAATACTTTTAGAACAAAATGTTTTTGGGTGTTATTATTCTTTTAGTTTTTCTAAAATGATCTTCAAAGAGACTCCTTAAAATTATCCTTAAAGTAGAAAAAACAATGTATAGATTATACATTGCCGTTAATAATTGCCCTAGGAGCTGGAAAAAACCTTCCCAAAAAGTATCGTCGTTTACAAGAGAAACTAAGTAAATCAAACTTAAAAAACTGGTAATTTATCACTCATTAACAAAAGAAACAATTTTATTTATTTAAAAAAAATTTAGTATGGTCATAGACATATGAATTTAACGTCGTAACGAATATGGCTGTGTTTTATATATGATTTTCATCGATATTATGAAAGTTTTCTTCAATATTTACAATAAAAAAATTTCGTACAGAATATGCTTGAAGTCATTTTTAAATTAATTAGCTGCAAATAAATGAACGCCTCCAGATAACTCTTGGTAAAATAGACATGCCAATGTCAGCAAATCATTTCTGGTGCATAATCAATTTTTAGGACTTTATTTAATATAGAACCACGCACCAATCGTTTTTAAAACGATTCAAAAAGCTGTCAGTGCTCCCTGTTTTTGCCAAGGATGTTATAGGCATTTTTCAGTCCATTTAGGGTTAATCTTTCGAGATTAGGTCAAGTAGGCTAATAAAGCCCATGCATGTTTACAGCGGCCTTTATTACCCGGATGACTTGATCTTAGAGAAAAACGAAAAAATTAATTTATATGAATCTAATTCAGGGACTGAAATTTTAAATGTGGGTTTTATTATCTTTTGGGCCTAATTTACCTCAAGTACCTCATTCTTGCTATTAACCTATTTTTTTTGAAAGTTTTAATAAATCTACCATCCATTTAAGAAGACTTGTAGATGGACCGGTTTCGCATATTTACTAGTGTAATCCTGTGCAGGTAAATAATTAGCACTTTAACCAGCACTTAGACTTAATGTTTTAGGCGTTAAGATTACGAATAAAAATAGTAAGCTTTTTGTTGTCAGACTACTTGCCAGAGTTATTAATAAAATATACTTTGAAATTTTTAAGAAAATAAAATTTTTATATAGCTTTTATCAAAAAGCAAAAATTTTTTACTATCTCTCTCTATATATATCCATTCATCTTTGTCAAACGTTTCAATAGTATACAGAAAATTTCAACTAGAAGAATATAATAAAAGATATAGATGACAGAGAATCACAGAGAAACATGTTATGATTTTGCAGTAGTCACACGCTGTGTTCGTAGATCAGATGTCAAAAGTTTCTTATTTTCTTCTTAACATACAACAAGATATTATTTACTATATACAAGGAAAATATAATTTACCACAAAAGAAAATCATTCTATTTATTAATCTTTATTAATTTTCATTGTACATAAAGTTGAAACGTTTTATAATCATAAATGCTGTTTAACCAAACAAATATTGAACATTAACAATGTTAATTATTTAAATAATATGTATATATTCAGTTAGAGCAGTGAGTTGGACGTTAGTGAATGTTTTTGTTAAAAAATTTGAAAATATTTTATTCGCTTAGAATAAATAAAAAAATTGTTACTTTGATTTCAAAAATTTTTACATTATACATTAACGTTTTGGAACCATTTGAGCAAATTTCATCCCTGTCTGTTGTCGCCACTCAGACGAACAAGCAAAATTTCAAAATAAATGGACATTATAAATTTTAGGTAAAAAAAAGTGGATGTATTCGATATGGTCCTGTCCCATTTTATAAATATCTCCTGCTATTTACTGTTACGGAGATTCACTATTACAACGTTTAAAACTACCTTTAATTTTTACCTTTAAATGTCGATACCTCTTGAATCATTAATCCGTTTTCTGAGTGATTTAGTTTTAGTCATTTAAATTATATTCTTTGGTAAAAGCAAAAATCGAAACATATAATTGCGAAAAATATGAAGTTAAATCATGGTATGCCAGGGTAGATAATTTTTGAAAACAAAAGAAAAATTTTGAGTTTATGTGAAAAAAGTGTTAGTACAAAAGATGTAGATCTTTTTATTACCTACAAGTTTGTCATTTAACTTTTTTCCATACGACTATTAGTTTGGCTGGATAAATCGTGTTTTATCCTTAAAAACTTACCCCCTCCTACTTCCCGAACTCAGATCGCCCGTAATTTATTTTTCCTTTCATTTTTATCATATTATCTTGCATTTCCAATGGGTTTCATCCTACTGTAATTTTCTTCCACTTTTTATCATTTTTTAAGGGTTCTACTCTGGTCTATGGGTATTATATATTATTTTATGGTACTGAAATTTAAAATACGTTTTTTTACCTTATTTCTAAATTTCAACTCAACCGACCAAACCGTTCTGGAAAACATAGCTATTTAATTAAACGTAATGATACATCATGAGGAAGTTCTGGTTCCATTTTCGGTAGTGTATTTTCCATTAAAATACATCGAATAGAAAATTAATTGTTCGTTTTTGTTTAAGATATTAAGATTAAAATGAGCATTTCTGTGGGCTAATAAAATAAATCATTTTTGAAACATATATTCCCTTTAATTATTTTGCTATATCGTGTTCGATTGTCTTAACAATCATCTTCAGTAGCTTAATCATACCTTAATTCATTAAAAAATATCAAAAATATGTACACTCCTGTATACAAAATAAATATAGTTATCAACTATTGAAAAATAAATAAATCAAATATAAAACAAAGAGAAAATGAAAAAAACTCGTTAAACCTGAAAACCAAAAATAGCACGTCTATAATATAAATAAAATTCAATAATACATATTTTATTGGGTGTGATGAAAGTGTCTACCAAATTTCATCAAAATCGTTTGACGCAGTAATAAAAGTTGTTTTTTTTTTTGTCGTTCATCTCTTTATGCCTCCCAAGGTAGCGTCGGATGTTTTATATTCTCTGGATCTATTAGAGATTGTGTGGATCAATCAATCTCTAGAGCCGCTGAATATTTATACTGAGTTTAGAGATTTAACAGATGTCAGCTCTGGCATATGCCAACTGAATTTTGAAGCTCCTATATTGGAAAAAAAAGATAATCTGAAGTTAGGTAATTTTATAAATGTAACCCAAATCACCCCAATGCAATTCAAAGTAACATTAAGAACTCTGCTTTATTCAAAATAAAATATTGAATTTACTAACTGGTAGGTATTGAATATATTTATAGACCAGGGTTGAAAATTTTTGAAAAAAAAAAAAAATTTAGTTGGATGAAATCCATTGGAAATGGAAGAGAATATAACAAAAATGAATGGAAAAATAATTTACTGACGATCTGAGATCGGGAAGTGGAAGAGGGTGGAACACAAAACTACGAGTCCTATGGTCCATAAATAGCTAAGTTGTAGGTAATATAAAGATCATCAACTTTTGTATTTAAACTTTATTTAAAACAATTTTGTCATTTATTTATTTTTTTTTAGTATTATAGTTTTACCGGAAATAGAGATAAACCTTGTTTTACCCTTAATAACTCTACTACATCCACTTCCCGACGTCAGATCGCCCGTAAATAATTTTTTCTTTCATTTTTTTTATATTCTCTTCCGTTTTCAATGGGTTTCATCCAACTATAATTATTTTTCTTTTTTTACCATTTTTAAAAGCTTCTTTCCTAGTCTATAATGTTAAAATGTAAATTTGAAAAAATAGAGATAAACCTTGTTTTACCCTTAATAACTCACTACTTCCACGTCCCGACGTCAGATCGCCCTTAAATAATTTTTTCTTTCATTTTTTTTTTAATCTCTTCCGTTTCCAATGGGTTTCATCCTACTATAATTATTTTTTTTATACTATTTTTAAATGCTTCTTTCGTAGTCTATAATGTTAAAATGTAGACCTAGTAAAACGGTTTAAAAAATTCAAACATTTGTCGCCCATACGCCATGGCGGTGGCGTAATGAGCAATTCAGCTCTGATTATCTATCTACTTATCACAAATTTTATTTAAGTTCAATACCAAAGAAGCTGTAATAATCAATGATTATTGCATTCGAATGCCTGTAAAGTAAACAATTTTTAAGTTTACATAATTTGTTTTAATTTTTTTATATTGAAAAAATAATTTCATTTAATAATAAAAATGTTTGTTTACTTTTTTAAGATTTTTTTTATTAACAAAATATATCCTAAAGGCCATTATTGAGCTTTCTGCTTTATTGAGTATATACACACACATATTTTTAATAATATATTGGCACGTGTTTTAAATGTATTAAATTTATAATAATCTCTCGATCCAAGAAATAATCATATTATCTTCTTAACTTTTTATAAGCATTTATTATTGTATGAATTGAATTGATAATGAAATTTGATTTGTTTATTGGTAAACAATAAATAATTGTTTACTATATTAATAAAAAATATTTATTTCAAAAAAAAAAAATCCTGAATGAGATATTTATAATTGCGTGTATGTAATAAGTCTCGTCCTATTATGATTAAGGTTGAATACTGAAAAAATATTTCAACATCAGCCCCGTTTTTAGGGAGTTTTAGAGTACTACCCACATATCCCCACCAAGAAAAGGCCCCCACAAAGTTTTATTTTATTTTAACAGCTGCTTTGATACAGAACGTCGGCATAATCAATCCATTATCTAGGATGAAGCCACTGTAATTAAATATATGTATTTGCTTAAAATTGTATGAAATGATTTTGATTAAATGTGATTTCATAAATTTCATTAGATGGTTTTTTTACACTAGATTAAAGCTTAGCTTATTCCTCCAAACTAATGTCTGTGAAATGAAATTCCATAATTGGCTATCTTACGTATCAAAATGTGAAATTAGACTCGAAAATCCAAATCGAAAAAGTTAAAAAATTGAATTAAAATTGATTGGAAAATGAAGTTCTAAATTTTAAGAATAATTTTCGATTATCTTCTGCTTGGAGGACCGACAGATTAGGGTTTTTGAATTTTTAAAAATTAAATCTGCCTTTGTTTAATCCAGATTTTTGAATATATCTTGCTCTTTTTTAAAGATTTGTAAAAAATAACTTATGTTCCATTTTCATGAAATTTAGTCAAAACCGCTATTTATATGAAATAAAGATTCACAAACTTTGGTCGCTAGTGAAATTAACAAACTTTAAAAAATTCATTACATAGATCGCTCATATATAATTTGTTTTAAATTAGTATGACACGAGCTAAATTTTTTTTGCTGAGTTGGCTGATACTTATGGGATTTGTACAAATATTGCTCGTCTAATTTCAATCACATTTAATTTATCAAATTAATATACCTGTAGAAAAAAAATTTTCAAATGCCTTCCCAATCAGATAGATCATTCCAGAATTTCATCCGTTTATTTTCCCGCGTTTTAACAGTTTTCACCCGATTCTTAACTTGTTTGCGTATTATCATAAAACCACTCAGTGGATAAATAGCAAAATAAACATGAGTACTTTTACTAATGTTGATAAAAATTTAGTTGCACAAAAATTTCATTAACGGTACCGAATTTATAGACTAATTATGGTCATATTTTAAGTAAATTAAATTTTTGCTTGAATATAGCATTCAACAATTAGAACTGTTTGCTAATGACGCCGTACACAGTTGAGCAATACCTGGCCTGTCATAAAGTAGGTGGCAAATCGGACGGTCTATCGATAATATGATCTGAAATAGCTACCAACGTTCCTGGAGGTAAACCTACTAAACTAGCCATGTTGTTATATTTAAGAACAATAAGACCGCAGGCGGGCGGACATAAAGGCATAAACACCAAACTAAAAACAGTTATTTTTGCACATATATGGGTCAAAAATAATATTGTGGATTTATGTATGGTTTTTTCAATTTTTGTACTTGTTTTTTAAACTGTATTAATTCCATTAGGCTCAAATATAATTCTAACAATCCATACAATTTTTTTTTTCATTTTTATAAAATAAATAATAAAATTTTTATACTTTTCAAAATATACATAAATTAAATACATATTATATATTTTTTTAAATTTTATTAAATCAGAAATTATCACCATGTTAAATGAGGGAGGGGGTATATAAATAAAATTATTATATAAAAAAAAAAGTATAATGGGGTGAGAATATATCAAGAATAAAACGATCGGAGAATACTAATATTTCAAAGTTGTGTATACAGGGTTTTATTCTTCAAAATATACAAATAATAATAACAAGAGAAGATAACAATTAACAGAGTAAATTGTTTAGATACTCGACATATGATTAAGTATCAAATTTTGAAATATTCATAAAAAACTCTGAAAAATAAAATATGTGTTAATTAGCTAAATTTGAGCTAAAACTGAGTCCAATAATTTAAAGAACAAATATTTAACACAAAAGTAGTTGCTTTTAAGAAAATATACACTTTTTATCTCTTCTATATTTTATGTTTTAGAATACTGCACAGAAATTTTTACTAGCGAGCTCATATCGTTTTGAGTTATCTTGATGACGGTGGTCCGTCGACATGTGGAAATCGGCTAATTAGGTGATTTCATGAAAACCCTTTCCAAAATTTCGCTTTTTGGTTCAATATCTTCTACCGTTACAAACTACAAACTTTTGACTAAAATTAATATCCTCTAAGTATAATTATTTGTTAGTCTATTAAGCAGTATATCCCATTCACTGTGTAGAACTAGTTTAAGACCCTATTTAGCTAACTTTTATTTTAGTATTTTTAAATTTTTGCTTGGGATTTTTTTCAAATTTTAGGCGCGAAATAAAAAAACTGCCAAAATTTAGTATTTTTTAATTCTTCGGTTGCCAAAAATTAAGCTCACCACCTATGATAGTGCAAACTCACATTTCATGTATTTGGGTCCATTTGAAGGGATTAAAGCCATTTCCAGCTTTCCGCCGATCAATTCCAAACACGACGAATATTGAGTTCCGTTTTACTGGCCTAATTCTAAATATGGAAAACTCATCGACCGCAACTTCACAACTCTATATCGTAATTGCGTTGTATGTACCAATGCATATACAATATACTTTGTCCTATCGATAGTGAGAAGAACAATAACTTTTTGAAATTTGTTTTTACGAAGCCCCTGATGGGCCAATGAAGCTGAAAAATTATAAATAGATTGTTACGTTCTATCCGAACCGATTTGCCTTCGGTCACTAAGTGTATTAAATTGACTAACAAAATTGAATTAAAAATTGGAAAATAATATAAACTAATGGCCACTATAAAAAATTATTTATAAAACTATATACATACAATAGGTTACAAAATAAAACATCGACCAATATTGATTATTTTTACAAAAAATATGTTAATAAATTAATATTTCTAATCAGTTTATGACGCTGAAGTTTTTATGTCTGTATGGCTTTTTTTTTAAGCTAAAACATTAAAGCTGTTGCGTAGTTTTGAAGCTTTTTCATGACCTTGATAATTTAACCATTTTCTGAAATTACACTGTCTAAATAAGCGACATTTATGAAGCTTTATTAATGCAAATGTTGTAACGATATGTAAGCTAATTATTTTATTCAAAAAAAAATTTTCCATTACACTATTTCATCACGTCCACTACATTGTACCATTTGTTTTTCGTAGTTTTTTAATGAAAAATCCATTTCAAATTTTGAGACTTTAAAATGTCAAAGTTAAAATATCAGCTAGTCTTAATCACACTATACATATTTTTGATTGTAAAAATTGATGATACCAAGGGTAGATGAAGAGAAAAACCGCTATATTGATAACGGAATTGCATTTTATACCCCCTGTTGTTGTGTGAATGTTGTATGTATTACCAACCTGTAGTAAACTTTATTATAAACATCAGAATAATATACTTTTTAATAATCTCTCTCTCTTAAAATATGTACCTTTGATAATACAACTAACGTACAACATAAACATACAGACAGACAGACAGACAGACAGACATATATACATCATTGACTGACTTGACTATATTATAACTAACGTCAATATGTCATCAATTCATTTTAAACATCATCATACGAAGCGAAGAAAATGTTTCAATTCTTAAGTAATATGTGTACCACTGATCGTGAAATTATTTTACTATACACCAAGCTACTATATTACTAAAAATATTATTTGTGGATGTTTTGTGGAATTTTGCAAATTATAGGCTTTACGAAACTATTCAACTTTTTGAAACCTGTAATTTAAGTCTATATTTAAATGTTATAATACAATCGACATTTGAAATAATCTTGTTAAAAAAATATTGGTTGAAGATAATGAAATTGAATTAATTTTTGGATAAACATCAGTCAAATATTCATTACTACAACGAAAATCGAATGTATATTCGCCAATAGGCAATTTTTCCGTTTAAAATTGATGGCTTGTAATGAAGATTATTTGATGGTCTGGGTTTGAAAATCTCGATTTAAGAAATTACGAAATTCCACTATCATAGCCAAAAAATTTCTAAAATTTCTTGTATCAACTTTTATCAACTTTCCTGTATCACCTTGAAGAATTAATGACAATACGAGTTGCGGCATTTGCACTAAGATGCGCTTATCGTTCAATAGAGTTGAACGGATCAAAAATTTCACAAGAATTCCGAAAAAAAATCCTAGATTATAATCTTAACATCAGCTCGAATTTGTTTCCCGGTTGATAAACATGACAGGTTTTATAATTTAGAATTAGCATGTAGTTCCAAATATAGAAATGTAACTACCGTATAATATTTTTGCTATATTAGTACTTGTATGCTCATGTGAATGGTGGTTACATTTTAACTAAACTATTATGATTGCAATATATTCTTCAAAAGTTATTTTAAATGAACTTTGGGGGGAAGCGTATTAGAATATGTAGATGTATACAAGGATACATAACCCTCTGAATGTATTTATGAATAGTTTTTACAACCCTCATTTTATAAAAATTATACTTTATTGATAATATTTGACCTACTAATACTAAATCGAATACCGTAGTGTATTGAAGACATTTCTTTGAATATTCATTAATACAGAGCTGTAGTTCTAACATATTAGGCGGTCGTATTTACTGAAAAAACCTATTCCAATTTCTCAATTATTCTTAGACTCGCAACTTTTTGTTTGGCTTAAATTTTTGATTAATGTGATCTGCTTTACGATGCTTGGAAAATATATGACCGCACGGGTAAGTTTAAAATCGATGTGTGCGACTCTATGAAAGTGGATGCCCACTTTCTAGAAACAATTTTATCAATCTAAGCAATCATGCTTTATAAAAAATTAACTCATATTTCTAATATATTGTAAAAATAAAATTGGTGCCATATCGTTTACTATCTAGAATGTTTATTGAAATTTTATATATATATAATACGGAAGTTTAACTGTGACCTATGCAAATTCAGCATAAAGTATTATGCTCTGTAGTATTTCTGCCATATTTGTATGATTTCAACAAGCATTTTCTTATCTGTATAGAATAAAGCAAAACTCCCCTTGTGTGTATATAGCACTTTTTAAAACACAAAATATGCGGTCCCATGCAGTCAATTGTCGTTCGATTTCAACGACAAATTGGTCGCATGACATCATTAAAAAATACAGCAGTAACAACTTGTAGCGTCAACATGGTCGAATATAGGTTAAGCAATTTCTTATATTGCTGTAAATTTTATGGTAATCTTTCCGAATTTCCATTTCTATTTTGTAGAAAACAATCGTATTTTTATAGAAATAACTGTTCATCTCTAATTCATCAGTTAATCATTAATCAATTTAAGCTAATAAAATATTCAAATAATGTCAGAATGTTTTCGATTGCCTCCACCAGCTTCAAATTCCCAGACATCCTATTTTTTATTGATCTGGTAGGATTATTTTTGTATTGTTTGCAGTTGATAGCTAGGACATTCCGTCTAACTGTTTGGCAACTGACAACTGGGTTTGAATCCTGGAGAGTCACTTATTACTAATGGGGTTAATTGATTATATTATCGGCGAATTGAAAAACGAAGAAGCCGGCTATGCTTGTGGAGACTGTATACAATTTTCCTGTTGCAACTTCTGACGTATGTCAGCGTAGTTCCTTTCAATAGACAGTTAACGGACTACCTTTCTAGCCTTCACACAATATCATTTAAATTATTAATGGAATTAAAAATAATGATATGGGTGGGCTTCATTATAGCCGTGTCTGTCTGAAAACGGTGGTAAAACCCGCATTATTATTATTTTTCTTATTGTAATAGGAAGATTAATTAATGAAAATGGGAAAAAAAAATTTAGAGTAGAGAGAAAAGGTTGTTTTATTCATCATAACTAAAGCATATACAAAGATTTTTAGAAGTTCGAGTATATTTATAAATTATATAAAAATCAAACGCTTACTTAATATTTAAAATAACCTCTATGGGGGCCGGGACTATAATTTTTATTTCAATTTTTTATATCGTTATAAATATTATTTTAAAATCAAACGATTACGTATTACCATGAAATATACGAAATATAGAAATGAGCAACAAAATTATATTATTGATAAATATTTTAGATCTAAAACAAAATACATCCAGACTATCAAATGATGGTTCCGGAACAACGCGAAATCAAAATGATCCCAATGTATCAACTTACCAAAGCACAACGGAAAGTTTATCAAATACAAATAATATGGAATATGTTACAACTTCCTCAAACCAAAATTCAAGAGTAGATCATCATCATGCCACAGCCGAAGTCCAAGCATCTATTTTATATGGAAGTCATTATCATAGACATTCAGCGCTACATCATACACATCATAGATCCTCAACACAATTTTCAGTTCCTCCAATTTCATATTACAGGTAAATTATTAAATGGTATACGAAAACTTTGATAAATTTGTTCGACTCAAATACAGTCCAAAAATACAGATAAGCTCTGAGAGATGGATGTCAGTCATATCCATAGTTAAAATTCCATTCAACAACCATAGCAACTAGTCCATCCCGGTAACTTCACGTTTACTTTCATCTAAAAGTATGATCTTTTCTCAACAAAATTTATTAGTAATTTACATCACACAAAAATCTGTTTGCTAACTAAACACAGTAAATTCTTACCTTGATTTTGAAACGAATTAGAAGGTCCGTTGTTTTATCCGTATAAAACTTTCTTTAACACTTTGTACGGCAAAAATTTGTACGGCATTTATGAACTTCTTTCAGGATTTTATTCAATTCCAATGGTGCGTCTATTAATCTAAGTTAGAAATGAAAATAAAACTATATAAATTTCCAAGACGTGGAGAGAATTTGGCTGATATACAAGAGCTGTGTTTAACTCACCAATATATGAAATTAGCCATTGTACAGGCTTAACTAATGAAATTAAAACTACTAATAATTTAGACTTGTCGTAACTTTGCGCAATTTGAATCTCAAGTTACAGATAATTTGATTACTATATATTAATTATGATACCGAGAACATTCTGATAAAATATTGAAATGTAATCATAATTGACTTAGGCCTTAAAAGAGTAGTCAAATTGGAGAAAATATAAAGACTAGATCTAATTTTTCAAAAATTATAGAAAACTGGTATTAAGTGTGATGCTACGTTATTACTATAGTCAATGTTTCAGTTCTTTAAATCTATCTTTTTATTTTAGGAATGTTGTAATTTTTATTGAAATTTTTATCATTTTCAAATATTTTATTGCATAAAAATAATATCACATGCAAAATATTTAATTTTTTCAATTTGTTTAATTTTAAGGCCTATTTCTCCACCAACAACAACACATCATGTTCGTGGTATATTTCATGGTACTCCAATCCATCCAAATATTGGAGGCTCTCCACATCATTTTTTACCATCAATTAAGCAAGAACCAAATGATGTAGAATTTGAAAGTAAGTACAAAAATATACAAATATTAATAATGTCCGATATATCTATATTTAAGCCTCTAATTGTAATTGAGCTAGCCATCTGTATTTAAATAAATTTACTACAGTAGCAACATACTGCTTGGAATTTTGAATAGAAAATACAAGTAATTTAGTATTGTCATTTGCAAATACATGGATCTCTACTCAAGTATAAACATTTTTATTGGATAATAATGGGGTTTATTCATATACGCCTATAACAAAGATCACCCACATCATTATTCTTAATCTTTATTTATTCAAACTTCATCTGATATTTCTGATGTGAGTGGAGTCGGTCACTTTAATCTTATCCAAGCGACGGCAGTGTATTCAATCAACTGCCCCGTCAATTATAATCGATCACACTGCAGCTGCCTGGTTTCAAACCTGCAACCTACCAGTCTAAAGAGCAAAACGTGTTGATGTGTTGGTGACCTTACTCTCTCGGCCACTGAAAATAAAAAACATTAATACTAATAATAGACAATCAAAAAATAGCTAAAATTCTTACATGTAGAGACATTTGTCAGAGAAGTTTTAACATACAAAACGTATACAAATTCGGAAAATAAACAATTATTTTCGCAATTTTCGCGCTGTTCTTATGACAAGATTGTGCATACCAAATTTCATTACATTTGATAAGTATTTTTTGAGTTGTTTGTTTGCGAAAATAGTATGTTTATTATAGAGATCTCTATCAAAAACATGTGCCTTATGCCGCTTATTACAAAATGTGTATCTCTAATATTACATAGTTTAAAAGTTTATCGATTTAGATCAAATTTGGAAAATATATAAAAAAAATTTTTAATTTAATTGAACTGAAAATTATGAATTTTCGATATAATTTATTTGTAAAAAATTAAGTAATTTTTAAAATTGGAATTAAAAAACCCCACAAAATGTTGTCAAAGTCTCTTCATTGATCTATTAATTGGTTAACTCTTTGTTAATTTTCTTGGTGCTGTCTCGAATAAATTATTTTAATTATCGCTTGAGAAAATTCTACTTCAATCTATATAGGCTGATGCATTTGGAGCACAATGACATTGGAAAAACAAAAGCTCTGTAGTTATAATTCTTTTAGTTTAATAATTTTTTTAAGCCATTCTGATAAAAGTATCAATTTATTTGAAATAATACAAATTTAATTCAATTCATAAAACATTTATACAAATTTAAAAGGTCGCTTTCCCAAATCGAATCTGTTCTCGAATACTCACTATCTGTTCAAACTAATGAAACAGAAAAAGATGGAAAATAAAAATATGTACGTATTTATATCTACATTTGTATAATATTAGATCATAATATTGTTGTGTAATGGTTTTTATCTCCATAGAGAATTAAAAACTGTAGTTAAAATCGTAGTATCTCTATATTACTTAAATATGTAGACATTTACATTTATGAAAACATATGCTAGGATATTGTACCAAAAACTTCTCATTGATAAAATCTTTCGATATTCGCTAATAGTTTCTGATATATATATGTATACGTTTCTGACATGTATCGACTATACTTACTTACTAGGTCCTGTTTTTAGTGATAGTTTTAATTGAATGTTTTAAATTGCATTAAAATCTTAAAATTGATTCTAATTAAAACATAATTAAAAGATAAACGAAAAGTGATTTAAGGGATTTGAAAAAGAATTTCCGATATCTGTCACCCCTAAAATTAAATGTGTTTATTTACTGAGCGATGATGCATCATTTAAAAAAAACAAAAAGTGTATTAGTATAGATATACTTCATCAAAACGACGTTTGAATAGTAGAGTAGATTGTACAACAGTGAACCACGTCCCACAGTGAACCTTCAGTATTTACCATTAAAATATCCATAGTAGTAGCAAAACATGTACAATATTTGAAGAGCATTTACCTAACGCCTATATTGTCCACCATTGATAATTCGAACGGGCAGCCAAATAGTGTGTATTTCAAAAAACAATTTTTTGGGAATAAGTAAACCAAAAATTATCATTAAATATTTCCAGTTCCTCACACATGCTATATAATTGAAATGTCAAATAATCTTTTAAACATTACTTTATATTAAACACTTAATACAGGCATTTAACCAAATTATAAAAAATTTTCGATTTTTGACTGTAAAATAATTAATTCTTCAAGTCCAACAGTGAACCATGAGCAAGAACTACACAATGAACCGCTTCTTTACATAATTTTTAGAACATGGCAACAGCAGTTCAGCTTATTGAAACGGCAAGAGTCAATTAAACAAATATCACAAACTATTAGACCAAGAATATACGCACTGGTTGAGATTTTTTCGCCAATGCCATACTGCGTTTAGAATTAAAGCAACAAAAATCTGCACCTTACCTTAAGAGCCAGGCTTTAATAGAGACTATATTATAATTTAATAGAGACTATATTATAATTAATTGGTTCTACTTGGGCGACGAAAATTTTTAAGTATTTAATTTTTCCATTTAATATGTCTGTTTTCAACGACATCTTTTTTTATCCCACCTTATTCAAACATCGCTTCAATAATTTCTCTCAGCTATAAAAAGAAATTTTGGAATATACCCATATGTATGAACTGTATCAGATAGAAGCACTTGGGAAATCGCATGATATGATATTCGTAATTTTTATTTGGTTTTTTCTTTTTTTGGTCTGAAAAATAAACTTT
Organism: Chrysopa pallens; assembly: GCA_020423425.1. Classification (NCBI taxonomy): domain Eukaryota; kingdom Metazoa; phylum Arthropoda; class Insecta; order Neuroptera; family Chrysopidae; genus Chrysopa; species Chrysopa pallens. The sequence continues at coordinate 81,395,427 of CM035591.1, forward strand.
AAAAATATTTACAATTACAAACAGCGTTTACAAGATAGACACAGATTTGATTTTGTATGATTATCTAAAACGTATTTTGAATCCCGTAGGATATAGATTATTTCAATTAAAAAAATAATAATAATAAACCAATTGGGAATAATTTACAAAAAGGGTTTTTTTGTTTAAACAGGAACATATCGTTAAAGAGAAGTATTGTTGAATTAAAATTAATATTGAGATTTTTTCGTCTACTTATACAATTGATCTAAAAGTTGACTGACTATTATTTGATTCATTTTGATCTAGATTGGTTTCGTTTACACACTAAATTGTCATTCTGTAATGAGTATAAATAAACTATTTTATATTTCTTGCATATAATTCCACATTTTAGTTTTCTAATGTATTGACCATTATGCATTATAATTTTTACTGATATTGTTAATAAATTTGCGTATATATAGGGTAAATTTATCGTAGATCACCTAACAATGAAAACGTATTGAGGCCCATTTAAGATATAGGCAGGCGTGAGAAAAACACTTAACTGATACAAAAAGTCTAATCATCAACCTTCTTAGACACTCAAAGAGTTTTCCCAATAATAACAAGGTATTTGATTAACTGTTGTTTTAATCCTATTTTACATACAGAATTCTGGGTCTGAAAAATATAGTTCACCTCAAAAATATACTCTTAAAAATGATACATTTTGCTAATCATGTTTAGAAAATGCGGAATACTAGCGAAAAAAATACAATTCTGCTTTATTTAATAAAATTTCACCATTTTATCATTTTAAAAAGAATATATTGTATAATATTATCAGTCCGGCATTAAATATTTTGAAAAAATTGGCCTGGATCTTAATCCTAATACTTGATTGCTGTATCAAGCTCAAATTATTCACCAATCTAGGCAATAATTCTGTTTGATATTTTTGCTTACTTGATAATACAATGGTCTTTAATGTATACGATCAGTATTGAAGATAACCAAATATAAAGGCGTAATCGCCTCACTTTCATTGAAATGGTCTTCACCTAAAATCATTTTTCCGAAGATCAGAAAAAAATTATAGGGTTATTCAATTATCATTAGCCATTTTGGACAATGAACTCCTATATTTTAGAGACGCAACGCCCTGTACCTATGCATTATATAGGTACTTACACATTAGAATTTATTGTTGAAGCTCATTTAAAGCTCTCACATACAAACATTATATGTACACTATGTAGTATGTATATTATATTAAAGCTCTGTGGTTTGTAAATGGCCCTGAGGTTATTACTTGCTAATAATATTAATGCAATAATATAACGTGGTATTTAACTTATACAGTCTCCGAATACGATGATGATGAAGGGGTTAAATGTTTTATACCTTCTGACAACCTCCCTCTACTTACTCTCTATGAAAATTTAGTATGAAATTCATTTAACAATCTTGTATAAAACTCAAATCATCACTTACTCTATGCCATTTTTATTTTAAATTAAAATGGCACATACACTAACATATTGGTGAACACATACACTAACATATATAGTCAAATGTTTAATCTTTCAGTAAAGTTTTTGAAGTTTTCATCTAGCTCTTAAATTGAAAATTTGGACGGTTGAGAATCAAACGAGCGGCTGGAGGAGCAGAAAATAAGCTAGTGTAATTTTATGAACGACGATATCAAAATTTTGTGCTATTAAATTCTTAAATTTAACTAAAAGAATGATATTAAATGAAACAAATCCAGTAGTTTCATTTTTTGAGACATAAAAGCGATATCATCATCTTATGGCATTTCTAGTTTTCATCCAACCGTTTTATCAAGAGTTTAATTTGATTTCCTGGAAGTTTTAGAGATCGTTGTTTACATGTCTAATCGGAAAATTGGCAAATTAAATAGATGTGGGAGTAATAAATTTCCCTTTTTTAAGAGCAACTACGATTTATCTGACGAATGGTATATGATAGTAATGTATGATTTTTTTTCATTGTTTAAGATATTGATCAGGCTTAAAAGTGGTTAGAAATATTGCAGGCTTTAATAATTTCTTAATACATAATACATTTTTTAATTGTATTTTCTTAAGCACCCAATAAATTCATTCTTATCATCTGCCTCTCGGCCACCAAAATTCTAAAAAACCAAACACAGAATGTTTCCATTGAGCTCCAGGAATCAACCTTGTAATTTAAAAGACATAGAATAAATTACAGTACTTAACCACGTGATATTTTTAACAAAAAATGAAATATTAACTTGAAAATATTTTAGATAAAGAAAACTTAAAAGAACTAAAACCTTACTGCGGAAATGTACTCTTAAAAATACGAAACAATAAAATAGTTCTGCCCGAAATTAGATAAAGTCATTTGAGAGAACAGCCGTGGTCGCATGCCACCTTACACCCACTCATATGTATTGACTAATACAAATAGTGGCATGCGGCATCGAATTTCTGAGAATAAAGTTTTCTTCTTTTTCTTAGTTTCAAGAGCACATTTCCATATAAGGGTTTTTGTTCTTTTTAACTTATTTCTTTATTATTAACTGATTATTTCATGTCCTTCTATAAACCTACACTAAAAATCTACATCAATAGTAACAATAGATTCGAATAATAATGTATCTAATAATAACCTACCCATAGATAGTAGTAATATTATGTATATTGTATCGTATGTGTAATGTTTGTATGAATTGTTTCATTAAGTAATTGTGGACAATTAACCCTTACATAAACATTGCATTAATATTATTTTGAACCAGTAAAATAGAAGGGGTAAAAGATTAAATATAATATTATACATATGTATTTTAAAAGGGAGTAGTTAAACAATATAATATTTTGATAGGGGATGGTTTTTGTATATTCATAGAGAATAGTAGTTTGTATAGAATTATAATATATAATGAAACAAATCTACTGGTATATCAAAAATATTATTAGATATCTGCAGGTATATCAAAAATATTATATCCATAACTAGCTAGTTTTGAAACAAGAGATTTACCTTTGTAAGTGCACTTGACTAGAGAAAAATGAATCAAGGCATTAGCCACTCAATCTTTAGAGTTAGTAAACATGATATTTTTAGCTTTTAGAGTTAATAATATGATTTATAAACACTTTAAACACTTATAAAAGTGTGTAAAATTATTATTTATTAAGCTAACTTAATTTTTTTAAATTCTTATGTATACCACTACTGCATTTAAAATTTTCATAAGAAATCGGATTAATGATTTTCATTTAGGTGAAAAAATAGGTCATTTTTTAATCGCAGTTTTTCCAGAATATTTCAAATTCTGACGATATTGATACTAAGTTTAAAATTATTTAAAATTATGGGATAGATAGATAGAAAAAAGTTTCACTTCTAAAATCTCACTTGAAATCGGATCAATGAAAATCTCATTTTTACAAACACTACTTCAATACTTCGAATATCGATAGATATAAGTTGAAAGGAAAAACGACAATTCAAAATCCACTGAAATGTAAAACACATTTGTGAATATTCTCGAAAGTAATTAACATATATTTTTACCAATATTTATTATTTATATCCTTATCTACACTTCTACCAATATTGTTTAATGTTTCAGTGTCTACATGTGAATAGAAAAAATTTCAAATAATCGACTCTCGATTCTGACTCTAAATTCATATTCATTAATTGATTCGAATCGGCTAAAGTTTGACGAGAATCAATACGCAATCTTTGACAGTGGTACAACTTTCAAAATGTGGATAATCGTCTGCCTTCGCCAATTTAGAATAAAACAAAAATGTTTTTTTAAAAATGGTACAGATTTATTTAATCGATTATTTTTGAAATTGATTTAATTTTCATGCCTGTCGTACCTGAGGAAAAGTCAAACGGTCTGGGCTTAGTTAGAGTCCAGTTACCTTTTTGTGATAGTGAATGTATAAGGGTTATTATTTCAGGTGTAATAAGACACTAGTACAACATACGTGTAGCAGACGTGTAAAAAGTTGGCTAACCCAAATTGAAAAAATCGACTAAAAATTTGTTGTAAATTAGGGCCTTTTTAGGTGCTATTTAGGTGCGCAAATCATATATTAGGTGCACCTATAATTTTTTTGGAATTCCAAAAAAAAAGAGGTCTGCCAGGTTTTTAAAACTTGGCAGTCCCTTTTTAGATGAAAATGATTTTGGATCTTTGTTTTACATCAAAATTAAGTGCTAATTAAGTGCAAGCGATTCCTGTCGATAAAAATTATATATTCAACTTTTAACCGTCAAAAATTCTATGAATGACTTTTGTTTCAATGAGCTTTCTTAAAGCGGTGGCTATTGATAAGACTTATCCATGTTCCAAGGTCAAATATTCTTTAAAATTGATTCTATTTTTATTTTGTTTCCAAACCTAAAGTTTGGTCTGCTAGCTTTTGATATTTCAGCAAGCACTTCCTTATCTAATCATGTCATTATCAAATTTTCGGTTTTCGACGATTTTGGAATTTTTTAAAAATTCGGAGTGACTCTTAAAATTTTTTTTTCGATCCTTCCTTTAGAGTAGGGATAGGCAGTAACGGTCCAAAATAATATCTTTTCGAGAGTGAATTTAATACATTTTAAATAAAATTATGAATATATATTTAACATTTTTTCACAATTTCAATTAACGTCGATCGATTCAAACGATTAATTGTCGGGGATATTTTTAAATATCGTTTTTTCGGAATAACTTATAAACTGGTTTATCAATCGCGGTCAAAAACAATAAGCTCTTAACATCAAAAGACCACGTAGATTGCTGTCGGGCTGGGATTTTTTTGATATATTTTAGACATAAAAAGTAAGATCAAATTCGTGAATAAACAAAATTTTAAATTTTGATTTTTCTTCAATCTTTAAAGATTCAAAAGTTGAATGATGGATCCATTGGAATCAATGAATCTATGAACAAAGAACTTTTGTTGGAACCTTTTTTTTCTTAAACTGTTTAGATTCACCTTAATTTCAGCTCAATATTAGCTATTAAGCACATATATAATTGTAATACATATTAATCAGATCCATCCTCGTGAAGTAATCGAGCTTCAATTAAAGTAATAATAAAGTTTCTTTTTTAATAAATTGATCAGATAAACAGGATTACTGGAAATATGACTTTCAATTTTGTTATAATATTAAAAATAAACATATTAAAAATTATAGAAAACAAACTTGCCGCTGTTGAATTAAAAATAAGGACGTGTTCTTGTGATGGTAAAGTTTTTGTCAAATAAACTCATATGACTTTTATTGAAATATAAATAATTATGTGCATTTTATGTCGCTAATATATCAAAACTACTATATTAATATACAACGATTTTATAAAAATCGATAGATGCTGCCGTTTTCTACTTTCGTATAGTACTCTATTTAAAGAAGTATTTAATTTAAAATTGAAGATCTGAACAATTTTTTCAACGAAAATCAATTTTGAACAATAAAATTAAACATTAATAATCGTTATTAATAACACTGAGAATGAATATATGCAGTCAAAATGAATGGACAAAGTTTTAAGTTTAGTGGTTATAAAGTGTCAACATTTGCCATAATATGAATTCAATATTTGGTATAGGTACTTTAATATTTTTTATATACATGTACATGTGTCTAATGTTAAACTAGCTTAAAATTGTTTTTAGAGTTAATATAATATTACATATTATTTCATATATATAGGTACATCGTTTTATAAATATAGGGTTCCGTTTCGTTTACGAAAAATGTACCTTAAAATTTGCTTGCCAAAATTTATTTTGTTTACAATTTTCCCATTCAAATTTTTGAGAAGGAAGCAATAGTATGGTAGCACAAAGGTTTATTCACATTGATCAAGTAATTTTGTCAAGTAGCAAGTAGTATTTTTTTATGTACAAGTAGTACATAAAAACCACTATTGTTGTATCACAGACGTACAGATTTGTGATATGAAATTATTTTACATTACTGTGACTGTTTACATAGATAAAATTAATTACTTGTTACTTGACTAAACAAGGCTTTAGTAATAGATTTCCAACCTTTCGAACATTCCTATAATGAATTCATAAACTTCTTTTTAAAAGATAAAGTAAATCCAAATTACCACGAAAAAATGGTTTTTCGGAAGTAAGTGGTTATAAAGATTCAATATAATCAAAATTATAGAGAACATCATTGAAAATACTCAAAACAGTTATTGAAAATAATGAAATACACGTCAAACTGTTTTAGTCTTAAACTATTAAATTATCACAACATGATCTTGTATTGCATTGAAAATGTTTATCTACCATATTATACTGAATGACCAACTGAATCACTTGCATTAAATACATAATAACACAATTTTTACGGTAAACTTTTTTTTTTTCAAAATAAATTAATTTTAATTATTAAATAATATTTATCATAATTAGAACGAAATAATTTTGACATTTTTGTGGCATTTAAATAAAAAAAATTTTATTAATGACTAAATTTAATGAATTTTAAATAATTAATATAACATCTAGAGACTAAAGATACTGATTTTTATTATACAGGCGTAACATAAAAATATAACGTTTGTATTTCAATAAAAATTACTAGAGTATCTTTTACAAAAAAATTTCCATCACAAGAGCACATACTTATTTTTGATTCAACAGCGGCAAGTTTATTTTTTGTAAGTTTTTTTCTTTAGTATTATGAACACAATTGAAGGTTATATTTCCTATAATCCTGTTTATCTGATCAATTTATGAGAAAAGTAATTTGGGGTAAGTTGAACGCGTTGCGGCGGATGTTGAGAAAATTTATATTATTACTTCAATTAAAGCGTGATTACTACACGAACATGGATCTGAAGTAATTTTTAAAAAAGTTTTAAAACTAAGCAAGATATCTTGATATAAATTACATGTTGAACATAATTTCAAGAATGAGATGGATATATCATCTTTGATAGCTTATAACTACTTTTTTAATCAATTTTAATTCAATTTTTATTATTGATCAATTTTTTATTTTAAAGTTTGATATAAGACCCATTATTTTATACAGTATTATTCCAAATTTTGATATTAAATTATCTCAAGAACTACTAGTTCCAGTTTCTATAAGTTACTCTTTATCATTCATAAATATACTTCTAAAAATTTTTATATGACTTTGTTATAATTATTGTAGCGATTTTTTTTACGGCAATTCTAAAAAGTAGGTCGTTATATTCATCAGAGACCATAAAATTTTTATTAGCCCCCATAAGCTTGAAATTAACGGAAATCTGTTGTTTTTTTCTTGTTGTTATAGGAAAACATTTGGTATTATCTCGTTACGGACAAGTAAATTTTTTACGTTTGTTATTGAATAATCTTCCTACTACAATAATCTGTCAATTTGCGAGGACAATCGAAAATTTTAATGGCTCCGAAAAAGAAAAGGGCCCACTTTTTAGAAATGATGTTAGGGAAAAATTTGCTTCACTAATCATAACTAAGTCATATAACAATTTTTGGAAGTACATTTATAAATGATATGGTTAGCTTATGGGCGGGCACCAAAGTAAGGAGCAAATTTTTTTTCACACATAATAAAAAACCGTTATCTATAGGTATTTATTAAAAATCGTGTTTATTTGTATCAGTATTTGAAAACGGACGAATTGATTTTTTTTTGTAGGAAGAACTTCTGGAAATGTTTATGCAGAAAATAAATTTAAAAAAATTTTTAGGAAAAATAGCGACAGCCACAAATAAAAACCGAAAAATCAGTCTTTTTGTTCATTCTGCTTCTGGGGTACCTGGATGTTTTGTTATTAGTTTTATTAGTAATATTTTGTAACCAAAGTGGGCTCTGCCATAGACAGATGACAGAAGTTTCTGTACTGAGTAATTTTGTATATATTCGGATTTCTACTTTAACTAGAGTCCCGTTACAGCGGTCGAAATTGACCATAATAATCACTTAAAAGTGAATTTCACAGCCTTTAAACAAAATATTTTACATTCGTGCCTTTAAACAAAAAGTATATATGCATGTGTATAGTAGTGTGTGTAATATAAGCCATATCACTTATATATGAGTGTGTCATATAGTATGTGTAATGTGTTTTTTTTTATTGATTTTATGGATTTTGAATGCAAAATTAAAAAAAAAAATATTAGCATTCTCCAGCCCTTCTCTATTTAAACTATAAGTGTGCAAATTTCATACTCCTTCTTTCATCCAATTTAAAAACGGGTTCAAAGTTTTGCTTCACGTATTAATATATAATAAACGTTTTCTAAGAAAATCAAAACTGCCTTGCAAAGCAGGTTGGGACCAGCTAGTATTACAAGGCAACACAATTACCTTGCACCTTGGAGTGTCGATATTAATCATCGAACTATTTATTCTAAATTTAACTAATCTTGCAATTGCCTAATTTAATTTTGAAACATACCACATTCGGAACCATCGGGATATTAATTAGGCCACTAAGCCGGTTTGGTTTTAGGTTCTATATACTTGAGAGATTAGGATAATCACTTTTTTTTTTGGTTTCCTATATACTATGAAACAACAGTACTATAAAGTACAATGGAGAGACAGTCACACCATCATATAGCAGTCTAGATGTAGATTCGATTCCCATCGTAAATTAAAGATTCTTTTCGATTAAAATAAATTTTAAATCGCAGCTGTTTTTTATTGAAAACAAGAATTAGTAAATATTATAGGTAAAACGAAATTACATTAAAAGTGATAGCTTTTACGAAAAAAAAATGATGAAAAAAATTTGCTTGAAAAATCGTATGCAAATTTAGAATTCTGTATGTGTCGAATTTTGAATATAAATATAAAAAAACCACAACACACAAAAAATTGATTAAAAAACCGTGTCACGTATTAGTATTCATTTTTTTTTCTTCATATTTATTATCCTTACATCGAAAGTGTATCGCAGGAAATTGTATGGAAATAATCATATCTATTGATATCTACACAGATATTTTTTTTATTAGTATCAATACACAGCGTACAAACAAGTGTAAAGTATTTACAGCGTGTTACAGACCGTGCCACTTTTGTGAGTTATGAAAACTTAAAAACTACTAGGAAAATTACAATATGTTTATTATCATTTTGGAAATTAACGGATATCTGTTTTCGTTATTAATATTGGAAGATTATAAAATCGCAAATGATAAAACCATTTTATTCAACATACGACAAAACGGAATGTACTTATCCCCACAACATCAAAAAAGCTATTTCGCACTATTTTCAGGTTTTCTTATTTTATCGCGTACCTGACAAAAAGCTTTTAATGATATTTAAAAAGAAAACGTTGTAGAGGAAAAAGTTGTTGCACTTATCATAAGTAAGACATATCATAAGTATACGCATATAATCAAGAAATGCGACAACTTGAATCTTTCACGCTTACTTAAAATCATAAAATTAGTGTATTTTATAATTTTTTTAGTTTAAAGTAAATGTTTTGGATAGATTAATTCTAATAAATAATTCAACATAACAATCCAGTATTTAATTTGAGCAATTAGACGGTATATTAATTAGCGATTTTGATGAAATTTTCAATATTCTATCAATATTTATAAAATTATATAAGTAGTAGTTAATAATTGGCAATGGCATGTTTCATTCAAATATACAATAAGAAACAATATAAATAAAAATTAAATTGAAAAATACTATTTTAGCGAAGGAATAATTTTTAAAAAAATTCACCATATAGAATGATATTTGAAATGTACAATGTTAACAAAAATAGATTTTATCGAAACAAACAAGTTTTATAAAATATTTTTTCAGAAATATTCCCTTTTTCATGGCTTTTGTTCTCATATTAAGATTGTGATCATATTTGGACAGCTAGTTTAGTTTTCATCATATTTGGACAGCTAGTTTATTTGATCGAAAAATAGTGGCTGACAGTTTGATCTTTTCTGGCAACTTTAATGCAGCTAGTCGTAGCTGCTTGAAATACTATAACGACATGGCCCCAAGAAATTTTGACTAGAAAACGAATACTTCGAGGCGGTTTATGTTTCTAACTTTTTTTACATTATCACGGGCTCTATATCTCGATTTTCGCTTTGATTCGCGAAAAACAATAATATCCATGACTTAGTATATTTTAGTGAATATTTCATTGTAACATAATATACGATATAATACCTACAAATTATTTCAAATCTAAAATTCAATATTAATTGTTATTTAATGAATATTCTTCAAATAATTAATTATCTCGATTCCTCATACACACTGTACATATGTATAGTAGTAGTAAGGTGCTAAAATATAAATAACAAACATTTTTATATTACAGAAAAAATAAATCCACCCTAATACTCTCATTCCCATTACGCTCAAAGCTTCTAGCAGAAATCAGATAGTATTATCTATAAGATAAAATTGATTTACCTAATATTTAATTTTGTTCTTATTTGTCAGAAATTGATATTTTTATTTTTAATTATTAAAATTTTGATTTGCCACAAATTTTTGTACAATGTTTTCATCCAAAATAAGGAAAACGATTCTTATTTTCATATGGGTTTCAATATTCTGTAATTTGAACTTAAATAATTTCAAATTATTCAGCTCCATTAATATTAATAATCTTATAATCTATTAAAATAAATTTTAAAACCTGAACACGAAACATTTTGAAGTAAATACAAAGAAAAATTTTCCAAGGTACCTGCTTACTGATTTATCAACTCGGTAGCGTTATACCTTCAATTCATGCCTTGGAACGTAAACAACATCAAGGGTTATTCCAATATCCTCCATCTTATAAGTTCTGCAAGATTATAAATTATTTAAACAACTTAAATAAGGCTGGCAGGTGTGTGTCTGACTTAGAAGAAAACCTAAGATATTATAATATATGGCCTAAACAGATAGACTACCTTGATTTCTCAACGAGATGTCATTACTTAGAAATGATGATCTTTACATGTAAAATGCTTTCTCTTGAATGACTGATTGACGAATCAACTCAAAACCTAAACCGCTGATCGTATAGATTTGAAACTTTGAGGGTGTGCTCTTTGTATGACGTATAAAATGGAAAAATTGTTTTCTGTGATAATTAAATAACAAAAATTAATTATAATAATAAAGCAAATTAAAAATATCGATAGTTCGGCCAAGAAAGCAAGTTTCAGTAAATGGCTTGATTTTTTTTATTTGAAAAACTATATATCCATAAGTCCAGAAAATTTGATAGGTTCAATTATTTAAATAAATAATTAATTTCAAAAGTATTTAACATAGTATTTTTGAAAAGCGATGGAATATTTTTTTCGTCCAGATTAGACTGAAAATTATAAAAACAAATTTATTAAAATTTAAGACATTAAAATAAATCGTTCAGCCACCTTACTTAAAAGATATTTAATAAAAAGAAAGATGCAAAATTGTAATTAAATATAGATTAATATCCATTTTTAATTATATTATAGGCAAAAAATTAAGTAGATATTATGTTATATATTTGGCCTATACGAAATGTAATTTAAAATCGATATTCATCAACCTTTTATTACATTTTTTATTAAATATCTGTTCAATAAAATTATTTCTGTAAAATCTTGATAAAAATTATCAAAATATAAAGTCTATTACCCGCTTTGCCATAAAACCTGCCATATATGCCTACTTGTAAAATTAATTATGTAACCCTTACAAAAAGTTTCCAAGATGTATGTACATGTATGTAAACTATATATATAAAAAATATCAAGAATTTTTTTAAGACACTACAATGAAAACTCCCGTCCCGTTACAGCCGTCGAAACAATAATAATCATCATAATCACTCAGTGAATCTTACTGGCTGTAAACAAAACATTATATATGCGTGCTTTCAAATAAAACAGAATATTAAAAAATAGAGAGTGTGTATGGTAGTGTGTGTAATATAAGCCACACCACTTATATATGTGTGTAATGTTTTATATTGATATAATGTACTTTTTTATTATATCCTAGCGATTTTCTTTCCTCATAAGTATCTTTCTAAACAAAATCTTGGTTACTTCATCGGTCTATCGCAAGAGAATATAAATCATGTAGATATCCAAGAGCCTCACCAAGAGAACGGGCAGCTGCGCCTTTCCATAATTTCGGGTTTATTTTTAATATTAAGTATTGCACCATTCAGTTGACTACATTCCTACAGTATACTATGGACTCATACTACTGCAACAAACTTACACATTATCTTTGAACTATTGCACGCGATATCTTTTTTTTATTCGAGACTCCCAAAAGTCTATTACAACACAACATAATTTTTCTTATACTTCTGTCCTCTCCTAGCTCCTGGGCAGACGACGCTTCTCTAAATATTAAATACAAATTTGTCATTACGGTTTACCTTAATGGCCCTCCCTGCAACTTCTCACTAATTCCATACCTAAGCACTTAAAATTTAACATATTACAATTTTTACAAGTATACTTTTTTTATTTTTGAGCTCTCCGAACTCAAAAGCTAACTGTTCTATGCTTTTGAGCTCTTCGAGTTCAAAAGTCTGATGAGAGTTTGATAAAACACTATTTAAAACATCTATAACTTTTGAATGAGTGAACCACTTTTCTCGTGGTTGGCGGCAATCGATGCAATTTTTTAATTTCTACAAATGAATTGATCAGATAAGAAATTTCGGAGTTTTTAACAAAAGTCAGCCTTTTCGAATTAATTCGTTTACGATATCTCACGAACTTATTAACCGATTTTCACGTTCTTGGTGGCGATCGACGTAGTTTTTTAACCGGATTGGCGACGATCGACTTGGCTTATCAAGATAAAGCGCTGATTAGGAGTTGATCGATAGGGCCGTTTAAAAGCTATTCCAAAAAATCTATATAAAAAAATCGATCTTTTCAAAACGGAGTAAAACCAATAACTTCCTGATTTTTGAAAATCTTCGATTTTCTTAGCGGGAAGTTAAAAACTGTATTTTTTAGAAATAATAAAAAAAATCTGTAGTGGAAGCCGAGAAAACAATATTTTAAATGCCGTATTTTGACCGTTTTCGATCTTAAATTGGTTACGAAGCATTTTTCGATAAATAACAAGTTCAAAAGTGTTTTGCTAAAAATACATAAACAAATTTAGCTACTATTTTTAAAGTTTTCACAAGTTTTTCGTTGGTAATAAATTTCAAACTATTGTTGATAAGACCGACATCTTACATTCAATCAAAAATTATCATCCCGACTGTACTGCGTGGTCAGACAATTCAAAACATCTTGCGCTTTTTTCATATGGGAAAAACATTCACCTACCAAGTTTCAAGTTTTATAATTTTCCTTTTGTAAATGAGTTTTTTATTAAAATTTTTTTAGACTTTTATCAATTGAAAACTTAATGAAGTAAAAACATTGATCATCATTGTAGAGGCGAAAAAATAATGATAGTGTAAAATATATTAGGTATTAGATATTATTAATAAGAGGGTAGTTTTTATTTTCTTTCTTTTCTTATATTGTTGACATTTCTACTAAATAATGACCCTTGTTTGTTCCGCATACACATCATTCAAATAGCCAGCCAATTCACCCAGCCCATCGTATAATGTGGACAGATATTAATTTCTGTGTACACAAAGATCATACTTTATAAATAGAAAAAAAAAATTGGTATGATGACTTCAAATATTATATAATAGTTTTTTTTTTTTTTTTACATCAATAAAAGCGTCTTTCGTATGCGATTCCCCCAATATTAACCTATATTGGATTATTCTATTCAATTACAAATTTATTCATTCAATATCTACTTATACGTTTAAGCTAAATCAATTGATAAAGAAGATGTTACGTTTTTCACAACACCGTACTATATGAACTTCCGCATAAAACTATGCAAAATAACCATTGTCAATTTCGATATTATTTTTCGACATGATTTTTTAATAACTGTATAAAAAAGTCTGCTCAATATAAATCGACCCAACATTATTCAGTCGCTTTTTCTGGAATCAGTTGTTTAAATGTTAATTGTATTGCTGATGTCTTAGTGTCAGAAAATTCTATATTTCTGTATACTCATTAAAGGTATTAAGTTACAATTATCACTAAAATTTGAAGTCGATTGACCGATTTCGAGATATTTATAATCAAAGTTCGGATAATTTACATAGCGAGTAGTGTTTATGTTTTAAGTAACGTTCACAATTATAATAAAAAAACTAACAGTCAGAAACTTTTGAAAAACTAATAGAATATTAATTACTTATAACTATAAAAAAAGAAATATTTACCGTTTTGTTATTAAGATATACAAACTGGAAGTAATATGTGAAAAAATATACTATTTTAACAGTATGTGTGTGTATACGCATATATGAGTAGTGTAGTAGTACTTAAGTAAGTTTCAAAAACAACACATACTGTACAAACATATTTCCTGGTGTACATTATCAGACAAAAATTATAATTTATTTTATTACAAGCTAACTCTTACATGATTCAAAACATTTTTACAATATTGTCGCAGAACAAATACCTTAATAGTAATAAAATATTTTTTTAAATAGATGTAGTTATAAATAGGCACTTAATCTTAAAGTTAACTCCGTAAAAAGTTAAAATTTAACTCAAGTTAAAGTTAATCGTTAAAATATAACCACCCAAAACTTATACTGTCTTTTGACTGGGTTTCGTAGATAAATCAAAGCGAAGCAGATAAATTAATTATTATTAAAGAATTAAATTCATATACTTATTTTTGTGATAGATAACTATTATTGATGATTCTTGCATTTGGTACATGTTGCCCTTCATAAGCATCAGCATATTAAAATTATCGCCTGTATAACTTTTTCGTTAGCCCTGTATCATGCCAACGTTTAGGCCACCACAAATAACCATTATTGGCCAACGTTATTATCCACGAGTTTTTCTGTAATAGCCCAGTCACATGGCTGGTGTTATTTCGCCAACATCGGCTAGCTGGAGTCCAGTAATGTCCCACTACTGTGCCAATTGTTAATCCTTACATGGATGGCATCGATTATTCCTAGATAAATGACATTTTACTGCACCACTAGTCGGAAATGAAGAATTATATTTAATAAAAAAATGTATAAAGATTGGTTCACATAATAAGGCAGCTTCCGTAAAAAAATTGTTCCGTAAAAGACTTTGATTCCAGGAAAATAATCGAATTCTTGGCTTTGCTTTTTAAAGACGTGTAGCCTCTAGATTTGTTTTCCTAAGACTGACTAACAAAAAGTGATAAAAACTCGTCTTCTCCATTACTGCTGTATTCGCTATTATTACCATCATCTTTTTTAATTACTGCAGAGCTTCTTCAACTGATGAGAGTTTAAGATGATAAGAGCTTTTGCTTCCGTAAGCTTCTTGATTTTCGGGAACCCACTGCTACCATACTATTGTGGCTAGAGTGATCGAAGCTTTGAATAAAATGCTATATCTAGCTGGAACTATTTGTCTTCTATAAACCCGTTCAATTTTTTTTAATCCTACAAAGATACTACAAAAATATTCCACGGTGTTAAGATCTTGTACCGTTGACATATTTTTGTCGCAATAATTGGTAAGAGGGTCCCGAGATATGTTTAGGATAATATATGTCAATATTTTTAATTTTCGAACTTGTTTGTTCAAATAAAATGAAAATAGATGTGGTTTTTGCATCGAAGTAGAATCAAAAATAAGGAGAGAAAATAGGAAAATTAATTTTTTAATTCTGTCTGGTCATTTTAGCGAAAATCTCCTAAAATATCAACATGCACGCTCTGACTTTTTGTTTGCATGTACATATCATATATTATTATTTAAATGTGTAGAGCATTACCTACTTTTAATAATTATGCTGTTTTTTATATGAGTCCGTCTGTAGTTGCATTATTATTTTTATACTCGACATACATAATATGTCAGAGTATATAAATTTTATTGGTGTTGGTGTCCATAGAAACACCTAATTAGTCCATTGCCGGTTGGCCGTCCGTCAGTCCATCATCACAATAACTCAAAAACAAAAAGAGATAACGAGCTGAAATTTTGGTAACGTATTCTAAACATAAAAAGTGAGTTTAAATTCGTGATTGATTAAAATTGGTCCATTACGCCCAATGGATCCTTGACCCAACTATAAAAGATAGAAGAAAAATACAAATACAAAAAATAAACAACTGTTTCAATGAAATTGACAACTTTTGTTTGAAAAAATTTAGTTGAAATGCGTGTTAGGATTCGCCACAATTTAAGCTCAAATTTAGCTAATTCTCACATATTGGTAATTACAATACATATTATTATTATACGAATATACATAACTGTATAGACCGGATATTTATAGTATTTTATGAATGTAACTTAAAAATAGTCCAAACAATGATATCCAATTACATGTCAAGCATCTTAACAATTAACTCTGTTAGTTGTTATCTTCACTTGTTTTTATTATAAAATCTCTACTAACACAACGTATGTTAAGCTAGCAGTGTCCAATGGGAAAAATCACTCAAAACATAGCTCATTAATTAGTTCTCATTAAATGCCATAAAATGAAATTTGATGCTCAAGGGGTTTTCCAAAAAATGACAAATTAATCAGCTATGTTTTGAGTGATTCTGTCCGTTGTTGGAAAAAGTTAACTGCTAGCTTTATATAAATCTAGCAGTATTCTCATATTTTGGAGAACCACTTGAGCGTCAAACTTTATTTTATGACATTTAATGAGCACTAAATGAGCACTAATTAATGAGGTATGTTATAAGTGATTCTGCCCATTGGACAGTGCTAGGCTTAACATATGTAGTAACACAAACAATTCAAAACTGCCATACACAATTTAAATAAAAAGAAATCACCAAAGTATATCCCAAATATTTAGATCTACAACTTGTTTACAGGTTTCTTAGTTTTTATTTCTCAATCAATTATTACCATTGTAAAAAAAATTTATTATTTAATAGTTTACATTCATGGGCTACAGAAAGTCTTTATACATTATCCAATTATGTGTTTTTTCATAATTTTCTAATCGTTAATAATTTGTAGCACAACTCTCTTGCAAGAAAATAATTTTGAAATAATTTCTTTTTACAGGAAATTTTACAGTTTGTCATCTAAATAACAATATTACCAGTAACAAAGATTACCATCATTGGAAACAAAACAATTTGGATCAGCAATTGACAACAAATAATTCAAATGATAAACAATTAACACCTGCAGTAACATCATCCTCAGTAATATCCAGTGCTACTTCAGGCAATGTATCTCAACATAAAACTGAATTAAATAATGAAAGTGATGAGCATTTACTCCATAGCAATAGCAATGTTGAACACAGTAGTAATAATAATAATAACAATAATAGTTTAATTCAGTTAAATCCTAGTGTATTACTAGGTGGAACACCTGCTGTGATCGCAGCTTCATCCACTACATCATGTTCGAACGCAGCAGTGTCTGTATCAACATCGTTACTATCTGCAAGTCTTCATCATACTGGTAATAATAGTTCGAACAGTAATACTACATCGACACCATCAAATTCAACTTTACCAACTCAATTAAATTCGATTTCTGGAATAAATGGTAAGTTTTTTTAAAGGTAGATGTAGATTTTTATGAGGTATGAGTTTGTATAAGATAAATATTTCAAACATACAAAAAACTATTTAATAATTTTTTATTGCAGCCACTTCCAATAAAAATCCAATACTCTTAGGACATAATAATAATGGCCCACAAACACAAACCAGGCGTGGGTCATTACAATTATGGCAATTTTTAGTTGCATTATTGGACGCACCAGATTCAAGTGCTGGTTGTATTGCATGGACTGGTCGTGGAATGGAATTTAAATTAATTGAACCAGAAGAGGTTAGTTAAATTGTTGTTAGCATTGTTTTCTCGTTTCCTAATAAACGCATTATTTGCTTCGTCATTCCATTCGTTTGTTCCAAAAGATCTGTATGTGACGAATTTGGTTTTTAATTTTTCCTAAGCATAATCTTTCTTAATCTATTATACTGTATTAACTTATTTCTTTAGGTAGCAAGACGTTGGGGTGCTCAAAAAAATAGACCTGCTATGAATTACGATAAATTAAGCAGATCATTACGCTATTACTACGAAAAAGGAATTATGCAAAAAGTAGCTGGTAAGTTATATCAATTTTTTCACAAATATTTTAACAGACTCCTGTCTACAAAATGTTCTTGCTCGTACTTTATTTATAATGAAATAAAAAAATTAACTCCAAATAATATTTTCCTCATTTAATTAACTAGGTATATAAATTTAAGTCAAGTTTTAAATCATAGTTAGAGTAGCATAAAAATTGAATAAATTTTGAAGTATTTAAACAATATTCTAATGTCTTTCTACAATTGTTTTCTGTACATAAAATTTATTGAAATGATTGATGAAATGAAAACTTTAAAGGACTAAAATATTTTCTAATTTATATGCGTTAGTTTTGTTCTACGAAAAATCTATGATTTAATCATCAAGGATTATTTTCCAAACTCTTTTTAACTCGAATACTATGTTACAGTAACAAATACTAATGTATTACGGGCTTTTTTATACAAAACATTGCAGTGAAATTGGGTGTGCCTATGTGAATGTTGTAATACATTTGAACACGCCTACTACCAAAGGTAACATTCTAATGAGTACTCATTTTACGTTTGTATTCTTTTAGGTGAACGTTATGTATACAAATTTGTATGTGATCCTGAAGCATTATTTAATATGGCATATGGTGCAGCATCAAATACTACCAATATAAATAATCAAAATCATCATGAAATTATGTTAAATCATCATCATTCACACCATCATACAAATCATCATTATCATAGAAATGAACCAAATCAGCATTCTATAACTCAATCACAGTCTCACCATCTATCAGCAGAAAATTTGAGTATAAAATCAATAAATTCCCCTACTCCCTCGAGTTATAACGATGTATTGAATACGCATGCGTATAATGCTGCTGCTGCTACCTATCATCATCATTATAGTAGTTTACAACAACATTTACATCATTATTTGGGTGGAGCTAGTGTCACTAATAATGCGGGAGTTTCTGGAACTAATGGAATACATCAAACATTGGATAATAATTCAACAATGTCAAACTATTGTTATAAAAATAATATCAATAATACAAATCATCAACAAAAATGCTATAATTCATCTTCGTACAGTGCTGCTACAAATATTTTTACTTAGGCAGCATGAATTTTTATTTTAAATAATAGCATCTGCATGTGTAAATAACTTGGAAAGGATAAGTTTTGAACTTTGTTGGATTAATGATTTCTTTGAAAAAATATTCTACTACATAGCAAAAGTGGTGGCGTATATTTCTTTTTTGTTATTGTGAATAATTATTCAAAAACATATTATAAAATTATTTGCATGAGAGCAAAGCCTTTCAGCGAAATTTAACTTTTTTTTAATTACAAAAAGATATGTTATAGAGTCCACACTGATTAATATGTTCATGGAGATGAGTAGTTATCCGTTAAGTTCATGAAGGTGGTAGGGACTTTTTAATTGATACGAGTAGCTTAAATTTGTTATAGTATATTCGCATTTTAGGAAATATAATTGTTTGTTCAATTGTTTGCATGTAAATTGTATAGCCAAAGTCCAACAAATATTATTGAATAATTACAAAAAAATGACGTTTAATTGTAGTTATTTCGTTGACAATTTAAAAAATCAAAGAAATTACATTAGAAATTATTTTTAATTGCAAATATAAATAATTATTCATTTAAATTTGTTATTAAATTTTGATAAATTTCCTATATTAAGTCATACATCTTTTGGTTGATAAAGTAATATTTCGTAACCATAGAAACCATAGATAACACTTTCATGCACGGTGCTCATACCATAGTAAATATTGTTCAAAATGCTTATGAAACAAAAAATTATTCAAAATCATTATGAAACAAAAAAACACAATAGATTATAAAGTGCTATAAATTACATAAGCAACTTGTTTACTTTTGTGTACTCACTCAAAACACAAGATATATTTGAGAGATTTAAAATTGAGCACTATAGGAGCAGCACCCCCGCAATAGTATAAGATCCTCGATATATAAGATACAAAGCCGGATTGTACCATTCGTACTAACCTAGAGTTATTGCTAACCGCAGTTAGTTCAGAAAAAATTTTCAAATGAAATAACTCAAGGCTAGATCTAACTCTAGGTTAATGAATGGAACGGTGTAACCAAGCCACACTGTATTTAAAAATAAATATACATGTATATGGATACAGAAATACTCATCTCCATACATATTCCCCCGTACACACGATTTAGAATCTTTTCTTTTTGTGCATTAGTTCATTATTCTATTTTTTCGATAAAAATGTTATTTAGAAATTTTTTTATAATTTTATTTTATTTTGTGAATTTATTATTATATGTTTAATATTTATTATTTATTGTGTTTATTAATTTGTTAAAGTATATTTAAATTCTGTAGTTGTACCATTTTGACTACAACTCTATACAATGATAAAAAGGAGGATTTTTGCTTTTAAGTACCACAATAAAAAAAGTCTGATTTTATTGAAATTTAATAAGAATGAATCGAAAATGATTTCCTATTCAACCGATTCAATTTAAATAGTATTAAATCGAACTTTTTTTTATTAGGGTATATATAAAATCAAAATTTACATACTGACCTGAGACTATTTCCAAACGTAATGAAGTTTAGAATACACAATCTTAACATTAAATGAAATTTTTACAGCGTTTTTATCGTAAAAACAATAATTCGAAGGCCCGAATACGATTCTCAGCAGATGTGTTATGTTTCCAATTCTATCTATCTTTCAATTAAATATTTTTTCGGAATAAAACTCTTAGAAATGATTAAGTTTTTCATGTTTAAATTGTGCATGTCAAATTATCTTACACTTGGATAATTTATGTTAGTTATTTTTCTCGAAAATATAGTGTATTATAGATGTATTATTTCTGAGAATACAGGTCCTTAAATAGAATTAAAACGCATCTTGAATTCTTCATACGCGTGAAGAACTCTGTTTAACATGCATTATAAAAAATAAAGCCGAAAACGTGCGTTTACCACTTCATTGTAAGTATAACGGTAAAGATGAAATATTTTTCGAAGAAAAAATTGATCGTTATTAAAACTTTTAGAAGACAAAAAATACAAAATAATTCGATATCATTTTAGGTTGAATTAAATTCTTGAAAAAATGTTAATTTTTATTGGAAAAAGCATTGTATGTATAAAAATATTATGTTTAAATAAAAATAAATCAAAATGAAATTCTTACTCTTTTTTAACCTTAAAATGAATGACCTAGTTAAAATGGATATTAAGATATTGAAAAAAACACTGTAGAGAAAAATTTCTCAAAAAATTACAACTTTATACCTACAACCATTTACGTTACTTCTAGCTCGTATAGATTTTGATGGGATTGAGTAAAGAAGGATAAATTTTTTGGCCCAATTTCCTAGATCAAAGTGTTTTTATATTTAGAAATACGTTTTGACTACCTAGTAGTCATCATAAGAATTAGCTAATCGTATTAATTCTCTGAGCAAATGTTAATCGTTGCCAATTTGGTGCAGGGGACGGTCTGCACAAATGTTTGTGCAACCAATCAGCTTCGATCACGCGTTTAATGTTCGGCTAATGATATTGAAATATTGGACCACGTGATTTTGACAATTATATATTTCAAAAATAAAAATTAAACTTATACAATTAAAAATACATAAATTATAACAAAACTAAAATAAATTATGAAATTAAATAAATTTAATATCGATTTAATTTTAATAATGAAACTTTAATTTTGAAATCATTATTAAATGGGAATTTGGAAAAGGTACTTTATATAAATTCATGGCCAATTTTTTGAATGTAGATACTTTTATATGCATCTAGTTCGGTAGGGTTAGGTTGGATTGGGTTCAGTTTTAGATTAGATCTGTCGATTTTTTGGTTATTTTCAATAACGTGAGCGACTAAACATAATTTATTAATTTTTCCAAATTTTATTTATACGAGTGTTCTTTGAATCTTATATCAATTTGTCTTCTACTTTGTCCTAAATATTTCTTTGAGCTATATTGACATCAAATGCAATAAATTCCCGACTGTTTGTTGTTAATTTTATGCTTTGGATTTCCAAGTGAGTGTTTCAATTTAGTTCTTCTGATTGGAGTTATTTTCAAATCATTTTCTCTAAGTCCTTTTGCTATTTTATTGATGCATTGTCAAAAGTTAGTTAATTTAATATCAGATATCGCAATTATCATTATGACAATTAGTTTTCTAAGTCACCCAGCTTAAAAATACTATAAATATTACTGAATTTAATTTTTGTTATATTAATTAATTGAAATGAATAGGCTCATAAAAATAATTCCAGTTGTTGTTAATTGAACATTATATAATGGCACTTTATTCAAATGTTTATCTCAAATAAGAATTGTATAATTATTACACGATGAATACCAAATTATTACGAATTTAACACTCCAAAATACAACGCGAAACATTAGCTCTCATTGGTCCGTATCATCCTGAAAAAACAGATACAAATAGATTTCCTGAAATGATTTACCATAAAATACCAATTTCAATAAATTATTAAAGTAAATGTCATTTGTTTCATTCTAAAAATATGATACAAATTTAATATAATTGAATTTAACATAAATTATATTTAATACACAAACTAAATATATAGACAATGTAGTATTTATTTAAATGAAAAACTTGCACATAAACTACAAGCATTCACGGTCTATCGTCAATTGATTAAGGCTTTAGAAACAAATCACGATAATTCCGTATTTAAATATTTGGTGTATGTATAATTATTAAACTTTTTGCAACTTTCATTTAATAAAATTGAAAAAAATAAATTAATTAAAATGTTTATTGACTAGGATAAAAAATTGTGAGGTTGGTCTATCAAGGGAAAATACTTGTTATACATTTTTAGAATAACAATAATCTTGAATATTGATGCAATGTTTTACGTTGGAATGCTGGAGGCAATTTATTTAAACAACGAAGAAAACAAATTTTGGAAAGTATTTCAATAAAAATTTTTACTAAATATGTTATCATTTAGAATCCATAATTTTTATTTATTCAGTACAGAATATTATGTGTTCTTCTGTATCAGTCGTTGTCACCGTAATTTTAATATCTTGATCTACTGCCAAAGGATCCTCATCAGCTTGTTGTGTAATCATAATGATCCCATGTTTTTTATTAACGTGTTTGTTTAATGCATCTTCCCGAGAAAATGTCCTAGAACATTCTGTACAACTATAAGGTCGTTCATGTGTTTTTAAATGCTTTGCTAAGCGGCATGGATGAAAAAATCTAAACAAAAAAGTATTTGACATTGTTTTATCAAATTTTTTAACTATTTTTCAAAACAAACCTCATGTCACATATTGCACATGGATAAGGTTTTTCCTGTTCCTCATTTCCGTTTCCATGCGTCCGAGTAGTGTGAATTTTTAAATCATTCAAATTTGAATATGATTTAGGACAATGCGAACATATGTAACGTTTGTAGCCCGTATGGACCCACATGTGACGTTTTAATCGTGTTGAACTTACGAAAGATTTCCCTGAAAAATATTTAAGTTTTATTTATTTATTAATTTTTTTATTTATTAATTTGTAGAAAGTTTTATTCTTTACAATTCTTGTATTAATCAAGATACTTTCATCGAAACACTTTATATGAAAAAATTTTAATACACAGATTTGAAGTAGTACATTTACAAAGAAACACAAAAAGATTATTCAGTATAAGAGGACTATAAAACAGATCGATCCATTGAAAACAGAAGACCTGTTTTGGTATTATACACTTTTAGACCTGCTGCAAAGTAAAGCGTTTCTAAAATTAATTACTTACCACATTCGTTGCATAAATATGGTCGCTCATTAGTGTGGTATGTTCGAACATGCAATTGTAAATTATCATTTTGGGTAAATGTTTTACCACAATAGCTACAACAATATCGCATTTCTCCAGTGTGTAAAATTTTATGACGCTCTAAATTTGATTGCATTTTAAAACCACGTAGACAAATTTCACATTCGTAAGGTTTTGCTTCATTATGTGATTTCATATGTCCAACAACACCCGCCCAACGAATAAAACCTTTATTACATATTTGACACTTGAATGGTCGTTCACCTACAATATTTTACTCTAATTATATCATTTGTATCAAGTGACGGTTTGCACGGTCACCAAATTAACAACGAGTAACACACCCTTCAGAGAATCATTTCAACTAGCTAATTCATACTGATGATGACTACTTTGTAGTCGAAATACGTATTTAAGTACAAAATAATTTGATCTAGAAAATTGGGGAAAAAATCGAAATTTATTCCTATTCAAAAATTTGAATAAGAATTAATAGGATTAAATAGTCTTAATCCAAGTCATCTTATTGGAACTATATCTTCTTAATCCACGTCATCTTATTGGTTCCATATGAAACTGGTAAATCGTTTTCCTGTCAGAAGTTTGGATTGTTTGCAGACTACTTTAATCGATTTAAATTAAGACCCAGTGATGTTACAATGACACTTTTCGTTTGTGGATTGAATTACTTGGCTCTATATGCGTCAAGTTTTAAAAATACTTGTTCAATATCTCTCGTTTAATTTGCATTGTTGCAAAAATAGAAAATCGTTTTGAAATAAGTCATTTGGAGCGGCTAGACCCAACGATCCCACAGTAATGGAACATAAATAATTCCTTTATAATTCGCGTTCTGAGTGAACAATTACTTTGCCGGGTTATTTTCTGGCAACAAATCAAATTACTGTCATTGTATTGTATGTTACATTGCTGTTTGATCATAAAAACTTCATGAAAATAAAGTTCTTACCAGTATGTGTTCGCATATGCACTTTAAACGTGCTCGGGTTCGGATACCGCTTGCCACAAATTTTACACATATATAATTTTTGTACAGTATGTCCTTTTAAATGACCAATTAATCGATTCCGATCCGCAAACTCTTTTTTACAAATATTACATGTAAGCAATAATGAATTTTGAAAGTGCATATTTTTAATATGCGATTTTAATTCAAATGGATCCGTAAATTCTTCTGTACACGTGGGACATGTAAAATTTGGTACAATTATATTACTATTCGCCATGGCAGTACTAAGCGCATCTAAGGCAGGTATTGGTTTTGGAAGATTCGACTTAATTGGAATTAAAGGTGGTGTTTCATCAGATAGAGGTCTTAGAGCTATTTCAACCGAATTAGATTTAGTATCTACGGGGAAATTAGGAATTTCTTCAGGAGCAATTGGTAGCAAAGGAACAAGAGGCGGTGGTTCATTTAGAAATATTTCATCATCTTTCACTTTTAGAAACTGTGAAAGTTCATCAACTTCAACTTTTACAAGATTTAAATTTGACGCCTTCACAGCATCAGCAGCTCGTTTTGTAACGGATCGAGTTTGATGAGAATTGTTTGTATCTGTAGTTGGCGGCACAGTTTCATCATTATTTTGTACACCGTCAATGGTGATAATTTTTTTAGATTTTTTATTTTTATCAATTAACATTTTTTTTAACTTAACATCACAACGCTCAATTTTTTTTTTAAAGATGAAAAATCGGTTTAATTCATGATAGCATCGAATGCAAATATTATGTGGTAATCCGTCTGCATCATTCACCTGTCAAACGAAAACCTTCTTACATGAAGATAAAATTAACTCATACATAAAATAAAAGATTTTTGTCAAAAATTTTTTGCTCTAAATATCCTAAATATTTACTTAGGCACTCTATAATTAGCGGAGTAATATGAATATTAATAATTAGTTTAAATCACTAGAGTCAATGATCTTTTAGTTTTGATTGTTTGTGTAATCTTTACGCATAGATATATTATACATGATTTCTATGTCTTTACGTGACTGTAATAGTATTTTGTGTAAAAAATCTAAATCGCTCTTTAGAAGAGCATTTATTTTATGTCTATGTAATAGTCCCGGTGCCCATAATATATATCATTGATAAATATGCTTCTAAAAATTTGTATATGGCTTAATTATTTATTTTATTTATTAGTGTAACAACTTCTTCCTCTACGGAAATTGTGAAAAGCCATTTTCTTTTTTTGCAGGCTATCAAATTTTCGATTGTCCTCACAAGTTTGAAATCGATGTCTCCACAAGTTTAAAATTTTACGGGATCCGAAAAATGAAAATTGGCACATTTTTTAGAATTTTTGTAGACGAAAAAAGTTACACTAATCATAACCCATATACAAATTTTTAGAAGTATATTTATAAATAATATATGTTTATGGACTCCCAGCTTATAACAGACATCAATTTTAATAAACTAGAAAAGGTTATTACTCAATATTAATTTGCATACAAACAGATAATGTTTTATTTGCTTAGATTACACTGATTAATAGTAAAACGTCTCATCGTAATTATAATAATATCTTCATCTTAATAATGCCTCCTGTGATTACTTTCAAGTACCGGTTCTACGAAATGCTTCAAATAAATGGTATGTGCCATGTTTTGTAGCTATTACGAGCGAATAAATTATATTTTAATTAAAATAAACCTAATTTATTGAAGTTTTTGGGCTCTTAACAGATGTAAACATTGAAATTTTCAGTCTTTTACTTACATTTACAGATGCACACGCTTTTAACATATCTACAAGTTGTTTATTAAATGCTTTTAACATTTGATTTTCACTTAAACAAGTTCGGCATACTCTTTCGAACTCAATTTTTTTTGATTTTTTCGTAAAAGATTTTTTATCCATTTTTTTCTCGAATTAATATAACTATACGAAACATAATTCAAATTAAGATTTTAGTTTGACAGTCCTATACAATATCTGTGGCACTTACCACATCAAAGTTTCAAAGCATCTTACAGATGTATTTACAAATGGTAAAATACTTATGTTTTTTGTAGAATATATATTTAAAATGTATGAAAATGTATGTCGGGCATGTTTGGGAAATTCAAGTGAAATGATTCCCATCTTCGATGAATTGTACAATGGATTATCTTTAGTAAAAATTTATGAAAATTTATCTTCTATGGAGGTTAGTAATTGTTGGTAACAAACCGGTTTCTTTAGTATTTGTTAATAATGCAGTAATAAATGGATATTAGTTGTTTCCTTTCAAAATACACTTAAATAAAATACAGAGAATGTTGTCCGAAAGCAACATTGATAAAATTTTAACAAATGGTCTAGGTGCGACACTTAAGCTCCGCGGGACGAATTTCTCAAAGAGAATTTAATAAAAATGATGGGTTTACTTTTATGAATATGGGTGTTTTTTTTCCATTTTTTATTTTTATTATCCTCATGTAAAAACGGCTCAAAGAGACGAAAAAACTGAACGCATATACATATACAGGAACACGCACACAAACGGGCATCTCTCTAAAAATGTTGGACTGGGGTTCCAGGGACATTGAAACTTAAAGATATATTAAAATTCGGGATTTAAAAAAATTGGCCCTATTAAAAGAACTTTCCAATGGAAAGTTAAAATAGATCAGCCCAAAAATGTAACTCTAAGAACTGTCTAACTGTTTAGAGATTAAAAATAATAGTTCATGAAATCTTCAATTAATCATTAAGGTGGTTTGCCAACAGCTGATGCCCTGACATAGAGGAGTGTGCTTCTAAACAGCAGTTAAGAAAATAACTCAAAATATACTTATCCAAATATTATGAAATTTAGTATATAATATTGACATGAAATATATTTCTTGTCGAAGTTTTCCCGAAAAAAAATTTCTAAGGTAAAAATCAAAATTAGATTTTATATTTAGAAATTTTTTTAACAAAAACTCTTCGACAAGCACTAGGTTTTAATGTCAATATTGTTCGTACAAAATTTCATAACATTTGTATAAGCATATTTTGAATTATTTGCGATGGAAAATTGTCTGCTGAATGTTGATAAACTCCCTTAATAATGTTTATAAAATGCGTAAGCGGGGTAATACATACAACATTAACTTTATGAAAACTGTTACTTTAATGCTTAAGTATTTAGGACTGTAATAAATGTAATATGATAATCTATTCTATTGTTTAGCCTTTATAATAAAAAAACTTTACACAAGTTCGTTATTTTAAGGTAAAAAAATGCGACAAGGTCACAAAATTGTTATGCCAACAATGTTTAAATGATCTAAAAAATTGTTTTGATTTTCAACAAAAATGTATTAAATCATATAAAATAATAACAAAAAATGAGAGTATACAAGAAAATTTAGATGAAAAATTTAATGATAGCTGTGGAGAATCATATGGAATAGTTTCCGAATCAAATACGAAATCATTATTGAAATGTGAAAACTTTGACGAAAAATTTAATGACACTTTTAAAGAATCCCTTGAAAATACTTCTGGATCAAATACGAAATCAATATTAAAATGTGAAATTTGTCATAAAGTTTATCGCCTTCAAAAGTTATTCGATAAACACATTCAAAGTCATAATAAGAATAAAAAAAAGGATGAATTGCAAATCTTACATATCTGTGTATACTGTAATAAAGAATTTCCTTATAAAAGTTTTCTAGTTGAGCATATGAAAAATCATACTGGTGAAAAACCATATTTATGCTCTATTTGTGGTAAAGGATTTCGACAAAAAGGTGGTTTAGGATACCATATTCGATACCATACGGGTAATTATGTCTTTTATTTTTAATTAAAGGAACATATTTCTCTAACATTGACAGTCTTTATGTACCATCGAACTATACATTCTTGATTAACCACAATAATTATTCCGAAAATACATTGTATAGTTTTTAATACATAATTGCAAATAGTGCCTTCTATTAGTATTAATAGAACATTAAAATCTATCTTAGTCGATGTATGTAGATAATACAGCAATAATAAGCTTTTATTTAATTCAATATATTCTTCTAATTTCAATATCTAATATATATTGTAAATCAACATGTATAATACATGTTATAATATACTTGTCTTTTTATTTACTTCTGAGTGAGGTCTATTAGAGTTAAACACAAAACATACTATTTAATTTTTAATAGATAATAAAAGATTCAATCTTTGTGAATGGTTTGAAACAATAAAATTTAACTAACATGTCTAGTGCAAAGTAGCCAATAGTGTAACTTGGATTAAGAAATGCATGAAACAAGCATAGCCTTTAAAAATGGATTTATTTTTTCCAGGTCATAAACCTTTTTTTTGCAACGTATGTAACATGTCATTTGTTTCACAAAACATATTAAAAGTACATATGAGGCGACACACGGATGAAAGGCCTTATGTATGCGATATTTGTGGTCGTGCATTCAGACAAAATACAGACATGAGAACACATCGGCAGACCCAACACACGTTAAACAACGACGATAATCGATTAAACCAACAATCGACCATTGAATGCAGTGTTTGTAATAAACGATTAACTAGATCAGGGGCGTTAACAGTACATATGCGTATACATACGGGAGAAAGACCTTTTAAATGTGACACCTGTAATAAAGGTTTTGTGACGCGATCGTTAATGCTACGTCACAAACGTATACACACAAAAGAGCGGCCATATATATGTAAAGTATGCGAACGTGGTTTTAGCCAAAGTTCATCATTAAATACTCATATGAAAACCCATAATAAAGTTTTAAAAAAGTCAGTTACATTTTAATAAAATTAAGAGAACGGACTGATAGAAGAAAAATGATCCTCGAAATATATAGAAAGGTCCATAAATTGAATTGATAACAGTAATTTTTTGTGATACCCGAAATTTGTGAAATTGAAAACAAATCGAAATAAATGATTAAAATGTGTATACGAATCCACAACTACAACTAATTTCTTTCGGAATTAATTCTTGCAAATTTCCTAATTTTTTGGAGCACCTTAAACGTTGTTAAATCAAGCGCAGCAACATAGTATTGGCTAGTACTGGAAAAAAAAATAAAACTATGAAATTATATACACAGTTACCTTGCAATTTTAATTTATTACAGGTAGTTGTTTGAAAAAATATGTAACTTTATTAGTTGCAAGGCTGAAACGACAAAATTCTAAAAATATAGTAACAGTATATAGTACATAATAGTATCAATAAAATGCAGATTAAATATTTAATCTTTCTATTAAGTTAGCACATTTATAATATTGATAACATAATTAGGTGCTAAGCAGTTGCTATAATTAAAAATTTTGTAATATGATATAAACTGAGAATTTATAATTTAATATTAAGCTTACTTAAGTAATGCTAATTGGGTGTATCTAAAAATGATTCGCATAATTAAATACATTTAATACACATAAAAATTTACATTTAAGCAGTGCTTGGTGTTGTTTTCCTATAAGTCAAGTAACTCTAAAAAATCAAGTACTTCTATGAACTTGGTCAAGTTCAAGCAATTTCGCGTGTTTATTTAAGACACTTTCCATAAACCTAAATTCCCCAGTTCGAGGTAGTTCAATTTTTATTTTGAAATATCCATTCTACTCTTGAAAAGTTCTATTTTAACATGAACTTAATAGTAAAATCAAAATTGTTTAGTTTATTTGCTTAACACGTACATTTAAAATTGCTGTTAATTGGTGATTTAAAACACTTGTTATAACACGGATGTGGTGCCACCTAGTGCATTTTTTTTACTTTCCAAAAAAATGCCATATAGAAAACTGAATGTCAGTTATATGTTTATCTCACAGATATAAGAGATATGTATGACTGTGGTATATCAGCTAAGCATACACGTTAATGCATTATTAAGAGGGATTATTCACAGCTGTTCCCTGTATAAAAAATTGTGCTTCTATTATGACGTTAATTTACATTACATGTGATAAATATTGTATTTCTTTCAATGTTCTCGTATAAATAACTTAAAAAAATACTTATCCAAATATTATGAAAATTGGTATGCATAATGTTGCCGTTAAAGCGAAGAGCTTGAAAACCCTGCGTTTTCATGGGTTTTCGTGTGAATAATCTCTCTTAAGAGGGATTGAAACATAATACTGAAGCACCTTCCATTATGTAAAAATCTTTCAAATTTAGTTGTATGCTTCTAACAGCGTTTCATAAACTCCTTAATAAAAGTAAAGATGATAGTTGTATAGTGCTATCTATGTTTGATGATTTCAACATTGAACATACTATTAATTAAAGCCTTTGATAAATGGTAAATATTTTTTTTTTTTTTTTTTTAATTTCTGGCTTCAGTTACTTTCAGCTATACAGCCATTAACTAAAGGTGATTATTATTTTGTTTATACAACAACATTACACAGTACTGCTAGGTGGTCACATTAAGTATAACACCAATTAAATAAAAAAATTTAGTAGTTAAAACTAATTATTCATAATCGGATAGAGAAAAAATTCCTCTTTAAGCTGTGATTTAATGAACGTAAATTACACAAAAATAAAATCCTTCTAATTCTTTAAATGCTACATATAAAATCTCCATTTATTCGTTCACTTCATCCAACATGCATTCCTCCCCTCATTCCATCGCTCACTTCAACTCAATACATATCCTCTAATACCACAACACATTCCATAGCTAACTTCAACTCAATATATATCCCTACAATGCCACAACATAAGCTAGACCAAATACTATGATCATTGTTTTGACTAAGAACTTTTTGTCAGTATTATCATTATCAATTTCTTTAATTATTATTTTTTCTTGGAGACTTATTTCCTTCATAATTGTCATGCGTATAATTCTCACAAGCGTTTCATAAATTTTTGTTTTCCAATTTTTACTGTTCTTTACCCAGTTCTTTCCTTTTTTGTCGAATTCTTTTGAAAGTTTCCCTCAGTCTTTTGATTTTTCGTGGAATCGTTTTGTTTTTAAATAATTTGTCTATTTTCTTGCTTTATTGTAAAAGGCTTAAGGAAGTACGAGCGGCAGGCATGGTGGGGATAGGCTGCTCTGAGCGCGCGGTGAAGGGGTGATGATGATCACGTGATCGCGGCAATACGTATGGCAACACTGTGATTACTATGATTATTATTTTTGTTGTTATTTGTCAATTCAAAATATACATTGCGTATTATATATACAGTTGTAGGTTAGGTTACTTTACTATTATGATTATTGCTTTGCTTCTATCTCTTTCCAATATTTTTTATCTCTTTTAAATGGTCTACAGTGTTGCCGGTTAGTACCAAAGATAATCGACGCTACCGAATTTACTGAAAAAGTTCATCTTTTTAATTAAATATCTTTTTAATTAGTCGGGCAAAACGGGTTTTGCCCGGGGTTCAATTTTCGGGGTTCAATTATTTATTAAGGTTTTAACTTTAATTTAAATAGTTTTTTTTAAATTTCTACCGGCTAGTTTCGGAGATATTTACGAAAACGTATCACCCGTCTACCGTCAATGTTAAATATGCCTACTTTTGTAGTCATTTATTTATTTAAATAAACGGGCAACCCCCCCTAAAATTTTTAGGATCGGTTTAGATTTAGTTCAACTGCATATAAAAAAAAATTCAAGCCTTTTATTAAAAATTGCTTTGGTGCTCGTACTTCCTTAATTTAGCATTTTTCATATTTTTGAAGATCTGTAAATCTCATTTTTTATTTAGTCTATAGCGAAATCAATAAATAAACCTTCAATTCAATTTTTAGTTTTTAAAAGCAATTTAAAATTTAAGAATATACATTTTAAAATATTACCTCAGAAAAATTAATAATATTTACTGATTCGATTGAAATAAAACATTTAAATCATTTAAACCTCAATTCAAAGTAAAAGTTGAAAATAATTCGCTCTTACTTTTCGTAATTACGGGATAATTAGATTCAGTATTGTATATTCAAGAACATAATTACGGGAAACAAAAAAAGACGTTTTTATCAAGGAAATGAGATCAAATTATTAGAAATAGTTTTATTCGTATATTCATTACAATCAACATTTTATCAAATTTGAATATGATAAATCTACCTATATTTTTAAAAATCCTTAGCAATACAGTACTACTGTCTTACACTCATTAATAACATATTTTATGCAATGTAAAAAGTTATCAGATGGTCAATGGTTTTTTCGTTCTGCATAGATTTTCGGTGCATAATGTTCCTTCGAAGGTAAGTTATTTTGTTTTGTTTTAATATTAATTCTAATAGTTGTGATTTTATTTAAAATTTATTCACTGATTCTAATGTTTTGATTAAAAAAATATATCTCCTGTATTTATGTACTATCCCGGAATTGTGTACAGCTGATGGATTTTGCTACACGAATCTGCTTTAAGTTATACGAAAAGTTCAAATACAAGAAAAACTCGTTTTTAAATAAAAATACCCACCTAATGTAGCATACATAAATTTGAAAAATTGGATAAAGAGGTGCTTGCTTACGGATAAGTCGAAAGCTCAAAATGTTTTAAACTAAAATTTTGATTAAGATTATGACTAATAATTCGGAAAATATGACAAAGGGATGCTAAAAGAGTGGAGCTGAGATTTTCGAATATATAACATTATAACACGATTATAACACGAAAATATTGGGGTAAAACGGAACTTTATCTAGACAATGGTGCCTAATCGTTGTTATTTATGCATTTCTCTTATTTCAGCTTCATCATTACACTATTAGGTTGCGTCACTTACATCACTTGAGCCGATATGATCATAGACTTGAACTACTGGACTGTGCCATGCCACAGGTTAAAGATACACTGTGAAATTTAAATGAGAATGATAGAATGGATTCGCGGCCAATCTTCATTTTCATCAAAAGATAGACCAGAGTGAGAGAAATTTGAAATGCAGTCTAAATCATTTGAAGTTTATTATTAAAATCTAGTAAATTATAATTTTTAATATTGGTTTCAGTCCAAAAATACTACCTTTATTGTAATTGTTGTCAGAAAGAATGATTGAAAAATATTTATTTAAATTGTAAAAACCGTTTTGATTCCAATGATATAGGTACTTTTTCTTCGAATTTTTATCATTTACTTACCTGCTTATCTCTACTCGATATTGCTGATTCGAATTCTTTTCTAGAAAGATTTGAGTTTATTTAGGAGTATTAGGGTGAATGCTCAGATAAAGAATATATAGATGGGTAATTCATAAAATTACTTCTCGCAAAGATCTACCACTCTATAAAGTAGTATTTATTTTGAGAACTAGGCATTAAAAAATATCCGTATATTGATAAAATACTATCAAATTAATTTCATTTGTTTATGCTTGTTTATGTTTAAAATAGGGGAGATGCCCACATTTATTTTATCACTTCAATTGAAACTTCTTTCCTTCACGAACATTAATTTGAAGTATTTTTTTTTAAATCTTTAAAAATAGACAAAATATAGCTATTAAAAATTCTAATTAAACAAAGAAGGAGATTTGCATAAATGACGTCTTACATGTTCATTTCCTTTATGCATAAGAGTTATTCTACGATAAGAGGGCCTATCGATGCCACATATCATTAGCATTCATAAAATAGTCTAAATATCCAGTTATAAATACATGTATAACAATAATATGAAATATGATTGTGTTAATTAGTTAAATTTGTGATAAAATTGTGACGAATTCAAACATTTTATGAAGAAAATGTTTCAAACAAGCGTTGTTTGTTTAAAATAAAAAATAATTTTTGTATAATTACACCTTATTAGCAGATTTTTCTCATTCACTAACTTCATCTTACTTTTTAGGTCGAGAATACTTAATCAAAATTTCAGCTCTTTATAACTTTTCGCTTTTTAGTTATCTTAATGACAAACAGACAAGCGGAAATGGACTAATTAGGTAATTCTATAAGCATGCATCTATTTGTGTGGTCAATATTTACTAGCGTGACAAACTTTATACCAAAATTAATATACACTGACATATTATATATTATGTGGGATATAAAAATTAAGAT
Organism: Chrysopa pallens; assembly: GCA_020423425.1. NCBI lineage: Eukaryota > Metazoa > Arthropoda > Insecta > Neuroptera > Chrysopidae > Chrysopa > Chrysopa pallens. The sequence continues at coordinate 81,430,425 of CM035591.1, forward strand.
ATTTTATTGGATATTGTTTATTTTGATATTTTCATAGTTTTTTTATGACATGATTTCGTGAATATGACATTCAAGCATAGAATATTGCATCCCAGTTGAAAGAATAATATCTATAGTCTATCATCCTGATTTGAAATCCTTTAATATTTTTTTAATTATTGCTTCGTTTCCATGATTCATAAATCAAAAAAATCGTAAACAAAATTTAAAAAAATAAGAAATAATTATATAATAGTTATTGACAATTAATGTGATAAAAATTTACGTATCTATCGAATAATGTTTTGGAAATATGCGAGGAATTCTGTAATTTGTGGATATAAAGGTAATGAAATAAAACTCAGATATTTTTTGCAATACATGTCAACTTGACATAATTTAATAATTTTTTTATTTTCTTCATTTTATTAAGTTTAAAATGTATTAATTTTTTTGTTTTTTTTTTTTTTTGTTTTGATATAATATACTATTAATAATAACTAAACTATATCATATTGTAATAAGTTTTTTTGTTTGTTTTTGATTTAATAAATAACCACTATAGGTAAAAGATGTATAGTTATATTTTTTTAGTAATTCAAAAAGATGTAACTTTTAAAAGTAATAATAGTTTTTTTTTTTTTTAGTTTTATATGGATTTTTTAATCTTTAATAATGATTTTTTTTTTGTTATCAATACAAAACCACAAGGTGAAGAGAAAAATATGAGAGAACTCAAATGTATCACGATTTAAAACAAAAAAGAGAGCTATAGCGTCGTCAATCAACCTTTTTTTGATTCTTTCATTCATTCTCAAAATTCGTGTATTTAAATATTTTTATTTTTGTTAAAAAACGACTTAAATTTATAATATAATAAATACTTTTTTTTTTTTTTTAAATATATATTTTCAAAATTCATTCATAAGCATTTTTTTTTTATTTAAAAATCATTTAATCTTATTTTTTAAAAAGGGATTTATGTGTACTGCGAATAATTTTTTTATTGTTTTTTTTTTTTTTTTTTTGTTTTTTTTTTTTTAAATTTTTTTTTAATCATTGCGCACCTTCGTCACATCAAACGTTGGGTTTTTATGTAGTAGAGAAAAATATTAATATCAGTCATTATATTTTCTATGTGACTTAAGTTACTTTAAAAAACAATTTTCTTTTTTAATTTTTAAAATTAGTACGTTTTAAAACTTATAATAATAATTTGTAAGTAAAATTAGTAATTACATACTTTGCTTAAAGAGTTTTTTTTTTGAACCATTTTTTTGCAAGCAGCTTTTTTTAAAAAAAAAAAATTCATTTTTTGATGGTTATGAAAGGGAAGAATTCTTTTAATAAACAATAAATAGTAATGATCCCCTTGATTTGTGTTTTGTATAGTGAATATTGGTGTGTACTAAATAGTATTTAAAAATGCATTACAGTTTTTTTATTGTCTTATAATATACACTATTCACAGAAGTATAATTAAACCTACGCAAACACTATCTAATCAAACTCAATGAAGTGAAACTTTTATAAAAAGTAACCTATTATAATCTATGATAAAACAAAAGCTCTGATAAATAGTTGTGTAGTTTATCGACACCATAGTTGTTTAGTTTACGAACATTTATTTAATTTTCATACTTTCAGTTTACTGAGTACTCTTTACTTTTGTATCGTTACGTTACTAGTTACTTTTGATGTAAGTTGTAATCATGTTTGATTCAATCTCGCACTAGCATAAAAATTTTATACAAAAACATAACAGTGTTTAATTTTATGATATTTTTATCAAGTTACTATAATAGAACTTATGTAAAACATCTACATGCCGGACCGGCTAGATAAAAAAACACTGAATAGGTATTATTTAGCATTTAATAGATATTATTTTGTATTTGGTATTATTTTGCATTACAATGAGAATTGTAAATAAAGTTGACATTATATTTACATGATATTCAAGAATATTGTGTAAATATATGCATTCCTGAATATTACCTACAAGCTTCGTATTCAAGAATACCTACTATATTTACATCGAATTGAACAATAGTATTCAATATAGATGTATTTTTTCATGATGTGTCATTGTCAATTTCATATATTATTGCTAAAAATGCCTCAATTTTCTGTATCATCATTATCTTAATACTACTTAACAATATAAAAGTTTTACTTAATTGAGAGTAATGAAAAATATGTCAAAATAAATATAGGTACTTGAACTAAAGAGCTAAACAGAAAAGAATTCTTCCCTCAAACGAAAATTTGTGGTTAAAATAATCACATAATTTTAGGAAAAACTACACACACAAATTATAGGTAATTATTTTAAAATTTGTTTCTTTTTATGAATTTTCATGGCATGTTTTTTTTTTTTTTTTTTTTAATGGGCATGACAAATGAAAGATAGAGAGAGCACCTTTTAGATAATTGGCATTCAGTTTGAGATTATCATATGCCTAAATATATGATAAGACTATATCAAATCTAGATAAGAAGTGCTAATATATTTTTTTGAATGATATGTTAATATAAAATTTTAATTATAATAAATAAGAGATTTTTAAGTACTTTTTTTTTTTTTTTTTGGTTTTTTTAAAATATTTATTTTTATTTAAAAATTTGCTTTAGCTACTAAAAATAACAGAGTTAAAAATGGGATGTACAGTATGTTTTTGATTAACTCTGTCATGTGCTTTGTTTTATTATAATATTATTTTAAAATGTATTTTTTTAATATAAATGCTATTTTCTTTATTTATAATGCTTAGTAAAAGTGGGTATGTCATAAAAGTGTGAGAATCCATCTTTGTATGTTCAATGACATAACACTTTTAATTATAGACTAGCAAAATCTTTAGATCCATGTTATTACTTAGTTTGAATTCTCACCACACACGGAGCTATCGATCATGCACTAATGGAAAAAATGTTTATTAAATGCAGTTTTATTTATATTTAAATATATATTAATATAATTATATAACCCTGTGATTTCGTAATGAAATGATTCATTTTTTTTTTTATTTCCAAGCGTAGAACAGTCGACGACTTAAAAACAAGCTGGACTTTTTGATTACGGGACTATCTACGAACTTTAGTGTGTGAAGGTAATTCTTGACGTCATATTTAACAGTGATTTATTTAGTTTACTCAATTTGTATAAAACGGTGCGAGTAAATTTGTGTTAAAATGGACCCCCAATATTTACAACATATTAAAAATGGGTATTTAAAAATGAATGAATACTGATATTTTGTTTAGAGATAGCAATTACTAGAGTAATGTCTACATTGTAGACTTGACTTCTGATTACACACAGACACTTGCAATTTTCGAAAATGATCTTACATTTATTCGACTGTCAAATCTTTTTTACTGTGTGTGAGCGTTTAAGTACTATTGATACATATTAACATAAAAGTAATAATAATATGTAATTTTTATGAACTGTATATCTATTATATATGCAATTTAAGTAATTGATCGCTCATTCAATTTCCAGTCCTGCCTTGTTTATGCTTAGCAATGTCACATATGTCTATTTCTGAGAATAGATGTAAGAATCATTTGAGATTAATTATGAAGTGTATGCAGTGTTATAATATTTAAATTTAAATTTTTATAAATATATAAGTTAAGTACCTATATTTATGAATCGCCCATTATCGAGATGAAAAAACATTTACACAAATAATTCAAAAACATACCCTGTATCCTAGAATCACTTCACTGCGGGGCAAATATCTTTACAATATAATAATTTATCAATTATTATATCAATAATTAATGTATATATTGTATATACATATTATATATATATAATAAAATTTATTTATGTAAGAAATTTATATTGTATTTGCTTTTATTCAAAATGTTGTCAAAGTGATGGGTTTTTTACCTTTATTTACAGACTTTAATGTAGTTTGTAACATAGAGGTTGTTTTTTAAAAAAAACTCCCTATTATAATCAAATAATTTATGGTTATTAATGACGTAAAAAACTGTTTTCAAGTTTTTGTGGTACTTATTCCCATTTTTTAAAATTGATTTAAATTTTAATAACAAACATTTTGACTGTATTTAAACCTTTTGTATATTAAGATCTAGACGTGAGTAAATTTTTAATAATACTAATTGCTAACTAATATTTGAATGGCCATACATTTTGTCTAGATTAATCCCGGATTTGTAAAAAATTAAACAAGGCGCAGCTTATGATAAAAATAGTGTGGAGTTAATAATTCAGATTACATTAATTTCATTATATACGTTTTTTTAATGATTAACCAATAAGATGGAAAATCGATTTACCATTTATGAATTTGGAATGCATATAGTACTCTAGTACTCATTCATTCATATGATTTAATAGAATTTTCCGTAGTAAATATAACTATTGACTTGTATAATTAAAAATCTAATATTCACATCTAGTCTTTGATATTTGTGGTAGATATTTTAAAAGGTTATGTAAAAATACAATCACGGAACGTTCTCCTATCGCAACAACTACACAATATTATAAAAAAATATATTTTTTTTACACATTTCGAGACAACTATTTTTTATAAGAAGAAGAAAGAGGTTTTTTTGTACTTTGCTAAGTAATTATGTTTTTTGATATCCCTGCAAATCTTCTACTTAAAAATGAAATAAAAAACAAAATATTAAAAATAAATCACACTTAAAACATGACGACATGACAGTTGGACAACATTTAAAAATGTACACGTTTTTTTTAAATATTTATCTATAATTTGTTTCTTTTTTTACAATATTTAATAACTTTGTTTTAAAGTATTTATTGTCTACTTTCATAGAATATATCAATTGCTCTATTTGGTTTGTTCAATAACACATTTTTCATTGAAGCACGATTTAAAATCCATTTTTACTTCATTTAACCAACTTTCGACTGTATTTTTCACCCAAAATTTATCGTTTTAGTAGCTTCTAGATTTTTAATATTTCATTTTGGTTTATGCCATAGAGTTATTTATTTAGTTAAAAACCTAGATGCAGCATTTAATCAATGATAATTTAAAAGGCTATGTTAAAATACAATCCTACTATCGTGTCCAAAAAAAAAAAATACAACAAAAATGACCCTATTTGTAAGGAATCAAAAGACTAGAAAGAATGACTAGTGACAAACATTTTCGGGCAGTAAAGACTTGAATTTGTTCGGCAGGATTGGCAGTTAATATATACATATAACTAATTTTTATTCATTAAATCGTGCTTTTTATCATTTATCTAATAATTAACAAGTGAATATAAAATAATTAAATAAATATTATTGTGTATTTGTCGTCGAGTGAACATTCCGTTAACAAAAGTTGACAAATTAAAAAAGTTTGACTAATATAAAATAAATATTGCACTCGTGGTCTCAGCCCAACGAATCCCAAGTTTTTTTAAATAACGTAATAAATATATTAAGTTTAAATTTTTTAGTTAATTAAGTTAAATATATTAATACTATATTTTAATTATATAACCTATTTGTAGCTATAAATTTTACAGCCACATATAAATAAATATGGCCGCAATTTTGTTTTAATTTGACTAGAGTGGTGTGGTACCGTAGTTTATTTTTATTTTTATTTTTTTTTGTGTAAACAATTCTTTTTACCAAATCTGGCCTCAGTCTATTTTGGTGTCAGATTTGGACCACATTTTCTTTTAAAATCGAATAATAAATATAATGATAAATATATAATATATATAATATAAAACTAGCATTGAAAGCACTAATTTTAACAATTATTTTTTGGCAAAAAATGCTTCTCTCAATTTTTTAATTGGAGACTCTTTTGATATTTTTAAATATATATATATTTTTTTTATTCTAATATTACACGTAAATCAATTTGTTTTTTTAAAATATTGATGGCAATTCTCAGTTAAAATTAATAATTATTAATTAATATAATAGTATATATATAATTTTTAATTTTTATATTTTAATATTATAATATTGGTACTTTTGTATAATTAAATATTATATGAGTAAATTGTAAGAAATATTTTTTAGTTCATTTCATTTTAAAATTAAAGGTTTTTATTTATTTATTTATTTTTATTTTTTTTTTTAAATTGGTGGTAGGTTTTTATAATCTAATATGTATATCATTAATTTTGATGATGGCTGAAAACAGTTGAATAAATACCATGAAAGACGAGAGAATATTGACAATAATGCTACACACACCTGAATATTATTTCTTGAAATTCCACACAATATATATCTATATAAATTACACATATAACAGTTTTACAAAGAAACACATGTGAAAAAATGTACAATATATTTATCTTTTATCTTTTAATATATTTATTTTATTAAAATAGCTTTTTTTATTTTTAAATTCTATATAAACACGAGAAAAAAACAAAACGGCCTGTACATTACAAACACTGATTTTGTTATCACAGCCCATTTGGGATTTCTCGATTGTGGAATCAATATTTTTTAAGGTGTGTTGATTTTAGTTCTCGTCATCAAGGTCCCTACCATTTTTGTGTTATTCACGCGCGTAGAAAGAAAAAGCTGGTTAAAATATTTCTAAATTTTTATTATAGAGCATATATCTAAATTAATAGAGAATGTTTATCACTTCTGTTGGTATGACATAGACCAGTGATGCGTGTATCATTGATCTATTGAATATATTCATAACAACTTTGAAGCTTGTTGTAAATGCAGCATCATCATTTATGGTTGTGACATTTAAATTATCACATAAATTTAGTTAGTTTTTCTTTTAAATATAGAGTTCATTAGAGTTTTTTTTTTACCTTTTTTGTAATTTACCCGAAAATAAATTATTATAATATTTTATAAATATAGTTGATTTTGTTAAATATATATTAATTTAATTATTTTGTTATTAAAATTAATAAATAATTAAAATTATCTATCTTTAAATATAATAATATGTTTTTTTAAATTCAATACCATCAGCAGTGTTGTGTATATTACTGCTATGGTTTTGTTGATGTGTAGATGTTATGTTATTATTGTTATTTGTTATGTAGAAATATACGCATGGATTATTTAATGTATCTATAATATTATTATCATTCACAAATAATTGTGTTGGATGATGTGGCTGTTCAATAAATAATGGCTTATCATTTAATATTTGGCTTTGATTGCACATTTGATTTAATTTTGGATGATGTAAAAGAAGCCTATGATTCGGTAGAGGTTAGTACGGTCTATTTGCATCCTTTGGTCGTTTCAATTGAACTTTTAAACGTTTCATTCCTATTTGGAAGCCATTCATTGCTTGAATTGCTGCTTGTGCACTTGTTGGATTATCAAATGATACAAAACCTGTGAAAAAATAAATATAAAAATCATAAGTTTAAATATGTAAAAATTATTGGTTTAAATAGAAATTTTACAATATTCAAAGTAACAAAAATTTAATTTTTGAAAATTTGATATTAAATTATAGTACTATGTTTACTTTAAATATTCAATTAAGCTTATGAGCTAATGAAATATTTTTGACAGGCGATCTTTGCGCTATCTCGTATTTAATTTTTTAAATCTGGGCATCAATAAACCATATTACCATGGAAAAATGACCAACTTTGTTTTTAGTATATAAAAAAAGATAGTGATATAATAATATTTATTTATTATTTTACATAACTTAGGCTTTTTATATCACTGTTTATACCCAAAGTTTAAAATATAAAACTTCAGATGGTATAAACTTGAATTCTGTATATGATTTAAATTCTAATAGCTTTGAGTAGTGAAAGTTAAATATTAAATATAATCTAAGATACCACTTGCGCCTTTCTTTTATTGGTTTTATTAATTTCAGTTAATTTATCTTTTAAATAAACTCGTTGAAAATTTTGTCACCTTGTTTGGTATAACGTATTTTTTTTTAAAACCAATTTTTATGTGAAACTTACCAAAACATTTACTTTGATTCGTGGCTCGGTCAATAAATACTTTCGAACTTATTACATTACCAAATGGTAAAAACATTTGCATAAGTTCCGCATCGCCAAATTCCTGAGGTAAATGATAGATAAATAAGTTGCAACCTTCTGGGCCAGAAATCGAGCATCCTGGACAAATACAAGCAACTGTTATTTAAAGAAAATTTTTGTTTGAATAGTGTTACATAAATTTTTACATTAATAATTAATTATTCGCGATTCATTTATTTTTAATTGAACGTCATGTAAGTTCTCTGTTTTTAAATTGCTTTTTTAATAAAATGTGTCTCAATAAAATTTATATTTGTATGTAATATTTGAGTGCAATCCAGTAATTTATAATGAAAGTCACAACATCAAACATTAAAGTAATGTGTACTTAAAAGTAATATCAAAACACTGAGACACATGGAAAAACGAATATGCAACAACCATTTTGACTTCGTTCGACATTTAAATTGAGAACATTTAATAAACAACCATCCAAGGAAATGGCAATACTATTAGGTTTAACTCGGAATCGAATTGTATATAAATATTTTTTTAATTACAGCAATTGTCAACCCAAAGGTTTTCCTAAAGTGTTATCGCCATTACCTTATATTTTTGCCACATTTAATAATTTTTACAGACATTACGACATGGAACGTATATTTATATTTTTTTGGAAGGTGGTCTTCTTTGATGGTTCTGTTTCTAAGGTGGTTAAAAACTAGCGACAATAGTTTTGAAATGTTTGAAAAGAGAAAATATAAATATTTCTGGATTAGTTTTAAAATGGAGATAGTTATTAATACTAAGTTAGCCGCTAGAATGTATACTTTCTTACCTTCCCTTTGAGTAGGGGCTACAGTAGACATCGGTGGAGGTATGGGCTGCGGGAACTGTCCATATACCGCGGGATAAGCTGCCGACAAATTCAGTAACACTCAGACTTAAAGATATCAAATGCATTTCAATACAAACATTTTTTTTAACATGCATTGCTTTATTTCGCTAACACTGAATATTTAACAGTCACAATATTTGTAAGGATCATGGAATTTATGGTTATGGAATTTTTAAAGCAACAAACTACATTAAGTAAACATAAATTTCTGAAAACCATGCAAGAATCGAAGAAAGAAGTTTTTGGAAGTAGGAAAATCACAAGGAAAATGTATATATATCTGATTGATGATCAGTTGGCGACTATAGTCTTTTGAGATTAAGCCACATAAACATTAAAATATTCATCATTAAGAGGGAAAGTGCATGCATAGTTTCGAAGATGTAGATTAATCATTGTAGTTTTAAGGTTTTCTTTTAACATATTTAATGAAACAAAATTTATTATGTAGTTAAAAAATACTCTCAAAACTTCAACAATTTTTATTTTATTAAAAGGAAATAAAAAAATTTCTGAAACTTACCAACTCCTGGGTATGGTTGCATTCCAGGATACGCAGCTGCATGTTGTAAAGCTGCTTCACCATTAGGAAGACCCTGGGTTGGTATAGATAGATGGAGGGCATCTAAATTTTTAATAAATTTATAAGTATAGACTCTTTCAGAAGCACATAAATAATCAAAGATACTTACGTCCAGGGTAAGTTTGAGGTATGCCATTAGTATAGACTTCAGTACCACCTGGTTGCCCATTAGGTGTTTGTGCTGCCATATTAAATGTTGGCATTGTTGGGGACGGTAAACTTGGGATTGCACCATTAACTGGCTGCCCATTACCAGTGCCTGAGGTAGGAGGGACTACTGAGTTAGCCATACCATTTAATGCCGCATGTGGTATTTGAGATGCCAATGCAGCCATTGGATTAATATAAGTACCTTGTGCCGTGGCTGCAGCCATAAGTGCAGCTTGTTGCTAAAACAGAAATTTATTTGTCAGAAATTGTAATTACTTTGTCAATCAAATTAATTTTTACTTGTGCATATGCCCCATAGGCGCCAAATTGATTAAATACGAATGGATTCAGGAGACTCATATTCCCCGCCATTTGTTGCATACGACGTAACTGTCTTTCTTTTTCTGTATCTGCAAATTTCACTACTAAACTGGAAGAAGCTCCCTAAAACAATATCATTTTTTTTAAAGAAATAAAACATTTTTCCATTATTTTTGTATAAAATACTTACCGGCATAGTCTGACTACCGTGTAAGCTATTAATTGCTGATTGCGCCTCTTGATGTGAGCTAAATTTCACAAAAGCACAACCTAAAAATAATAAAAAAAATTAATCACGTTTATTTTCACGTTTATCTAATAAATTAATATAGTTTACCTTTGCTAGTTCCGTCAGGTCCACGTAAGATAGTACACTCTTCTATTGTTCCAAATGGAGCGAACAACTGCCGTACATCCTCTTCCGTCTGTTGCTTACTGAGCATACCCACAAACAGCTTTCGATCTGTTATCAAATAAAACAGAAAAAATAATATATATATTATGTCTAATAAGAGTAACACTTAAAATGAGCTAATAATTTTGTATTTTGATCTTAGATTTTGCATAAATTTACAAAACTAGATGATAATTTTTTTAAATACAATTAATTACAATAATTTGATTAATAATAATTTTAGGAGTCTTTAAGAGCATAGTTTTTTGATACAACGCTCAAAAATACGACACTGGCTATAATAAAAAAACGAACGATTCACACTATATGTTTTGCAGGTGCACTGAAGTACGATTACCATCAGCTAATCACAACATTGGTCACACAAAATTAAAATGATCGATCAAAACATTTAGCCATCAACATAATAACTAAGTCACACAGAAATACACCCAGATAACAGAGCTCCTTTCTCATTTTCAAAAAACACATTATGGAACATCAAAATATATACAACTGAAATTGCCTTTATGAAACAATTTTCAACGGGCATTTCGATTTGTTTTTTATTTTAGTGAAGCTAAATGTCTCAATCTACAGCTAGCAAGGGTTGAGAGGGGACTGCCTAGGAGTTCACAACATTCAATATTCAAATTTAGCTGGAATAAATATGTATTTTATTCGCTTCTGACAAATTAATTTTGCCAAAATAATTTTTTGACGAAACAAGTTTTGTTAAATAATGCTTTATCGATTCTCACATTTAAATTATTTTTTATTTACATAAAACAGAGAAAAATTGTGGAAAAATGAAAATATTTTTATCAGTTTTATGTAATACAATTATTACAATTAAAGGTTAGTACAAGTTTTACGACAAGTGTTAATAAGGATCCATATATGACTGAATAAAACCATTTAAATTTATATCTTTGTTGCTATTGGCAATTGTTCAAAATTTGGGACAAAGGTTCCTTATTCTCACCTGCATTTAATAATTATGTGCAGATCTAAGTTTAAAATTTTTTTGAGAGAGATATCTATGGAAAGTCATCCAAGTACTGGATAACTTTATCTAAATTTTTTTGGAAAGATAATTCATAACGTCATTCATCATACATGAAAAAAAAAGAAAAACTAAAAATTGCTTTATAAATTGATTGTTGTAATGAAACAACAATGCTTGTTTTTTAATAATCTAAACATTCTTGTCACACAATAAAAAAAATTCAATTAAAGATAAGTCAGATTTGACCAGTAATTAACTATGATTTGTATTTAAAGATGTTCAAATGCAATGAACAGTATAGTTATTTATCCCAATATAGTAAAGATTTGAAAAATCAAGATTAATTTTATAGTCTATGGTTAGATTTCAATTATATAATAATAGTTTATTTGTGGTAACGATATTATCTTTAATATAAAAATAAGATCGTTTTCATGAATATTTTTTTAATATGAATTATCTTTGTACAAAATGTAATCTAAATGTAAATCGATAAATTTGCAACTTTTTATTTTTGAACAAATAAATTTGAGGTGGTTTTTTTTGTGATGTTTGCCTAAAATAAAAAATAAAATAAAATAAGAAAATAAAATAAAAAAACAACAACATCGAGAGACAGACAGAGCGAGCAACGGTATTTATTTTAATTAAAAATCTGCTAGAAAAGAGCTCAAAAACCATCAACTACACAACACAACCTAAAACAATATGACGAACGACACGACAGAGAGAGATATATAAGAGTAGTTATATAACAGAGTGAGACGATCTCATGGTTCTTACTTGACCATGGATGTTGATCGGTTGGTTGTGTGGGTTGGTCGATTCGATTTTGTTTGTGATCCTTGTTTGAGTGTTGGAATTTGAATTTGTTGGTTGATAACTGAATCAATTGTGGAACACAGTTTGTCTGATTTTTTTTTGAAATACACACAGTTCTCTTTACTTCCACAACAAAGAGAAGACTACAGAAGTTGTTTGATTTGTTGCTGAGCTTATTGCCGTGTCTTGGAACATCGTTTTTTGGATGTTGTTGTATGGTCGACGAAGATTAGAAGAATACCACATGCAACTCTCTGCAATGGAAAAATTAAAAAAACAATTCTGTGTGTTAAAGTTGTTATTGTACACATCGATTCATTTTGTTTTTGTTTTTTGAAACACACAGGCATACTATCACATCTTAAGAGAAAATATCGTTAGCCAAAATCAATCACTTGTGCTTGTCTTCCTTTGATCTCCGATTATCTTTTCCACATTTCACTTTATTTAATTATTTTGAAATTTAATAATATACTCAATGAGTTACCTGTATTCTCTGAAAATCCTATTTTAGTGATTAAAAATATTTTTTGTTATGGCGAAAGTATGGATATGGTTAAGCAAATGTTTATGTTGAATAAATCTCTCACATTTATTTCTCTTCTGGTGAAGTTTGTACACCACTATACATAAAAATACTGTTTGTGAGGTTTAAAAATTAATCGTTGAATCGTATTCGTTTGTCCAATATTACTAAGCAAAAGTTTCACGTTGGTATTTGTATTCTACAATTTGATTGGTTGTTTGAAGATTGTTGTATAAATAATAGTTCACTATACTATGAAATACGGCACAGTACATATTATATAATATATACTAACGAAAAAAAATACAATCGTTTAAACAAGCGATAATGTGTGATCACGCGTGATCAGTGGACTAACGAAAACAATTCAACTTGTAATTGGTTAAAAATTTCAAAAATAACATAGAATGTAAAATAAATAAAGAAAAATTTCTAAACACTTGTCTAAAAGATATCACAACTTTCCCATATATATTTACAATAAAACACAAGATTTGAACTTATCGATTCTTGAGATCGATATATCGATCCATATAACTTTAAGCTTGTTCATACAAATCAACTACTCGTCTTGTACCAGTATTAATCTGCATATCAATTACGTTTAGTGAGAGTCCTATGTATGTATATATACAAAATGTCTCAGAGTAATTACTGGCTATGTTCATGACTTCCATCCAATCAAAGATTTCCTTTTCAGTGGAAAATTGATAATTTTTTTAAATTTAAACAATACCTAGAGCACAGTCTCATTCCGTGTTTTGATAAAATCTTTGGTAAGACGAAATTCGTGAACATACAACTGCAAATGATACATTCTCAAATGTTACATATAAATTCAGCTCTTATTTACTTTAGCTTTTATTCATTAATTTAATTGTTGTCTATATAAGGATAAATTAATCTTTGGACATCAAATAGTTTAGTATGTTATTAAAATTTAATTCGATTTCGTGGAGTAAATTAGAATACAAACTAAAACAAGTGAAGATAACAGCTAATAGAGTTAATTATTTAGATACACGACATTTCTTTAGTATCAATGTTTGAATTATTTTTAATGATTAGCATTCATAAAATACTCTAAATGTGCAGTTTATACAATTTAAACACATATAATAATATGTAATGAAATTACATATGTGCTTATATTAACTGTATTTGAACTGAAACTGTGGCGAATTTAAACAATTTTTAACAGAAAAAATGCTTGTTTTGAAAAAAAAAAACATTTTGTCTTTGAACTTTTCTTTTATATTTAATGGTTCAAAAGTTGGATCTTGGATAGTCAATGGACGGATTTTGCACATTCACGAACTTGATCTTACTCTATATACTTAAAGTGTGTCATTCAAATTTTTACTCGCTATCTCTTTTCGTTTTTGATGTCCGACGGACGGACGGACACGCAGAAATTGACTAATTAGATGATTCTATGAAAATTTTGTTTGTGTGGTAAATATTTTCTAGCGTTAGAGACTAAAATTAATATACTCTGGTATTTTTTATACAAAAAAACTATTATGCTGAATTATTCGTTACGTCATAATCAACTTGTAGTGTGAAACCTTAGTGAAAACATATACTCATACTGTGCAGAACCTATAGTTAAATATTTTTGGAATAAAAGACTTTTTTTATTTCCATGAAGCATTTTGCACAATAAGACAAATAAATCCTAAGCATTTTTTAAAAATTTTATATTTTTTATAAAACATATCTAATCAGGAAGTAAATAAATTCACATATTTAATTTTTTTTATTTACTGAGGGATGGTGTTTTATAAAGCTAAATCAGTTTCATTGATTCTTCTAGTTTAAATCTCATAATAAACATTGTAATTTATTTATTTAAAAAAAATATGAACTTTTTAAATATAATAAATAAAAATGCTCAAAGTATTCGCTTTGTGACAACAAGATTTCGTGAGAAAAAATTATTTCATTCTATGAAGAATGAAATAATTTTTTGAATTTTATTGAAGTATATCGGTTTTATGTGTAACTTATCTTGCGAATACTGAGCTTATTTGTGTGGAACGTAGATATGCCCGGTAGCAGACGTAAAATTTAAGCAGAGTGCCACAAACGCATTTATTTGAAAGAGTAATGAACTTAACAAATTAAAAATATGAAAAAAGAAATTTTCAGAACACTTCATACGAAATAAACTCCAGTTGTGCGTCGGTGTTGACCCACATCATTCTTTTTTCATGATTTGGTGTACGATTTTCAAAATAATATCGAAGATTAAAAAAAGACGGAAATTCGTAGCATCTCTTTAGTGTACCAAATGATACTAGTTGATAAAAAAGTAATCAAAACTCATATAACATGTGAGATGTAATTATTCTGAGACATTCTGTAGGTAAATATAAAAAAAAAAAAACCAAAAAACATAGATAGCTTCATTATAGATTCTGTTTCATTTTTATAAACATAGACGGGTAAAAAAATCACAGAATTTATATATAGTTGATAAATTGAATAATAAAGAAAATGTCTGGTTGGTATATATAGCTAGTTAAAAAAAAAAAAAACAACATTCGTTACAGTATCGTTGATTGATAATATTCCAGGTTTTAAAATGTATGTATTTTTTTTTTTTTAGAAATATATTAAATGAAATTAATTTACATACCGCCTCTGTTTTCACTGTCCGCCGGTTTTACTTGAATAGGACGGTTCATCTGCAAAATAGAAATTAATGATTTAAATATTTGAATGCTTGTTTTAAATAACGAAAAAAAGTTTTATTTTAATAATTTTTACGTTTTTTCAGTAACCAAAATGGTTTCAATTCAAAAATTCATAATACTTATAAAATTATGGATGAAGCACAGTTTTCAATGTTTTTTACCGATAGTGGTTATAGTCGAATATCCCGCTGCAGAATTTTATGTTTATTTTTAATTAGAAGAATAAATTCACCAGGTTGCCTATGAAAATTTGGACGCCAGTATTTTTAATTAAATTATTTTTAATTGATTTTTGGTGAAAAATATCGTACACTTTTTTAAATCAAATAACGTCTACATCACGGTCAGGTGTAAACAGGTATGATTTTGTTATATTTATACGTTCCCAACGTTTATTTATTAATCGTATATCGCTAATCCTGCAGCGGGATTTCGTACTATTAAAATAATGTTTAGAAATAAGTATTCAATTATTTTTAATTCCAACAGTCCAGTTAGAGCCATTCTTTTGTAATCTTGAAATCGATTTTTACCTACTTTCAGTTATTATTGTATTTATATTATAATGATAATGCATGATAAAATACAGAAGTTCTATATTTTCTACTTTAATTTATTAATTTAAATCTTTAACTGTTAATTTAAATCTTTAGCCAATCACACTTCAACTGAATATGATGTTATGTCCAGATGTTATAAAAAAAAAATACTTAAAATAATATAGATATGAAATTATTTTAATGGTATTTTTTGGCTTCTTCAAAAATCGTCATATTTGAAAGGTTTATTTATTATTTACAAAAATATTCTTAACCGGTTTTTAATTTGCGCACGTCATTTTGAATGCTTTTTCAAAACCTAACTTTTGTTAGTAGCATTTTCTATCCAAGCCTTTTTTTCTAGGAAATACTTCACACAAAACTTTTAGATTTCTCAATTCGATATTTATTTTGAAATATCCATTCTATTCTTGAAGAGTTCTATTTTGACATAAAGTTGAAAGTAAAATCAAATACTTTTATTTAATTGCTTAATACACATACTTTGAATTTGCTGTTAATTGGTAATTTAAAATACTTGTACCCACCGGCTTTAGTGACAACTAGTGAATTATCAATAAATCTTCAGAGGAAAAATGCTAATTAATACAGAATTTTTTAATAACTTTTGTTTATATTTTAATTTATTTTTTCAGATATTATTCCCATCTTCTTTATTCGATAGAAAAAATAATTTTCTTGTATATAAAATAGATAAAACATTAATATTTCTTCATTAAAATCTGTATGAAAAAGATATTTTATATGTATTGTAAGACAACACCATCTATGTAAAACACTTAAAAAAAATATTTGTAATCAGGTTTGAGTCTTAAGTATAGGTGTAAAAATGATAAAAATAGTATACAAAGATGTTGTTGACATGCATAATAATACATTGTGAGTATAGGAAAAACAACAATAATTACTTATCCTTATCTCTTATATGTGTGGAGAAAACTATAATTTGTCAAAAAAATGGCACCGAGAGAATGTTTCTTATAAAAAGTTTAAATGATTCCTATAAATATTTTGTGTTTGCTCTTCTAAATATCTCGGTAGATATTACAATTTCCAGGGGTGGACAAGGAATTGCTACTAGCAGAACAAATTTTAAATTTACTTATTTCTTAAAATATTTAACAGGCAACTAAAATACCTAAACGCGTTCTGTTTTCATAAAGATTTCGTTTTTGGGATTGATAACAGTAATTTTAACTTAAATAACATTAATCTCAAAATGTACCTACCTTAATATCTAAATAATGTTTAGTTACAGTCTATATATTATAATAATGTTAATTTTACGATCACATTATTAAATATTTAACGATTATAATGTAGATAATAAAGGTGTACTTATGATATTTCATAAACCTACTACTACATGCTTATAGTTTAATTAATAGACACATAAGTCTATAAATTTTTTATGGGAAACATTTTCGATAAGGTCAATTTTATATTTTGATTGATATTAGAATGTTGTACGTCAAACTTTTCTTTCATAATTTTTAATCATATTTTTGATAACAACGTCTATCGAAATAACACCATGCTCATTCTATTGGTGTATGACGCAATGAAATTTTTTTCAAAACAATGTAACAAATAAATTGTCTTCGCGATATCTCAAAAACGATTTGACAGATTCATTTATAATTAAAGTTGGGCTTGACACATGTATAGCCGTAGAATCTATTAAAATTGCGTTTAATTTTTTTATTTCAAATAAGCCACAATTATGGTCATTTATTTCAAGATAGGTGTCTTCAGTAGTTGTACAACTCATTTTATTGTAAAGATTTATGTCTGAAAATTTTTTTATAATACACTATATAAATTTTAATGATAAATAAATCATAATAGGTTCAAAGTCGTCAATAAAAATCCATTAAAAATGTTTAAGAAGTAAAAAATCACACGTGGCGATTCGTTCAATCCAAAACAAAGAATTAAAAGTAAAAAAATCTAAATATTAACGGAATGGTTTAGCAAGGCCGTTTTAACCAAATTGAGAACAGAGAATGTGAAAATCAGCTTATTCCCATCTTGAAAATAAATAATAAACAACAAACAAAATAACACTTGAGCCTAGCGCACACTATCAGATTTTTTGATCAGAAAATCGTCTGATGGTAGCATCAGAATTTCTGATCAGAAAATCTTACGATCTGTCAGTTGAAAAAGTAATTAATAAATTTAAAATATTCGAAAGTTCATTGATGCATTGTGGTTCGCTATACGTATCCGATGACCCGATAATATGCGCTTGCTTAAGAATTTTATCTGGTGTGTGATCAGATTTTTGTATAAGAATTTTTTTTAGGACTGTCCAATGAGCCTTAATTTATATATATTTTTTTTATTATTTTTATTCTTAATCGAAAATAAAGTTTTGTGTATTTTTAAACATTGGACTCTCTTTTTCTAAATTTTTTAAATTATATAATCTGTTTTTAAACTTTCGATTCAATGCTTATCATGGCCTAATTTGTCAATGTATCTTGAGTCATAGTTCATCGAAAATAGTGAATGTTATTTCCAATTTGGTAAATACTACTTGCCCTTTGCTGCTGTCAGAAGAAGTGTTATAAGTACGTAAGGATGTTGGAATATTATTAAACAACTAAAAGAAATATTCGAATAAATATAATTGATAACATCGAGTAGTGTTATATTTTTGTATAAAAATTGCAAGTAGCATTTGATTGATTAAATTTTAGTTAATATCCAGTATATTTCGTGTTCTAAGATTATCATTTTTTTGGCCATTATCCATTTCCATCCAACTTTCAATATTTTACGGAAATGAAATTTTTTTAACAAAGTCCTTAATTTCCCAAATGCCACGAACTATTGTACCCCTGTATAATATTACCCTGAGAGCTAGCATGAAATTATTTAGAATTTTAAGTTCATTCTAACAACCTACAAATTCTACAATGTCACTGAAATTGGAACATAAAATCTTGAAAAATTTTGAGAGGGGTAAAATTTGCTTTTCTCATACATTTACAATAGCATTCATTCTCTTATAAATTTTCTTTAACAAAAATCAGAATTGAAAGACAATATATAAATTTTATTATTATTGATATTCAGGATATAAATTATTTATTTCTATTATCTTCTTAAATTCTTTTTTATTTTTTTATTTTGATAAATAAATGTGTATTATTTAATGTATAAATGGGGTTTTAAAAACATGCTGATCTAATCAAAATAAATAACAGAAAAATATTTTCTTGTTGTCTTTTTTATATTATTTAAAAATTTATTATTATTATTATTGTTATCGGCATCTGAATTATTTAATATTTTGATAAAAAAAGAAAAAAAAAAAGTAATTGGTAATGCAGTAGCGTATTCAGAGAATTTTGAAATCGAGAACTGCCATCAAGGAAACAGATCTTCATTAATAGACCAGCGTCGATAATTTTTGAAAACAAAAAAATTATAGTTGGATGAAATCCATTTTAAACGGAAGAGAATATATAACAAAAATGAAAAGAAAAATAATTTATGTGCGATCTTAGGTATGTGAATGAAGTAGAAATCGTGATAAACCATGTTTTACCCTTAAAAACTCACCCCTTCCCCTCCCCGACCTCAAATCGCCCGTGAATTATTTTTCCTTTCATTTTTGTTATATTCTCATCCGTTTCCAATGGGTTTCAGCCTATTATAATTTTTTTTTTCACTTTTTATCAAAGGCTTCATCTCTGGTCTTTACGTACTTATTTAATACCTATTTAATTTAGAGAATTTTACAATTATTATTCTTAAAGTTTAATCGTCTTTCCCGAAGTATTTTGTATGATCAGAAATAAAAATAGTAAAATATTTTTAAAGGTTTTATTTTACTTGAATTAAAATATCGTTTCGTACTTTGTAAACGAGGTCTAATTTTAAATAACTAAATGCAGATGGAAATCAGTTATTTCCAAAATGTTGTTATACATTTAATGATTATCGAATAGAAACGTCAATTTATAAAGATTAAAATCGATTTTGTGTTCAATACATGCCTGTCTGTTAATGAAAAATGTTGGAAAATAACAAGTAAAATTGCTTATTCTAAAAAATAATAATAAAATTTTGATATAAATGAAAAAAAATATGGTTCATGGTAGTAGATCTAACGAAAGTTATGTGTACCAAACCGGGTTACAGTGAACGTAAACAAAATATATACCATAACAGTTAAACTAACAGACATGTAGACGACTTAACGACCTTTTTGCTAGTAAGTATTTTTAAAAGAAACGATACACATGTAGAAAAAAAACGCATAAATTTTTCAAAAGAAAATTCTGTTTTTTTATTTGATAATAATATATTTTGTGTCTCGTACGTTCATTTTGGTTTAAAGTTATTGATAATAAAACGGCGTGCTTTTACTTCTATTAAATGAAATTCGTGATTTAAATTTTCGTCTAAACATTCTTTATTGTATGTGTGTGATATTCACATGATGGTAATGAAACTTTTTTTTATTATAAGAGAAATAATTCCTTCCAAAGATTAATTTGCATAAGGTTAAATCTTAATTTCATTTCTTATAACAAAAAAAAAAAAAAAACCTTTAGTATTTATACAAATAAAATATATTTTATCTTGACAATGTGCTTTCTGAAAAATTGCATGAAAAAAATTTATTATGGATGAAAGGGAATTGCTTAGATTTTAGAATAGTACTTGCTTAATAATCGAAAGATTTTAAGCAACCATTCATTATATTGAAATTAGGGGTAATTTAAATTTCAAAGGATACCTACGGTATCCTTTGATTTTACAAAAAAATGATTACATCAAAAATTATAGAGTACAATATATTTTTCAAATTTCTGTTATCATCTCTACTTTATTGTTTATAAAACGTAATTTCAAGGTAAACGTTAATCATCTTTTTTGGTAGAGGTATAGCCTTTATTAACGTATAAAGAGTTAATATACGTTAGTTTACAAATTAATTAAAAATAATTTAAAACAAATCCAAGTAAGACATAACTTGTAATCAAGGCATGGAAAAATTATACATAGCTTACATAGCTATTTGATATTTTGCTTAGATCGCAAAATCCCATACATGTTAGCACATAAAAATTCCCATTATGTTCCAATATAAAGAGTTCATACATAAAAATCAAGATTGAGATTCTTAATTTTTTTTGTGAGCTTTAAAGCGTCTGGTAAATGTTATCGTCAATAGAAAGTGTCTTGCAGTACGGATTATGAATATTCTTTGGCTCATACAAAAAATCAGTCGTAATACTATAAGAAAAGTAAATTGTGTCTTTATCTACCTTTAGCATCCTGTACCTGTAAGTTGACCGTCGGCAAAAGATTGTAATTATGCGTACAGGGAAGTTTCATACTAGCACTACCTTTTCATAAACATTTTATTTGTGAGAAAATAAGTACGCGGTTAGCGGTTGGACCATAAATTTGTGTATTTATGAGAAAATCATGGAAATAATGAACTTGTCTTAACATTATTCCGACATGGTGCGTTTTTAATTTTTAAAATTTGATCACTTTTAAAGTATTCACAATTAATTTTAAAACAATTTTTAATAGGTTTTCCTACACTATCAATATTGTTTATTATAAAGTTCTAAATTCATTAGAAAAATGGATAATTTTGTATTATTTCAAAAGAGTTATTTGTTCTGTTTCACGTGAGGATTTTTGTCAAAATCATTAACTCATGTGAATAAACACAATCATGACATTTTTATATTCTTGTATGCGATGTTGAAAAATTGTTGAATGGCCCATTTAGATAAACTAAAAAGATTATCGAAAATTTTATATCAATTGAATTCGATTTACTTTTTTTTAAAACTTATTCTTTCTTTCTTATTTTTTTTTTGTTCAAGATAATATTAATTTTAAAACTGTTCCAATATTATTTTCTCGATTGGACACTTCAGAATATTCTTTCATAAAAATATTTTTCAATTCTATTCCGTTTAAATTTAATACAATGTTTCAATTTTCTTTTTCTTGAGATTATTTTCAAATTGATTTAACAAAAGTATGTGAATTTTTTTTTTCGTTTTTCTATGTCGACAATTCTATATCATGTTACATTTAATATCATTTTACGTATTATATGTGTATACAGAATGCTTTTTTTTCACAAAAAAAAAAAAAAAAAATGTTTTTCGTGTTTTGGATACAAGTATGAGACTTTGTAAAAAGTATAACGATGAAATCTTTGGGGCGATGAATTTTGATTCCATGTGAAATTTTTAACTAACAGAGAATAAGAAAAATTACTATGATTTTCTTCTCGCGAAATCACTATTTGATCACTGTATGAATCATTAACTATCTGAGAAATTCGGACTAGTTTTTTATAATTTCTTTGAGGCTGGTACATTCCAAATACATAATTAATAAACTCCAATCTCTTCTGCAATCAGCAAATAGAACGACAAATGTGCATTAAAATTAGTGTCAAAACTTTTCAAGGACACATATACGGTATATAAATATATGTTTTTATTTATTTTTAAATTTAAATACAATATTTATTGAATTCGAGTTTTAAGAAGTATGTCGATATCGTTGGAATTGAGAAAAAAGCTATTATTTTGTTATTCCCTTTCATTATTCAGCATTTTTAGTAGAAAATAAAAATGTTTAAAGTAAATGCTCCAACTTACCTATTAAATATCGGGGAATATCAAATAACTTCGTCATAATGATGGGAACACTGATTGTTGTTGATTAACATTGTAGACAATGATTTTTAGTTAAAAAATTACTTAAGCACAAGGAAATTTTAAAAACGTGTATTTTGCAGGTAGCGTTTTGAAATTTTATAAAGAGACATAAAAAGTACAATTAAAGCTTCTTCAGTTATAATTTAAACTTGAAGCTTATTATTATATATAAACTTGAAGCTCATATTAATGTTTATTTTAAAATATCAATATGATGTAAAATTTATGCGTAAATCTTGCTATATTTATGTAGGTTTTTTGAAAATCCTCGTCTTAACTATTAGGGTATTTATTAATGAACACAATGTTCGATACTAGTCTAAATAATATGTTTATGATTATATAGCTAACAATACAAAGAATTGACCCTTTAGAAAAATAAGACCGTTTAAGACCATTTCAACGTTATGAAAATGAAATTTAAATTTAATAAATACTCATAAAATTATACAGTTATTTTACAAAAACACCTGGTATTATTTTCATCCAAAAAATACGATGAAGAAAGTGCACAATAAAAGTATATGAAGTAAATTGAATGTTCTGGGATTCGATTTTTTTCGGTGAAAAATATAAAAGAACTGAGAAAAAGAGAAAAAAACATGTCTATAAAGTACCTATATCTAAAATGTCTCTAAGAACAACACAAATTTAAGAGAAAATTGAACAATATTTGTTTCAACTTTATTTGATTATAGACAAAGTCGTTTATTACTATAGTACGACTGTCTAACGTACTTCGAACAGAGGTATATACCGAAAGAATATAAATACGTATAGGGTGCACGCAAAAGTCATCGGTAGTATGTAAAAAGTGGATGAAAAGTCCCTTGATATTTGTCAAATTGACAAAACTTTTTGTTACTTGCCGGTTTATACTCTAAAGGTTTATATAAGAAATAAAAAACGTAGAAATATTTACAAAATATTGTTTACGAAAATATTCCAATTTTATAATTTAGACATCTGAGTGAGTATACGTAATAATTATAAATGATATGAAAAATAATTTTACTGAATAAATTGAAAAATTCTCAAGCGTAACCCTAATAATAAAAAAATTAGTAAATAATGTGATCAAAAAGGCAAAAGAAATAATTATTTAAGAATTTTATTTCTCTTCATCTATTTTGTGTTAGACATTCCACGAGAGTGTTTTGGTACACTTTTTATAAAATAAATATGAATTTTAATTATACCATTTTTCATTAGAGTTTCAAGAAAATAAATGAAATTTTTTTAGATTTTGATCAATTTTGTAGTTACTACTCTATTATAAAGACCTAATTAAAAATGCCTAATCTAAAATTGTATGAAATTTATATACTCATAAAGTGCAATAAAAATTCAAGTAAAATTAATTCAAAAATTCATAATCAAATTGTATATTTTCGAAATGGATTATCTCTTAGCATATAATTTTCTGTGTAACACGTACGTATTATGCAGTTTTTCAAAAATCAAAATGGACTTTTAACTCTTTTTTCGTAAATTCATTAGGGTTCTCAAAAATCAAAATAGATTCAAAATTAAAACTTAATATTAATATGTTTACCCCAAAAATATAATTTTTAAAGAAGAAAGTTATTTAAAAATCGAATATAAATGCTTTTCTGGGAAAAAAATTTTTGAAAATCAAAGTGAAATGTGGACATATTTACATTGCATTTTGAAATATCAATTCTATTTATTTGATTTTTCATTTTATAGTACGAAAAATATTTCAAATGAAACCTATTTTCAACTTTTTATGAAATTAGTTATTAAATTAAATTTACCTTTCCGCATCACATATCAATTATAAGTTTGAGACGACCCTAAAAATCAAGGTGAAGTTTAAGACTAATAGGAAATGCTATAAATGGGACATTTAGAGTTGCAGTGAAACATATATTTTATATATATATTATCCGTTTTTTTTTTTCCAAAAACTTTTAGTATAAGAAACTTAGCATGTGTACCGTGATACCAGAGAATACCGTGAGATATTCATCAAAAAAATTTGTCAAGAATTTTCTTAATAGTCTGTTTCATTTCATAAACATATGTTATACAAATACAAGAATTTTGCGTGACGCTAACACTCAATATATTAACTAACACATGAGAGAGACTCGACATACATTCTATATATTAGTTGGTGTATTAAATTTTGTTATTAGAGGTGTCAAATAATATTTACATAAATTAATAACAAAAATAAATTAGCATAATATCATTTTTGATTCAAATGTAGGTATTAATGTGCTCATGACTAATGCAGTTGTTAAAATGCTTATTCGTGTTATGTTCATGTCAATTTTACCATAAGTTGGAAATCTAAAGAATTAATATATTTAACAGTAAAGAAAAAATAGAGTACAGCAATGCATTATTTTTTATTTGTTATGGTATAACTAGATGACGTTCCGCTGTAACTTTCGAAAGCCTTGTTCGATTTTGACGAAATTTGGTAGGCATATTGTTACCGTCCAGGAAATTCACTGTATAGTTTCTGGAAAATTTTCTTTTTTCCCTTCCGAAAAAATCACTTTTTTCTAAATAAAAGTATTTTTTTTAAATGAAAAAAACTTAATAAGTTTGAAGTCTTAATATTCTGTATTGCAGAAATACTGGTTTATGTCTTAAAACTTAAATGTGTAAAGTGCAGAATAATGTTAACACAACATAACATTATTAACATCGGTACATAGCTTAATCCAATAATATTATAAGTAAAGTAATTTTTTTAAATTGAATCGTATGATTTGGAGCTTGTAAATTATTGAGGAAACGCTTTGTTCAGTTATCCAACTCAGTCACATATTCGACTCTGCGTTAACGACTGTACTGGATGCACGACCATAAACCAAACAAATCGTTAGATTTCATAAAAATCATCCTTAGATATGTAGTCTTTTTTTATTTCCATGGCTCTGTGAATAAGCAGTATGGTTGTTACATCAGGCTAATGAAAATGCAAGGCCTATTGCTGAAAAGTCGATGTATCCGAATAAAATCGCTATTTGATGTTTAATGATGGAAATTTTATAACGGTTATACGAAGAGCACTCCCGTGCCTTGATAATACATTTATTCCCAATTATCCAACAATAAGATAATATTTAGAGTAAAAAATAATTAAATATATTGGGCTGATTTGGAATAGTTCATCTCTGTACAACCAAAGAAGTAAATTAATATATTTATTCTCTGTTAAAATATCATAGACCTTTTAATTTTAATTTGAATTAACAATTTTTCGGGCTGTCTCAATTGTTCGAGCAATAAGGTTAATAAAGATATAAAACCGTAACTATTCTTTTTATTGTTCTGTTATTTGACATTCTGCCCGAAACGAAAGAGAATCGTATTATTTTTAAATAAAAAGATATTGGATAATATTGAAACATATTAAGAATATAAAACGGTATGCATTTGTCGGGGATCCAGTTCGGGACCATCCAAGTCCTAGTAGGATATGCTTTCTACTACACCAAAGATCGTTGGTAATCAACTACATGTTTTTTGCAATATGTGCAATGTTTCCAGTCCCACTATTTTTGATGTTTGAATTAATTTATCAAATTTCCAATTCGGTAACCAGAATTTTTCAATTTTAACTATGTTTCTATAAAGTACGATAATGGACGTTTATTTATTGAGATGCAAATGCTATTCCTACTTCCGTAAAATACATTTAATGTGTTAACCCTTCAAAAATTGTTAAAAATATCAATGTAGTAGAAAGTAAGAGTTGCACATAAAATGAAAACAACTCG
Source organism: Chrysopa pallens (assembly GCA_020423425.1). NCBI lineage: Eukaryota > Metazoa > Arthropoda > Insecta > Neuroptera > Chrysopidae > Chrysopa > Chrysopa pallens. The sequence continues at coordinate 81,456,808 of CM035591.1, forward strand.
CTTCTGTTCATAGTAATAATTTGAGAATATCATTGACAATCGAATAGAATAGTAGTACTGAAATACGTACTTCTTTTAAAATTCTTTGTTTAAATTTTCTTCCTTGATCAATCTTTAGATTGTATTCAGTTATAAGGTATAAAAGACACGAAAAAATAAACAACAAAATGAAATGTGTAATAAAAGTGTGATAAATTATTTAAAACAGAATAATAATAAAACAATTTAATAATGTTTTTATTTTATTATTATTCTTCTTGTGTAATTGTAAATAAAGATATGATCTCTTCATTTTGTGTGCCAACGAACGAATGAACGAATGACAGAAACTCTCTTAAAAGATGTTTGCGTTTTAAAAACCAAATGAAAATGTACATTTGAAAATGCGAATAAACACTGAGAAAATATTATCTACCAATATTCATGGTTTGAATCAACTGGAACATGGCACAATTTTTGGTATTTGAATATAGAGTGTCACGGAATATTTTTATTTTAATAGTGATTAAATTCTATATTAAAATCAATCAATTCTTTTCATTCATGAGATGTATCTGTAAAACTAGCAACAAATTTACGGCCTTGTATAGAATACAAAGACTTGTCCTCACAATCTTCCCAATGTGTAGAAAGAAATGAAGGATGAAATGTCTTTTCATTCAATACAATTCGTTTTCATTTTTTATGCATTACAAATATGTAGATACAGATTTGACTCACACCATTTGGTTTTCACTAATACGCTCACTAAAACCTTTTTTGGGATAAGGCAATTATAATATCGTTAAAGCTTTATTAAAATAAAAAATAATATGCGTCCTTATCATATTGTGGTAGTCCGACTTATTCAACAAGAGTTTGCACTTGTAACGCCAGAGTTGATTACTTATTTATCTGGAGAATATTGTGCAAATTGCAACGTATTTGAAATAATTTTTATTGAATAAAATTGTAACAATAACAAATGTCTGATTAATGAGCTTTAATTCTTTTGAGACAAAACAATATTTTATTAAAATTATAATTATATTTAACCTGGATTAATAGCGTTACAATAGCAGTCCAATACATATAGACTGAGATGTTAACGTTCATGTTTTAGGTATCCCTAGTCGAAAAGAAATAAAATCAATTTATTGAGAAAAAATGATCAGCATTTATTCACACTACAAATAGTATTACGAGCCTATCAATTTGGAATAGTTTTGGACTTCTTACAGAAAATTTTAGATGTAAGACAAATGTCGTTTTTCTTGATTTTGGTGTATCAGCTGTTCAGTCGCATTCACCTCCTGTTCATCCAGCACTTGATCCATCAATTTGAGCCGCGGTATTCCTCTTTTCCCAGTAGCTTAGGTATTGGTAACGAGTCCAAACCAATAATCAATGATTATATAATTTTAAATATAGGGGTATATATGATATTTAAGAACATATATCATAAAAAGTATTTGAATGATTACACCGTGTAGAATTGATGTCTTGACTTAATAGTTCATTCTGAACCAAGATGTATATTATTATGAAAAGAAATTGAATTTATTGTCCTGATGACGCGACATTTCCTTACGAATTAAATGTGTGAGAATGTGTCGTTTGTATTACATCGTTGTTCAAGGAAGGAAGGGTTAGTTTATTGCCAAAACAAGAAATAAACTCTGAATAAAATAAGGGTTGTTATTGTTGTTATAAGCATAGTAAGCAAACGATGATTATGTGCTTTCGTTTCTGGCATGTCGTAATGTGTGTGCGTTAACTAATACAAGCGATACGTTGTGTGAGTGTGTGTTATCTCATTTTATCATATTTATACTCTTTTTGTTGTTGTTAAAGATGTGTTTTCTGTGCATTTTATGATTCAACAACTTCTTTTTTCTTTTCTTTAAAATTCATTGTATTTTTTTATTGGTGTTTTTTTATGATGCAATAAATGGAGTATTAAAAAATTTAATGTCTCAGCAAAATAGGATTCAAAGGGAATCAATTGTGGATCGATCAAAACACTTTTTCTTTCCATTGAGTGAAAAATCTCAAAAGACATATGTTATAGAATTATTTAGGATAAAATGATAAGTTTTCGTCTGAAGGCAGTTACTTACTTCGTTCCAAGTCAATCCTCAAATATTTAAAATTTTCATATTTATCTAAACAAATTTGATGCGAATGATTGTATTGTTAAAAGAAATTATTGTAAATCTTGTTTCTCGTTTTTAGTATATTTGGCTCAAATTAATATTGAATTAAAGTTTAAAATTATCTCAAATATGTACTTTTATATATAATCTTATAAACCCCTAGCACATAAAAATTGCCAAGGTAATTGAAGTGAAAATTCCGCAAATTGTATTCATACTTTTCATTTTATCTTTTCTAGGGTTCGTACTAATAAATAGTCAGTTGTGTTTTTTAAAATATACTAACAAGTATCAGTCAATGATTAGAAAACCTAATTAAATATTTGAAAAATTTTGTTTGTGAATAATGAAACCTTTATTGCCAAGACAGTTAACAGTGTAATATGTTATATGTATGCTAGGATTCAACTAATGTTGAATTGAAATTAATAAAATTTATTTCAGGTCTTATACTTTTATTATTAATTGTTATACATTAATTTCATAATTAATTTATATATTAATTATATAATATATTTATGAAAGGCACTTTTCATGAAAATGAATTCAAATTAATTGCAATCATTGCAATTTTATAATTGCAAATTGACAGTTTTCTATGTATAAATTTTGGTATATAATTGACTTAATAATTATTTCAGGATCTAAAACATTACTATATATATAATCGTGCATGTACTCTTTTCGATAATTTAATCTTAAAGGTATATCCTGAATTGTCCGTAAAACTGTACTTTTTGTATTAAAATAATATTATATTGAAGTAAAAACTTATTTCAGAATAAAAAAATGGTACCACATCGTTACTTAATTTTCAACCCCTAAAGATATGGAAATGGGTGTACAATATTATCATCTATACGAGAAATTTTTTTGTTCATTTGTATAGGGAATAGCTTTTACCATATTCTTTTTGTATGTATATTACTACTCATACATATATTTTAAAAAAGGGGCCAATCAAACTGTTAAACTTGATAGTCAGTGAATGATTATTTTAATGAATGCTTTTGAAACCGTTTCCTCATTCTAAAAAATTTTATTTTTGTATTAAAATTTTGCCTATAAATTTGAAAAGCTTCCCGTATTAGCAATTAACTATAAACCTAGATTCAATAACTATTAACCTGCCATCAATAAAATTATAATATGCTAGCCATATGGATCAGACTTTCTCGATTTGTCAGAAGATCAAGGCATAGGTATTTTACCTCTACACTTCTACAGCAAGAAATGTTTATACATTTGCTCCTAAAAATATTTTAAAACACTTTTTGACCGAAATGACATAAAAACTAAATAAAAAACACTTGAAATTTTTAAGTACTTTTTATACCTTAAAAATAATGTAAAATATTTGGTATCCATAGTAACTATTGTATTTGTATAGTTTTAAACTAGTTTCCCCTTTATTTTGAGTCCCCTTTATTTCCGGCAGAAATTTTATATTCATATATCAAAGAAAAAATATGCAGTAATGAAAAAATAAATAATTTAATATTTTTCCTAGTTTTTTTTAAACAAACGTTGACTTATTACATAATTTGGAAACAAAAATCTCATTTTCGGAAACAGAAGAATAATTTAAAAAACATTTCTTGAAATATTCTTACTTTTCATTGAACGAAATACTTTTATTGATCTTTAACAGGTAGTATTTTAAATTCATATTGAGTTCAAAAAAGTAGGCATTCTTTGCGGTGAAAATTTTTCAAAATATAGTGAAATGGTTTTTTGAAGATTTCTTTTTTTGAAGAATTTTTTTTTTTTTTAATTAAATAATATTGTTATTAAACAAATAACTTCTTTATCAAATAATATAAATTTTTTCTTTAGATTTTGTTTAAAATAAATTTTACTAAACGTAATTTAACTTTTTGGATCCATATTTTCATTAAATTTAAGAAATTGTTGATATAAATCGAATATATTTTAATGATTCCGAATTGTTGAAAATGATTTTAAAGACTCAAAAATCGTATTTTTCAAAATATTCTGTGAATATAATTTGCAATTATTTCCTAATTTGCGCTTTGTTCTCATAATAGTTTTTGTTTAAATGTACAAAATAAATATTTTTGAAAATTCTTCAAAAACTATGCATTTTTAAAAATCTAATAGAAATTTACAACAACAAAAAAAAAAAAATGTTCATTAATAAATTATAAACTACTTACGTTTATCGGCGGCAATTCAAAGTTCGCCGAACGAACTATTTCAAGTATTTGAACCATATGGAAAGTTTATTTAATAACAATTTTAAACACAAAAAATTCTAACAAATTTATAAAACAATTGTAGAAGTTTCTTTTTTACAAAAAAAAACTTGTGAAATACACTCTTTGAGATATTGCACACTTGTCTTAACAATATTTAGAGATAAAATCACAGCACTGAGATAAAATACTGTTTTTTTTTTATAAATCTAGAAACAAAAAAATATAAGCATTAAAAAAATTATTTAAAAAAATGATATCGAAATTCTAGCAACAGTTAGATTCAACAGTTTAAATAATGTGTTATGTAGTATATAGGTATATACGTATATGTTGAAAATATTTTTTTCGGCGGACGCAGAAAATTTGTTAACATAGAAATTTTTAAACAAAATTAATTTTTGTATTAACTTTTATTGTCAGAAATTGAATTGTAATTACATAAAAATAACGCTTATTGATTTTTAAAAACCGTTCGTTTGAGATCATTTCTAAGACTATGGATTCACCCGTCGAAGAAAGTTAACGCATTGTAAGTCCCTTTAATATTTAAACAGAAATGCCGTTACTAAAAAACGACGCTCAATGCTCAGAGTACTTAGAAAAGACAAAGACTCATCTGTTTTCAAGAACACATCAAAATTTAGTTATAAAAAAATTTCTCCGAACAAGATTTTCTAACTGTTTTCGATTTCTTACACTTGAATTATTTATAAATAGAAATATCGTAATGTAAAAAAAAAAACTTAAAGGTTTTTTTTTTTTTTAGAAAACCATCTGTTTCAAAACTTTCTTAAGCGTTATTCCAATATAAAAGTGATAAGAACTAAAATTTTTCTTACAGAAAAAATATTTACACAGAAAATATTCAGAACATAAACGAACGTAACGGAGTCGAACACAAATAAAAAATTATTATTTAACAAAATTCGTATCGAATAACACACATTTCGTCGTAGAATCACAAACTCTAACTGAATAAGTGAATTCACAATACACAACCCCTGATGATGATGATGATGATGAATCCCCTTACGCAACCCTCGCGTCGTCGTGGCACGCACTCGCATACGCAGTTTATAACGCGCGCGGACGATAGCATACATACGATAATATTATATTATATACAAAGAGATGGAGAAAATACACTACACACATATACACGCATACATACATAGACACACGCTTTAAGGGTTGTACGCGGGGGTATAAGGGTTCAACAGAGGGTTGTTGTTGGCTTGTGTGTGTGTAGTAAAATTCACGGTAGTGGTGTCATTTGTACTATGTGGCTTGGAATAAAGTTCTATTCATTGAACTACAAGGTGTTAAATTAGCAAATACTAAAAGTTTATAGGAACCTAAAGCAGTATAGATACGTGCAACATTCGTTCGTAACATAACACCGAAACGTAAATCTGTACTGTTACAAGAATGGTTTGTATGTGTTGCGATGTTAAGATATTGTTATATGTTGCATGCCATTCCATTTTTTTACCAAGCAGAGTACCTAAAATTCAATTAATTGTATTGTATTTTGTTCATTCCACTCCATATCGAAATATTTAAATACATTTAAAATAAAAATGAAAAATGTTTACGTCCTGTTTTCGGAAATTTTGCGTTATTGTGCCCACACTATTCGTAACCACACTTAGCAACGTGATTTCAATATACCGACAATTTATGGGAAGAGAGCATCGTCGCGTATGTTAATTTTGTTACACGACAGTGTTACGCGTTCACGTCCACACAAAGGTTGCTGTTACGCGTCAATCTTGCGTTATGATGTTCCGTTATACGCGAATGTTGCACGTGTATACGCTGCTTAAGAAGTTTATGTTTTGGTCACGTGTATAAACTACAAAACATATTTCCTGTAATAGAAATTTTCAATTTTTATAATAAAAATTATTTTGGACACAAGTAGGTATTTTTAAGCCTTTTATACCTGACCATTATAATTAGTCACAGACCGTTTCGGTTCCTCATTTTGAGATGTTAAGTGCGACTCGTTGCTTTCCGAATATAATTGCTATCCGAAGTACACTGTAGCACTACTTTGGCCATTTGAACTATTCATCGATAAAATTGTACCCTTAATCCAATTATACTTTGTACCTCACTTGGCATTTTAACCAACTAAACTATTAGAGTAAATTTCGTGTCGTTATTATTAAACTTTAATTTCGTACTGCTAAAATTGCTCGAGTAAGTTTTTTTTTATTCTTTTAAAATATTTATACAATTTCGGTTCATATTTTCAAATCCAAAATTTAAAAATATTCATTTTTGAAACTTCCTGTATATTAATCATAGTCTATCATTTATTTGTACCATATGGTATAAATTGAATGGACGGAATTAGACGAAGATAAAATGATATCAACAGTAGAAATGTTCGAGTGAAATAATAAATAAAAGAGAAGAGTTTTCATTTAACAAGTGCCTATATGTACTACTATGTTACAAGGGGGTTGATTTATTTTAGAGGGGTTGTTAAGGCCGACGATGATCTATTCAAAGAACTAATATTGGATATGTCAAAACAGTGAATATATTTTGTAGGTGTATTTTATAATAATATCGCGCGCTATATTCGTTCGAATGTTCGCTTTCTATAGATAGATGTGTGCAATATATCGAACAATTTCAAATAATATTTGGAGCATGAAATTATTTTCCCAAAAAAGAAAAAAAAAATATGCTTACGAATTTATTCATATTAGACAATATTATCTAAAGTTTCTATGTCGCTTGAGCTTGGGTATCGCATATTATTTATAAAAACGGAGAAAAAAATTGGATACACAATTTTTTAAACTTTGGCTATTTACATACTTTACGTTAATATGATTTTTACGAAAGTCTATATTTTAGGTGTAACTTTAATTTTACGCTATAATTATCATTATACGTATTAACGTATTGTTTATATATATAAGAGTTTTATTAAAAATAAGGTGAAATTGTTGTTTTTTCCGGTTATCTTTATTGTTTGATTTTCGATTACCTTCACTGAATCAATATTCTGAGTTTTTCAAATTAGTATTAGTTACTTGAATGCTGTTTAATTATATGTTTTTTCGAAAGAATATCATCAAATTATTGCCTCTTAATTATACTCTAGATATTTTGTGGAACAATTTAAAAGCCATATGCTATATTGCAAAGAACTGGATCATAAAAACCAACTGTTAAAAATTGGTTGTTTAATTACTGCAAGATCACTTGATTTCATTTTTGAAATTTTGTCGTTCACGTGTAATTTATATTATTTGTTCGTTAACGTGTAATTAGACAAGATTTGCTTTAATGTAATGGGGTATGTCCATGATTTTATCAGCTGTTATTCATTTTTTGTTATTGTAAGGGTGGCTTGTGATCAGTTGTAGTAGTAGTATATTGTTTCGAATGGTCGCTCGCGCGCGTCTACCATGGGTAAGGGTCAACCACTTTTTTTTTGTTAGACGTGTAGATTTATATTCATTTAAATATTATTAGAGTATATTTGTTTTTTTTTTTTTTAATATTTTATTAAAGAGTTATTTTTTTATTTTTATTTTTTTCAAACAAAATTTGAAATTTTGATAAAAAAAATATTATAAAAGTTATTTTAAGCCCGTTATCTGATTTTTTATACCAAAAGGATGTTTTTGTCGTAAAAAAATATACATTTACCAAACTGACTATTCAATATGACTTTTTGTTGCACCAGAAATTTCATTTTCAGAAAACTATAAGCTTAGGTTATAGGAAAAAACATTAGTTACATAAGTTAACGAACTAAAATTGAATTTGACAACTACTATAGCAACCTTTTCATCCAAACAATTATTAGAAATAATCATGGCATAGCCTCATTGAATAATATCGATTATGAAATAGTGTTGTTTGATTCAAATAAATATAAGCAAAAAATTATGTATGGGAATTTAGGATTTATAATATCTAAGGTATCATTGAATAATTGATCGATAGTGTATAAAATATTTACATAAATACTCAAAATTATTGTACCTCTCACAAACAGTATATTGAAGAATGTAATATTAATATTGGAATTTAGTTCTTGTTATTGAATTTTTGTACTTTTATTTACTTTTGTGTGAGGTTAATGATAATAAAAGAAAATAAAATTTGTAATCGATATTTGTGAATAAATTTAATATCGTATTAGGCAATACGACGGTTTCCATACCAACTTAAATTTTGAAATTTACTTTTATATTTTCAAAATTGAGTTTGATTGGACACTATTAATAGCATTACATAATTTGTTGATATTCTGTAAAATTAATTTATGTAAAAATAAATTTTTAATTGTGTTGAATTTTTCGTAATTTTATTTTGATTTGTTCATTAAAATTTAATTTATTTGTTCATGGCGTTAGTTTTGAATTTGTACATCAAATTTGGTAAATATAAAAAAATTTGGGATATAATAATTTTTTAATATCACACATATTATCAAATAAAACTTTTAATGTTTATTCTTCTATGATAAACAAATAACAGAAAAACTCGTTTTGAAATAGATCAATTCAGTTTCATTTGCACAAATTATATAATCGAATAATTTGTGCAATTTGTGCATAAACGTGTAAACTAACGTTGAAATTACTATATAGAAATAAAATATATAATGTTATAATATTTTATATTTATGACAAAATGTATACTGTAAAGACATCATGGATGACCTTTTTATCAGCACGATCATAAATAATCGATTACCTAAACACTAAATGCTTTTGTGGTTTTTTATATAAGGTATTTACGTCATAAGTAGGGAAATGAAAACATTATAAAAATAAACATTATTGCTACTGTTTTTTCTTTTTTGTATTATTCAACTTCAATTCATGGTCTAGATTTTAAAATAATATTTATTTGTTTTACTATCGAAATAAGTGCGAAACGTTTTAAATGCTTTACTATGCAAAAAAATTACATCATACAAATTTTAAAAGTTTTGGATGAAACACAAAAAAAATAAAGAAAAATACACTGCTAATAATGAACCTTCTTTCTGTTTAAAATGTTTACTTAAACTGTGAATTTTCCATTAAAATTTTTTTCCTTAATATTCTGAAGAATTGATTTCAACTTCAGATTAAAATCAGTGATGATAAAACTGCATCATGCATGTACATCCAATATTTCATCAAATTTAGATGAATGATTCACAATTTATCGGTATTTATGTGAAATTATCCATTATCGAATATATTTATATAGATATATCTCCGAAATGGCTTGATTTGAAATTCGTATATGGAGTAAAAACATAAGCTGGCTTTATTTTTTCACGAGTTTTCGATCCTATTTTTGATTTTTCTATTATTAATGATGTTTTAGAAGAATCGATAGATATCAAAAATTATCAAAAATTATTGTATTTCGTATTGTTAGTTAGTTTTTAAAATTATCTTCAAATGCTAATACAATTAACTTTATGTTCTTTGCCTATAGTAAAAGATTGAATTTTGTGGTCAAATTAATAAATCAACTTTTCTAGGTATACGATTTGGTTTAATAAAGTCAACCCGTCTCTGAGTGATCTTGATTTGGACGTAGATAACTCAATTCTAATTCATGTTAAAAAAAATCAACACATCACACAAAGTATCATATGTTTATTAGACTCATTATATAATATGAATTTAGTTCAAATGTTCTTAAACGATCCTGTACAGAGTTTTAGCTGCAAAGTTTTCTCGGATTTCTTTTTTATTCATTTTGGTAGCTCTTTGTTTAACGATATTCGGTTACTCTATGATTTCATTTGAACTCAAGATTTTTGGAGAGATAAAAAATTACTTAATTGGAATTGAAGATTTGTTTCTGCTACAGCAAAATTGAAATCATCTGTAAACCAGATTCAAAATTTGTAAAAGGTTAGATCCAAAGACAGAAGAGGACGTTTTTATCAGGTAATTGAAGAGATAATACGATAAAATTTACTAAATTCTTTATTATTAAAACAGTTTCCCTTCTTTGATTTTATTTTTAGACTTATTTGATATTTCCTACATTTAGATCTAAAAAAATTTTGTTAAATGGGAAAATATGTTATGACAAAGCTACAATACCTTTCCTGAACAAAATGTCACAACAAGTAACAGAATAATATTGTTCGTAGCCCGAATATTCTTTATATTAAACCCTAAACAATTAACCATAATTAAAAACGATCTAAGAAATATATTACTGTACCAGAATTGTTTTTCTTAAAGATCTTAATTTTCAATAGAATTTTCGTCACACCCAGTAAATATTAATATTCTTAAGGCAATACGCATACATAGCAAAAGTAACACAAATAACACTTGTGTGTAGAAATTCTCAAACAGAAGTGACAATTATCTTCAAAATGCTTAAAACATAATGATAATTGTTGATTATAATCAAGAGAGCGGACTGATTTAGGATTAATATATCTGTCATGTTTAAGCATTATATTACACCTGTATATTTATTATACCAGTGGATAACAACATGTTATGAATATATTTAGACTATGCGTATAATAAAATGTATTAAATATCATGTTATAGTAGACTGAAAATAGAATTTAATACTAACAAGAATAAATGGTAATAGAAATAAATTTAACGGACAAATGCAGGGAATTTTCGCAAAGATCACACAGTGCAGCACAGGTAAAGGACCGTGTGTTATATAGTGAACCATATTCTTACATATATTAAACAGTTAGTTAATGAATAAAAAATGAATGGATAACAACTGCCAGAGTTAATTGTTTAGAAACTTGAATTATGATTGGAATTCATTGTTTGGGCTATTTTTAATTAGCATGCATAAAATACTATAAACATCCAGTCTATACAGTTATATATGTATACATATGTATTGTTATTACTTATTTATGTTTATTAGTCAAATTTTGGATAATATTTTACGAAAAATTATCTCAAGCAAAAGTTGTTTGTTTCCAAAAAATGAACATTTTTTGTTCTTAAATTTTTCTCAGTTTTTATATTAAGAACTCGTCACCAAAATTTCAACTCGCTATATCTTTAGTTTTGAATCATGGTGATGGCGAACTGACAGACATGCGGAAATGGACTAATTAGATCTTTCTATGAACATGTATACCAAAATTTTGTTTGTGCATCAATATTTGGTAGCGTTACAAATTTAAATAGTGAAATTATTATACTCTTACATATTATGTATGTCGAGTACAAAAATACAAAGTAGTTACAAATTCTTTCTATACATCTACAGGCGCAAATGAGAAATTGGCTCATTTGCAATGGAGTTGTATATAGGTGATATTTTTTACACAAATGCCTTGCTGCGGTTTATTATGATGCATTTTCTTATATCCCTGTCTTAAAAGATAGGGCGATTTATACAATTAATTTTCGCGTTACAACATGAAACACTTTTGGTCGAAACCATGATCGTTAATATGCGATTATTGTATGCGGCGTAGAGTATTTTCATGCTCTTTTATATATTTTAAATACAAGTTTTGTAGGTTTAAAAGGTCAATGAGATAATATTAAGAATTTTTCCTTGAATATTTTTAACATAAAAAAGTCGTATTGATAAAAATATGGTGGAAGCGCAAGGAAAAAGAAGACAATTACGTTTTACAACGTGCTCATATTAGTTTTGTATTATATTATGTCATAGTATTGTAATGTTACATATGGATGCTAAATTTCAACTGCATCTACAATTGAAAAATTGGTGAAATTTAGCTTAAAATTGGATTATAGACCGACACCAGGACAGATGAAACTAAATAAAAGCTTGTAAAAAATATGGTGTAAAAGTTGTGTTGTTGTAAATGAATAAGAAAACTTATAATATAGTTAAAATCACTACTTTCTATTTTCTATCCAAACAGCGAAAAACATAGAACAAATAGCCATCTCTTTCACCGACTCTTTTTTTATACTAAACAAAAACAAAATATTTTGTTTCTAATTTTTTGTGCTATGATCCTGCTGAATTTTTTGATAAAACTTTAAAAACTTTGAATAAGCTTTTCAGTATTTCCTGTATACTAAGTTACTACTACATTCTCCCAAAACAGTTTGTTGAGAATGTAGCAGTAATTGAACTGAAATGAATTTCAGTTCACAAAGGCTTACATTACAACAAAATGTACGTTAAGAGAGCGAAGTTAGAATTGTTCTGTTATTTGAAACATAAAATATAGAGTTAAATAAGTGTCTGTTTATAAGCGTAGAATATTGTACAACGCACACACACTAGCAATAAAGTAAAATTTATGTGATGCTTGGGTTTGGTAACTGTGTTTATGGCACTCCCTTTGGACCTAGATAAACTGACTGACCCTAATTCTAACTGTATATGGTATATATATACTTATATTTCATTGCGACTACTAACAACTACCAATTCACCCCTTTTTTTTCTTGTTTGAAGAAGAAAGACAGAGACTATTTTCATATCTCATTTTATCAAAAAAGATTATTTTGTTTGGGAAAGAAAATATAGTAAAAATTAGTATTAAGTGGGTGTTAGAATAAACATTAAAAAAAGGTTCTCTAAAACAACTTAAATTAAAGGAAAAAAGAAAAGTTTTGAAAATAGTTTAAAAATCTAAATATGTAATTCAAAGAACGATATTTTGTTCGTATCTTGTGTCAAAAAGCTTGATTTATAATATGTGAGTAATGACATAATAAAACTATATATTTTTACTAACGAGCGTAATATAATAATTAGTTTTTCATTTTTAAGATTGTTGCTTTCAACTTAATTAATTAATTCACTTATAAATAATGTATAAATACAATTAACTTTATTTTATTGATAGATATTTGTTATTCGTGAATAAATTGGACGAAATTATAACTTTGCTGTCCATATTTTTCAAAATATCTTTTTATCATTTTCTTATCTTTCTTTATACCATTAATATAATAATCTATATCAATGTGGTATTTCTATTGATATTTTAATAATTGATATTATTTTTGTAGAAAGAATCATTCTGAAATCCTGGACTTGTATGCTTGATTTTCTTTGCTGTATTCATTTGAGAGGAAGCTTTTGAAGTTTCGTTAAGAAGATTCTGTTTTACATATTTATAATGGCCGTATAACATGGAAAGTCCGTGGGCTAACACAAAATAGCACTATTAGGAATAAATTCACACGATATTTTGATAGTACTAACTTTATATAATTTCCCTCTGATAATTTTCCTGTCGAGCAGTTGGTTTCGTGCGAAAAATCATTTTGAGTTAAGCAGCTTGTGTTATTTTCAAAAAGATGGATAAAAAAAAGATGTTTTCGAAGGTAATTAATATTGAATAAAATACTATATTGAATAAAAAATCGATATTATCCAAAAATGGGTGTTTTAATATTTTACCAATGGACTTTTGAGGCCATGTATCTTGTTAAATTTTATTGCATTTTGATTATTTTTTCACTTTTTCATTGAATTTAATCTATTGAATTATAGTAGTGAACAACTTCATAATTAGCGGTCTAAAGTAGGCAATCTGTACAACAAATTATTATACCTTATATCAACGATAGTGGTAAAATTAGTGTTTGCTTTTAGCTCGATGCCAATAGAATTAATTTTCGTAAAAAGAAGCTTACTGGGTATGCTTTGACTACGGACCAATGCAATACTCTTTAGTGATAAAGTTATTATTTACTACAAACATTTTGTGGCATGGAGTATACATTATACTATTCATTCCATATGTATTGAGCATTGGTGAATGAGCGAGTAGTACACTGGGCATTCATTTATGTCATTATTTTTCATGCATTCGACAACCTAAATGATTGAATGGACACTTTTTTTTTGTGTATATTAAAATTGGGGTGAATATATTCGTATGCTGTTGTATATAAAAGATTTTTTGAAATACAGTCAAGGGGGAAGCGTGGAGCAGGAAGGGCAGTTATTGCAAAAAAATTAAACAATTACATATGAATAGTTGAATACGATTTGGTTCATCTATGTGCAATTATTAATGGTCTAGACTAATTACTTTATGGTCGTAAACTGTGATTTGAAAAATTCCAGAAAAAACAAGGATTTCAGAATTTTAAAGATCTGTGTTTGAAGCTCGGAAAGCAAGTTTGTTTGGTTTTTTTTTTCCAATCTTTTCATTTTTATTGATTCGGTATTGTTGATAACGGTGAGATATAAGTCTCTTTTTGGCTAAATTTAATCAATTTTCCATGCAGCACCACATTAAATGTTCTTTTCCATTCTTTATGGAAAATATTTGAGAAAATAACTAATTTGTGACTTTTTATCTCTTACGCCTAAATATTTAAAATATTATCGTGAAATATTTATAAAATGTAGTAATTTTTTTTATTAATCCCGAGCCATAGTAATTGGAGAATCATTGAGGTGCTGCATCTATGCCTACAACCTACGTGTTTCAAAATACAAATTATTGTATGGTATGGTAAATATGTATGAAACTTATAACTTTCTCTATATCCAAACGAAAAAAAACTATTGCTCGATTATTAACAATCTTGGAGTAAATGTATTCAGAGCACGGGAAAAGTATTTCAGAAAAAATATGGGCATAAACCATTGTTTGAACATCGTATAAACGTCCATATCCAGACATTGAGAAAGCGATTTAGTTTAGTTAATGGCCAAACACAAAGAAGAATGGCCTTCTTCGAATGTTATTTAGGTTTTTTAAAATCCAAAATATTGCTTTTCAGCCTCATTATTACCAGTTTTGTGGGTGAGCTTGTTAAACTTCCATATGCTGCCATAACTTTATGTATTCATAAGCAGCTGTGTTTTCTTGCCAGTCGACTCATCAAAAATTATTACAAAAATATTTGAATAGACTACAGATTATTTTAGGTTCAAGGTTCAATCACAGACAGACTTCGAGAAACATTTAAAATACCAAAATTTTTTCGAAAAACCCAATCATTGGCTAATAATCCTAGTATTTTTGTTGTTTGATAGCTCGAACGGTATCGTTTTCGGATCTATGTTCACATAAACATTTAAAAATTGATGCTTAAAATATATCTCTAAAATACTGTACTGCTTACTTTGCTTTTATTTTCCAGTCGATAAAACATAACTTGATACTCGAAGTTTATATGATTTTCGAAACAATGGTAGACCTTTTCTTATAGAAATATTGTACCTAGAAAATAATATTTTCCTAATTATATACTACAAAACATCATATATTGAAAGAAGTATCATTGTTGAAAATATAGATGGTTGTTTAAGTATCGTTAAAATATACAGCTTCAAAGTTTAATTAAACATTTGTGAAGCCATATCAAGTTTTAATTTTATTATGCATTATACAAATCAAATCAAAAAGTTCAAAGTGAAAAAAGGGAAAAAAGGGAAAAAACCGGAAAACAAACATGTGAAAATCAATATTGTTGAGATTCATAAAATTACATGAAATGTATGAATACATTTTTTATTATTTGCGGACACTTTTTATATCTGGAAAATATTTTTTGATGTTTATCGCATTATTATACTCATATAATAATTATATTAGTTTTTATACTTATAAAATAAAATAGAGAAAACATTATAACCTTCTTAAATAATTTAGGAAAAAAAAATGAAACGTAATGCCTGAATCATTAATCTATAAAAGTCTTAAATACAGGGAGTTACATTTTTTAGGTTGACATAAAGCTTCAACATTTGAAAGCTTCGATCCCTGCTTAGTTAGTTTTTGGAGGATGGATTCAGGATTACAGGAGGGTATATTTAATTTTTTATAATTAAATCAATCCTATATTTGCAGATTCGAATTTTAAGAAGAATAAAGATAAAGAAAACAAATTAAAAAATTTGTTTGATAATGCCATCAAGATCTGAGCAAATATTAATGGTCAATTTGTATCATAAATAATTTTACCAAAAACAGAGGTAGTTAAAAAAATTCGTTAGAGACAAAAATTGATTAAATTTTAACAAAGAATTATTTTCATTTTCATGTATCTTTTAACAACTTGCGTATTTCGATAAAAACTTTTTACAGCCTTTATTTACATTTTATTGTATCAAAAACTTTATTTTTTACCTCAAAAATCATATTCTGGAAGCTTACAAATCAAAAGTTAATTTTTCATCTAAAATCCTTTTTGGAAATAACGTATTACGTAAATATCTGGTCATTTTCAATAGGAAAAAAGATGTTAGAAGAAAAATTAAATTTTGTTATTTGTAAGCCTCACTGGAGTATGATTTTCGAATTGATAAATATATGTAAATAATTGATGTGAAAAGTTTTAATCGAAATCACGAATCTTGTTTAATTGGACAAAAATGACTATTCTTTGTATCTCATTAACGTGGTGAATTTACGTGGTGGGTTAAAGTCTATCATCGTGCCATAAAAATATTTGAACAAACGATACTATGCTATTTAGTAGCATCAAGAAAATGGTCGTTAAATTCAGTTGATAATACAGATGGCTAATTGAAATGCGTGAAATTTTATCAATAAAAATCTTAAATTCCAGTCTAACGAAAATTTAAATTCAAGATTCTTATAAGAAATGCCTACGAATCCCATATGATTTAACTAAGGCATATTATTTTTTGTTTTGGAAAACATACATTTCATTTTGTTTCACCAACGTACGTCATCTTCATTTATTTTCATTTTCTTTTGATGTTCGTTGTGTCGAATCACTATGGTAACCAAAGAGTGACTAAAGGTATAGTGGTGACTGATATATACCCGTCGAAATGAACGTAACAAATCAGTCAGTTCGAGTGAACATGAATAAATGTAGACACATACATAGCAACCCAAAACCAATTTATTTAGCTATTCACCCATATTTATATGAACACATAGAACCCATCAGATATATTCAGAGGAGTCACCTGCAGTGAGAAAAGAGAGAGATAGAGTAATTCATGATTCGCAAAACATAATGTACAATATTATATTGGAACTCTAATTTGACTTTAAACTTGTTTGATTATTATAATCGAGACAGGGATGTATACATTGGATTTATAGAAGACAAGAAAAAATGATTATTGTCAAGAAAATATTTAGTTTTTATTTCTTTATTATTTCAGAAAATTGCACGTTCCACGATGATGTGGGTGTCGCAATGGAATAAAAAGAAAAAGCAATAAGGTAGGTTAATTAGGTCCTTTGCATCTACACCAATAATTGATCCTCTGGTTCGAAAAGGTTCAATTTTATTCTAGTAAAAACTTATGTTTATCGTTATTCACAACCTAGCCCGTTTCTTGTTACCCATGCAATTCCAGTTACATAGATCTGTGTTTGAAAACAACTCTCTAATAACAAATCTGATCTAGGAATTAGGGGAGAAATCGAAATTTATTCGAAAAATCCTAGAGTTCTCATTAATAATTATAAAACTCCCAAATACAGGACATAAATAACTAATAGCTTGCGATAGGAATCACAAGCAAGAAGTGGACCATATCTTACTTACGTTAATCTTTTTCCACGTTCTCATCATACTTGTTGTTTCCTGAGTGAGTCAGATCATAATGATCTCATTGCTAGATTGTTTAAAAATATTGATATGTACTTCACCATTAACTTTCGTGATAGATTTAGTCACCTATCAGTAAAAAAAATGGGTGCGAGAACTTATACACGCGCGTCAGAAGTTGTACTTCTTTGACCTCATTTAAAAATAATTTTTAATTTCATGCAAATAATTAATTACAATAAAATAATAAAATCATTGAAAAGGATAGTCAACACTGTCAATAAAGCTCAGTTTAAATTTGAAAAATTAAATAAATAAATATATATTTTCTAACATTAAGTGTAACATTAAATTTAACAACGTCTTCAACCTGTCAATTTTGTGTAACGGTGATGCGCGTGCTTCTTAAAATTTCACTCTCATCATTTTTTCGTAACGTGCCTAAAGAAGTAACTTCAAATAGATTTGTGCTTAAAAAAACCGTAGCGTGCTGACTGTGAACCAAGAGAAATGACCACCTATATTATAGGTTCATAAACCCCACCCAACAATTGGAATCCAACTGAACCAATTTTTGTCCGATTACTCTATAGTAATCGGACGGAAAGGAAAAGAAATAAGGTAAAAACGTTATTAACGTTAACATGTTGATGATGAAACCTCTAATTCTGAATTGAAATTGATTTTTTATTTTTATTTATTTTTTATTAGTATTATTTTTGAAAAATAATTTGTCATCTACGCGAAAAAACAAGATATCCTAATATTTTTAAAATTACAAATAATGGCATTTTATGGTTGATGTGTGGTTTTATCGCGTATGAGATAAAATAGTTTTTAAATTCTTATTAAATGACTTTCTTGTAAGAAAAAAATGAACGCCTCACTTATAATTGTCGTAAACGAAAATTATTTTTAATAGTCAAATAAAATTCATTTATTCATGGGAACTGGAAATAATTCATTTATAGTGCATTATTTATGCAAAAATCTATTAGAAGCATTTAAATTTATAAAAATTGAATTTACAAGAATACAATTTGAAATTAAATTGTGATTTAGTAATAAGCCGTAATACAAATTGAAAACGAACAAGTTTAGAGCAATATAAATTATCGATGAGGTATAATTTGGGAACCCGTATAAACTACGCACATGTCTGTATTCGCATAGTGTTTGGCACCACAGATAGAAATATATAGATAGTAGAATGTAAAGATATACTCATCTATCTCGATTCGACATCTTGTTCATGTTGTGTGAGTCTATTTATATATATCGAAAAACTATATAGTCAAGACAAAATTATTTAAATTTTAATATTTATAGCTAGTTGTTAATCAAAGTAATAAGGAGATGTATGTATATAGAATAATGGCATCGGAAATTTATTAAAAAATAAATAAACTTTATCAAAATATTTCGTTTATATCAATTTCTGAATATTACTTTAGCCGACTAAGTGATTAGTTGGTCGGGTGACCAGCCGATTGTCAGCCAAGCCGATCACAGAAAAAGATTAAAGAAGACATATTTTTATGTGACAAATTTAATTTGATTAGGTTATGTATGGTTATAAATCTGATTGTTTTTGTTTTCATGAAATGTTTTAAAAATGTTTTTTAAAAATTATAAATATTATAATTATCATTAATATTGATTTTATTGGTAAGAATGATGACACTTTTTCATGTAGAAGCACACTTCGAGAATTCTCGAGCATTATTTGAAATCACTTCAATAGAAAAAAATGTTTATTTTTGGTAAATTTTTCGTATAAAAATTTCACTAGAAAATTCTTAACTTCTCTAATATTCTACTTGGATACCAAAATTTAAAGACTACAAAAAATTTTAAAGACTACAAAGACATTCCAAAATAGAAAAACACCAAAGGTGGGTACTTGTTTTCACAAAATTTACCAACGTATTTTGTATGTTTTTGTCTGATATCATTGCACGGAGTAAAAACTAACTTACGAACGATTCAGCACAAATCGATATGAATTATTTTTCGATTAGTTTAGTTTTCTTGGAAATTACAATGAATAATCAATGTATTTCTATTTTAGTACAAAATGTAAGTTTATTTAGGCACAAAACCAAATACTTTGACATGACATTCTTCTGATTGTTTGCTATATGTGACATAATTTAAAATTTCATTCATACAGTTGTAATGAAATCAATAAATTTTAAGAGAATTTAATTATTTTAATGTTATTTACAAAATTCGACCTCTTTGAATGCATTAGTCATTTTTTACATAAAAATGTAAAATGGTGAAAACATTATTACTACGTATTTGTATAATTTTCTTGAATATCCTATTCAAATGTTCTCTTTCCAAAGCCATGCCAATTATAGCAACGAAAACTTATAAAATTGAAAATTGTGTTTAAAGATGTTGTATTTGTATTATTTCGATTATTATATAAAATACGTTCAGACAATTACGTCTGTGGCACTATAAATACTCAAAATTGTGACAAATTCAGTCGGTTCAACTTGTGTCGGTAAAAAAAATTTGTATTTGAATTTCTTTTATTATTACACAATTAGAAATGTTCTAATTAGGTGAGAACATAAATCAAACTTAATATTGGTAAGCTTTCTACCTACTACCATTTATATATCTACGGTTTTCATCGAGCTAGATCATAAAAATAATTACATTTTCAAAATACAAACATAAAAGTGTACATAAAATTTATAAAAGTTAATAATTATAACAGTAATTTCCTAATTAGAAACTAATTATCATTTTTTGTTTTCCAGTATAATAAATATAAATTACTTTTTTACCCTATGAACTCTTAAAAATACATTTGTCAAAATAAAAACATTAATACATTTTACTTTACATGGTGATATATTTCTCCGTACAAAAGTAATGTTTTTTATGGTCTATTATGGATAAGTTTTATTATCCACTTAAATTTGTATATTCATCATTTTTAAATACTCAACCCATATTTGGTTGTATAGAAATTATCATAGTTATAAATTTACTTTTGGTAATTATACAAAAATAAAGTTTAAATTAAGGATTAAAATTTGATAATCTTTTTTAGACGTACACATTTTGTCTATAGGGAAAATTAATTTAAAATTCAAATGATCAGTGTCATAATTGACTAAAAATTTATCAATTAAAACACTGAATAATTAAAAGCTACATCAAATAAAATTTCAAATTTGAGACCGATAACTATGAGATAATTATCATCAATTAATTCACTTGGTATGAATGCAATGTTATGGTCAAAATGGCAATGGCTATTGAACTATAAATGAAAATTCTCTAACCCAATTCAATGTAGAGCTCAGTCAAAACATAAATGATATTCATTTTAACTTTTTCAAGACTAATTGTGATTTCGTACTATGAAATGTTTCACCGTGTAAATACTTTTTATTATATTAACAACAAATAAAAAAAAGTGTGCCGAATAAAAGTCAGCCAACAAAAATGTAATATTTTCATTAAGAAGAGAGTTCTGAGAGTTTTATTCAAAAGAATATTTTCTTGTACATAAGTCGCATACGTATATACGGATAAAAAGTCATTTTCACTCTTCAAGAAAATTGTATATATTCTTTTTTTTTTTCTACAAAAGGTATATTATTATTATTAGTTCTTTATGCTGATAAGTCGTCAAATAACTTTTTTTTTATTTATGTGACAACGCGCCATCTTATTAGCTTACTACGACTAAGGCCCTCTTACGTTATTTTTTATGTATTTATTTGAAATGAGATGATGATATGAAAAAAAAAAAAATATTACAATTTTATTACAAATTGTAAAATGATGAATATTCGTTTTTTAGTAGACGCATAAAATAGGTTTTTGAAAAAGTCAAGGAAATGGTGATGATGAACATAATGACAGACAGGCAGACAGATAGATGATGAGCTATGAAAAAGTAAAAAGTGTAATACACAACACACGGACTTCTATTATTAAAGGTGGAATGTAAATTGAGCAATTTTTAAATTTAATAAAGTTGTTACATTTATATGCTATTCCAACATGGTTGCCTTCGAGTGATCTAAAAAAACCCTTAAGATTTCCGTTCAAAGCTCGCCACCGCAAAACTGGATAGCCGACCATCCACAACTTCAATCCTAACAACCTCAAATTTCTTTTTCTAATCTTCCCGTAAAAACCTTTTCCCGGAAATCTGCGAACTGGTCAATCTGGTCAAATGGGTCAAATCTGCGAACTTGCCCAGCAAACGGGTGTAGTTTGTGTTATTGTAGGTACATAAAAGTGTGATCAATGATACTATGAATAAAGGGCCATTCACCGATAAAATGTACATATAATTGGTAATACAATTGTTTAATATTTAAAATCTCAAAAAATACAGTCTTAAGGAATAATGTTGCCACCAGGAGAGATTATTTTCTTTGTTATATTTGAAAAATGGTTTTGTTACCAAAAAATGTATACTTTGATCGAATGTACAGTAGTTTTCAATTCTTTCTATATGCAGATAAACAACTTTTTATATATAATGCACATATATGCCAAGTTTACATGTATTGTGTAGATTTATGAATATATTTCCGTTTTCCAAGTGATATTATCACATGAATAGTAAACTTACCCCAAATTCCTCTTTTCTTAAACGACTTTTTCACACTATTTACGCATATTCCAATGTTTGTGTGCCTATCATTTTACAATCACTTTTGATATTATTAATAGATAATAAGAAAATGTAATGTGTATGATTTTTCAATATGAAACTTTGAGGGAATTATATGGAACGCACCAAATTAAAAATATCATTACTTTTTTTTTGAATTTTAAGCTGATTAGTTTCCATTTTTACCACCAAAAACATGAACTTGCTCACAGTGAAAGTAAATATTGTAGTTTATGTTTCATAAAGCTATTTTGGTAGTGTATGACATAAAAAATATTGGCCATTGACTATTTATATATTCAATATTTGTAAAATTTCATTAGTGCATACAAATTTGTGCAAATGAATTGAACTTGTGCTTTACGTAGGTGGACTTACACACTCATTTTACACAATTTAATGAAGAATTGATTCTCACAACATACGTTTTTTATTGGAAATTAATTATCATTAGAGCAGAAAAAAAGGTCTAAATGCTGTCGATAAAAAATGATATGCATTCGATCGATATCAATATCACATTTATTGTTAAATACATTTGGAAGGAGCGCAGAGAAACGAAGTAGTCATCATAAAAATGATATACTTTAAAATTTAATTGCGCTTCCACCGTTTATTTTTTAATATTCTAAATAACATCTGAAAAAAAAAAACTGTCAAGTAATTAAAAAAAAAGAAATAAATTTAAATTGAATAACTGTTTTTTACTTGCATTTATTAATTTTACAAAAAACCACTCATAAAAAAAGGAATACAATATTTCGCCTTTTTAAAATTAAATATTTCTGAATAAATGACCATTTGATCGATATAATCATTTTAATCAATTTTTCAATGAATTCATCGCTATCTCTGATTAAAGCCTTTCTAAGTTTTTGCTTAAATATATGTCGGAAAATGTTTTTCTATAAAAAATTAGGATAATCAGTTTTTACATAGATTCAAATTGGCCTGTGAGTGTGATAAAATGAATTTCTAATGAATACGGCTAAATCAAATTTGTAGGTTGTCGTTAAATTAAAAAATACAACTCGTCGCAGATATATTTAGTTGAAAAATTTATTTTAGAAATGGAAACGCGTTTTTTTTGAAAAACATAGTATTTAAAATATCTAGGACACTTGTTAATGGTACGACTAAAAATTCTTATCGTAGAGATATAATTGACATAAAAATATAATTAATAATATTTTTAATAATTAATTAATAAAGTCATTATTTTTTAATTAATAAAACAAACTATACATTATTTATTATTGATGCGTGATAGATATTGTCTGTCATTTTTTGTGTGTCATTTTTGTAATAATAATATGAAAACAAAACAATATTATTACAAAATATTATTATTTAATTCATTTATACAAACAATCGGGTTTATTATGTGAAACTTGAGCTAGAGAGAACTAACGAATTTTACAGTGGTAATGTAGTAAATTATTTTTATTGTTATTCTTAATTCTTTCATTAGTTTTTTTTCTATAAAGATACGAAGGCTTATAGGGCATAACAGTCCTAGCGTAATTGTGGGCACTTAAGATTTCAATGAGCTCAAATTTTTAAAATTAAAAATAAATTTGGTAAAGAGTGAATAAATACGATGAGTTCCTTTTGTTTGCTTTTTTTAAATATATATATATATATATATATATATATATATATATATATATATATATATATATATATATATATATATATATATATATATATATATATATATATATATATATAAAATTTTTGTATAATATCGATAAATTATTGTTATAATTCTTTATTGTAATGTTGTTATATTTATTAGTTTTGAATTTAGAATAGGTATATTTTCCATGGCAAAATTACTAATACTATTCGACTTCAGTAGTTTTCCCTTCTGATTTACTTTAAAAATATTCCCTACATATTCCAAAATTTTAAATGTGAAAATATTAAGCTTATTGGCATGAACATTAAATTTAGAAAAATGTGTAAACTTTCCCAATTCAAATTACTTTACTTTAACTTTTCAATATTCATTAATACTAAAATACTAATATTAATACTATTAAATATCGAAAATTTCCCTTCATAATAAGTTCATTCCATACTCTAGTGACCACAATTTTAGCGTAATAAGAAATTAATTTTATCCAACTAATATCAGAAAAAGTGTACGCAAAGATGAGAATATGTTATTATCTAATTGTATTATCTATATTATCTTTCAGTCTGAATTTATTTTTTAATAAATTTTATCACTTATTTAGATAATTATGCAGAAGCAAATTTTACTTGGACGATATTGGATAAAAAATTATTACTTTTCAATGTATCACCGTTTTTTTCAATTTATTATCTTCGATTTGTCAGTATTTTTTTATTTTAGAATATTTTGAAATACTCGGTAAATTTGTCGTTAACTGTTTATTATATACAGCAAATAATAATCGTTTTAAGTTTTCCTTCACTATATAGTAAGAAGTGACATTCTTATCCATCTGACCCCGTATGTAACGTACCAATTATATACCCACCCTCTTGCTAACACTCACGTACTACAAAATCTTTGAGCTCCTTTCTTCTTTTGTTCATTAATTCAACAACGATGTCAGTCATTATGCCCGCTTCACTACGATACGATGCCAATGTACCTTGTATGAATTTTAAATAATTTTTTAATGAAAATCAAAGTAAATGGTGCTGGTTCTTTTTTGTAGTTTACAATAAGAAATGTACGTCTATGCACATGCATACAGATATTAGAATGCTTAAAATCGTTGAATTCATATGCTTTTCATTATCATTAAATCAATTACATACATTATTATAAAATTTTTAATATTTCAAGAATTCGATTGGACGAAATCTCAATTTATTAAATAATAATAAAACTTAAAAGCATATATAATACCAATGCCACAAACTATCACTATGTTAGATAATTTACTACTTTTTTTTAAAATTTTTTTAAAAACATGACTTTAAAAATTCTAAAGAAAACGACCTAGTAAATCAACTCGCAATTTTCTTCTACAGCCATAAGTTCTTTCGTTATTTTATATTCCTTGATAAGATCATTCTCCTTAAGTACATTTAATCCTCAAAAAAAAAAAAAAATTATATTTGAATACAAATCGATCGAAAATTAACCATTTTTATTTAATACACATGTCAAGTAAAATATTTTTGAAAATATTAAAATAAATTCGTTTTCATCTTGAAATTTTTCTCAAATTAATATATGGAGGTCCTGTGAACTTCATTATAAGATGTTTTGTTTTTTGTAATTTTGTTTTTTAAATTTAAAATTTTGTAATTGACTTTGTTGTTTATAGTAATAGTTAACCTTTACGTATTAATTAATTTCATTATTAGATCAAAGATAAGAGAATCATATTTAATTTGATAACGTTTCTTTGAAAAATTGTAAAGCTATGCAAGTTTTCCAATTTTTGATTAAACAATTTTTACAAAATTAGAAACAAATTTATATTTGAGTTTTTTTGCAAATTATTAGTCTTTCTTATTTTGTACTTTATTATTTTAACATAATGTTCCAAAAGGTGGGAATGTTTTATCGGGTGGGTATCAATGCAGGAATAAATATATATTAATATTCCTTTAAAAACATTTAAAATTTATTGCTATGTAATCATTTAATTTTATTTGAATTTTTAACTAAACAGTAATTAACTAGCCTATTAACATAATTTTATTTTCTCTTCAAGCTTCAAAATTATAAACTATAATTAAAATACAAAACAATCGTAAATTAATAATTACATATAAATTTGGAAAATTAAAATTTTATTTAATTTACTTACGTGATTCGAATATAATAAATGAAATGTATGATATTCGGTTGCAATAAAATATGAAATAACTGGTTACCTTAGTTGTTCTTATTTCTAAAATTCATATAATATGGTCGCTGATTTTTAGAAAATAATATTTACTTAGAATACAAAAATTGAAAGTAGAGATCGGAGTTATAAAACTACCACCATGCATAGACATGATAATATTGGAATGTCTTCTTTGAAGGATAAAATTGAGGATAGAATCGATAAAGTGTGATTAAATTTGGGATGTTGTAGAAATTCAACTATCCTTATTAGTTATTTGAATATTTATTGAAATATTAGACTTGGGAGAAATGTCGCCAGCATTAGGCTTCAAATTTTTCTTCATAGTTTTAAAATAATTACAATAAATTAAATACATAACACCTTTCAAGGAATATCGTACAAGATTTTTCCAGTATTGCAAAATGTTTTCTTAAAATTTTATTCCTTGTATACGAAATTGAAATAACCTACGTCTTATCGTGGAATACAGCGACCATGTTTACAGATGTATAGTTTTCTAGTAGCGAAAAATCATCAGCCTAACCTAGTTTGTTCCTTGCCAAAGTAATGCGATTTAGTCATTTTGAAAGAAATTTCTGAATATAATTGCAAATTAAATAATAGATTTTATTAAAACAGGACGAACTTATAATCTTAAGGTTACACAATTCCAGCGATTCTACAAGTAACATTAAATGATAATTAAAACACATTTATTTCGATATTTTCTAGGATACTTAAATAGATATTATTTTTGGAACAAAATAACCTTATGAACATAGTTATAGCAATGGAAAAAATTTTATGCCCATGAGAAAATAAACATATTAGGCTTAATGGCCCAGGTCGGTTCAGTTACGTTTTTCTTATAAGCTTGTATATTTTCCCATTAACAATTAATAGTATACTTAATACGAATGGAAAATATGTTCTGTCAGAAATCACCCATGCATGTCAATAGGGTTTTTATACTTTTACTCAAACCTATTGCTCAAACGAGCTTATAGTCTAAATATGAATGTGCAAATTGGCTTGCTAGTTTTGCCTGGATTATTAACATTTGCTAAGGAATCCTAATAATAATACGAGGTCATATTATAGTTAAACAAGGGTGAGCATGAGATGGTTTTTAGAGAATAGTGGTCGGTTGAAATTGATATTAAACTTGTACGTGATTCAAAAGCCTAAGTACAACAAGAATATTGTTGTAGTTGAATGAACAATGTATATGTACTTAATATGTGTCTCCCATATTGTTGTTGTGGTTGTCGTCTCTCGTCCATCTGACGACATTCTGCATTCATAATCTTTTCTATTTCTCCAGCATCACACTCTTATGAGGATGTTTAGAAAAAGGGGTGCCTGACTTGATATATAGTTGATACTCATATACTTAAAAAAAACTTACTTAAATTGTTTACACCGTATTTATGTATCTATGCTTCTAATAATTAATATACTTGATCTTTAAGCTCTTCAAGTAGTAATGAGAAAGTTAGTTATGAATATTAATTTATTAGAATTCGCTATTATGTTTACGTCCAATGTGTAATAATTAGAAAATACGATTATTGATATTGGATTGAACCTTGTTTAGGTATTTATTTTAAACATTTTGTACCATAATTGCTTTTTAAATGTAACATTATTTTTGAATCTATTTATTATAACTGAAATATTTCTATGATGTAGATTAATTTTTTAAACAATTAGTATAAGATAATATATATGAAACCTTTGTAATACTATAATACGAGTACTACGTGATGAAAATCGGCTCTTGAATATTGTAAAATCTTTTAAAAGTAATAAATAATTCAATTCAAGAAAGGAAAACTTAAAACAATGAAATAAAGGTATAGGAAAAATATATCCTGAAGAAAAAAGAAACATATGAAAAACAAAAATATTATCTCATTGTCGTTGCAAGGTTGGCATGTCAGTTCAGACTTTTTATATATGAACTGAAAGTTTTTCCATGTTGTCATCCATATATACACTAGGACTTTGTATAAACTTTTTTACAAAAATGAAGAACTACTATATTTTAACTATGTGTATGCTATGTGAACGTGACCGATCTGACACCTCGTGGGAATGCGTCGACGAGATTTCCCTAGTGTGTATGCATGTGTACATTTGTAGTCAGAAGACTTCGTTTGCCTATTTTGTTGTTCGACATTTACATTCAATACATTATACAGAGTGTCTCATAAAAATTGTTTAGACAGCTATATCGGAATCGAGAGACAGCTCTACTGTCTTATTAGATGTACGTGGATGGAGTATCAAAAATTTGTATTAACAGCCTCAATCTAAGAAATAATATTATTTGTTCAATTGTTTGCATATAAATTGTATAGGAAATATCAAAGCAAAAATTATTGAAGAATTATAAAAAATGTCATTTGATTGAACTTATTGGGTTACAAATTGTAAAAATGATTGAATAAATTAGTAATTATTTAAAATTGTAAATGTGAATAATCATTTATTTAAATTAATCAATAAATTTTGAAAAATCATACACTATTCATTACTATATAGCACTTGATTGATATCCGAACCATAGAAACGAATTAATATAATTGGATGCACAGTCTCTATTAGATAATTTTAAAGCCAAACTTCAACTGAAGTACCTAAAGCAATTGAAAACTTTAAAATTCAGACCCCGTACATAAATACGGTTGTTAAACTTAATATTATTGCCAAAACACCTTGTACAAGCCGTTAATCTTAATATTACATTTTATTTCTTATTTGTCATTCTATTTTTTCGTATGTTTGCATAAGGGTTTTGAGTTTGCTGCATTTACTCAATATTACGTGCACTGTTACGTCTCTATTAAATCACAAGAACAAAGAACAAAGAGTTTAGATAATATTGAATGTGCAGTTGGCAAATAATTTCTATTTTTTATCCGTATTTTATTTCTTTTAGTATTTAAAAAGTATTTAAATAATATAGGTTTTTTCCAGAGCATCCTATTCCAAAATTAACTTTCAAATTAAAACCCAAATATAATAAATGAACATCCTAACACATTAATTGTCTAAAATTAGTTAAATAAATCAGGATCAATCTGAGGATGAAAGCGAATACCTAGCTAATAATTTTTAATGTAAACATTTTAACAAATAAACAATTTTTTTTGTAAAATAATTATATCGAGAGTATCTTGTTGTTGGACAGACTTTTCTGAATGGAAAACAGAAAAATTTTCAATATTTTTCGATGTTAAATTGCAGATATCCTTGCAAATATGGAATCTGATTATTTTCAAGTTACGTTCTCACCAATCGAGTTCAGTTTACCTAGTGGGAACTTTTGTTTAAATATAGTTGAAATTTTTTGGTGGATTTAGATAAGATTATCTCAATCAAACTTTATCGTTCAAGTGTACCATTTGTTTTTAGGTTAAAACTTATCTTTAAACGGGTGAAATTAGTTCAATTTTCAAGTTCGCTTTCACTTTCGGTTATCATTTGATAATATTTTGTTTTCTGTGTCTTTTGTCATAGATTTAAAAAATAGTAGACACAATTGGTTTTTTTTTTCAATTTCTATTGACATGTGAGAAAAAAAATCATTTAAGTATTATTTAACTTGTTTTGATAAACTATAATTGGACAGCTAGACTTGATTCGTGAGAACGCAGTTTTACAGAAAAACTAATAAAGTAATAAATATAGTAAAAATTGATTCTTAAGTTTGCTTATTGTCTCATAATTAATATTTCTAGAATCTAAAAATAAATTTTAAAATTTCCCAAAAACCTCAGTTTAATTTATCAGTATGAATATTCATCCGAAACATATATGCCACTGATATAACAATAACAAGTTTTTAAGTAGAAAATGCCAAATTAATTTACTGTTCAAATATTTTAATATAAAATGGATTTCCAGAACTTTGGACTCGAAACAAGTATTAAATTTGTAGTTGGAGTTTTGCAACATACAAATTACGTTTCTGATTTATATTCAATTATTGTCAGTATTGTAACTTTTTATATAGGCATTATGTGTTAGCATTTATGTATTATAAGTTGCATAATCAATAAATCTACAACTTTACTACATGGTTGATTTGATCAATTTGTCCAGAAACACGATGTTCTCTTTTATTTTGGTTTTATTTAACTTAAAACCATTGGAAAAATTTGTTCTTCGAATTTTGCATAGTCTCTATCGCCTGCTATAATAGTATGCGATTCATTGGAGATGTGTCAACCATTGCTTTCAGACTGAATAGAAGAGAAATTAAATTTCAATGTTGGCCTCAATTTCCTAGATCAAAAATTTTTTTTTTATTTTATAAATACTTTATTCGAGTACAAAGTAGCCATCATCAGTAGGAATTAACTAGTGGTAATGATTCGCCTAGGAGGTTTGTCAACCGTCACCAAATTAACAACGAGCTACATCTCTTGGGAGAATGATTAAAACTAGGTAATTCATACTGATTATAACTACTTTATAATCGAAATACGTATTCATAAAATTGATCTAGCAAATTATGGCAAAAATATCGAAATTTATTCGAAAAATCTTAGAGTTCTCTCTAATAATATACAGAAGAGAAATTGTTTATGAAATTCGAGAATGATATCTTTTAAAATTTGTACCAATTTTCAGCTTAATTAAAAATATATTTGTTTTACATCAAATCTCCTCAAATGTTTTTATAAAAGAAAATTTACTAAGGGCATTTTATATAAACTTGGTTATTTTGCTTATTTACGATTATCACCTATATTCATTCGCTTGTATTTGTTTGTTTGTTTATTTTGTTTGAATGTTTGAAATGGTTTTCTTAAATAGGTTTTGCAATTTGTATCTATTACTGATGTTGTAAAATTATATAAATACAAACAGCCTTGTCCTCAACCTACCATTATTTTTTTTTAAATAAGAGTGAACAGAATCTAATTACTTTTACATAATAATTTAAAAGGAGAAGAAAAAAACACAAATTTTATTTACATTTTAAATTTATCAAAGGAAGTAAAACATCTATTTTTATTCCATGTACTATTTCTGTGGTTTCGTTCTTACAAATGATGGTGTGATGTGAATTTTACATAAGATATAATAAACATTGCTGTAAGCCCTAAAGGTCAGAAAATATGTTATAACAATTCTGAAATGATTTTAAATGAACTGAATCTGAGATCATCATAATCTGTACTATTCTTCAAAGAGAACTTCATATCTAAACTTATTTAGGAGGATTAAAGCAGAAGCAATGTTATTGAAAAGTATAAATTCTTGTCAATTGAAATGTCAATAACTGTTAATAAAATAAAAACTATCTTCTAGGACGTAATAACAAAAGACAAACCTTATGACACATTAAAGTTATATGCATTTAGTTGACAAAAACGTTTGAAAGAAATATGACAAATGCTAAGAGTTCTACTCTTTTTCTTTTCATTTTCATTTTAAAAATATTATTAACAAGAATTACAAGAATTTGTCATATTAAAGTTGTTTGTACAATATAAAAATATTTAATTTATTAATAATTCCGATCTGAAATTAGGATATTTAATATTGAGCTAGAATTTAAATGAAAGAAAACCACTTTAAAAAATATGTATAAATAAAATTTATGATTGAATATTTATTTATTAAAAGTCATTAAATTACATAAATTATATATATTTATTTACGAGATTATTCTCTACAATACATATTACGTATGTACAGGGTGTCAGAAAATTCTAATATACCTACACATATTTTTTAACAACAGTGGAATTAGTAATAATAGTTTTGAGTTAATCTTGTATTATTACTAATTAATAATAATTAGAATAACAGTTTTTGGTTTTAATACAAATTGATGTAAAAGTCGTTATGTGCGTAAAATTTCACCGTCTATTTAATAATCAGACGCCAGAGAGAATGTGTTTCTTGTGATTGCTCTTCCCTCTCTTGTGAAAATGAGAGACCGTGGTACATGCTCGATCGTGCTCGATACTTAAAATTTTATTCATTGAAAATAAATTATTTTTAAGCAAAATGTCTAATTTGAGCAGCATAACTTAATATGTATGCTTAATGTTGAACTTTGTACATAACTATGTGTTTATTCAGCATTGGCATTGTTAGATAGTATGTGATCGAATTCTAGGTGGGTTTGATCACATGACAAATGTGTCATCAATCATTTTTATTCTGGGTTAACAGTTCTGTACATTCAAAAAACAGGTAAAAGTTCAAATAACAAGTATCATTGAAAAACTGAAAAATTTCTTGCTTATTATTTGAAAAATTACGTTCTATGATTTAGCCAATAATATTAGTCTTCCCTTTCCATTAACTATCTAGTTTGGAAGAAAATTAATATCGGGAATCGAGCTAAAGTGACATATTGTACTTAAGTACAAAGCATCAATCATAGTCATTCGTAGGAATAAGATGTTATTCAAATATCAATCAATGCATCAATGATTTATGAAATTTTGAATTATTAATAATTAAGAAATATACCTTTAAAATATGTAAAAATTTAACAAAAACGATCAAATTAATATGTAATATAAAAAAATATAAAATAATACTACCAAAAAATAAGTATTTATATAATAAAATTAGACATTATTTAGCCAAATGCCAATATTGAAAAGTCTAATAAACTAAATTAATAATGTAAAATAAAAATATATCTACTAAATTGAGAATAATGTTAATAAATACTTCGAATCTATTAAGTTAATTAATATATTTCGAATCACAGTTGTTCAAAGAAATTTTACCCAAAATAATAATAAGTTAGCATTCATTGAATCATGGTCAAATAAGATACGACTTTGTTTGGGAATTATTAAAAGCTTTTTGTCAAACCTGACGGCTTTAATAAATATTGAAAATAAATTTAAAACATTAAGTACTGATACGTTACGAAGAACGACCGAATTATGTTGTAGGATATTCTGTACACGATACACACAACTAATTTATGTAAAATATTTACATAAAATTTGTTTTTAATTGCTTTATATACCTATACTAAATGTAGGTACAAACGGTGAATAATAACGTAGATTCAACGATGTTATTACATCATGTCGAAATCGGGAATAAACTGGAACGATACAGTTGGAGGGTGAATGAAAAAAAAAAAAATGTTTAACTTGATATTTATTATGAAGGTAAAATATATAATTTCATCTTTAAACTGTAATATATACAGAATGTAACAGTTAAATATAAATTTAGTGTCTATTTGATTTAAAAATAAGTCTATTTTATCCTTAATCGTATTTATTTATCAAATAACAATCCCCCTATTAACGATCTCATTTAAAAATAAATTTTCGTACCACATATTTTAGATTTTTAAATTTCAATGTTTATTAAATTAAAAAAATCTTATACATAAATGGTAATGATAGTTTTTTTCAATAAAAGACTTCACAAAGAATAAAGGATACGCTATTATTTCTAGAAAAAACAATTTGTATAATTTTATTACCACTCACATGTAGGTATTGTGTTTCCTTAAAAAAACTATGCAATATATTTGGTACAGTGTAAATTTTCAATTAATGAATCTTTACATAGCTTTCTGAACAATAATAGTTAATGAAATTAGTGACATTTAGTGAAATTTAAAAATTTTTCCATCCAATTACGTAAAATTCTATCAAATCTGAAACTGTCGGAAGAATTGATTAAATTGAAATGAAATTGAAAATGGATGTTTCGCACGTAAAGGAAACACATAAAAAGTGATGATGAGTAGTGACGAAAAATTAAAAAATTTAGATTATACTGTTAATTTAATTTGCAATTACTTATTAAATTCGTTTGTTTATTACATATTTCGTTTTCACTTTCTCTTATCAGTTTATTTTTCACATAAAATCTCATTTTGCCTATTTTCAAAATTTTCCTGGTAATCAATCTTACCGAACTAGATTCATATGATAGCATATGCAGTCGAAAACTTGGAAATTAAGATAAAGGGCCAATTCCAAATTCCGATTTAATTAATATTTCAAAATTAAGGTTGAATTATTTCAATACGATTGATCAAAAACTAACCACATGATCGAAGCAGATTAGTTGATGCAGCTATTTGATTGATACTTGGAATGTATAAATTGTGCACAAAAATACCTTTGTGTAGATCGTCTCCAAATTAGAAACGAGTAACATCTTTTTGGTGAATTGTTACTATTAGCTAATTCATACTGACGATGACTACTTTGTAGTCGAAATACGCCTTTAAAAAATACAACGTTTTTGGATCTAGAATTTTGGAGCAAAAAATCTAAATTTATTAAAAATTTTCCCCCGTTTATTGTATTACTAAAACAAAATATTCGTTCATAAATAATCGTATTCTAACTTCTTTTTATAATATACGAAAAATTGATCAGATTCACATTAAACTATGGCTATACGCAATACTGATTAAACAATTTTTCCAATAAAAAAGAATTCATCCCACAGGAATGGTATAATTTTGAATTGGAATACATTAGGTTGAAAATTTATACCTTAGAAAATTTAACTCGGTTATCGCATGTTAACAAATGTGACGTTTCATTCACCAAATGGAGCCAACATCAAAAACATTATTTCAATCGATTTGATTTTCAAAGTGTTGTTGATAGTTTCACACAATTTGGATACTATTGAGAACAACTTTTATTCTTAATTTTTAAATTTTTTTCTTCAAGCTTATATTTAAAGAGCATTTGGTGTCCTAACATAAAACAAGTAGTTTTTGTAATATTTCGATATTTTTTTTTGAGTTAGTGCGCGAAACTTGAAATTAATATAATGCACATTGCATTGCAGGTTGCCTTTATTATATATGTATCATTTTGGGTTCGCATTTCCTGTTATATGCACAACTCTTAGATAATACTGCTGTGGTACTGATTTTTCATTTAAGAAAATTTCATAATACAAGATGAATAAACTTATTAGAAAAAATCATCGAATTCTTATGGGTAATGTATGACAGGCATTACAGTTAGGTTATATTTAATACGATACGAATCTGAAAGAGATATTATTATTTGGAAGTTACCTCTTTATAATAACAAGCAAGCAGTTACCGTAAATGTAATCAAACTCACATTTCAGTAACATAAGAGAGAGGATCTTTTATAAGGTTTTCAGTATACTATACCACCATCTTCTGTACGTTTCATTATGGAATGGTGAATATATGATTTTCCACCAACCACCTTACCGCCACCCACAAATAGAATTTTCTAAGGGTTTGTGTTGTAATAGAAGATGATGATTATATTCGATGGAATGACATAGGAAGAAGAACGGGTGCGCTTACCCTTATTCTACTCTAGTTATTATTAGTTTTTTTTTGCCTCCATAAAAATGTTTAAGAAGAAAATGAATAGAAAGGTTTTCTTCTTATAAAAAAAAAAGTTGTATACCTACTTTTACGTTTTCCAATTTTTCTTCACAAAATATAAATTCACTCAATCAAATACTAATTTTCCAGCAATAAATATTTATAAATAATTTCGTAAAAGTTTAAACTGTAGAAGTGTATTTAATTACTAACTCAAACCCTTCTCGTTTATTGGAGAATCTGTAATCTCTGTTTATTTGAATTGGCTCCGTATACAATTCCCATTATGGTAGGCTGAAACCAATACTTAAAATGTCATTATAAGTGTCATTATAATTTTGGAAATTTATCAAAATTTTTGTATTTGAGTATTGAAAAAATTATGATAGTTTTTCCCTTCAAAACCCAGTTACTAAATTGAAAATTTTTTCTGTTTCTTAAACGTCATTTAGAATTTGGCTATATATGACGTTATTTCACAACCAATTAGCGGAATTTATTTTAAAATTGGCTGATTTGAGTCGTATAATACTATTATTATCTCCTTTGTATTCTGTATGCTATACATAAATATGAAAATTAAGATATCCCAATCTCTTGTTCTTTTGATGTTATCGTGATGACGGACGGAAGAACAGTCGGAATTGGACTAATTATTTTTTCTATGAACACCAATACCAAAATGTTGGTTGTGCGGTCAACATAAGGTAGCGTTACAAACTTAAGACTAAAATTAATATACTCTGATGTATGTTGAGCACAAAATTTAATACCAAATTAAATTTACCTGTTTGCATTCTACATTATTAGATATTTTTATCCAATATAACATTTTTGTATATTGTAAAGAGTAGCCTCAGAGCTGACCATTTAAAAAAATATTACATAATGGGATAACGGGTTTTTTTTTTTACAGTACTGGGCACTTCAAAAAGTATTAAAAATTGAGACGTATGTGGTTTGAATTAAGGATCAAAAATAAAATACATTTTCGTAGAAGATGAGTTGATATCTTCTTGAAACAAAGCAAATTATATAACATGAATTTACACAATCCAATTGAATCTACTCTAAATAATAGTGTTATTATGAGAGAAAAAAATTTAAAATTTTTATCTAATATAATTAATTATTCTCAGGTTAAAACATGTTTTTGAACTATTGTATTTTTTAGTATTCTCTATATAATATCCAACTGACAAATAAAACTAAAAAACATTTAAATTTTAACTAGTTTATCATCGTTATTTTATATAATAATACCTTGACAAGATATACTTTTGCTAGATGTGTGGATATTATTATTAAATGAGTTGATATTTTCTCTAAAAAGAATGAATACAAATAATAACTGAATTAATAATACTTTACCTGTAACATAGACACAATGGTTTTTCAATGTACATATCGATGTACAATTACTTTTTTTGTACGTTATGATATCCGGAATTCAATGTTAAGATATCTTATTAACACCGATTTCCCTTTATGAATAGGTACAATAAATAATCAGTATAGTGTTATAACAAACCAATCAAAGCGCAATAATTTTCCAAAACAATATCTGAAAGATTTCGTATCTTTAAAACCTTGTAACATTTGATTACAGCAAAACAGTTGCATAATGTTTTCATATCACTGTGTATCGGACCTCAGGTAAGACGTAACGATATCATCTTAGATAATGTTTTTGAATTATGTACTAATGAATTTCTTGGACATCCTATAAACCCAATTAAATAAAAATAAACCAAAATAATAATAATAAATATTATAATTCCTATAATCAAATGAACACCAAAATTGTCCATAAAATAAAAAATTTAATGATTAAAACATTTGTGAAATAAAAAAAAATTTATTATTGATATGATTTAAATGTTTGTTTTTTATGCGAATTTTTATGATTGTTTTGTTTTAACCACATCCACATAATAATATTGAATAACAAAATATATATAAGGGTGATTTCACATCTAATACTGAAAATTTTATAGTAAAAATGTTGTTAATTTTGAAAATTTATGTGTTGTTTCTTACCGATTTATAGTATTTTATTGTATCTTAAAAGAAACGACGGTACATACCTGAAACAAAAAAAAAAGTATATAAGAAAACAGATAATAGCAAATAAATAATAATGCAAATATAATCATATATTTTTATATTTCAATAATCTTGTATATTGCCTTGGACGTAAATCGTTTTAAAGGCTTAAATAATAAATAACAAAGTGTGTAATTGAATTCCTTGATATCAGTGTAAATGCATTAGTTACGGAGCTACACTTTAATCGGCTGACCCTACAAATCAAAAACTCCTTCCATATAACGGTTTTAAGAATATTGTGTAAATAAAATGTGCACATTGCGAAACGTGAAGCTAAAAAGAAGATACTTTGAATTATATTTTCATTTAGGCTAAGGATTAATTTTTTCAACGATTATAGCATGCAAGATCGGAAACAACGTATTGGCGGTAATGAGCACTGCACATCACCTATTATCTATATGAAAGGGGTGAGCCTAAAGCCTAAAATTTTATATAAAAAATGTTCTATGTCTTTTTTGGCTATTAAAATTAATGGAGCTACAGGACCAAGAACTTTTCACGGGCAGCGTGCATCAAAATGTTCATATTTGGCAGTATAATTACGGCATACTAGTTTATCAATCAAATGATATATATATTTCTGTGAATGGTGTATGATTTAACATATCTCAAAATTTATTAACTAGTTTAAATGACTAATTATTTATATTTGCAATTAAAAATAATTACTAATTAAATTTCTTAACTCATTCTTACAATTTTCAATTTGCAAACAATTGGACAAGTAATTATATACTCTATAATGCGAATGTATTATTACAAAATTTGGACACTTGTAACGCATCAATCTATTAAGAAGTCCCTTCCACATACTATGCACGGTACGGATATATGTAATATGGATATAGATAAGCTTGTGTGAGAACTTCTAGACGCTCTGACTCCGTTATTTTTAATAACGGAGTCATATAAAAAATATCTTTTGAAAGTTTAAGTTTATGCTTTATAATTTTTAATTAAAACATTTTTTATTACTCTTTTGGCCCAACTTAACTCTTGACTCTTTCAAATATATAATAGCTTATTTAAAACTTTTAGAAAAGCTTAGCAAACACATATTTCTGCTAACCCTTGGTTTTCGTACTTCGTGTACTCAGTCGTCAATATAAAAATGTTCCATTATAGAATTTAATAGAGGTAAGTTAATGACAGGTGAAAATTGAGTGTTAAAATATGTGAAACTAAATAGAGTGTTACAGTTGTAACATAAAATAGAAGGAAATTGGAAGTAGTACTCGAGGACGAAAATTCCAGGATATTATCAAGAGTTGGGACATGTATCAGATTATCGAAGTGATTTCTCCTTTTTGAAAATGTTCTAGTATCTGATAATTAGACTAAAAGCAACATCATTATTTTTCCGAATCGTGTAGTCACAAAGCCAACACCTATATATACATATAGCAGAATGTCAGATAATAATAGACAAGATTTTACACAGGCACACTCGGTATATGGCCAAAATTACGCATGCACAATATGTATGAGTATCTATCCGTATTAAATTTAATATTCGACAATTTTATTATAATTTAAATATTAAATATCAGTTCAGCTGTTTCTCTCGAGTTTAATACTGTTTAGGTATACCTAGGCTTTTATTAGGATTCAGTAAGTGCTATATAATCAAATCATATTTGTAAAGTTATGCAATTTTTGTAAATAATTTGTAAAGTGTATAGGACAAAATACGAGTAAGCAGATTGTAGTATTCCGGTAAAATAGCCATGGGGGCATATGGTCAATATACTGTTTGAAATTTATCTATCTTCCAATTACTATTTTGCCATTTTACTGATCAAAGTTAAGAACGGGCTAATTTACAAATGTGCATGGTTAAATTTAGAAGTAAACAAAAACATAAGATTCAAGATTTAAAATTACGCAATAAAAATTATTATTCAAAATTCAGAATAATCAATCAGATTTTTAGCATATTACATAACTCAATTCTAGATAAGGTTTTCTACCAGTCCTTTGTTGTTGTTTTTTGTTGGATATTTGACAATTTAATATTCACATTTGCAAAAATATATAATAAATCTTCTTAAAAATTTAGTCATCAATAAAAATTTACTACTCAAATCGCAAACATGTAATAACGAATACCTATGGATCTTGGCAACTAATCGGGACTTTCTAAAGACAATAAAAGAGTTAGTAAGAGTAGCTAATTTAAATTGATGAGACTGAATACTGGATACTGGATCAAACGAATTTCATCATTTATCGTAAGGGTTGCTTTGAATGCACATACAAATGCTCTACTCCAAAACAGTAAGTCTATAACTAATGCAAGGATAGAATTATCGAACCATACATATATTCACCTTGATCGATTCTTACTAGTGTGTTTGTTTGGTAGTAGATATAAATGTTATTTTACAAAACAATAATAATGTTTTAATATATTATTTATAAAATAATGACTATATGAACATCATTTTAGTGCCCATCATGCCATAATGTTCTCTCTTTCTTTCTTTCTCTCTGTTATTTCTATGTACTGTGATAAATATATAGAGAAATCTCCTCTGTATAAATTAATAGAATTTTCCATCCTTGCAATTTTATTGGCCACCTTTTTTTGTGTTCGCCTATATTGTATCATATAAGTTTTATATAATATAATTAATAACAACATAAATAAAATTGTTTTAATTTTTATTATGAATATTATTCCGGTTTTTTTTTATTGTAGAGTTTTTATTTTTATTTTATTATATTTTTTTAATTTCATTTTTAAATTGGTATTAATTGAACTGCTTTAAACAAAATGCAATATATATTGATGCCCCTGGTGATAAATGATAAAATTAAATTTGTTTAGTACGTTTATTATAACTTGCAGATTTTAATTTAAATATAAAAACTATTCGTCAGTTAAAAATTAAAAATATTTAATTTTTGTTTGAGGATGCTTTATAAGTTGTTTATGATACAATTAATGGTAAACTTGGTATTTTAATTATTAAATACTAGCGAAAGTCCGGTGCTTTGTTGTCGAAGAAGTACAAAGCACATCCGATTCAATAGTATATAGTTAGTTAAATATAAATTTTCCTTGTTATAAGTTTTTTCGAGAACTTACGGATTATATATTTATTAATATTTATTAACATCAGTGTTTATGAAATAAATAAATGTTGTCCGACTATAAAAAAATAAAATGTTTAAAGAGCATCTCAACAATATGTGTTCATAAGCAACAAATTATTGACACTGGATTAAAACTTATAGTAAAACCATGTTTTTATTGGGAACTCTGAATTATATATGACACTATTTTGGCAAAAATTTCTGTATGGCATTTTTATATGATTTGTGTTTCTCAAAATGGTTTCCAGTATAATTCAATATTTTACCAGAAAAAGTTTTGTTGCATGTAGGGATCAAATCATATTTTATGAATTGAAATAAATTTCGCAGACAAATTTTAAATAACAAGTTTCTACAGACACGATGAGCGAATAATACAAACATTGGCATTGTTTGTCAAACTTTACATAATAAATATCGATATTAAATAAAAATAAGTTACACATGTAAAAATAGAAAGTGTTAAAAAGAAATTTCCAATTAAACACGTCTGAAACTGGTTCACTTAATTTTATTACAAATCGGTTACAAGAAACAATTTTGTAAAGGTTTTTTAAAAATCTATTTGTTTTCCTCGTACTTTTACCTCACCCAAGTAAAAAAACAGTCTAAAATCATTTGGAAATACGACTTAGTTTCGTAATATAACAAATGTATCAAAATATTTTCAAAGCATACTTGAATTAAAATACATTATTCAAACGATATTACAATTTCTTAAAGAATTGAATTGCATTGAAATTTTCCTTACGACAAAGTGTAAAAAAAAAAACTGTTTTCTAAAACAAGTTTAAACAACACGTTTCAAAATATTAATAAAATATTTATCACTCTCGTAACTTACTTTCTTCAGGCCTTGCAAGTAAGATAAACAAGGCGTATTTTAATAGCAATAATTTGTGTCTAAATGCTTTTGAATAATTATAGATTTTTATAATAAACCTAGATTGCTGAATCACTCTTTAAAAGTTGTATACAAAAAATTACCTAAAATAATTTTATTTCAGTTTTTGTAGGTTTGAAACTAAAAATTTTCTCTGAAAATAACAAATTTTGAATTAAAAAATAGCTTCCGTCATTGTTCAACAAATATAAATCACATAAATTATCAACAACCAAAACGACCTGTAAATTGTCGAAAAATAAACCCCCTCGCTCCAAAAATGTAGACAGAAAACAATATTTTACTAACGGTTCAAATGTTTAATCAAAGAATTACCAAGTTTTTGTGAAACAGATTTTTTCGTAAACAGAAACGTTGAAATCGATTATATATTATACAATATTCAAACTTGCTAGCAATCCATGTTTACGTATTTGTCTGTGTATTTTGTTACATGTTGCTAGATTACTATGTGACTATGAACGCTTTTGGCTAAATAATATAATTGGTTTCATTTATATGAAACATGTTTCACACTTTTACTTTTAGCAAGGTAATATTGTTGCTATAATAAACGGTTTGCAGAAATGTATGTATGTAAACCAGAACAGAAAATAATTATTGTAATATAAAGCCACCGAATGTTTCTTTTACCTACTAAACCCTATAAACATTCCTTTGGTTTCAATTCATTATAACTATGAACGAGTTTACCGTTACAAAACTGTGTTGTGATCTAAATCCATACAAATTTTATTGATTTCTACCATGTTACCACTACGGG
This sequence comes from Chrysopa pallens, assembly GCA_020423425.1. Taxonomy (NCBI): domain Eukaryota; kingdom Metazoa; phylum Arthropoda; class Insecta; order Neuroptera; family Chrysopidae; genus Chrysopa; species Chrysopa pallens. The sequence goes on from CM035591.1 coordinate 81,499,336, forward strand.
AATATGCCTGTTCTTTAAAAATTATACGAAATATAAATAAGTATATTTTGAAACGCTTTGATAATTATTAAGAAGGGATTATAAAAGAGTGGTTATTAATCGAAAGTATCATGTAATGTTTGTGTTATCAACATGTCACATCAGCCTAATACCTGGCCTAATATTTTGATCTATTGTCAGAGACTGACAATATTCATTGTTTGATGTGAGCTAAAAATAAAGTTTATATAATGATTCATATGAAATCAGTTAACAAAGTAAACATACGATCACCTATGTTGATATTTCAGGTTTCTATAGACTTTTACTAAGTGTTTTGCTTAACTTTGCGGAGACTGTAGGTTTAAGTTCTACATTAATATTAATAAAAAACCTTAAAGAGCTGCTGTTAGGCAAGTATATTCTTCGAATTTCTCGGCTATTCTTTCGTTAGCAACCAGAAATCTGAATCAGGTTATTATAGTATAAACTTTACGAATCTGTTTTATAAGCTTTTCAAAAGAAAGCAAATAAAATACGCTAATGCTTTACGTTAATCTAAAACGAGGTATAATAAAAAGTATTCTGTTTGCGGTCCATTTTTTTACTCTACTTTTTCCTACATGCTTAATTTGCCTATTCTATAAAACAGCACTATCAATAAATAATATGACAATTATTTAGTAATTATTTCTTCATAAAAAAATTATTATTAATAATATAAATTAACAGAAATGGTGAATTTGTTTGTGGTAAGGAGCATTGTATTTACTTCAAAGTATGTGAATAAATTTTTTTCGGAACGCTCCGTATATCAAAAATATTTCGCTGTGTTGTCAATAACAGAAAACTCATTATATATCGAAAATATAATTATTGATGTGCGTTTTATGTCCTGTTAATAAATAATATGTCATCTCATAGAGGAGACTCCCTTCAGTGTGTAATCGTTGGTTGTCAGTCAAAAACTAAACTATACACAGCCAGCCAAGCCAAGTCTGTGCTTTCTCTATTCATTTGCTATTACATCAAAGTTCGACTAAATTAAAGTAGAGGAAATTACTGTTCTGTTACGGTTGTTATTAATAACTTTTATATTAACTTTACACATTAAATCTAAAATCATCAATGAATCTTATAAATATGGCGTGTTAAGTTTCATTTATACTAGATTTATAGTAGAATGAACTCAGAAACTAGCATTGCTGTATAATTTTCTTTATTTTATTTCTTTTTTATTTAAATCCAAATTTTATTTTTTATTGAGTATAGATTTTTTTCCAGTTGAGTAGGATAATTCATACATAAATTTATAGCTACGAAATAAATACTCATCTAAGAGCTACCTGTAACTATAGTTCGCCAATGAGACTTCTTTAAAATGTTTATAACAAATCGATTAGGTTTTGCCATATTATTTTGCAAATGGTAATCAAAATAAGGTTTGCTTCGATATTTAAAATAAAATATAATATTTCTTTCTTTGATAAATTTTTGAGTTATGAACTATTTTGGATAGCATCAAAATGTGTAGTGGAGCGTTGTGTCAGTTGAGTTAATAATATTTCAAACCAACAAAACTGCTTATTAAGCTTTCATAGAGTTCCAGTGTTTTGACACAAGATACCTGAACTATTTACCTATAAATTTTCGTAGAGAAAATATATGGGAGTTATGTATAGATAAAATTTTATATGAACTTTTTTCAATAAAGTCGGGCTATAACAATTGCTCCAACTGAACAGATAAAAGAGTCTTATTTAAATAGACAATTTAAAAAAGACTAGAATTTATTACCTTTCGCGAATTCGTATGTGTAAATCTCTAATTGTTAAACTAAAATATAACTTTTTAACAGATATGTGAAAAATATACATGCAAGTCTGATATAGTTATACGTAAAATGATTATACCAAAATCTAACTGTGAATAATAGATAGCTTTATATTTCCAATTTAACAATTGACTCCCTGTAACAATTCATACACCTCTCCCCTATATAAGTCTTATAAATTTGATTCGTGTTTTCAGAATGTAGCTATAATATTTCGTAAATTCTCAATATTTTTTCTCTCCTTACTTTATTATTGTAACAATTTTCGGTTTCGTCCCCCTTCAAAAAAACTTGTTATGTAACTTTATACATATTTTTGGAAGTATATAACATCTATACATAAATAATCTCCAACATAAATACTATGAACTTTGTTGTTAGTGAGAAGAACAATAGTTATTGATTTGTGAACAAAGCATTTGGTGGTTCAATGAGGCTCAAAGATTAGAACACACGTTCGAAAGTCGGAATAAACATGGATAAATAGATACATACATAGATAGACCCTTGGAATAAAAAAACGCGACGACCTTAATCTTCCACACTTATTTAAAATTCAAAAATACTCTAACTATATGGTAAATTTTACTTTTTAGAAAATACACTAATTTTTTGAGTTTCAAATGAATGTTTTTAGAGAGAGAAGTAAATAAAATGAATTCTGATAAACAACTCAACATAATATAACAATCGAGTATTTTACGTTTTTAAATAGGTAAAAAAATGAAAATAGATAAAAGTGTCGCATTTTTCAATATTTTGTGCTTAAATTTCATTGAAACTGATAATATTACGTAGCAATTAATTTATAGCTTCTCGTTGCTAACATAAAGTACTACTAAAACTTAATTTAACCCCTTCCACCGGAAAAAACATTTTTATAATATTTAAACGTTCCGGAACAAGTAGATGTTTCAGTTCTTGAGTAATGCATTCACATCAGGTGAATTTAAAATGTAAGAAACATCATGAAATAATTGAATTCTTGAAAATTTTTCGCAATATTATAATGGCGCTCAGTTTGTATATGATTGATATCATAAACACCTGGTGATGAATAGATGACTAGAAACTACATTGTCTTGTATGAAATAAACATCATGTAGATAACATAAATATAAACTATATGTAACACAATGTATGTATAGTTCAATCAATAAGTTGAAGGATGGACGAAAATTTATTTCTTCTGTTGTAAACAAAGCAAAAATCTATGTCAGCTCCCTCTGATATGACAATTTTTATAGAATATACAGCGTTAATATGAACTTGAGTCCTGTTTGAGTGGTCGAAATAACTCATAATCACTCAAAAGTACATCTCACTGCCCTTAAACAAAACAGTATATATATATATTTATATATTTATATATATATATATATATATATATATATATATATATATATATATATATATATATATATATATATATATGTGTGTGTGCCTTTAAACAAAATAGTATATATGCGATTATGTGTGTGAATAGTAGTGTGTGTGATATAAGCCACACCTCTTATATATGGGTGTGTAATGTTTTGTTTATTCATTTATTGTATTTTTAAGCATAATTAAAAAAAATATATGTATTCTCCAGTCCTTCTCTGTATTAAGTAAAAGTGTGTCAAATTTCATACTCCTCCGTCCGTTCAATTTGCGTAAAAAGGGGTACAAACATTTTGCTTGTATTAATATACAGATGTCAAGCGTCAAATTCGGTTTTTTATCTTCTACTCTTTCCACCCTATTAATGCCATTTTAAAGCTTACATATATTTGTTGAGGCGCTACCAACGGAATACTTTTTTCAGACATAGAATTTCGTTCATCCGTCAAAATATTCAGTGCAGAAAATTGTAATTTTTTAACGAATCTGGTATGAATTGAATACTGTTTGATTTAGTAAAATATCTTATTTGTAAAGTGTTTAAAAATAAATATTATAGAAAATAAATGTATAAAAATAAAATTATCAAAAAAAAAAATATATATATATTTTGGAAAATTAAAATTTTTGATGATATTTGATTTTGAAAATACATCGATAATTATTATTTAAGAATCCCCACTGACGTAACGTAATTACTTATTGAAGCGATCACTAAAATAAAGCAACATCAGACACAGTAAGTAACCGCCTAAGAATGCTGTGCCCAGTATGACCTGGTAGTTGAAAATTGTTTTAAAATAAAGAAAACATTATGATTTAAGTCCCAATATTATAAACACTATTATCAACTAGTAACAGTGGTTCATTAATGATAACTTCAATTTCAATTTTAAAACACCTTACTCAAAATTGAGTTAATTGGGTTTAATCACACAACAATTATTTTTTCCTGGGCTAGAATAAATTTATAATAGAGTTTGATAATTTCTTAATGTGACTTTTTACTCTTAATGTGACTTTGAATTATCAGGTTGAAAAACATACATTGAAGTCAATCACATGAATGTACTTTTTTACGATGATATTGCCGTAGCCTAAAATAGTGTTATTTATCAGCAAGCTTCTGCTATGATATTCTGAAGTGGTCATTGAGCTAATAAATCATACTGTACAGATACATAACAAAAAAAAAAAAACACCACGAAAAAGCACTTTGATACTTTATTGCTAAATTTTTATTGAAACAGAAAATAAGGGTACAGAATTATTAGTGTACGTGCTAAATAGAGTATTTGTTGAGCTCAATTCGATGACTTCGAAATAAATATAGGTATACATATATAGAAATGTCAATGTAGGTACAATTCAACATTGTACTGGCTTGTTGTACACATAAAATACGTGACTGCCAAACAATTTGAGGACTTCACTCACTCATCTTATTTATAGCATCATGCTGTTCACAACATTTCTTTGTGTGTATTGTTCAAAGAGTTGTTTTAGTTTAATATCAAAGTTGTTAAGGCTGGTACTCATTATAAGTCAGCTACAATATTCTTGTGAAAGAATCTTGTAATGGCTGTTAAAAAAAAAGGGTTTTGGATAACGTCGAAATAAAAAAAATGAAAATAGAAAATATGGTTTATTTAAAAATTGGTTTCTGGTAGAATGTCGTCGTTTTCAATCTGAAAATATACGCAAAAATTTGATATTCTTTCGATTTGAAGCAATGTTTGTGTGCGTATGATTGCGTGTGTAAATATCACCATAGATATTTGCCTACAAAATTTGTTGACTGTTAAACAAATCTACTGAATATTACGATATATAAAATCTCATTTTATTTACCTAGTCTATAGTGTAAAATTAAAAGTTCAACCTTTTATTGCACATAAAACTAACATAATAATTTATTAAGTTTTAAATAGAATGCCACAAGCATTTACAAACCCGTCATTCCTGAGCCACTTATATGTCTTACATGACACATGAATAGCTTTGGGAAAATTATTTTTTAGTTTTTAGTGTAATGAAAGCACATAAAAAATTATTCAAACGCAACTGCTTGTGTTAAAAATATGGTGGAAGGATTGGAAATCGAGAAACAAAAGAGTTTGACAACGCTACCAAAAATTTCCTATTATATCATTTAAAAATTATTTCACAGGAACTAAAAAGAGAAAAAAAATTTTAAATAAACTTTTATCCTTATTTATTTATTTATAAATAAATTAACCACTTTTAAGCGGAAAGAAAAATAGGGAAATCAAAACGTTGAAGTATTTACGCGTTTGCTTGGGACTCAAATCAGTTAAGAAATTTTAATAGAATTAGTAAACTATCTATTGAAGCGAGGGTGCATCCCGGAATAAAATAATTTAATGTTTACTAAAATTATAGTAAGACGTAATAAATAAATATTTAAAAATCCATTAGGCACGAAGAATAAATTTAATATGCACGTGAATTAATTATTTTTCATTAATTATTCACGACAACAAGATCCCTTTAAGAAGTCTTTTAGTTGAAAAAATCTTTTCTTAAATAAATATATAATTAATGTATAATACGCCAGCTAGGAAATAAAAATATGTATAAATCGTTAACTTAAATTTTTATCCCATTAGTTCAGAGTATGAGGTATAATATTAATATTTCAGATCATTTACTAGTGTATGTATAATTTGACATAGAATTTAATGTACAAGCAACGGTAAAAATATTCAAATTTTACAGTTACATATATAAGTTGCCAATAATTTTGCTAATAAAATAATAACTCGTTTCATGTTTATACACATATTGCAAAACTGATGATATAGAGGTCTTAGGTGGTTTCATGCGCTAAAATATTTTAATAAGTAACAATACTATTAATATTAAAATATAATTTTGTCTCAATAGATAGAAAAGGCCTCCACCATTCATAGCTGTCGTATGCCGATCTGGATAATCTCGATCCTCTTCGAATCACGTTGTCTTTTCAATCGTTTAAACATTGATTCTTCTGTAATTATAAGGGATTCACAAAGTAAAACAATTTGCTCAAGGATACGCTGTCTGTTTTAAACCGTCACTTGCCTAACGCCACTTCAGACACCACTACCCTAACATCAACATCAGCATTTATTGTATTAAAATATTATTCAAGCAATGATTATTCACTATTTTTCTAAAATTCCGGTATATTTTCAGAATATATCTGAAATCGAGGACATGTGCATTCATTTTTGCTCCCCCCCCACCTGTGAAATTTTAATTGTAATATCATTTGTTTTAATTGGATATCTGAACTTGAAAACAAAACTATGTATTCCGCATATCGTAGGTTCAATAATAATTTACCGTCAATTTTAATACCTACAGTCTAAACATTAAATAGACAATGGATCTCTAAACGTTGACCCAGTAGTTTCCAGTTTCACCATTGTGATGCTATCAATCCTAAATGAGATGGAATTTTGATAATTTAATAGTAAATAAATAAAGCTCATTTAAAGCTGCAATATATGATAAATAAGGGCAAAAAAATAAAATTTGAAATTAAAAATTTGTAATAAATAATAATATTCACAGTGGTTTTTGTCATACAGGTAAGAAACTTAAGGTGGAAAGGTAAAACGTAGACAGATATGTCGTTTGGTAGAAAATATTCATCACAGGAGATTGTTTTATGTAGTTCAAAACCGGATTGATGCAGTGAAGTGGGTTAAGTCAGACTACACAGTACACAGGGGGGTAATTCAGAAAACTAAAGTTAAAATTAATAAATACATTGTAAGATTATATGCATATTATATAAATTATTCATTTATATTTCCTAAAATTTGAAAAAAATTTCCATTAAAATTATTATTTAAGACCAAAAAATTCGGATTCCGTGCCTTAGTTAACCACATTTCATATCCGTTTAATTAGAGACGACTTTTAGTTAGTAAGACAATATCATATTGATTTTTTTGTTAAGTAATAAATCAAAACTACTGCTTCGATAAAATCAAAGTTATTATTAGCTATTGAAATTATTCGTAAATATTAAATTTTGTACACGGGTTTTTAAAGCACTTCAATAAGTTAAATTTGATGTCAATGCTAAACCCATTAACGTGTACAGATATCTTAATATTTGTCTAAGGTTAGCGAACGAATAGACATTTTGTTATTAAAACATAAAAACATTTAATTTTGTTGTCATATTCAGTGATTTTACTTTTAACAAAACAAGCCTTAAATTTAATAAACAACAAAATATAAATTTAAAATCCATATTGTTTGAGAGTGGGAAAAAAATGACAAATTTTTTCCAAACAAAAAACCGGCATGCAAAAAAAAAAAAAACATGAAGTATAATGTCAAATAACATAAAATACGTCATCTAAAAATCATATTATATAAAAAAAATTGTAACACGGGTTGCTTTTCATAGAAAATTGGGTGAAATTCTTTTGTCTCACCTTAAATTGCAGTTGAATGTTTATATGGTAATCTGATGGAAATGGAACTCCCCTTAAATGAATACATGTATGTGTTTATTTATTCATGACCGTAGCCATAGAAGGTATAATAGCCCATTTATTAGAATCAATAAAATACCAATGGTTTATTCACCCTGTGGATTTTTCTTCAGCTTGATTTTCTGTTTTTTTATATGTTTAAAAATATTCAATCAGAAACAAAAACAATACCAAAAGCAAACAAAGACATAAATCTATATCTTTGTGGGCAAAGTACCTATAACGTTTTCTAACTTAATCAAAATTTCATATCTAAAGACTCGAAATAAAATCCAAAGTGACTCGAAATAAAATCCAAAGTGTTAGTTAGTGGCTTATGGTGGTTTTATTTTTTGAATATGATCTCATCTGTCGCATGCAAACTTATAAAGACTTAGAAGTTGTAGTGGTAGTAATGCAAGGAAGGCAGAAGTCTGAGTCTAGGTGTTTTTAACAGACCCTCATTATTAACTATTTCTGCTCCTCATTCAATATGCATTTGAGGTAGACGTTTCATAAAAATATTGCAAAAAACAAGGAATATTGGAACTTTAGAATGCACTTTGATGGACATAAATCGTAGTAAAAAAGTAGGCAACACAAATATAAGAGCCAAATTCAAAAATAATACGCGTATAGTTATTTATGTGTAAAAACTTTAAAATGGTGGTGGGCTGGTTACGTAGCCAGATTGCGAAACAATCGTTGGACACAAAGATGTAAGAACTGGTTACTAAACAAGTAGTTTTAGGGATCCAAGGAATGGACAAGGCTGGCTCAAAACATATCCTAATGGTGCCTGGTGAGGGATACCTTTGCCCACCAAGTGTTGATTTATATTTAGGGCTTAACTATCATTAAATATTAATATTTTCCCTGTGACCAATTTCTTTTTGCAGTCGGCTCCAACGTATAAAACTTTTATATGATTATTTACTGTCAATTCTTTAATGCCACTTAAAAAATTAACACACTCAATGGGTGTAAGTATCACCAATTCGGGTCCAGGAGTTGGGTTTCTAGACTGACACAAAGGAACAAACAACCATACATAGCCTGATATACATATTCCCATTGCGTCGAATATTACGCAGAAAAATTACAAAATGTTGTTGGATTTCATAAAATACGCTCGGTGTTTCCCAGTACATGTACATAGCATTTTTTTATTCAATTGAATTACCTGACACGTTGTCAAACAAGCATATAAAAAAAACTTTTCCCTTTTTTAATTCGCACAAAAACCATATAGGTTTTTTCTCTACGTCATTTCACTTTTTCATTTTCTTTTTACTTTATTACTACAGACTTAAAAAAGTAAATTCAATTTCATTCTCAAATAAATGTGCTCATTATCATTTGGGATAAGGTGAGAAAAAAAATTTATTATGTAAGACATTGACTATTTGAGTGCAATAATATAAGTGGAGTAGGTACTACAGAAAAAAGGTTTTTGAAGATTTTTGTAATTCGTATTTATATAAAAGAAAGCATTTTGCATAATAAGGGAGTTGAAAATATAAATATAGAATCAGGTATACATAATAGGTGCGTTTCATAACACATAAATCGGCGCGCTGTCCAGAACGATATAATGTCATCAAAATATGATATTTAACCGGTATGAGTTTTGGAACACTAGACACGTATGAACCAAATTAGGATATATTTTATATAGAAGCTTGGGATTTTGAAAAAAACAATTATCAATTTTTTAATTTTAAAATTTTATAATAAACAATATTGATAGTGTGCGAAAAACAAATTTTTTCAAATTAGTTATGAACACTATAAAAGTAATAAAATTTAAAATGCTGAAAATCCACGCCATGGCGTTATAAAGTTAAAATTATTTCAGTATTTCCATGATTTTCTCATAAATAAAACTACCTCTGTTTCGTAAAAAGTATAACACCATGGGTAGGTATCCACAAACGACGTCGTCAAATTATGATATAAAGATTGCTATTGATGTCTTCATACGTGGATGCCATGCATGATTTTATACTTCCGAAACATGATTTGGTCGAGAAACTATCGAGTTGTGCTGAAACTCCATACGAAAAAAATTTACATAAAATTAAAACTTTTCGTAAAATACTTTATTGAGAACCAATTATTATGCTTAGATCCAACTAGCAATAGTTGTTGGTGGTTGTTGTTAATTTGCAAATTTTTTCGCATTCTTATATAATTTGTGTAAAATTAAAAATCTTAAATTAATTGCGAAATACTATTACGTATAACTTCAATATGCATTAATCTTCTATACGTTTTTACATATCCAGGCCCTTAAAATATCCATTGGTAGCAGAATTATCCAAATGTTTATACGATATCAAACATCCAAATAATCTGGAAATGCGTGAACACTCGATGATAATCAGTTTTGTGGTATGAAAATATATAACATGCCCGTGACTTGTTACTTGACTAAATTGTCAAAGTAAAAAAGTGAACGATTTTCGATCTAGTGTTAAGTGTTAAAGTACTAAACTACTTGCTATTTGACTAAATTACTTGGTTATTGTGAAAAACCTTAAGGCCTTGTTTTTATTGATCAGTTAACTCAATTATTGAATAACTGTGAACAAGACTTAGCAAACCGAAATAATTAGATTAAACACGATAAAATTTCAAAATAACATAAGATCTGATGTAAAAAAAGACTCTTGAATTACAGTACATCCATAATTGCGTCTGTATAGAGGTACAAAAAACTGAATATCATTCATTAATAACGCACTAACAGTTAATACTTTCAGTATGACTTTTCTTCTTGTTTATTTTTCCAAACAAAACAACAACAGTCTATAAAACCATTCAAAGACCCCTTCTCCACATCTACCTCATCTCAAACCATAAGAAAAATATTCTTTTTTTTTTCATGTTTCCTCTTTTAACACTCGTGAATTTTCTTATAAAAGTTTTCAACAACATACTCAGTTTATGTATACAAACATGTGTAATAATTCTCATGAAGTGAGCGTAGTTTCAATGAGGATGGTTTAGGGAGGGGTACAACACTGTGTTTTACAAGATATGCTGTTACTTCACAAGTGAAATGATGGATGATTATTGAATGAAAAGAAAAGATCATTTCAAACTGTTCAAGAAAATTGTTGTTGAAAATTTGTATGTAGTTGAATCATAGATTTTTATATTCATGCAAAATTGCTAACTTGTTGAATACTTACTGTTCTTCAATTTTTATTCTCATTTTTTCCATGGATAACTTGACATGGATAAAAACATGACTAAATTTATTGAAGTACTCATTTTCAGTTTGAATAATTGTTGTTTTAATTACCAGCTAATTGGCCAAGTAGGAATATAATGGAATTGAATGATCCCTTGTTAAACTCAGTCAACAACAGCCAACAAATACTTGATTTTCACCTAATATAGTTTTCTTTCCCACATCATGAATTTATTAACAACTTCTTAATATAATTATTTTAAGCATAAGACGTAATTGAAATAAATCGAGAATTAAAATACTACCTTAAGTAACCTCCATTATTATTACTTTCCAGTTTAAAAAAATTGAAAGTGAACATGTTTTACTTATAATATGTACTCTATTTATCTAATTTATTTCAAAGAAATGAAGAAAATTTCTTCAAAACGATGTACTTGTTACTTCCTTAAGAATCACGTGAGAAATCGAGATTTTATATAAAAATCTGTGAGTTAAAACTTGCAATACGTTTCGTTTACATTTTTTCGATGTTAGTGTGTATTTACAATCGTTTTCCTTCGAACTCTTCAACTGACTGGCAGTATTGTAAAAATACGGAATGTTTCACGTTAAATGGTAGTTTTTGATAGTTAGGATATACGAGATCATAGAATTCGTTTTTATCTACAATAATTAAGTAAACTCTTTTGTATACATTATTAAATATATTTATGATGGAAGGCCGTAGATAAATTATGAAATTCGAACTTAAACCGGCACCTTTTGAAAGAAAATCAAATGTTTATTCTATTCTAATTATTAACAATTTTTTTACTGCAGCTAAAAAATTAATTTATTAACCAAAATTTATTAACCGATTCAAATTTTGTTCAAATAATTTTATCGCTTTCAAATATGCTATTTTAAATTTGAATGAACAAAAGGTTAAAAATCTTAGAATTTAGTTTTCTTGAAACGAATAGGTATTATGTTGGATAAAGATTTAAACATTTGAGTAACCTCAAAACTTTCGAAATAAGAATACACCATTTTTTGTAAGTGACTTAAAAAATGATCATGAAACATCCGGTATAAATGTATATATTGTGTTTTATTTTCTTAACGATACCGTCTTTCATTTTTAAAAACCGTTTATAGATAATGATAGACGACAGACACACGTACAGACAATGAGTGACGTTGATGATGTTACAATATTTATTTTACGGCTTTTTTTTTTTTAAAGTTCACTTTTTTCTAACTGTTAACGATGAAAATTTTTTCTTTAATTACTCTGAACTTAAAAAGAAAATTTTTGGTACGGTTTGTATTTTCAGAGTATTTATTATTAACAAAACTTATTATCTATATTTGGAAGTATAAAACTTCTACTTTTTAATATTGGTAGCCTTTGTCTAGAAATTATAGATCAGTGTTCTTCAAAGTGGAGTGGGTTAGCATAAGAAGTCAACTAACTTGCAAGGACTTTTGTTTATACATTGCGCTGTAATCAAACGGATACAAAATTTTTAAGAAATTTATTTGACACATAAAAAAAATTTAAAAAAATATTAATATTTCCAATGATTTAAAAATTTGTTTCATTCGTCCTAGATATTTTTATAATATTTGCCGTTAAATATTATATGTTGTGAGTAAATTTTAATTAGTAATTGATTTGACTGCATTTTAATTACGTGTTAAATTTAGCAACACCGTCTTTCGCAGCATTCCTTTACTTTGCATTTTTTTTTTAGCGAAAAACAATTTTAAAATATACATATAATACATATATAAATTATTTCAATTTTTATAAAACATATTTAAAGATATTTACATTTATAACAAACATATTGGTAAACCTGCTAGTCAACAGAAGTATGTATTACTTTATTTAAAAAAAAAATTGAATTGAATCTTATCAAGTCTTTAACAATTTAAAAATTTAAATAAGTATTTTTATAAAAAACGCTATGTTTGTTTTAAGATGGCTCAAATTTTTAATTAACGACATGTGTTTCGACTTTATATATACCATCTCTTCCAATTAAGTTTATCCTTTAACCACTCAGATGTGTTTTTTTACAATGAGCGCTTTGCCTATATAGGGATATTTCTTTAGAAATGCATCAAAGGTATTTGATGTAATAAGAATTATTTTAAAGCCTTTCAATGACTAAATTTTTGGTTCACTTGGAACTATTTATGAAAAACAAGCCACAATCAACGAGATGAATAAACCTGCTTTCATATTTGCGACCTCTATATAAAAATATTTTTTATAGTGGTCGATACATGATAGCGGACTGCCATAATGGAATCGACGAAACCTTTAGTTCAGTAACATGTAAAAAAAGGATTGCACTCGAAAGCACCAATCAGAAGTAACGTGCATGCTAATAAAATTGGACACGTTCGGATATTTTTATATTAAGGTCTATTGTACGCATACACCAAAAATTTATCATATATGTGATCCATATGACTTTTATACAGCCGGCTCTCGAGGCAATAGCAGGATTTGAATATTATAGAAATTTGTTATATTTCATGTGTATACATACTGGTCCATTAAACTCAAAACCATAATACACATGATACTCAAACAAGAAAATGATATTGGTTGTTTATTTGATTGTTGAAGAAATGTGTAAGAAAAGCATTATATAAGCTGATGACGAGATAAGAGTAAAATACATGTTTTAAAGGATGAACCATATGTAAGTGGATAGCAATAAGTATAGGATCCATTAGGTTCACTATTTGCTTTTCCCTTTTTTTTTCTATTTTGATGCATCCATCATTCATTGTATCATGCCTGCTGACTGATGATCATACAAAATGTTATTTAAATTAAAAAAAGTGTAATCTTCAAAAATGTGTGTGTATCTTTTAGATAGCTAACCATAAAATTCAAAGATAGATAGATAATCCGTACTATGTTTATGTAAAGCATGTTAAAAATAGAAAAAACATTACGCAAGCTTGTATCAAATTACATCTTAACAAAGAAATCAATTTAATAATAAATAATGGATTAAAAATATTTTTTAATAAAAAACAAATTCAACTAAAAATTGCAAGATTATAACAGGAGCTGATAAAATTTATAAATTTGCTTCTGAATGAACTCTCTGAAATTAGTCAGCATGAACTGACTAATTGTCACATGTATTTCTAATTGTTGAGTAACTATATTAAATTATGTAACTATATATATACTTTATATACTATATAATAACTATTTAAATATTTCTACTAAATCTAAATTAAACTCTTGAAGAGAGCTATTGTAATAAGGAACTGACAAATTGAATCCCGCTATCTGTTATCAAAAATAGTAACGTTTATTCACCAAAAATTCATGAAAAAAACAAGTGAAGATAACAACTTACATTATTTTTAATGAGAATTCATAAAATATACATATATAATAATAATATGTATATTGAAATTATATATGTGCTTATTAGCTACATTTGAGATGAAATTGTGGTGAATCTAAATAATTTACGAAATAATGTTGGAAAAAAATTGGTTTGTTTAAAAAAATCTATCATTTTTTGTTTTGGAACTTTTCTTCAATCCTTAATGGTTCAAAAATTGGGTCATGGATCTACTGTACCAATTTTGTTCATTCATAAACTTTATCTTTTATTTTTATGGTACAAGTACGTCACCCAAATTTCAACTCTCTATCTCTTTTCGTTTTTTTTTTTTGTAATCGTTGTTACATTTTTATCACTTTTTCTGCCATCATTCCACACTTAACTAAATGTCCAACTGTCAAAATTCGTTCAGCATCATAAATATTTTTATGATTTTGGTTTTAACCCGCGCAAGATAATAATAAGTCAATTAATTCCATTTACATTTTTTTTATATATGCACTACTAGCATATATGTGCCATTTTTAAAAGTGTAAGCTACATTTCGACATGTTTTTAAGCTTCGTCTTCCTTGTAGTCGGAATTGTAAAAACTTTTTTATAATTAACCAAAATTTCAAGTTACATGACACAAAAGTTAATAAATTAAGAGTAACCAATTGAATAAACTTTTGAAAACGAAGTTTTGTCGTGCTATATTTAAGGTCATATAAACTGTATATTTTTAAAGGTTCCGATAATGATTACTTTTTTGAATTTGTTTGAGTGGAAACTCAAATTCAACTTTAGAAAAACTAAGTAATATAACTGTTGCGAAAAAAGAACAAAGAAATGATTATATCTTAGAAATGCAGTTTCAGAGGATTCAGATCTAAGTAAACTATTCTAATCCATGTTCAAGCAATTAAAAGTATTTTCAAAATATAGTTGATTTCTCTATAGACTCTAAATAACTGCGTCAAAACAACTAAATAAACGAGATTTGAATATAATTGAAAGTGGGAAAATGTTATATGACATAACCAAAACAGCATATACAAAAAAATCATACATAACTTTAAAAACAGGACACAGCACTATTAACAGTTGCTGTATGTATATGGAAGAATGGGATAAAAGATTGGGAAGAGGTATATAATAAAATTGTAACTATGAACCTGTTAACATGAAAATAGGATCTCTAATGGTAGTATTATTATTACAATGTCAGCTTGGTTGGTCTGTTTGCCTGTCTATTTTAATACTGGTCGTAGTTGGTTATGTATGCGGAATGGCGAAAGGTGGTTGTTAATTCGTGCATTTGATTTGAAAATGCATTTGTTGGCCGTTTGCCAATATTTCTGTTGCATGTTGTTGCGTTAATGTTAAAATTAGAGAATACAACAGAGCAGTAGGCGCTCTGACAGTTTTGTTAGCCTCGCTCGTGGATTTTTAGTTGGCAATAGAATAGACGCGTAGGATGTGTCTTTGTACAGAGTGTTTAACAATATGAAGGTGTTTGAAAAACCAACGTCTTTCTTAAAATTTACCAATTTATAGATCAAGTTTTCTATAAACACTTATTTGTTAATATGTTTTCTTTGACACTGTAATAATTTTTATTGACTTTGAGCTTAATATATCTGATTTATAAATTTTTAAGTAAATTCATCGAAACTTAACAAAAATTTTTTATCATCATCCCCATTTATACATTATTTTATATATATATATATATATATATATATATATATATAATATGGCTAAATTGGATTTATCATTGAGTTGGGACTTTTTAGGGAATAAAACAAACATTTCCATGTTTATGTTATTATTGATTTTTATTAATCATTCTTTCGTGATTCAATATTATTCGGAATAAAATTGTGAAGTAATTAATTAGAAAATTAAAATAAAATTAGAAAAAGTCATATCTCCCCATCTTACCCTTCCCTCCGATAGGATACCCTAAGGGGCAAGATTGGGTTTGCAAAAGTCAGTGTATTTTTCATCTTTATCATATGGGTAAACCTTTTTGCTACATTCAGCACATACAGCACAGCCTTTATTTGCCTCGAAATAACAATTACAATACAAACATGGTGTCCTGTGTATCAAAGCCTGGTCTTTGCCCATATTCTGCCCTCCAACCACATCAGAAATGTATCGTACGTTGTTTAATAAATAAAGATTAAAAGGAATGATGTCAGTGGCCTTTGTTATGGACGTGTATGTCTGAGAAACGGAGGTAAAATCCTAATTTAAATATTATTATTATTATTATAAGTAGCATTAACTTATTTTAATATGAGCAAGATGGGGAATTAAAAATTGATCTCACACTTGGATAAAAAAATGCTTATCCAACGTATGATTGTTGACGCATTTTTGTATTTTTAAATGTTATTATGTACAGAAAAATCACGTTTCAAATAAAGTGAATAAAACTCTAAGCAAATCACCAAAAACCAATTTTCAATTTTATACAGGAATCAAGTGTTGTTTTCGCCCTGTGACTTTGCTACCTATGACTGTTACGGTGGCGGTATGTTATGTTCAAAACAAGCATGATTGATCAATTAATTTTTGATATAAAATAGGTACACCGCCTTACTCGCTACTCCGATTTTCTCCCCTTTCCCCTACATCGCAGCGTGGTGAGTCATCCATTTGTTTTGCTTGTGTGCTTACAGCTTATCAAAATAATATTCACTAATATTGTAATCATATTGTAATATACACATACACCTAATTCGTGACACACTGTAGAAACAAAGTTGTATTATTCCATCGCTATTACTCTTGGCTTACGTAGTACGATTTGTTCGTTCGACCACCAGTTGCTTGCTTCGTATATTTGTTCGCTACGTTCGTTGTTCGATAGTATTGCTACTGTCTGCTCTTGCTGTATGTGCGCTACAAGAGTGTAAACTAGTAATGCCAACTAGTGTAATGTATATATAGTACTCTGTTCTGTTCTTCTACAGAGTGCCTTGTTCTATATCTATGTATATATTTTCTATATCGAATATATATAATACTATACAATCGAAAACTAAAACTCTTGTTGCCTATAGTAAGTGGTGTCGTCTGCCTGTTGCGTTTTATTTCATTTCTCGTTCGCTGTTAGTTGTTATATTCATGTAACTTAACCTTCTCTGTTAGATAGTAGAGAGGTATCAGTTTTATATCAACTATTTATTATTTTATTATTGAGACCTGAAATTTATGTCACTGTTTGGTGATTTCCTTTTTTATTATTACTATCCCACTTAACAGTTGACATATTTTTCCGATTATAAGTTCCTAATTGTTGCTATAAGAAAAGAAAATGTGTAAATTATTCTATAAAGTACTATGTAGAAAATGATACAGTTTTATAAGATGGCGGCATATAATTTTTTGAAAGAGAGAACATAATTTATTTGTTATTTGTATATTTTGAGTTTTTATATAATAATAAAGACTATTATAAAAAATTTATAACATATATTTTGAGAAAAGTTTTATACATTTTATAATGAGAAAAGTTAACTTCCAAACAGGGAAAATTTATTATGATTATCATTTCAAGCTCAAAAAAGTCTTAAAAATGCCAATGAACTTTGGGTGTGAGAAAATTGGGGTTTTTAAATAGGGTACTATTCAATTTAGGAACTAATTTAAATTGAGTAAAAAGAAATTTAAACTTCAATAATTCTCTTTACATAATTTTTCAGTTTGTGTATCTTTCGATCCCAGAACTCAGACAAAATTACTTATTCTAATAACGAATTTATATTGTACACTACAAATGAGACTTATTAAAGAAATTAACCACAAACATGCTATTATTTGAAATTAAAATAAAATGAACATTTCACATTGCTGCAAATTTATATAATAAATACGACTTAAGGAAAGGAAAGGAAGAATGAGATAATTTTGATATATGATCTAATTGTGAAGTGTTGTTCATAATTTAATGTCGGATACCTTTTCTAATTCCTATTACAATAATATCGGTTTAATAGCAGAACGATATTTTATTTGGTTGATATCACATTCAAAATAGTCAAACATGCAATGGTATTTACGAACATGCAAGGATGGGTTTTATAATTGTGTTTGGATCACGAAATACCTACTACTTAAAGAATCACCACAATATACTTAGAAACACTTAAACACGAAATCATAAATATTTTAATGATAATACATCAAAATGAGAAAATGTGGAAATTTAGTAAAGAGTGATAACATCATATAGAGCCAATTTTTATTAAATGGATTGCTTAAAGTGAAATGTAAAAAATCTCCATTAGTTTTCGAAAACAATGTTCGTGAATTAAGTTCCCAAAATCATTTTTATTATAAAAAACATACTCATATGATACTTAGTTGTACAAATTAACAAATGAGTTTTTTTGGCTTCAAAACCCAAAACCATTTGTCACACAATCAAGTCGGTGCAAAATCACTCAAAGTGTTTGTAAAGGCAGCGGTCAAAAAATTCGCAGACCCATACTAACCCAACCCATTATATCACTTGGATAGTTTAATCAGATTTTGAACATAAGGACCAAAACTTCCAAAGTTCATTACTAAATTGATCTCAAAAAAATTGCGTAGTTAAATCACATTTTTGATTAGATAAATGATCCAAAGTACTCAGACAAATACTAATTTGATTCTTAAAAGCACCCAAGAATTTTCATCAAAGGTTGTAATAACAAGGGTAAAAATTAACATTACAATCAGACATGAATGTCTTAAACAATTCTGCTGAATAGTGAAGTATTTATTTATGGAGTGGTTTCTGTCGAAGTGATTATTACCGAGAGATTTTGGTCGGACTAATTATAGATCGAGTAATTTTTGTCGATGATAGATACAATATCATGTTTTTAACATGATTCATATAAAATTTCATTCTATTAAAAACGATTCACATACAGTATCATATTAGAGAATTTTCCGTTTTCTAGATACCATATTTATTATGTTTAGGTAATATACATTTTGGGCATAAGTTTAGGTAATATACATTGTCATAATTATTGGGCACAATTATGAAAAAGTGCCCTTTGGAGAAGACCGCTGATTTTGACACAGAAGATCACTATAATATTAATCTTGGAGGATCGATTGGAATACCCATTCATTATAGGCAAAAAGATCTCTGAATCATGTAATAAATATACAAATAACATATTTGTTTAGTTTTCTCATAATATATTTCTCACCTGTACCAGGATATTATTATAATGTCAATGGGTCTACACATGCCTCTTAATTATCGTATCTTAAAGATTCTATTTTATTGGGATAGAAACTGTCTAAGGTAATATAAATCATAAGTACCTGGATGACCGAGCTTTGCTCGGTATTTTTTTTTTTTTTTTATAAATTGTGTTTTTTGGAAATTATATTACGTCGAGGCGGAAGACGTTTCCAGCACGTTAACACTTAGCCACTCCAATGACTTTAAATATTAAACAAATATATCATTGCATTATAAAAAATTATACAATTATAATAACAAAATATTATTTGAAAAATATTATTCACTTTAAAAAATTAAAATGTATTTAAAATTAAAAAATTAAAATGTATTCACTTTAAAATGTAAAAAAAATTAATATTTTTCGTCGGCCGAGCCGGAATTTGAACGCGGGATCTCTGTATAAGAGCCTCGCACGCTACCACTAAGCCACTGCTATGACTATATGACTATAAATATTAAACAAATATATCATTTCATTATAAACATGACATTTTCTAAATGTCATGACACTTTAGAAAATGAAAATGATTCCTAGCTAGATCGATTTATCGCCCCCGAAACCCCCTATATACTGAATTTCATGAAAATCGTTGGAGCCGATTCCGAGATTCCAATTATATATATATAAATATATATATTTATATATATATATACAAGAATTGCTCATTTAAATATATAAGATATAAGCAAAATTTACCGTTAAATTCATTGGCTGAGAAAAATCTTTTAAAAAAGCCCAAAATTGTCAAAAAGTATGTTTCCAAAATATGATATAAATACCTGAATTTGAGTATATTTGAACAAATTTTATCACACATTTTTTTGTATTTTAGTGAGTTTCTTAAATGCGAACATCCTGCAGCCTTTCGTGATAACCGGTATATTTATTATTATTCTTGAAGTATATTTTTTATTATAATTGAATAATGGTTATAGTAATATGTAGGAGTAATACTTTTAAAATAATATATCATGCTTGATTCTAATAAAAAGTAGTATAAAAAAACACATTTTTTATGATGTTCTGTGTGAAATGCAATAATCATGTCAACAAATTAATTTTAGTATTTCAACTGTTGATTTCCACAAAAACGCAATCTTATTGTATGTTACTTTGAACAAGAAAAATAACTTAATTCGTTTAATGATTGAAAATGTAAATTGATTTTAATCACGTCAAATATTTTTTTATTTGTGTTCGGCGCAACGAAATAAATTTTTTTATTATAATATGTTTTTATTTTTGCTAAGCATAGTAAGGTACAATTTTCTAAACTTTTATCGTTGTAACGTGATTTTATACAGGTTTACCCACACACAAATTTAGAGGAATTTTTTCTCAGATAAAATTTGTTTTGTTTCTGATTTTGGTTCTATTTATAATAAATATATTTCGGCAGGAAATACATGTTTAGCTTTATGTGGCGAACTTTTGAATTCAGTAGTGGCCTTATCAAGTCAGTTTGGCTCAAATGTTTTAGGAATATATTGTGGGCAAATGAATGCTGCTACAGTATAGCAATTTCAGCTTCTGATGTAAATTTATTCTTAAAAAAAAAAGAACCAATAATCTCAAAAAACACAAAATCATGATAAAAAAATGAATATTGTATTTCTTTTTGCATTGTATGGTGCTTTGAAATCGTATCGAATTGCTTGGGTGATGAAAAAAATAAGAATAACGACCGTTGGGAAGATAATGAGTGTTTGAGACCTACAAACGAAAAACACAAAGTATACAACGGATAAGTAGCTGCTAATAAAATTTTGGTGTTGGTCGAAACGTCTTTGCCTTTTACGATATTATTATTTTGAAAGAACTGATTAATAATTTGATCTGTATTACTATCTTATTATTTGTAAATCAGTGCCTTGTAAGATGATATTTAATATACGAAATCAATAATCGATACCACCCTTCATTTGATTTTACAAAATCAAATTTTGAGGGTCGGTGAAATTCATACTTTTATCTAAAATTGGTATGCTTAGTTTTAGATAAGTATCTTATCTAAATTTCTAAGCATGTGGCAGGTTTTAGAAATTTTTAATTTATTACATAGCATTTATTTTTGTGAATGTATGTGATATAAACTTAACGAAAGAAATACAAATAATAAACTAATTAAATTTAAAAAAATAACAATTATACATAAATGTTTTAAGTGTGAATTTAATATCTTTTATAAATTTGTTGAATACACATATATTGTTTTTTATAGTTATATTGGTTTATGTATTGTTTTAATTTAATTGGTAATCAGTCAAATATGTTTGTAGAAACTTACCAGTATACTGTAATACTAATTTCGATAAGATCCCGTCAGTCAGATTTTACTAAAACTGCGCGGCACAACTAGAGGTAATATGTAATCCGAGTTTATAAAGTGTGCGAAACAATATTGCTGTCTCAGACACACACACACACACACACACACACACACACACACACACACACACACACATACATACATACACACATAAACACAAGACACATAAACAGATACAGACCAATTACGGGAAACCATTTTTTGGATTCTTGGAACCTAAAATGTATATCTCTGGTATCGAAACTCGATATTGAATTTTGACAAGATTACTGTACTTCATTTCATTAGAGTAACGGAAAGTAAAAAATAAGTATCAAATATAATGCTATTTGGCATACAAAAGCGTGGAAATAAAGATTATTTCAAAAAGATCTATTTAGAACATGACGAGTTGATTCTTTTCACGAAAATATGTAAATAAGGATATTTGTTAAGATTTTTAGAAGGAAATATTGAAATAAAATGGCATTTACATTGTTAATATATTTGGGTTCATTTTGCAATATTCTATTTTATACCAGTTTCACTCACACAAATTACATTTTCATAAAAAAACTTTTCTATGTTTGTGTGTTTGTAACAACACTTATCAACAGAGACAAAATTATTGAACACATCTCTGTTTTAGACTAAACAAGTTTAATCGGAAGAAACGATTTGACAAAAAAATGAGGTTTCAATAAGCTACATAATTTAAACGGTTAAAAATTATTGGACAATTAAATTTGTTTAATGTTAAATTAAAACTCCAAACAAGTAATTTTATCAAAAATTATTTTTTGTCAAGTCTATCCAACGACGAAGCCTACATAATGATGAATTTAACTTTACATATAAAATACGTACACTACCAATTATGGTCCCAAAACTTCTTAGTGATGTATGGACATTTTTAATTAAATACCTATTACCCGTATGTCCGAAATGCTTGAGTTGAAATTTAATATTATTTGAGAAAGCCAATTTTCAGAGACATTAAACGAATGTCCTTTTATTTCTCAAATTTTGTTCTGTCTTATAATTTTTGTAAACATTGATTCGGCAGAAGAATCGATCTTGATTACACAATTTGACATATAAGTGTAAAATTATCACGTGTGTATATATATATATAATCTCATAAATGTAAAATAAACACGGTTATGTTTTACTGGAATTTCACCTAAAAAGTGTAATGTAATACTATTGTAACTACTGTACCGTGTTACTGAGTTTGGATTTGGATTATTGAACACTCGTATAAATTATTTAAATAGAAAAGTGGACAGTAAAAATTAAAAATTTCGTGACTATATCTCTATCAGCCTGGTAATATAGTCCATCGTTACGTGCAATACCACTGTGCAAACATTTTTAAAATTTTGGCAAACATGAGTGGAAGCGTCCGCCGTGTACCATTTTACGAACATTTCATCAATAAGATAAATCGATTATTCTGGAGAGTAATTGATATTAGGGAAAAAACAAAAAAACAGAAAAGAAAATTTCGAGAAAATCAAAGGTGATTTTCCATTATCAAAATTTGAACTGAATCTATCAAGAAGCTGAATACACTTTCGATATCATTTCTTTTATAGAAATTTCCATTATTTGTGAGATTATATAATATTTTCAGTGTATTTTGATATTATATTTCGAATTGGTGTAATCAATATACAACCAATGCTATCATATTTAAATTTAGTTTTTATTTGGCCAAATAATCAAATCACAATAATTTATTAATTTTTTCACCAGTTTAGAACTTACTTTGCTTACTCAGATGATGAAGGCAATTCGCTTAATAACTAAAATATGTTTGTCTAAAATATATACTTTTAATCTAAACAAGTATTCGGTAAAATTTGGTCAAGATTAAACTGGTTTATTCTGTAAAACGGGGCTGGTCGGTAACATACGTATAGTATATGTTACCATATTGTAACAAAGGTAGCTAGAGCTATTACAGCAGATATTTATAGATACAATAATAAATAAAGGTGCAGGAGGAGGGTAAAAGTAGCATAAGTATGAGATACACTACGTAAATAGTATAACGACTATCTATCTATCTATCTATCTATCTATCTGTCTGTCTGATAAGGGTGTGGGTGGAGATGGTTATATAGATAGTTAGATGATTGTAAACAATCAATACCTTCTGTATTTTCTTCATATGTGTTTAGCAAGCAATAGAAGGTATATGTTTGTTTTTATGTTCTCGCATTTCATCATCATATAAAGGCTATGGCAGGCTTGTGTTTGCTAGAATTGTTATTGGGTGAGTCTGTGTTTTATTTGCTTTATATATTCTTTTTATTCAAAATCATAGATTTGTAAGGCTTTTGCTTGGATATTAGACAAGCAGATGTTCAAAACTGTTTATTAGGAAGAAAATTTGGGATTATCATATAAAATTTACTTATTCAACTACATACTTAACCAATAATTCAAAATTAAGCAATGCATTCAGAGCGATATAAAAAGGGCTGACTTGAATCTTTTATCGTCATTTTAAACTCTAAAATATCGGTTTTGATTCGATTTTTTTTTGGATTTAAGTTTCTTTATGCAACTAAAATACTATTTTTCAACTAAATAAATTAAAAAAAAAAAAAAATTGAAAATAGCCTCCTATTTTATAGTTTTAAATAATCATCAATTATTAGTTCCGACATTTGAAGTATTATGTTAAAATATTATTATTGACAAAAATTTCTATAAATATCGAGGTTTTGGAACTTTCGGAGTTACGAAACTTCCATTTCATATCTGTTGTAGCCATTTTGCTTTTGTTGAAATCAAATGTACAAAAAATCAATAATTAGTAAAAACTGAAAATTGGAGTAGAAAATTGCCAAAAACCCAAATCATTGTTGTCGTAGGAATTATTTGAGACTAAAATATATGAATAAAATAAAAATGCATGCTTCATTTTATATCCAAATTTCAACTCAATCAGTTAATCCGTTACGGAGATACAGCGATTCAAGTAAACACATTTGATGGTCCGTATATTCAGTTTTATTTCAGCCGATTTTCGTGTGAACCCGTGACTAGATTTCGGTTTGGATTACAGTACAAAATTGGATAATTTATGTTACTAAATGTTTTTTGTCAAAAATCAAATAGAACAATTATATAGTATAAATTTCGATTTTTTGCCCCAATTTCCTAGATCAAATTATTTTGTATTTTATAAATACGTATTTCAACTATAAAGTAGTCATCATCAGTAATATGACTACTTTAATGCAAATCTTAAAATTTGAGCGTCACATTTATATTAATAATGTTGTGTGAATAAATAAATTCATACAATTTATTTTTTTTTTTTTTTGCTAAACCACTTTATTAATAATTTATATTATTTCGCGACATATGTTTCGGATATTACTCCATATTCAAATGCATTTGAATATGGAGTAATATCCGAAACATATGTCGCGAAATAATATAAATTATTAATAAAGTGGTTTAGCAAAAAAAAAATAAATTGTATGAATTTATTTATTCACACAACATTATTAATATAATGGAATACCACAAATTAAAGCTCTCTACCATGAACACATTTATAGATTATTTTTCTATTTTTTGCTATTTTTAATATACAAAAAAACAACTTCGGCATTTGATGTAAATTCATTTAGTATAAACTTATATTTGTTATAAATCTATATTTGTTGGACTTTGTTCGTCCTCTCTAGTACTGACTATGGAGTTATTTTTGAAAATTAACTGATTGTAAGCTTTACTAATTGTTATTGGCTAACATTTTTTTCCCAGGCTTTGTCGTATCAGGTTTTATAGCAACCGCATTATTAAAAAACAGTCTAACCTTAAACAATAATTAATTTTTTAAATTCCATTTACAGAAATATAAATTGTAAAGATTCTTTGTTTGAATAAAGTTCAAAGAAATCTGTACTCTATTTTCATTTTGTCCTCATTTCAATTTATATCTTTTTCATCATAATACTTGAAACCGTGTAAAAAATTTCCAAAATCGAAAATATAATTTCATAATAAATAAATGATGTTTTTGCAAAAGTATGTTTCCAGTTTGAATAACTAATTCGAATTGAACAAATCAAAGAATAAACACTTTGTTATTTGATACGAGTGATGCAGGAAAAAAGTTTTTGATGTCTAAGGATGCAGTAATGTTATTTGAATTACTATATAGATGAATTGGAATATTCAGAGAGTACAATAGATATATGATTTAAGAAAGACTATAAATTCTTGTAAACATAAAACAATAATATTTTTCTATGAAATATAAGCATTTGTGTTTATTTACTGTTTTTATATACAGTGTGTTTTATTAAATATCAAGGCTACTAAGATCGAAGTTTTTCAAGGCCTACTATAGTAAGGACAAAGTATAGTGCTTCACTCATCTATATTATACGAATCATACATTTGTTTATGGCTAATAAAACGGATATAAAACATCGACATCCACTGTTTCCCTCAAATATCGTGAAATTCAAGTCATAATTTATACACCAAAAACCACTTATTTTTTTACATGGTTAATTTGTTAACATACAAAACGTTGAAAATTCTTTTTTTAGCCTCAATGACGTGACATATCCTATAGCTTCATTAGGTGGTAGCCCTTACTAATATTTAGGACACACCTTTTTATCAAATAACCTCATTTCGTTCGGCCAACAATACGTACTGTTACTAAACATGAGAGGGCTAGACATGATCCCACGTGGGCCCAAACGCTTGCAAATAGTAAACGACAGTTTCCACTGAATTTTTATAATTATTTACACGATCAATAAAACAGTTGAATTTTGGATCCATTAGACCCTGAAGTGGCCGATTTATTCACGCTCAAATTTACTGAATGGCTTATTTAATGATGTTATTTTTTGCGTAACATGTAGACTAAATTTAATATACCCTCATGTATTTCTTGTATATCGAATACAAAACGATAGAAGGTGTAAAGTAAAGAACCCGTTGTATAAATATAATTCAATAAAGTATAACTTGTAAATATTAATATTCATATTATTCTTTTTCAAGTATCTAATTTATTTATACTTTCAAAGAATGATAATAAAATACAATAAATAATTTGCGTTTTTAAAAGTCAATAATAATAATAATAAATATGTAAATAATGGAATAATAACATAAAGATATTCATCAAATTGTATTGTTATTAAATATAATTTCATTGGAAAATGATTTTCAAATGACTATACCGAATGTTTAATTAAAAAGCATTTATAGTAACTAAAACAAAGAGCTCTGCATCATTATCTTATGTAGAAGCTTTTTAGAGAAAATATTTTGATATAGGTAATATATATTTTGATTAAATTGTGTCATAGTTAAAGAAAATAATTTTCTAAATAGTTTTATGTTATAGTCCCCATTTCTGTCTTTGAGACTAATGAAGAATTTTTATACTTATAATACTAAAAAATATCAAGAAATTCATTAAAACCAGTTTATAATTGATGGCAATTTGCTAAATGCAATTGATTTGACTTATTATCAATTTCTATCGGAAGTGAGTGCAAAATTAAGGGAATATTATATAATACATAATATATTAAAATTATACTTCAAGTGAAAAAATTAAAATTGCGGTTTGTCTTGTCATCTTTTTGTCTTCAAATAAATATTTTTATATATATTTAGTTTCTGAATTAGAAGAAGTTGTGTCCGTTGTTTAACTGTTTTAATTCTATCAAAAATTTATTTTGCTTCAAGCGGTTAGTATAGTCTCGATTTTCGTAATAACGATTCAGACAATTTAAATCACAATTCTTGATTTTGATTATCAGTGTGTCATTCTTCCGGTACTATCCATTGTCGAATACATTTCTATAAAGCATCATATGTATATATTTGTTGAAAAAGAACCAAAACAATCCAATTTTAAAGTCATCGCCCTGTATCCAATTAAGGCTATACAGACAGACACCTTGTCGACTACAATAAATAAATAATACCATTTTTAGTTCAATTTGTAATTGGAAATAAAATGAGATTATAAAACAAAAATTCAATTGATATCGACTTATTGTGAATATTTTTAAACAAATATTCTATGTACAATGAAATCATGAGTCCCACCACGCAGCCTCTGTATTCAAGTCGTACCTTGGATTGAAATCTAGTGACATAATAATATAGTTTTTTTCTGTTAAAACGCTTAACACATTGTCCATTACGTCCTGATCATCTGATTATTCAATTTCCACTTGTCTGTCCGCCCGTGATCAAGACAACTCAAAAACGATATGAGATTGGTAGTTGTAATTTTGGTGATATGCTTTAAAGATAATAAGTAAGATTAAGTGCGTGAAGGAGAGAAAGCAATGGATCAATGTCGATCCATGATTCAACTGTTGAAACATTAAAGATAGAAGGAAAATCCAAAGACAGGTAATGGTTTTTTTTTTAATGCAAATTGCTATTGAGTGAAATATTTATTTACCACAATTGGAACTCAACTTTCGATAATAAGCGCAAATATAATTGATCATTTTATGAATTCTTATCATTAGAAATAGTTCAAAAATTGATACTGAACTAGTGATTCCTTAGATGCTCTACATCTTAACTCTGTTAGATGTTATCTTCACTTATTTTTTATAAAATTTTACATTAATCCTACAGTAACACTTTGATCTATAAAATTTCAGCATATATGGAGTTTCAGTCAGCCAAGGCTTCGCATCTGAATTAAGAAATTACCATGTAATGTCATCAGTACCTTGCCTCTGTAATTTTACTTTCGAATACAAAAATCTGCCTTAAAGAGGATCCTAAACGTTGAGTTTTCAAGATAAATTTATTGTGTATGTTCCAAACATTATGTTTTAAACTCTTCATCTAACTTGATCAAGATTTGTTCTATTTTTCAAAAAGTATAATTTCTGTTTTAAACAAATTACTTTCTCCTAATTACTGTTAAAACTTTAAATGAGAAATTTGTTTTGGCTAAAATTTCCGAATCAATACTGGTGTGTATTTATTCTTTTACTAAAATCATTGTTTCGACTTACTATTTGTGAAGCACCACACTGATCTAGATTGTTGACATGTATATGGAAGTTAAAAATTATTACGATTATTAAACTGAGAGTATATACGCATTGTAAAACAGCATAAATAGATGAAAAGCATAAAACAAAAAGCAGTATTATTATTATTATTATTTTTTTTTTGTTATCATCATTCATCATAATTTTCACTCATTTATTACCGATTTTAATATGTTTTGTTTGCTGGTTTTCAAATATTATTTATTCATCATAAAATTTCCCTACACATACGTATACACGAATACACACGTGATTCACACACAAACATGAATGCACAAGGGGTAATGTGAATGTATTATGGTCTCAGTTGATAATGATAATACCTTCTATACTAACCCAGGCATCATACACATCAATGTCTGTCGGGCCATCAATCATTGTCGATTTATCATTATTATGTCTATCATATTATTTTTAATATTGTAAATATTTTATATACAAAGTGATTACGGAAAAATCAGTTGAGCATTCATTGTCAAAACAAGAAATATTATGGTGCGTTCAATGACTGCCAGAAGTCTTTTATTTGCAGGTGAAGTTCAGTATCAATAAAAAGCCCATTCCACTTATAGGCCTGTCCATTTTTACAATATTAGTGTTTTAGTTTAACAACAAAGGAGGTTAATATTACATGCGTATGAGTATTTCTTGCTATTCTACCAATATCATAACTTTGAAAGTTTGTATGTCTGATGTTTGGATGTATCTTCCTCAATAAAACAGAAATGACTAAACGTATTTGAAAAAAATTTCTCTTTTAAGTAATTGATAACTTAAATAAACTATCACATTGAATTTAGTCCAGAGAGTTGATTTAAAAAGGTTCGGTTCATGGCGCTTAAACGGCTGAACAATTTTGGGCGAAATTTGGACAGATACATAATTACCTTAATTAATATAAACTGTACTTTTAATCTTGGAGAAATATCAGTATAGCGTGGGAATATAAAAAGACTAGAATAGAACGTATTCACTTGAAGTTAAGTATATATATGTTTTATGGAAGATTATGCCGTGATAAAAGGTATCCTATAATAAAATCTAGTTAGAAAACAGTTCCCGTCCGAAATTTCAACCATATCCGATGAAGTGTTTTGTATTATCATGTTCGTATTGTTATAATTCGTCTCGATGTACCCAATTCCATAGTCAACGCAGACAAAGGTGTGGATACAAGCTACTATAATAATTGGGATTATATGTTTGTGTTAATTAACTTGGAACTTCAACGCAAATGAATTCGGAGGCAGATGCTAGTGAGTAATAGAAAGAGTTTGGAAAGACGTACTTAATTAATTGATTTAATTATATTTGATGGTAAATTTGAAATAAGGAAGGTACAACAAGCTTTTTGACATTAAAATCAGACATTTGATGTACTTGACATATCAAAGGGAACTAATACGTTTTAAGTTATTGAAAAATATCGTCTGAAATATTGCTAATAATTTTTTTTTTTTTTTTTAATAATTTTATGTACAATGCATTTTGATTATATAAACAGTTTGAGATAACATAAATTTTTTTTTGAATTATTTAATTTAGCTTCCAGAATCATTTTATAGGAAATGCTTAAAGTTGGCTTATGTTGTGAGATCCCAAGCCTCAACAAAGGAAATCCAAAGAATTCGACCCTGAACCATCAACTTGATTTGTTCCCAGCATTTTCGTTTTTTAACGATTTCTTACTCGAGGTTTATTGACAATTTATTACGGGGTTGTCTTTTAATAACCCAAGGATAAATGCAAAACCGTACTGATAATTTGAATTTGCTTAAACAGTCTGTATAAATTTCTACAGGTTACTCAGCATTAATTTTAATTTTTTATGCTTCTATAATTAATAAAAAATTTAGCCGCCTCATGTTTGTAGAAAAACCAAATGCCATACAGCGCCATAACGATAGGTGTAAAAGTCATATCCTTAAATAAATTAATTGATTGAGTGGGTAATATAATATTCAATTAGAAACGAAATGTCATTTTATCAAAATATAAATTGTCACATGAAAAATAAGTTGTTTTTATAACCAGTCACGATATTATAAGGTATTTTATTAGAAAATATAGATATAACATATTTAAGTTTTATACTTATTATTATTGTAGAAAAAAAAATGTTAACGCTGCAGGGACATAAGTTCGTTTTTCGACTAAAATAAAATTTTTCATAGTATGAATCAGGACCGAAAAAGGATTTTTTTCTATAATCTTGACCAAATCTGAAGTGAAGGAATATATTTTATTATTTGGATTCAATACATTTTTCTTGAATTTATTAGTGTGAATGGTTTCTTATGCATTCAACTTCAAAATATTTAGTATTGCTTTTTCAACTTAAAGTCTCCTAAACTGTGAGCAACTTTGTTTGAACTGGGATGAAACTTATCATCGACATTCATAAGTATTATTTTTCATTTGGATTTTTGAGTTCCAAAATTTTTAAACAGGCTCTTGTCAGTCAGTATTGTTAAGTTTCTCTTTCGATTTTCGTCTGACTCCAATTATCAATTGCGATGCTTTGGTAACTGAATTAATTTTCCAAGGAGATGGTTTTCATACAATTTTCATACATCTTTTCATTTTAAGGTCACTAGAACGTAAATTCAACATATAGATAGATATCTGTATGTTTGTATACGTTTGTATTATTGATCGTTCGTTTTTTACGTTTTCGTTTGGATTATCTCGAGATCGTATAATTGGATGACTTATCAGCACGGCCGGTTCAGCGGTTTTTTTTTTCGAATAAAAATAAAATTCCCATATTCGTAACAATAAACAAATAACTGTATTTAATTCTCCTCATTGGAAAGTTCGTCATGTCGACCTTGTTGCTCGCACCTAGTGCACTTGTTTTATTCTTGTATGCGGCTATCATGAGTAAATTTTTTGTATTTATGAACTTTCGCTTGGAGTTTAATTTCCTATTATCAAGTATATACAATTTTTATAAATCAATAATAAAATCGGGCCCAGTCTTAGTATAGTAAGTATATAATAAAAGGGTTCCCACTAACACTTCCAAATTAAATCTTCCTAATTAATTTGTAATATTTTCTAACATATGCTATTGTTATTATTATAATAATTTTAAATAGCTTAAACTGGTTTAACAAAATCATTTGTTACATATTTTAATTAATAAATATAATATCTTGTATTTAATTTGTACAAAATTAATGTCTATCTAAAAATTAATGATTTTCTACCCAAAAACAAATGTAGATACATTAATCTATTTAACAATCATATACCTATGTAACAATCTGTTCGAATAGATGTTTTATTTCGTTTTAATTAATTTTATACAATTATATATTAAATGTTTTATTATTAATTGATAAACATTTATTTTAAAATGAGAAAAATTCGTTTTAACCATAATTGAGTATATTAATTATGTGTATTTTAATTAAGATTTTTTACCTTTACATAAAGATGTTCTGCATTAATTAAAGTTTTTTTCTATTATTTGTTAAGAAAGTGTTCGAGATATTATTATAAATTAAGTTAGTTTATAAATTAATTAAAATATGCAAAATAATTGAAAACAATTCAGTAATAAATGTATGTCATCAGAGTAAACTACCACTCTATAAATAAGTTGATTCATGTGTCTACACTGGAAATTTAATACTTCTGAGTTCGATCAGCGCTCAAATATAGATAGATACAATTTTGTCTTCGTATCCTCTTTCAAGAATGTCTCAGCAGTAAGATTATTCAAACATGTATGTATATTACATTATTGGCAATGTCAGAGAAAGCAGAAACTTAGAAAGCGATTCACTTCGTATGGATATTAAGGGACATACAAGTGGTAGAACAAGTGATCTGCATATTATTGTATAGAATCCGCCATCATAGTTTTATTTCGGTAACTCTTTTCGTTATTAAATTGTGATGACGACATACATACATACGGCAGATGGACTGACCTACCAAAATTGACTTATAATGCCACGCAATCTACGAATACTGTAATTCATATCCCTCTTGTAGTTCATACTATGAAAATGTCTAAAAAATTGACTATGAGATGCAATCTATTGAATGTCATGCAATCTACGAATAGTATAATTCATATCCCTCTTGTATACTATGAAAATGTCCCATTTCGTAAAATATACACTTTTCATTATCATAAGTACAAATAAATCAATGCATACATATTTTGTCTTTTATTACTGAATTGTTTAAAGTCGAGAATAAACAATAATGATAAAATCTTCTCGACATTTTGGAAACGTAAGCTTTTCGTTAATATTCAGTGTGTCCAGGGTTTAGAGAATTCAAACTTTTATTTTTCGACCCATTTAACTAGTTTATTTACCTACGAAAAACACTGATCACAGCAGGGCTTGAAATAAAAGATAAAATTTAATTCTTATATCATTTGATACAGGTCTTCCATGAATACATTCAAGATATATAATTTATTAAAATCGTTATGACTACTTCAAAATAAGAGTATATATACTAATAATAAAAAAGCAATGAGCCTTGATTTTTTGGTCTCCGGTACTGTACTTTAGAACATGCTATGAACTATCAAATGCAGATGAAGCTACATGATTTTTATACCATCTACTTCGTCCCTCTTTTCAGTTTTGTTATCCTTATCTATCGTAAATTTACATACCTGTTTATTTTGAATTTTTTTCGAAATCCTTGATGTACGACGAATTTTAAACCATTAATTTTTATTATTACATTTTTCATAAATTTTCTTATTTTAGTAGATTTACAACTGTTAATAATTTCGTTTTCCATATAAGTACAGGTACAAAATTAAAATTTATATAAAACTCACATAAAATTTCATTATAAAATACAAAAAGCTATTTTATAAAATAATATTATATCTTTATTAAATTATTCATGTCATAATAATATTCATTCGGATTGTGCTATACGATAAGGCCTTTTTATTATAGTAAGCGGAGTGTGTTATGTTTGTTTAATATATATAAAACAATACATATTATACATGCATATCTTTTAAATAGTATTTATTATCTAATTAAAACACTTAAAAGATTATATTTAGAAGAAGAAAATTAAAACACTAAATTTTATTATAATAATAAAGAAGAAGAGATGGAATCAAATATTTAAAGGAAAAGATCTAATGGCCGACTTAACACACCTAAATGTGTGATTTTAATAATATTAGATACGACATACCTTTACACTGTGAAAAGTTTTTCATCAAATGTTAATATTATTCTAAACTGTTTTATCCTTTAATAATAATGTACAAATAATGGTCATTAAATTATTAAAATTTGCCTAATTGTTAATGATATTTGTACAATGTTGAATATAGCAAACTATAAAGGGTGAAGTTTATTTTGGAAAATTGATCATCAAGGAATTGCAAAAATCAATTTTTTTTCTTAAAACATTGTTGACGTAATCACTACTACATGCAATATGTTCCCCTGAATGGGAAAAGTTAAGAAAATTAACCTCAAATTGTTTTCTAAGATGTTTTGATAGAGTCAAATCAGGGAATTTATTTTGAACTCAAAATTCACAGTAAAGATTAAGAATTAAAATTAGTAGTTGCGGGAGCTTTTGTGCAATTGTAATAAAAAAATATTTTTTACAGCCAATTGGTGTACACGAAAAGGGAAGTTAAGTTAGGAAAATGGATTCAAAAGATCCCGAACATTTCTATTTTTCTAAGCACTTTTAAAACAGGCATAATACTATTCTAAATCGCTAGCGTTGAGTAATAATTGTTACAGTAAACAAAATGATGGAAGGTGATACACTGTAAAAGTGTAATCTATTTAGCTAACGAAACCGTAAAGGAAACGACGTTAATAAAAATTTAAAATAGAGTATAATTAAAAGCTGAATCTGAATACATAAATTAATCTCAAATAAATCTATACGATATTGTAAATTATATGAATTTTTTAAAGAAATTTTTAATATTTTTCCAAAATATTAATAATAATAATGGTGTATGCGATATTTTACGTGCACAAAAGGTCATTAAAATTTCAAAATCTGTTGAATTAATAATATGCTTATCACACAGTAACAGTAGTACCAACCGACAGTGTTATAATAACACCTAACATCGTTCGTCAGTGGATACAACATATTCACTACGGGAGCTGGTGGTGCAGTATTCGAAATACACACGATAACTTTTGTTATCTTTATGATGGCTTGCTTGTAATTTGGAGCTGAATAATTGTTTATAGCGAGCAAAAATTATTGTCTACGCACTTATTGAGTGGTGCTTTATTCAACTAGGTTTTAAAAATTTTTGCTTAAAATTGATTTTGGAACATATAATTATAAAAATATAAATAACAAGTGAAGATAGCAAACAACCAACAGTGTTTATATATTTAGATATTCGACATGTTGGGAATGTTTTAAATATTGTTAATGATTAGTAATAATAAAATATACTTAGCACTCAGTCCAAGCATTTATAAATACAAATATAATAATAACATGTATTATAACATAATTACATTATGTTTTATTACCTTAATTTGAGCAGAAATTGTGGCGAATCTACATTGTTTACGAAAAAATGTTTCAAACAAAAAACAAAACAAACATTTTTTCTCTTTAAATGTTTCTTCCATCTTTTAAGGTCTTAAAGTTGGTTCGGGGACCGATTTTGCTCATTCATGAATTAACTCTCATTTTTTAGGTCTGGAATATGCCACCAAAAGTTTAGCTAGCTATATACCTATTTTCATTTTTGAGTTATCTTGATAACGGATAAACGG
This sequence comes from Chrysopa pallens, assembly GCA_020423425.1. Taxonomy (NCBI): domain Eukaryota; kingdom Metazoa; phylum Arthropoda; class Insecta; order Neuroptera; family Chrysopidae; genus Chrysopa; species Chrysopa pallens. The sequence continues at coordinate 81,535,003 of CM035591.1, forward strand.
AAAGGCAGACAAACAAACGAAAATGTACTATTTAGGTGATTCTATTTTCTAGCCTTATAAACATAAGACTAAAAGGAATATACTCTGACATTTTATATATAATATGTCGAGTATAAAAACAATTGTAACACTTTTTGATCTGGAGACCAAAAAATTATTACGTGCCGGTCTAAACATTCTTAAAATTTCCAAATTTATCTCGTGCATCTGTAGTGTTATACAGTACTGCTATGAGGTCCTGGAGTGATACATCATTTGGTGGCTCTTTGAAAACCATACACAACCAAATGGACAACGTTGGCATGTAATATATAATACACACCTGTATAGACAGTACTATACCCATACAATAATATATCATTCCTGTTTTTGGTCATATCTACAGCTTTCGTTTCACCGTATTCAACAGGTAAAATCATAATATATTACCCATTTATGGGTCAGATCTCTTGTATTTTGTTTTATGTGTGAAAATCCTTGGACCAACATTAGAGAGTCTATATATATATTGTATAATAATATTCTGTACGATGTGAAATTTACTAAGTAGTTGCCATTGAATTTTTTCCACGTTGAAAGGGAACAAGCATCTTAAACATAGTCAGAATGATGGAAGTTTACTTTGAATGCATGTATAAAAATTATCCAATTACTCTGTGATGACATTCGCTGTGGCTATGGGTTAGACAAGCATTCGTTCTTGTTGCCATAATTATACATTTGCCATAAAAATATTTTGCCTTAGTATCCTTGGTATCATTACCAAGTCCTTGTTGTAATTTTTCGTGTTATACTATGGGTTTTAAATTAAATTAAAAACCTTCCACTAATTATTTTTCAGTTTTTACAGGCTATCTCATAAAGTGATCAGACACAGGTTATATCTGTCTAACACTTCAAAAGCATAATATAGTGACTTTACGTATTTTCCAATATAATATTTTTTCAAGAAAAAAATTCATTAGAATTTCATAAATTCTTTGTTTTTTGAAAATGAAATATCAAGTTCAAAAAATTTGTTTATCAATTAAAGATTTTTCTATACATATTAACTTAGAGAAATATAGAAAAAAGCAGAAGAGGCTGATACTGAATTTACTCGTTTTTTATGCACAGATTACGAATAGAAATTATATATAAAATGGCATAGAATATTTATTCGACAGAAATGAATTACTTAATTATAAACTATGTACCGTGATGTAACTAGTTGAAAACTAGGGACGGTAAGTAGTCAACATAATGAATTTGATGTTTGCACCTTCTTCAGACCTTCCTTGGAAAAGTTTACTAAAATTCATTAGAAGATCTCGTTCGAGTGTTTTAAATTATCAATTAAAAAAAAATTTAAATGTACATATTAAGCAATTAAATTAAAATATTTGATTTTACTAATAAGTTCATGTCAAAATAGAACTCTTCAAGAGTACAAAGTATAATTGAAAATATACATCGGACCAACTCGAATTTGTGAATTCAGGTTTATAGAAAGTGTCTATTCTAGTAACTATTGAATTTCTCAAAAACTATTTATTTCTCAGAATCCAGGCTTCGGCCACTTATGGAGCGTCTTTAGTAGCATCTTTTCTGAAATTTTTAAAACTTTCATTCCATGACTGCAAGATATATTACTTTAGGAGGAAAACTATGGAACTGATTTTAATTTTACTTATGTCATTTTGAAGGTTTCTTATACACTTAAAAGTTTTGTATTGTTACAAATGCATGTTGGGGCTATTTAAAGTACAGTCTAGAAAATTTCAAAATGTTCTGTAAAAGAACCAATGGCAACTATCCTTAAAATTATTACTAAACTGACCATTTAAACATTTATGTTACACCATAAGCATGGCTTTGTTCCCATATATTTAGGGGTGGTATTGAATATAATGGTTAGTTTTAGGTATTAAAACATTGATGCTGGTGGAAACGTGAACGTCGGTGAGTGAGTTAGTGAAATTCAATGAACACATGAACAAGATTCCTCTTGGGATCATTTTATTACAAGCTATTTATGTTTGGACAAAACCACCACATTTATAACCACACAAGATACCACAATGTTTCTGAATATACACGTTTTACAATAATACCTATGCTACGTATAAGGGATGATTCAAAATATTGTTGTTTTAAACAATTTTGATTATTCTGTAAAGTTTTGTTTACCCATATATTATTAAGAATACTTCGGTGAAAACCTGATAAAATTAAGTTTTCATGAAATAAAATTAAAAATACACAGAAATCCGCTAAAGGTTGATAAGAGCTTAGAGTATTTGTCCTGAATAACTTAATTCGATTCTCGACAGAAATGAATTTCTTTTACTTTTTGTACATAATTAAAGTGAATGATATTAAAATTGAAAACTTTTTTTGTTTCTGATTGCAATTCGGAGAAAAATCAAAGCGGTCAGTTAGGTAAGGCACCGACAATTGGGTTGCGGGTTTGATTGCTGTCTTCGCAGCAAATATAATTGAAATATTTTTGATGGGATGGTGTTTCATTCAATAATGGAACGCAAAGTAATTTAATCAAATATATGGATGCAAGGCACTGTTTTTCAAAATTTACTATGAAATCGCAGGTAAATTAGTTTATCAATCAAATGATTGTATAAATTTTATGTTGAAAAGTCACTATTTACTAATAAATTTCAAAGAATTATTCTGTTTTATTTATGTTATAAAAATATTATCGTTTTTCGATATTAACTCTGGTTTCTTCGATATTTACAATGATATTTATTCACTGTTTATTGCAATGATTTTCAACATAATAATTACAATTTACTCTCATTTTTGTTTTTTTTAACTATTTCATATTTACAACACAATTTACATTCAAATAATTGAAAAATAATGCTAATCTTTATAAAAAGTATGTTTTATTATACATGCAGATATTGTAGAAGTTTTCCATCGTCATTATTATAATGGTCACCGTTGAGGTAAGTTGTCTGATTTGCATCAAATCAAGTATAAAAATACTTATGAATCATTCGTTATATGATATTGCTCTCTGTATTATGTAACTGTGCTCTTTGACTCCCTGATCTAATACATAAGTAATGATCTTTAGTCGGTACACCTAGTCGGTTGGAATCGAGTACCAACTAGTGGGTTGTTACCGACATTATGAACTTACTCCACCTCCACATATACCTGGTGAAATAATCATATACGTATGTATTATACCTCTGCTTGTTTAAATAACCTTATGAATAGGTAATAAAGACCATAATATTAATAATCATCATCATCATAATCACTAAACCATTATTGCATTTTAAATACCAACACAAATGGGATGGATGATTATACGCTTTAATCCAGAAATACATAATTAATGTAATTTTAACACCATTGAGGGATATTTAAAATTTCATAATGTTTTAAATACTGTATTATTGCATAAATGTTATTGTTATTTATTATAAATTTTTAATGAAATAAATTATTTTATAATGAAAACTAGTTGAAATATGCAGCGTTCTTCATAAAATTGAGTTGTGATAATTTTTTTCGCAAACTATAAAGGTTTGCATAGCGTAAATTGGAACTATTTATGAAACAAATACCTATAGTTTTCATGAGTTATGTTGGTAATATCTTAAATTAGAATTTGGAAACCCAGGAATTCGGGAGACACCATTATTGGAATGTCGTTATTAGTTACAGAAAAAAGTTTAATTAAATATACTGCTCTAATCTCTATTTTCCATGCCTTTGTTCTTACTTGAAATATATTAATTTTTTTTCTGAATTTGCAATAAATATGACTAATTCGATGTAACATCTTTTGTAACTTTAAACTGGTCGCATTTCTGTCTAAGAGTGCTTCCCGTTAAAGAACTCGAAATTTTCTAAAACAGGAGTCAAAATAACACAAGCAAATAATTTGTTCAGAAAAACTTGGATGCTATTTTTAAACACAGAAAATACAACGGTAATATGCAATAGATGGAAACGTAAAATCTTATTTGATTTCAATCTGAACTAATTCTAAATAAGTTTAATACGGTAACAAAGTCCAGAAAGATAAAAATTTGTCAAAAAAACTTAAATGATATTTTGAAAGAAATAATTTTTAAATGATTGATTGGAAGTCTCACCAAAGCATTAGCATTTTCTGCGGATTGTCGAAATCCTAATGAGGATGTGTGTAATGAGGTTGAGTTTTATTAAAAATCGTTACATCGTATTCTGAGATTTTGATCGGTTCCTTCGAAAAAAATTTGGTTACTAAAATTGTGCTTCTTATCCTTAAGCGAATACGTTTATCATTTACCCATATTAATCAAAAATAAACATTTTAAATTTGATGTAATTTTAGTACGTAATTAATTATTCATATAAAGGTGTGTGGGTTAAGCAAAATTTTCGCCTTGAGTGGCAGGGCCAAAAATCTTTCTGTCGTATATTTTGTATTTCATAATAAAATGGGACGTTTGTTATCCCAAAATACAGCTTGAAAATTTGGTAACAAAAATTATGTTTTACATATTTATAAACTCATTCTATATTATGACTGAAATGAAAATCGTTCTTTCTAAATAACTAGGTATAACTTGATAATAGAATATGTCAAGTTATAGAAAATTGAATATTTCTCTTATAAAATAATACAATTAATAATAATTTATTGCTTTCATGAGTGACCGTAATATAAACCTTTCAAAATACATATGAAAATAAATAAATTGATAAAGGTTCTACATTATTTGATTTGATTTTCTGATTTTAAAGCTTAATAGTTTTAATAAATACCGAATTTTTCTTAAAATATACCACTTTTGTAAGTTAAATTTTAAATATTAAAACACAGTATTTATGTTGAAAAACATTTCATAATTGAATTGAAAAACGGATTCAATAATGAGATTTGTATGTGTGAGAAATTATTAATGTATTTATAAGGGTTTTTGTTAAAACAATTTCATTTATGGATAAAGTAAAATTATAAAATACGATGTGCTTAGAAATAATTTTGGTAGATGCTTTAATACAACACTAATTCTTCATTGTGTAAACTTTATTTCAGGTATATTATTTGTTACAGATATTTAAATATTTGATATGTTTACATACGGGCAGATCAATCAGTTTTCAGAAATAAGATAATTTTTTTTGGATTTTTTCAATTAATTTTTCATCGCAACCTTCTTCTAGTTCCATACAATTCGATAGATGCCCTTCCAATTTTTAACGTTCAGAAAAGTATGATTGTGGCACTTTCTCAAAATAAATATTTGCGTGAGCGATGATCGTTCTCCTCATTTAAAACTGATTTCATCTGAGCCACTCTTTTAAATTTGGGTGGATGGTTTAACAATTCAAACTTCAATTGTTCAATTTTGACATTGAATCTGTCATTGCGTTTGATAGGAAATGCGGCATAGCTTTTGCAGATATTTTTTTTTTCATACTTATTGGGTAAACAAAATTGAAACCTTTGGACCCTCAACTATTACAGGAAATTTTATTATTCGGTACACCGTATTGTGATATTTATCGATCATGCCTGGGGTATCCTATGGCAACGTTTAAATTCATTTACCCAATTATATACTATTGCAAATATAGAGGCAGAAGAAGCCATCAACTGAATCCAACGCTTTTATTTTTTTTACTGTTTAGCCTTTTAAATAGAAAAGTTTAATCACTACTCTGAATTCACTTTTTTCAAATTGCAATTGATTTTTACCTCAATAGTTTCTGAATGATTTTTACCTCAAAACTGGAATAGCCAAAACCTGCAATTGATTTTAAATTCTCAATATTTGTTTGAATTTTCAAATTACGTGTATATTATCAGGAAAACGTGATCTATGTTAAATAATTTAAGAAAAGTTTTACGCAAAATCATTAAATTTTCCACGAAAAGAAACTGTGAGAAAATTGTCAAAAAAAATAGAATTGGCTCCAAAAAAATTGAATTGAAACCGATTTGCTTTCGTCACAGTTGACGAAACAACCAATTGAGTTGCCGCAATCAGCTATATTTAGATTAATTTATCGATTATATAAATGTGTGATTTAGTCATTTTATTAAATACAAAATGGAGAAAGACAATTTGTGAAGTGATATGAGATTGATTATATTTTGAGAAGATTATGTCACTACTTGTATTGTACTAAATTATAATCTAGAAGTGTGAGTAGATAGCCATGTTTTACACATTAAGGACAAATGCAATTACGTTTGGCATGTGGTAAAAGTATTGTGTGTTATATATGATGTGGTCTTATATCTTTTGTATATAATATATACGGCAGCGATTATCATGGAGTTATTAAACGTAAGAAGTATGTTACTAAGCTCATTTATTATTGTTAAATAAACGACAAATAAGAAATATGTAAGAATATATTAAAAACAATCCAAGTTTGTAACTGTTGAAAATATTAAAGAGACTAACAAAATGTTGGTGCTCGTAGTATCGTAAAGTTCGCGTAGAATAACTTTTGTCTGTAAAAACTGTAAAATATTACATGTCGAAAATGATATTTCAAGCTGAATATTTAGACATGATTTTTAGATGCAATTAAATCGGAAAATAGACATCTCAATTTCAAAATACAAGAATTATAAAATAAATTTCGCTAATGGCAAAAGTTTGAATAGTTTATAGCAACGTTTATCAAACTATATTAGACAATTTATCGGTTTGATATAAGTTTTAGTTTCATTTATTTGATTTTTAGGAACGACTAAAAATATTTCAGGATTAATAGGATTTGTTGGTGAACTCTAAAATATTCATTTGGCAAATGTTATAAGCGATATTCACAGTATAAATTGCATAGAAGTGTCATCTATAAGATTATTTATTTACCAATTCGACTAAGAATATTTTTATCAATTCCAACTGTAATTGGTTATATATTTTATTTTTATCATTTAGTGGATCGACTTTATTTTTATTCTATCATTAAAAGTTTCTAGCCTAGAAGTTTCGTGAACAAGTTCTAAATCTGCTATAAAAATCATAAAATCTAAAACTGCAATGTTTAAAAATCTGCTTACATTTGATTTCAAATTTAAATGATCATTTGTATGTATTGTTTTCAATTCTACATAAAGCAGGCTTAAAGCTCCTTAAAGTAGACATTGAATTATTAAACATTCTGTATATAAGTGTGAACACATCCTAACTCTAACAAGATTTAGTATGAGGTGATGATGATATTTAATGGTAATGGTATGGGTGAACACTGTTATATAATGATTATATGATGTTGATAATATTATATTATATTATAGTACTCAGTACTATACAGTATCCATAGTACAGTTGTAGTAGTAGTTCTATGTTAAATATAATTTGTTAGTTCATAACATCATAACGTTAACATGATTAAATATTGTGTGTTCGAGCAAACATATACCGGTCACTATTACGTATTTGTAGCTGAAAGGTTTGTTATTCGTTTCGAATGTAATCAATAAAGGGTGGTTCTAGTTAATTTTTGCTTTGTTATACGAAAAAAAATATACAATTTGTGTAGCTTCAAAAATCTGTTTCAGACACCGTCATAATATTTCAGATATTGTTATTTAAAACCGTCAAAATAATTATCAACAGTACAAAAAATGAAAATGAAGGTAATAAAATTAGTTAAAAATAGTTTAAAGATATTTAAAAACCATTGGGATAAGTAAATTAAAATTCGAAAATTTGATTTGGATACAAAGACAAAAAATATTATTATTTTTTTTTTCAAAACAAACAACTTCTGTTTGAAACATTTTTTCGGAAATTGTTTAGATTCGCTATAATTACAACTCAAATTCAGGTAATAAGCATTGTATATATTATTCCAATACACATTATTGTTAGGTATATGTAAATAACTGTATTGAATGCATATTTAGAGTATTTTATAAATGCTTATTATTAAAAATATTTAAAATCAGTTAACTCAGTTCCCTAAAACTCCCATATCTGTTTCAATGTAGTAAATTTTAGTTTGAAATTTGAATGACTCATAAACTTTCTGGTTATTATTATATTAGAGGTAAAATTCAACAGGTCGATGCATATTTATTTTAACCATACGACTGAAATTCTGGAATCTTGTTGTGAAATCTCATAATTTCAATATCTAAACTTCTTTTTTTTAATTTTAAGTAAAATTGAGATGACATAAAAATTGTATAGATGCTCTTAGTCTCTCTTAGTGATTCCATTCTTTATTTCTCTCTGTACACATGTATACATGAGGCGATGTCATTTTGACAGAAATAGTAATGTATCTAAGTGCCCCATTGAAATTTAAAATCGTATAACATAAAATTCTGTAAATTCATCAACATTTAGTTGTTGTAAATTATTAAGCACGGTCTAAAACCAAAGTAAAAGAGATGTAAAAAAATAAAAAGTTATTATTTGATTATGAAACACCCTGCATATATTATACATGCATTGAACATATAATATAATAATATTATATATAATAGTTAATGGAAAACAAGATCACATGCTGATGATATAAATCCAGGGTTAACTAAAAACAGGATAACGAACTCCTAGTATGATGGTATGATATATGTAAAGATGGGAGAATTTAACTGGATGTACCATTTTATGTAATTATTAAAATATAGAGAGGAAACTTTTAGTTTAATTATAAAGTGTACGAGTTCACTGTACACCACTACACTACACAGTAGATGTACGAAACATTTACAGTGTATATATGAATGAATATACGAACAAGTCTACAGTTTACATACGAAATACCATGTGGACTTTAACTTATAACTTTCAAAATTAGTTATAAATCTAACAAGCAAATGGACATATCATATGTCTATCTTTATTTGCACATATAACAGATTTATTAACTTTTTAATATGTGTTTTTTTTTACCGTCTAATCTTATTACAGACATTTTTAATATTAAGCATGGTTTTTAATATATTTGATGCGCGATGTACTCAATCTAATGATTATTTTTGTCGAAATATTTATCTTGCATTAATCAGTCAATGAATAAATGACTGGAAGTAAATTAAATTGTTTGAAAATCCTAGTAATCAAATACTAGAGATTTTTAGCATTCAATTCAACTTTCCCATGAATACGGCGAAACTGTTTTTTTTTTTGGATTTTTTTCAATCCAATGGGGAAGTGTACTGGAAATAACAAGGTTTGTTTTACCATGGTGTGTTCCAAACATCACCAGATACCATTCGAAATAAAAAAATAAAAAGTTTGTAGAAACATGCTATTTTATTATTTAATAAATTTGTATCTTTTACCGAGATTATTTTATTTAGAATGGCTCCGGATAGATAGCTTTGATGAAAGCTTTTTAAAAAAAAAGGAAACATGTCAACAAGCCACCAATATAACGTATTAATTAAACGTATTAAGTAAACAAGAGCGTTAGCATTTTTAAGTTATCTTAAAAGTTAATCCGTTAAGAAAATTGTTACTTTAAGAAGATAAAGAAATAACCAGTTAATGCTCAATAATGGATATTGAAGTATGCTAAATTTTGAGCACAGGCAAAAAAATTGGGAAATTGTGTAAACGTTCTATTTGTTTCATTTAATATATCTCTTATTTATTCTTAGTAAGCTACCATCATAATTTAATTAAAAAATTTGTTTTAAACCTACCGAAAAATCTTATAATGATATATGATTATTTTTAATGTTGAAACATAATGTCTGAATAAGTTAAACAAGGTAAGGAATGATTTTATCATAATAATAATTATTATCATATTTTATAAACTTCGTGAAGTAAATAAATAAATCTTTAATGATACATAACATACAGTGAATGATGGATGTAACACAACTTGTTTACGTAATAACGAACATACCGATCTATTATATAAAATCAGAAAATGTCGATTTGTGTACAAATGTGTTCTTCGAAAATATGTTAGATACCACACATACACATGGGTACAAATATAACTCGAATAAAATCTACGCTCTTCACTTTCATTGTATGTTGGCTGTGTGTCGTTATAACATTCGTTATCGGCACAAAATATTTGCATATCGAATTGAATTTTGAAAACTTTTGTAAACATTGTATCTTTGACAAATATTGATTTTTCATATTCATACTGTACCATTATATTTGGGTTTAGGTAAATGTCTTTTAAAAATAATTTTTTTTTTCATCTCTTACAATTTGGTCCGTAAAAATGACACAACTGTGTTTTTGAAAAAAAAAATTCATTTTTTTAATGAATTTTAAAATTTCCAATATTGTTTGTTTTTACATAACAAATGTTTTTATACCCGACATATATGCAATATGACAGAGATATTAATTTTCGATAAGGTTTGTAAAGCTAGGAAATATTGAAGCCCAAAACAAAATTTTATTTTAGATATTCATAGAATCACTTTATCAGCCCATTTCTGCATGTCCGTCAGTCCGTCCGTCTCCAAGATTGGTTACTAATAAACGAAAATAGATAGCTAGTTGAAATTTTGTTGACATATTCTAAACATAAAAGAGTGAGTTTAAATTCATTAATGAGCAAAATCATACAGTGGATCCATGACCTAGCTTGTAAGCCATAGAAGATATAAGAAAGCCCGAAAGACAAAAAATTAATGCTTTCTGAAAACTATCAATTTCTGTTTCAAACATATTTACGTTATATGTTTGAATTCACCAAGCTTTTAACTTATTAGCACATATAATTTCAATACTTGTTTCACTATTATATATGTATTTAGTCTGGATATTTAGAGTATTTTATGAATCATATTTATAGTATCTAAGTAATTCACTCTTTTAGTTGTTATTTTCACCTGTTTTGTATATGTTTTCTTTCTAATTCTTATTGTTTTAGAATTGAGCCATAATACTACGGGAATCAATTGATGGATTTTAATCATTAACCTACTATTTATATCTAGAATACAGTATCAAATTTTCTGTTTAATTCGATTTTGTGTTTTGTACACTCAAAAAACAAATTTGAATTTATTAATATGAGATTTCGAGATTGTCCTTTACTTAACTCTAAACTTATTAAATTCAAACAGGCAGTAAAAGTAGTTTTATTTTATTTTAATTTATGTCACTTTTTTACATCAAAGGTCATCAATGACTACAATACGTGATATAATAAATGAAATAACACAATAAAACTAATCATTTGTGACAGTAAAGCCTCTGTAAAAATTGTAAATGAAAACTTTTTTTGGATTTTTCTTACCAAGTAACCATAAAATAAACCAATATTGTTATCAAGCTAATAAAACCAATCAATCCAATGAAAGACATACCTGAAACAGAAAAACAGAAATTAGACAAATTAAAGTTTCTGGAAATAACACGTTTTTTTCCTTCATGTACAATTTTCATGCTGTTAATATAAAATAATCGTTTGAAATTCGGAGGAGATTATACTGAACCAAATTCCAAAATTTTAAATTACAAATAAGAAAAAAGGGTATGGCGATTTTATATTTGAAGATCTTTTATATGAATGATATAGTTGGGTAAAAAAACCAGCGTGTTGAACTCTGACTTCATTATCAAGTAGAATCGATTCATATTTATGGCGGCTGTGAAAAGTATAGGTAAAGTAATTTCACATTCTCTTTGAATGATGTATTCTTGGAGCTTGAAGGCCAATATATGCTAAATTGTGTTCTACAGTTGTTATTGTGTGCGGTCATTAATCGCACTTGATTTGTGACTAGTTGCTAAATATATTTACATTTATTTAGACACTCGGAAGTAATAGTTTATAATTATTCGAGTAGAGATATATACGTCTATATCGCAAGTATTTGAATGTAATCAGCAAAGTTTTTTTTAATTCATTTAACGAAATGTGTATATTTTTTGACGTTTTAAAACTTCTTGAGTAATTTCATTTCGTGTCCGCCTTCCTGGTGGTCTGTGAGTTAGTCATTAAAAACTAATTCAGACAAACCTGTATAGCTCCAAAACTACTGAAGGAATATTAATAATAATAATTTCAGTAAAAATAAGATATTCGCAATGATCAATTTTTATAAACATCGTATCTACCATCTATCCTTTCGGTGATACAGCGTCAAAACTTACGTCATTTGTTTTCACTTAAATACCGATATATCGTGAACTGTTCATTTTAATAAAATTTAATTTATTTATTCAAGGAAGAGGGTTAAATAAGCCATTAAAATTGTTTAAAAATAGATTATTCTTAAATTCAAAAACGAAAGAAGATGATAAAACAAAGTGTATTCCTGTAATAGGTAGTTTTATGTTATAATAATGGAGAAAATGTATTTTTTCTTAATATCTGGATTTCAACTTAATGGAGCAAACAGTTCGGAAAATATACCTATATAAGTCATTATATTCGGTAACTTTTATTTTAACTTAAATGCTGATAAATTGTGAACCACTCATCCGATGTGGATAAAATTTAATTATGTCCTTCAACTAACTACAAAATTATTAGCATTTCTTATCCAAAAACGATTCACTGTACTTTGTATGTTTTCCTATAGATCTATCTTAAACGAATAATATTGTGTTTTTGGACGAATATGTGAAGGCCTAATACATATTATTAAGTATTATTATTATTATTCTCTATTATTAATCACGTTACTTGAATGGATTGGAAAATAATGCATATTATGCACTATACATATAATCAAGCAACCATATATAAACTGCTTAACTTAAAAAATATGCTGTAAAAGTATCGAGTTTATATTATTTTGTCCAAAAGATAAAAATAAGTTATATAAACCTATTAAAATAAATTTATGATTAAAGTTTTATTTTATGTGTATATCGTAAAAAAAAACCAAGGCTCATAACTAAGAATTATGATAACATTTTTTGTAAATATTTTTCTTTCCAGGTAATGCAGATTTTCTTATACCGAATGCATCAGGCTTGATAAATGGAGCGATTGTATTTCTTCGGACTTAAACTACATATAAATTGTCAATATAATTTTTGTTTGTCAATATAATGGTTTTAAAGATACTAGACCAGTTTCAAAAATAAAATACAAGTTTTGGTAGCCGTTTTAAAATATTTCATTTATTACTCTTATAGCTCGTGGAAGATTTGGGTAAAGTTCTTTCTGTATGGCTGTAATAATTTTCAGTGATGAATCGTACTATAAGAAGTATTGTAACTACGGTCTGGTATAACATATCCCCTGCATGTCATCGGAATTTATGCACTTCAAAGGGGTGATAATTGAATTGGATGAAAGCGGAAAGAGTTCGTAAAAAAATTTACGTGAAAAAACGTTTGTTTACAATACATGGACAAAAAACCATCAATATATTATATAATTTGGCACAAATTTTGAGAACAAATTCTTCTTCCAATTCCGTGAAATAAACTTACTCACCCAGTACCAAAATAATTTTTCTTGGCATTTATATGGCTATTATAATACTACAATATTATAAGATACATATTTTTTGTATATACTTTAAATTTACCGATCGTTTTCTTCGAATCCTTTAGTAAAATTCACTATTGGAAATAAAACTATGAACAATTAGGATTGTGCAGCTCATGAGGGAATCTTTAGTCAAGCTTTTCTCGAAAAATATTTTATACGTTAAAAAGCGTGAAGTACCTACTATACTAAAGTTTAAATAATGCATATAGCCAGTTACACTTTTTAACTTATAATTTTGCATTACAATAATGTCCACATTTCAAGAAACCGTGTTTTCTTAATTTTATAAAGCTTTAAAATTACTTTTCTTATACAACTCTGTAAAACTTTTCCTTTTATTAAATTTTTATGTTATGGTTCATAGAAATCTTAATTAATGTTATAATAACTGAATTTTATGACATCATAAAGTTTGGATTTTTTAAATCCCAACAAAGGCAGGCTTAATAGCTTTGGTTATAAGGCATGCGCAAAGGTAGGTTTGGCTTAGTGGAAGAATTATAATAGATTATTTTTAAAATGCTTCTTATGTGTTTTTAAATAAGGAAAACCAGAAAAATGTATAAGAAAGAAAATATATCAAAGATTGTGATTATTTTGTAAAAAAATAGTAAAAATAGACCATAATTTTCTGAATGTATCATATAACCCCTTTTCGTTTGGATGAAATTTACAATGAGAAAAACATATACACTACTAGGAAAAAGTAAATGAAATATGAGTTTAAATAAGACACACGAATAACTTGAAGAAGATGATGGTACCCTTATTTTTTAGTTCGTATATAGTTTATTCTTTTATATGATAAAAAGTAAGGTGAGAAAATGTATCTACTTGTAAAATCTTCTTAGTCAGCATAAAAGAAAATATATGTATGTACAATATCTATATGCAAAGAAAATAGTTTTTCTATAATGTTATTTTTCTTTGATACATGAAAACTTATTTTTTGTATGCTTACAAATAATAAGAAATATGATAAAAATTCTGGTTATCAATTTAGGCATTGATAATATACACATTGGCCAATAAAATAGGCCAACAGTTAAAGTACCGAATATTTATGCAGTACCGAATATTTTAATTGATGGATTCTAAAATTTTAGGCTCTGTTTCATAAAAAAAATTGCAGAGCGGTTGAAAACAATTGTTTTGGGAAATGAATTATATTTCAGGAAATAAATTATATTTTACAAACTTTGAAACCGTTTATCTTTTATATTTGTGAATTAAGTTACATCTTTCTCTATTTACGTATTTTTATTAACTCGCTTTATTGTATGGCTGTTAGGGTGGAGTTTTGCAATTGAACGACCACGACGAAAAAGACAACAAAACAGCAGAAATATAATAAAAATTAAGATGAATTATGTTCACTATACGATAAATTTCAGTCACATATCTTATAAACAGCAAAAAGTAATAATAAAAAAATATTATTTTAAGTTTTTTAAATAGGCTTAAAAGAATAAAATAAGTTCTATAATTTCAAACGTAAATATGGTGAGCATGCAGCCGATAATTGATACAGTAATAGCTCAATGCGCACATGTCTTTTGTTAAAAATGATAGAAATTATTCATAATATTTAACCCATTATAAAAACATTGAAAATAATTTTTTTAATGTATAATTTTTATTATTTTTTATATAATATTTCGAATTTAATTTACAAGTGAGCCGACGTAACTTCTCTAAGTTAAGGACGTTTTATTGTTTTATTTAAACACATAAGAATATTATTCCATTGATCCATTGAAACAGGTATTTATTCCATTGGTCCATTGAAACAGGTATGAAACGAAAAATATTTTCCTCAAACTAAGAAAAATATTAAATCATAAATATTTCATACGTAATAAAAATTGTACTTTATTTCCAAAATAAATAACATACTGCTATTATTATCAGTAAAGAAAATGCTACAGAAATAAGAAAATATGATGAACTTAAAATATTGACTTGTATTATCATAATAATCAGCTAATATACTTTGGTCGAACCATTGAGAGACCCTGAGAACATTTTCTTGTTTCATTCATCTGATAAAAACATTCATTATCTGATATGAAAATAGCAAGTGAAATCGATAAAGTTTCACATGAAATTCATCAACATATAGGATGTATAAAAGTGGTGTCCAAAATGAGGTACGCAAAAAGTTTTTGGGCTTTTCCTTAATAAACATTAGGGATCATTTAAGTTTCTTTTATTTCTAGTTGATATTTAGTAGATATATAAGATTAAAAAAGTTAAGATTTAAGAAAATGTCTCTATGACTCATGCTCAAGAAATACATTTTAAATACCAGTAAATCATTTTTTGACATTTCCTTAATAGCTAGTGACTTTTTGTCATTCTCTGTGATTTTGTGTCATTCTCCTGTTACATTGAGTGTTTTTTTTATTTCTTTTCATACTGCACAAAGCTTATATCACTTGTTTATTATTTATGTTAAAGATTCCTCATTATTGTTTTTTTGGAGTTAACTCATGCTTCATTTGAAAGATATAAATAAATGTTTTAAAAAAATTAAAAACGATCTTTCACATCTTATTGTAGAATATTGAGGAAGAAAACACAGATTATAAATTTTTTTTTCTTTATTTACAAGAGGAAGATTCTCTATACTTAGGCACCGTGCATCAAAATTTTTCATTCGTTTGTCTATGGTTACGAAATATTAGTTTATTAATAATCAGAAGATATGAAACTCTGTGAATAGTGAGTGTTTGATTTAAAATCAGAAATTTCTTAAAATTTGTTAACTACTATGATTTATCGAGGAGGAAATAGATCAGGAACCATTTAGCATCATAAAACACTTACTTTCAAATTTCTCAGGTTTTTTTTACAGCCTGTACATGTATAATTTGATTTTAATACGTCTAAAATTATGGTATTGTGTCTCCTTTATTCTTTGTTTTCATTTGCATTCTATTTTCTAGTTTCGTTGAAGGATCAGGAGCGGATTCTTACTTATTTTCATTTTATAAATTTCTCTTCTACTATTTGCAAACTATGTTATTCTTTTGTTTGGTTTAATAAAAAGAAGAAAGAAAATTAATAATAATTATTTATTATGTTGTTTTTTTCATTTTTCTTAAAGAAATTTATTATTAATAATTTGAAACACAAAGAGAAATATTCCATAACGATTACAGAGGCCTATAAGGGCGAGTTGCTCTCAATTTATTAATAATAATGAAATTTATACGAGTATGATTATGACAAATATTGTCATTTTGTTATTATTATTTTTAATTTGACAAATTTCTGGTTTTGTATATTGAAATCATAAAAAATGGTCGTAAATATTCAACGTAAAGAAATGAGAAAACTTTCTTGCGAATGCTGTCATTGTCGAAAATAACAACAATAATAACGAAAAATGTAAATTTCAGTTGATATCAGTTTTTTAAGTTACATTTGAAGGTCCCGGATTTTCAAACATGTATGAGGATTTATTATTAACAATTTTGCATACAATAATTAATATTCCAAATTTTGGAATGATTTTTTATTTTACATGTAGAGAAATATTTCATTAATCCCTCATTGCTATACAATATTGTAAATAAAAATATAACCGCAATCTGTTAAAATTTCGAAATGGTCAGAAAATTATTCGAAAGCTGTATTAAATAATAGACACCGCTTACTCACGCATAAAAATTTAAAAAAAATTGAAATAAAGATTAATCCTCTTGCAAATAATATTTGAAGGAATTTACATTTTTTTGTTGAGTTTCTATTGTGCATCAGCAATAATAAATAAAAGTTTGTCCACAGATAAAACAACCAACCATGGACGAAGGTAGATATTATTTAAATTAAAACTCGTTTCTAATTAAATGAGTTATTATGAGTTAGTCTCGTAATTTTGAAATGTATATCACATATAGTTAAAGTTTTAATCATACAAAATAATAATATGTCTATATATAAATAAATATATACCGTATGCTTGATTATTGTCAATTCAATATATACTACAACCGATAAAAAATAGGCCCTACATTTAAAATTGTTTATCAATTTATCAAAAATATGTAGTTTAAGACAAACATATTTGAATGTAATTACTTCTTATGAGGAAAAGAGAAAATTTTATTTAGTCGTCGCAGTAATTCAGTAAGAGGACCCTGAAATTGTCTAAACTATCTTTAAAAATGCCGTTTTTTTTTATTCTAAGTACACAGGTCTGATATTAACATTTTTCGGACAAATCGAACTATATCAGTCCAATATACTCTTAAATATTAGAAAACTATTCGATTTTAAATTTGAATTGGTTTCGTTATAAAAATTGGGATTTAGTTGAACTTAAAACATGTAAGTGTACATTATTAAGTAAAATGTGAAGGTAATTACGAAAAAGGTTGTTTTAAAAAGCTTTACGAAACAGATTTATTTAAATAAACATTCACTTTTTAATATTTAAAATTGTTTTCTATCTCTTCATCAATCTCGAAGTGAAAATAACTTGTCAAGAATTTGCTAACAAAAATTTCAATTCTGCTTCTTTTCGTTGTAGTGATTAAACGAACAGATAGACTTAAAAAGCTAGTTGAGTATATCTATGTAATCTTAAACCAAAATCGGTGCTTTAATTACTTTTTTTTTTTTTGTGTTTGAAAGTTTAAATCTTATTCAATATACCTATATAATTTCAAATACCTATATATGAGGATATACTGAAATTATTATAAAGGATATAATCAAATTCTTTATTCCAAAAGGATGGGCATCTTATTTCATATACCAAATGGTTTTGTCGTAACTGTGTATGTTAAGACTAATTCGATATTAAAAGTATTCACACTAAGCTCCAAAGAGCTTGGTTTTTAAGTAATCCTTGTTAATAAAGCTGTCCATTTCCATAATAACGTTCTAGTTAGATGTATAATCAGCATATTTTGTACTACATTGAGGTAGCTTTCTAGACTATTTAATATCTTAGTACAAAAATAAAACAATCCATAGGAAAACAACTGGTTTGGCAAACTAGCTGACAGAGGTTGTATTTATAGGCGGCAGGCATATTGGGTAAAATTTTGATAATTTGCTGTTACTATGAGGGATTTTTTTACATAAACACACGTTACTTTCAAAGACCATATAACAGTATTATGTATGGAATTTTAAATGGAAAAGTTTTCATTCTACATGTTACAAACAGTATTATATAATATATAATGTACACAGCATACAAAATTAAATCTAAAATTTTAACTTTTGCAGTAAGAAGTAACTTATTCTAAAATATAATAGTAAATAGGTAACGAACGATTCTAGCATAGTTCAACCAAACACCATATAAACGAAGCTTTTATAAATAAATATCAAATAATTCATAATTTAGAAATAATTAATTGCAGTTGAAAATATTTTTGTAACTGGATAATCTACTGTACACCAAACTGCTGATTTCACTGATTACTATCAAGTTGAAACTTGTACAAGTATCATGGTATAGACGAAGACGTTCATCATGTTCTCTCAAAGAGAATTCTTGATAGAGGCTTGATAATATTGTGATTGATTAAAAAACATTTCAAATCAATGAACGAAACATGATTACCTAATATTCACATCATTCAACTATACCACATTCTTCTAAAAATTGAATAATTTTTTTTTATAGTAGTTCTACGTTGGGACTATTACAAAAAAAAAAAAAAAAAACAAAAAACTGAAAAATTTAGATATTTTTTTATTTGTTCGTTCTGATTCAAGGGTGGAAATAATTCAATTGATGTTTTTTCATTAGTATTTTCTTAAAGAAAAGAACGGAAAATCCTTTTTTAGCTGAAATTACAACGTAAATATTTTCGAAATCATTTAATTTTTTTTGGAGATAATTTTGTAAAAATAATATTAATTTACATTTTTAAAAGACCATTTTATCACTTCCCCTCCCCTTCATATGCCCCATTCTATTCTTTTGATTTGCTCTGTACAATGTATGTATTGTTTAAAAAGAATGAATATATAGGTTTCATTGAGACATGAACCGAAGATGAAACTAAGTATAATTTGAATAGATATGAATGTATTATGAAACATAGGGAAAATTGACAATCAAGAGAAATGCCCGGGTGCCGATAATATAAAAACGATCCAGGTTTATTTTCTTTTAAATCATATCCTCTTAAAAAACGAATCCATTCGCGTCACGCAATTTTATCATTTTTCTACCCGTCGCTCTTTCAGCGAACTTGTAACAAATATAACATCACAAAAGTTAGTTAGTTAAATCATTTCGTGATTTAAAATAGTATACAAATACAAAATTTAATAATTTTCATATATTTTCTAAAATTTGCAACTTCTTATTTATTATTTTTAAAGAATGTTGGTATTTCCATGATATAGTGGATAGGTAATGGCAATTTTTTTTTTATAAATATTTATATAATTAACATTAAAAATATAAGAAAATTTCAGAATAGTCAATCAAAATAACCCAACAAACCATTGAGCAACATGATATGAATATATTCCACATTTTTTCTAAGAATTATATTCAATAAAAAAAATATGACATATTAAATGCAACCAATCACCAATACATTATTATAAATTTTTCATATTAAATTCCTTGAATATTCAATGTCGTTCCACAGTATGTATATTATATTCATCATTCAATCCTCTTACTCCTCCACATACTTCCACCATTTATATTCGTTTCCCATTCCCATTCCACTGTTCTCTTTCTTAAATTCTTATATCAATTTTATTATTACAATATAAATTTCTTAGTTATTAAAATACTTACTGCAAGCAGCACCAACACGTCTTGCGTCCATGTATAGTATTTTTAATAAGGTCTATGAATTTAGCATACTGTTTTAGCAATCTACTGTAAAAAGTTTCATCCGATATGTATCTATGTAATACAATAATTTGCAATCGATTCAATAAAAAAGTTCCATTAATTATTGGTAAACATTAACTGAAATTATCCCACTTAATCTTTTTCCGTTGCGTAAGAAAAATTAAAAAATATGCATACAGGCACAAGTCGTATAAGTTTGCGAATAGAGGATTGATACGTATTGGTGATATATAGCCAAGCCATAGTCAGCATTTCTACAAAGACGTAAATTACTGCGCTACATGCGGCAAGCCTATTAGCCTAAGAGCCCACGACAGCCAGACCTTCGTTATTTTATAAAAGTTGAAAGTTTCTCTGTACATGTGTCCTATACAGGTAAGAACGACCAGCGATTATAGAGTATGGATTGTGGTTACCTGGGCAGGTAACAGGTAGTAAAGGTGTCAAAAATAGTTTGTTCAAGTATAAAGCTCAATTTTTTTATTCGAGATAACTTCAGAAATCTTGTCATCCATTGCCGGACACTTATGACAGTTGGAGACATGTACAGAGAAACTTTGAACTTAACTTTCAACTTATAACAAAGGTCTGGCCGTCGTGGTATCTTGCTCTATATCTTATGTTTCAAAATGAATACAATATAATTGTATTTCAAATTTTAAAGTATACCAGCCTGGAAGAATGTTTTACAATCGTATTTCCAAGCAAAAGCTTGTTTCATGAGTAAATCTGGTTTAGCATATTATGATGTTACCGAAAATCCTTCTTTCAATGAAGAATTTAAAATTTTTTCACGTAGTTAATGTAAAAAGTTTGTTTAAATTTTAAATTACCACAAAATTTTCGATTTTCAAAGAACTTCATTAGGAATTGCACCTTCGATTAGTAATAGTAATAATCATGGTGTTAATTCCGTATGTAATTAAATTTTACGAATAAAATTTAGCCCAATTCTCAGTATACAATCGAAATGATAAAAATTAAATTTGAATATCATAGGGTAGTAAAATTTAATCCATTTTTACTTCCTTGCTTAATTCTTCATTATTTAATAAATAACCACTAACTTGACCAACTATATACCATAAAAGCTTGTATTTAAAAAAAAAAAAAATGTTTTCTCTAAAAGTTATTTCTATTACCAATGGTTTATTTTTTTTCCAAAGTGTATAATATTGCTTTATTTCAATAAAAGAAAATAGTATTGTCCAAGCAATTTTATCAAACAAATTATAATGTTATGAAAAATTAAAGCGTTTGATTTATAATTTACAAAAAAAAAAAAATGTGTATATATAGAGGTTTCGTGATGATCACGATCTATTTTTAAAATGTAACATTCTATAAGATGGATAAATTTTCTTTTCTTTTTTTATTCTTGCTTTATCCTCAATAATTCTTTTTATAATAATTTTTATTTTAAGGAGACTATAGCGTTCAACGCTAACTAAATTCTTACAATAAAATATATCTGATATATATTTATACAAATATCGGACTAAAACTTCTGTCAAAAAAAGTGGAAACAAAGATAAAATTAAGATTTATCTCATATTATATTATACGACAGTGCTGAACAACTATTACTATGAAAAACGTTTTGTTTAAATTTTTCCAAACAAAAAATCTATGGAAATACGCGAATCTTGATATGTAAGGAATTTGAGTAAATGGCAAATGAGTACCTTAATAAATTACTGGTACTTTTCTATAAAGTATTGTAACGACCTAAAAAAGAGTTTTTCGCAATGTTTTAATAGAATTTTGAGGAGTTCAATATAGAAAGTAAAAATAAAAAAATATTAGAAAACCAACAAATTGGTGTGAATCAAAACCGTATATTTGCTAATGTTTCTTTGGACATATGCAGATATGCAGATGTAATACTTAAGTTAAGACGTGCAATGCTTAAACAAAACTAAATTTTCAAAAAAATAAAAAAATAATAATAATTTTCTTTTTCTTTAATCAATTAGGTATAATTGTTTAAAATTATAAAATACACTGCTTTTATGGTGTATTTTATTATTTTCTCAACTCAACACAATATCACAACCAGGTATTTAATGTTTTTAAATTGGTGAAAAAATGAATAAATGTAAAAGTGTCACATTTTTTTATTCCACAAGTACACTTTTAATTTATATTATTTATTATTATTTGCATAATGTAAAATTACACCATGCATTTACTTACAAAATTGCGAAAATATCCAAAATCGAATTTATTAACCTAAATAGCTATATCTTTGGATTGGTTTGATCGATTGATTTGCAATTTGATATGAAATAAAAATAATAATAGTTTTTTTTTCTATTTCAGAAAATTTTCTGTTATATTAAATAACTGTATGTTTTACACGCTTTATTCGTTCCGATTTTCCTTTAAAAACAAAGTTATTAAATCAATAATCGATTTTCAAACAATTTAAATTATTAATGTTAACTTGATTTACTAATAAAATTTCACACATTTACATATATTATTTTCTCAAAATGAGATGAATGGTTTACGAGATATCAGCATTTGAGTAGAAAAATTGAGGTAAATCACTAGCGCTTTTTCCCTGCAAAGGTATTTGATAGCTGAGATGTTACTTAAATGAGACCATTCCAAACACCAGTAATATTACTTATAAAAAAAATTATTAACACTTGTCATGTAGTTTTGAAGTTATACGCGTTAGTCTTAGTAAGTTTCACAGGTCGACAGACCCAAACGAAGGTTACTCTTTTTTGTTCTAGTGTAAACATTTTTCAAATCGGAGTAAATATAAGTTTATTTTTAAAATCAGAAACATAATACGGAAGTTATATACGAGTTTGCCCAAACACTCTATATAATTAAACTGTAATCAAGTAATAAAAAATTGTATGAAGATGTTTTATCGTCATGAGAAACTCATCGAATGTAACCACAAATAGTGTACTTTAATGTGTGTGTCTGAGCAAAATAAAGATAGAGAAGAAATGGTCACAGTTGTTGGTCATTTTACATAATGTGATAGTCCATTAGATAACACATAGTGTAGAGAATATCCATCCCTGGTCACACAAAAGACATTCAAATAGTCTTCACAACGAATAATAATAATAATAATTCCTTAAAGATTCAATGCCATTGTCCTTTTACAAAAACAGGATAACATTATATGTATATATTTATATTATCACGTAAATGTTACAAGAAGGATTTTTCCGGTAATAAAATATATTCAAAATATGATTTCCTTCAGGAATACAGTATACAAAAGTAGTTATATTTAAGTTATGACTTTTGACCGGATAATTAAAATAGTTTCTGCTTAGAACTATATCAACTTTTTCTACGATTTTATATTTAATGTCTTTTTCATTTTATCCAAGAAAATTTACAAGCCAAAAAATTATTTTTCATTTTAAAAATGTTGTTTTTCATATACCATGTTTTTTGCTTCATGTATAGCATTACTCTTTTCCTCAAAATCCATGATCTCTGTATATATTCAGAACATAGTATGTGTTTGACTCCTTCGTACTTGACTTAAGTATATTTTAAGTCTTTATATGATATGTAGCAAAATGAAAAACATTTGAAAATTTGTATTTAATATAATCAAATTATTCCCAGATACACATGGAGATTTTCTCAAGTCAAAAAAAGGGAGATTTTCTCAAGTCGATCCGTATTTATTTTTTGATGTTTGACCACGCATAACTTTTAACATGGTAGTTTGATGTTAATTAATTTTGAATTCTATTTAATGAATATGTTAGGATATACCTGAACGTTGGTCTGAATTTAATTAAAAAAATTTCTACCTATAAAGGAGGGGGTGTGAGTGTATATAAAGCAGTTTCTGGTGATTGCAAATCATAGAGAAGTTCTATTGGATCATTCAACTTTACTGGATATGGCATACTTTAACGTTAATCAGTGCCATTTAATTTGAAAAAAGTTATAGCTTTATGGGAAATGAAGGAGTGTGTAAAACAAGTTTCTGATTATTGAATATCACAAAGTAATCCGTTTTGATCCTGAAATACGAAGGTATGGTAAAATTTGAGCAAATGAGATTGACATTCAAATCTATTTGTTGTTCACATATATTAAAAATATATTCCTTGTTCTGAAATTTATCTCGAAAGACGACAAGCACCTGCTTGTTTGAAACAATTTACAAGGTATAGTACGCAGTTATAGTTCAGATTTTGCCAAGTGGTCGTGGATATCAGATATTTGATTCATTCATAGCTTTAGAACTTTGATAGCCGGTTTTCAGGCTTGTGAATACAATTCTTTAGCCAAAGTCATGTCAAGTAGTCAATTTACTATTTAATAATATTAGTATTATTGAACATTGTCCTAATAATACTAAAAATGCATATTTTCGGGGGACAACTCGGAACCATACTGCTTAAACTGTTTAAACGATTGTAACAAATTGTTATTATCAAACGGGGCATTTTTTATTTATTTTTCACGAAATAGTTTAAGACGAATTTTGAAAGGTTTGAAGAATCCTTTGAACTATTAAAAATATGTAAAGAAACACAATAAAACAAAATATATATACATATATTTTTTTTAAATATTCTTTCTACAATAGTTAATAATATTTTTATGCAAGAATAAAAAAATGTCATTTCTCATACCCGTTTTTTAATTATTTGTTACTAGTATGAAGGTAAGTGGCGAATACTGTGTAACAAATAATTAAAAACTAAGTATAAAGGATATTATACTTAAGGATATTAATAAATATTTAATAAACAATATAAAAAAATATATTTAAAAAAATTATTTCTTCTTCTTTATATATAATGGGTATATTATATTCATTGGTCAAAAGTATCCCAATTCGAAATTTTTCAAACTTTTTCAAAAATATAATATTAGATTGAATTTTAGAGAATTTGCAATTCTTTAAGATTCACATAGTTTTTAAATTTTATTTTTCGAAATTTGGTAGGAACCGGTGGGCAGTGCCTATTGGGTCTGCCCCTAAAACGGGGCTGTGTGCAGTTACGTTTTAAATGATTCGTTTAAACAATACAAACTTTTGGAAAATTTATACATCTCATACTTTGTTTCAACAGAGTTTATTGACAAAATATACTTCATAAAATGTAGTGGTCACAACTTTTAATTACAAATTCAAATAACGTAATTGAATTATTTTTTATTAGCAGCAAATAAAGATTTGTTTTGATGGAGGGTCGCTGTAGTACATAACTTAAAATAATAACTCTTTTACAAAAGCTTCTACTCATTCTTATGGTAACCTATAACCAAGCACACACAAACCAACAAGTAGACATTCATAAAAAGCTCTCCCTTGTTTTTATTTTTATTTTAAGTAAACAATTTTATTATTTAATAATACCAACCCATTAAAAAACATTATATTTTACCCTCTATTTGAAAATAAATCTATATGTATAATTTCCTTGAGAGTATTGTGTTCACAATTCTCTGTCTCAAGTTTTCTTTTATCCTAGACTTCTATAGTTTCTAAAATTTTGGAAAAAACTGTTAGAATCAAAAACTTGAAGATAATGTTAAGTACACCTTATGTACAATTCTTTTATCACACTACCACACTTTCAATAAATAAAAATGAACCAGTTTTCATTATACATGAGTACCAACCAAAATATTACAGAGGCACGGGTTGTTCAATTTCATTATTTAATAAAAACGATTGAAGATAACAACCAACAGCCACAATTGTTTAAATACTTAACAGTTGGTTGATTACCAGTGTGAACTATTTTTAATTATCAGCATTCATAAAATACACTTACAGTCCTCGAAATTATAAAAGTTTGTTATATGATAATTTTAAATATTATGTTTATAAACTAAATTTGAGGTAAATTGTGGCGAAAGAAGTAGCTTACAAAAAAATGTTTCTCAAAAAGTTTTTTGGTTTGCTGAAACGAACATTTTCGAAAGTTTTCGTCTATACATCATGGTTTAATAGTTGTCTCATTAATCCATTGTTCCTAAATCACCGATAATGCACATTTGCGAATACTCACTGTATATGTCTAGGAGACGATCGGACAAACGGAAATCGACAAACTATATGAACAACCATACCAAAATTTTGTAAGTGCCGTCAATATTTTTTCAAAATATTGGCTCTTTAACCATGTAAAAGAGCCAAATGATAAAATTCTCGAAAACAATAAGCTCTTAAAACTAAGAGACGAAATTCATTATTATTTTCATTTTCATTATTTACTAAATGTTAGAATGTGGTTAGTACATCTATCTTTTCTGATTCTTAACGAGCGACAATTTTTAGTTTTCAACGAGGCACTTTTTCGATTTATAATATTAGAAAATAGGCAGTACCTATAAGCATACAAAGCTATAACAGCAATGAATGAGCTTTAAAGCTCTATATACCTACTACCGTTCATAATTATTACTATCAAAAGATATATACGATAATTTAATTAAGAGCACTAAAAGCTTTAAACAGAGTTTGGTGGAGATTACTTTTATGTGATGAGAGAAATAGCTGAGAAATAAAGCATAAAGCATAGTACTGTATGGGCATAATGTACCTATTTGGTTTCTGTGTAGAATGGTCCAAAGGATGCCTGCCTGTACGCCAACGTAGGCTGATGAACCTTGGCAGGGGGTTCATGGTGTTTATTTTTACTTTTTTTTTCAGTTCGCTTAAAGTATATTTATTTACTTACTTGCTCCGTCGTCTTACGACCGGAACATTGAATAAGTGCTTGTTTTATTACTTTCCGCATTGCTAATGTAATTCTTTGTTTTTGATTTTTTAATTATATTTAAATTAAAGTATTAAATAACCTCTTTGATTTTTTTTTTTTAATTTTTAATGTAAACTATAATCGATGATTCTATATATTCATAAGTTGATTTATCAATTCACACTAGTTGACATCTTGATGTCGTTAATAAACAAAGAAATCTTACAATAGCTTTTGTTTTTAACACAGACTTGTTTTTTGAGATATGTACAGCAATGTTATCAATTATTTTGGGCATTAATATAAAGCATACATGAATTTTATTTGTTTGCAGCAATTATAAAAACTGAGCGACCAAACTATAGAAGGTGGATTTATATCTCAAAAACCATGTAGATTGACTCAACCGTTTTGAAAAGCATCCAATTTTCTTTTTGAAGTTATACTTCTTTTGGCGCACGATCCCATAAAACGACATGATGAAGTTGGGTACAGAATAGAATTAATTATACATATTTCTTTAAATATGACTAAGTTAACCTATAGGTATGGATATAAAATACTTACTATATATACTTTATGTACTATAAGTATGGTACATAGTATATTCAGACTGAAGTCAAACAAAACGTGTTGTTATTTTTAAATGAAATAACCCAGTTGATGTATATATATATATATATATATATATATATATATATATATATATATATATATATATATATATATATATATATATATATATATATATATATATATATATATATATATATATATATATATATTTATTTATATATTTATATATTATATGTATAATATGCATTTGTCAGTTGCAAAAACTATGTTTAAACTTTGAGAGTGTTTTCTAATATTATAGGTTAATTTTTTTTCAAACGCCAAAGAAGTATAACTTCTAACGCGTGTACATAGGTCTACAAATGTTTTCTTTGTTAATTAGTTTTTCATATTCAAAATAAAGAAAAACATATATAGTTTGATTAAATTTCCTTTAATTAAAGTTCTCAAACTTCATTGAATTTTTTTTGGTCCTTAAACTTTGTCATTTACTATTTTCTTTTAAAGTTTCAGTTAAAAATATTTAATACTAATCCCCGTTTCGAATATTGTCGCGTTTCATGAAAGCATATGCATATTACTAATCGATGTCCATTTAAATATTGTTTAAATGGAAGATGCAGATAGTAACAAGTGAATTAAGCTACGTAAACCAGATACTTGTTTCAGTTGTTTTTATACAATGAGCCACAACCTAATTTTAATATTGAATATTTCTGGCGGGTTAGTATTAGAGTCTTCTTTTTTATCAACAATACTATTTTTAAATTTAAAATTTGCAATATTTGAATAGTTTCAGCCATGGTTTAATAACTTGAATATAAAATAATGTTCCTGAAAAAAGCAATTACAAAAAAAAAGTTAACAAGATGAAAATATTATAATATCAAATGAACAGGAGAGTACTTTGCTATATCTTTTTTTTTAACACATTTTCATCAAATCCGTTTAAAACTAGTAAAGGCTTCGTTAACTAAAATATAGATAATTATAATTACCAAAACTATAGAAATTGATAAAGCTAAATAGAGAACATTAGATGTTCTTGACCAACTGATGAAAACGGTACACGGCTCAACTTTATTTGATTCTTCGATGAATTACTTACGTATTATTAATATTTTCTGGTTTATTTTAAAAAAGATTGAATTAAACATAAAGCTTTTACGTGAGAAATTTTTAAAATAATAGTATTTCTTTGTCCTCAAATCAATAAACAATCTTCTTTTAAAAAAAAATTTTTAGTCTATATTGTGTCTCAATAGAAAATTGTAATCTTGGCTAAAACACTTAAATTTATTATACAATTTTTTTTCCTGGTATATTCTATTTATTTATTTTTATTTTTTTTTGTCGATATATTTCTGAATAGAATATTAAGTGCCCCTTTAGATTCGTGCTGTTTTTCTTGTAAGTATCTATGCATCAACTAACATAATACAATAATAATAAATAAAAAATAAAAAATTTATTTCAAGTAGGAGTTGGAGAGAAATCTCTTGCTAGTTTTCTACCTCGAGCATAAAGTGACCATAAATATTTGTTCAAAACTTAGATCGTTTTGAATCCCATAATAAAATATATCGTAATATTTTATCATATACACTAAATGAATCTTTATGACTCTTGACGATGTCAATAATTTTTTGTTTTTATAGTATTAAAAAGCAATGACACCGAGAAAAAATACTTATGAGATAGTGGAGCCATTTTAATAGCGATTAATTAAAAGTTGAAGTTATTTTGTGTCCAGATTTCTAGTAGGTATGTTTGTAATAAAATGGTAGAATACTTTGCTTTTAAGAGTATCGAATGTGTGTTTACATTATACCAAATTTTTGTATATTTCAATTCCCTTCAAGAAGAAGAAATGAAGATTTAATTTTAAAATTCTTTCAAAACATTTTTTTTTTTTAATTTTCTATTTGTTTTCTGAAATAAATAGTAAATAAGATTCAGTAGATTTTTTAATTATCTCGATTTCGCGAAATAGTTTTTAGTTAAAAAATAATACATTGCAAGAGGTTTCCATTTTTTATTTTGCTTGTTTATCCTATTTCCTAAGGATATATTTTACAAGTTTTAGCGTTATTATAGATATTATAATCCTAACTTCGAATTTGTCCTTTTTACTCATTCTAAATATCATCTAATACGAACGGTATGACGCGGACATATCAAGGGAATACGAAAATAATTTAGAGCCATTCGCGAAATAATGCATATCCTAAAAATATTAGTTTAAGTCTCCAAGGCAAAATCCTAAAATACCATTATGCGAAAAAATTTTAAGACACAAAGTGTTCTCAACCAAAAAATGTTCCTTTGCGCTAACTTATGTTGCCATAATCAATATTAAAAACTAACCTTTTGACGATTTATACTATAGTAAATATCTGATATATTATGAAGGTTAGTTATTCGTAGCTAACTAGGAATTTGGATTTAAACGAAACATCTATGTTCTAGGTAGTTGCCCAAGTTGGGAACTACCTACAAACTCGATGCATCTCATCGTCATGGTTCTCTGCGCTTGTTGTACTGTTTAATATACTAAAAAAATGATAGTTGTTATTGAAGAACTGTTCTATCGTAAAACTAACATAACGTCATTATAACAAGACATCTTTCTATCAACTGCAATGATGACTATATTGTGTCTGTCCATCCATCTCTCTTCCACTCTTCAATTCTTCCATGTTTAAGTGGCTTTTATTAAAAGATAAACTCAATCGAGAGATAGATGAATAATATATACATATATATATTTGTGTGTATTACCTCTTGTTATAATTCTAGGCAACCATTTTACATTCTATCCACTCCCATCATTCCGTTGCAATAGTACAATCTCAATTCTGATTAAATACTTTGTTATGATGGTGATTCAGTGACGGTACATTTCATGATAATATTATTTTTAAGGTCAATGTAACGAAAAAATCAAAGAAGTTGTAAAAGCATGGGCTACTTTATTGTGCAACCAAATGGAACTAAACACTGATTCAAAGTGGTTTATATTATTAGAAGCGTTTAATGAATGTATTTCGATAGATTTGGATTCCTTTCAAATATTCCTGTTGTAAATTGAATTGTTTAATTTAAAATTCATATATTCTAAATATTTCAAGTGTCACTTCATGTGATAGACTAGGATGTACAGAATTAAGATGATTTTTGTATCAATAATGCAAGTTTCATAAAGTTAATAATGGAATTTCGGTAAATTAAATATTAACAAATTTATAAAGTTTTTTCATTCAAAAATCTTGTCTCGTAAGAACTATATAATTTTGAATCAAATTCATCTTCATCTTCTTCAGATTTCAATTTGATAAGTATATTATCTATTTTCAATGATATTGGTTCCCCTCCTTGGTGAATCATCTTGGTTTCCAATATTCATCTTAATCCTACCCCGTTCTTCTGGACTTAGTTTGACGTAGTAATATATCAATTTCATGGAACTACATTGAAACGAACTTCTGTCGCATTCCCTGTTAAAGTTTTAAAATTTAAAATCTAAACAACCAAGGATAAGACAAATTCCCGGTAACGACAACCCAATTTCTTTGTTTGAACCTGTTTGAATCTGGCAAATTCATAATTTTACCAAATGAAAAGTAGGGAACCTATATTTTTCCAATTCCTAGTGTAATATTCTATCGCCTATTGCTCAATTTTCATAATTTTCCATCCATTCATAGAAATTCATTACAAAAATTAAATTAAATTAAGTAATTATTTTATATTATTTAACACACTGGGTTCCAGATTTATCTAGACATCCCAAGTGCATTTTTCATTGTCAAATAATAGCTGAGGGTATATATTTCTAAATTTATGTAAGACTAACTTGTTAGAAAGCTTTTGAATAATTAGCTTTTAAAATTTAAACATGCATGGCAAAGAAAGCGTCGAAAAAATTTAGTGCAGTAAAATAGTGAATTATCAGGGGTAAAAAGCCAAATAGTTAAAATCCAGTTTACATACATATTTACCATACAAACAGACATTTCACGTTTCATACAAAAAAACAAAATTTTGACGAAAATATGGAAAACATATTTTTTGTTTTTTATGTATGTTTAATTTAAACTTACTGTTTATTTATTTATTTATTTATTTTTTATTTTTTTAATTTTTTCTTTGACTTTTATTCTTCAATTTTACGACAACTTTTAAATATATTTTTGAAAATATTATAAATATTATATCAATGTATCATATATTATTTCTACATATTAAAATGAAGTTTTATTCTTATATGCGCTTATGTATTATGGTCATAAACATACACATTATCACATTTATACAGATCAGAAAAAAAAAGAAATTTACTTTTACAGAATCAATACAATCAAAATGAAAACACCAGCCCCTATGAGATTTTTTTTTTTATTGAATCAGCAGAATGTTATGAAACAAATACGCCACTGATTGAAGATTAAATTATCAAGAAAACAGAACATGCTAGGAATCGATAGATTTTGAATGAGGGTTGAGTATAAAATCATATTCATATCTATCTTTCTAAGAAGTTCGGTTCATAATATTTTCTTCAACTCTCTTACTTTTTTTGTATCATCAATTTATATACTTCTCCTTATTCGTTACTACACACCCATTCCTTGAACCTAAAATTAACGGTTTTTAAACGTAGATATTTTCTCGTCTTGATTTCATTGGAAAATTATTTAAATGAAGGAAAAATTATTAAAAAATGGTCATACATTATGTTGTGATATTCTTATAAATATAACTGAAGAAAAACGAAAATATAAAAAATCCGTTACTTTCACATAGAAATATTAATTTACTACAATTTAATTTATTAGTTTATAATGGCTATGAGTATAAATATGCTTAGTTAAATAGTGATATGAAATGAAAAAACGGTTCAATACTAGCTATAACGTAATTAATACTATGAAATACCACAAATTAAAGATCTCTAATATAAATATTGACTGTTGATCTATACAAGCCTATAAGCTAGACAGATGCGTTTTTATACATCATTTGCGACTACTGTAAGAATCTCTCCTTTTTTTTGGCTACTCATTGACGATACTTTTGTTAATTTATTACAATTTTTGAAACGTAAATATATTATATAAATTTTCATTCGACAAGGTGATGGGCGCAGAACGTTAAGTATCGTAACGTCTTCCTTATTTTATAAAGATCTATGATCTTACCGTTTACTTACATAAAAATCTATACTGAAATAGGAAATTTACAACCAATGTTATTAATTGTTTAAATACTCAATTTATGGTTTAGTTTCAATTAATGTTAATGATAAGTATTCTAAAAATACCCTAAATATGCAGTTTATAAATACACATAATATAATAAATACTATGTATTGCAAATTTTCTTATCAACATACAATACAATTTCAAGTTTAAAAATAAATGAATTTTTAATGCCAAAGAAATTTCTGCTAAGAGCGTATTTGTCTATCCAGTCAATCAATCAGTTTGAATGGGACACAGATAAAACTGGCTCATTTATTGGAATACAGTTTTTACAGCATTTTTACGCTTGTGAGAGTATAGTCTGAGTTTGGAATTATCAGGGGAAACCTATTCATTTTAAAAACTCAAATAATGTAACTAAGGGTTTATCGGTAGACATAACGTCCATAATCTTGCAAGTGAGCCTTCAATGACATCATTAATATCTAAACATCAAGAATAATAACTGTATTCTCACCCAATGATTTTTTTTTTTTTAAATTAATAAATCTTTTGCCTTGTTTTTTATACATTGGATAATATGTATAACAGTTTTGATTATGTTAATATAAAAACTATTAAAAATTTATTTAGTCTTAAGTTAAAAAATTTCGAAAACAAATCATTTGAATGTTCATCGTTAATAATGACTATTTCTATATTTCGGTGATGCTGCCATTATTTATAAGGTGGATACATATTTCATTTGATGTTTAGTTTATTACTTCCTCATAAGTTGCAATGAAAAGGTTGGAAAACTTTTCCGTCTCAAATTATTAGCAGAACGAGTAAATAATAGTTTTATCGTAAGTTATTCGTTTTATAATTATTAATGAGAGCTCTAGGATTTTTCGAATAAATTTCGATTTTTTGCCCCAATTTCCTAGTTCAAATTATTTTGTATTTTTAAAAATACGAATTTCGACTACAAAGGAGTCATCATCAGTACGAATAAGCTGGGAAATTGGGACAAAAAATCGAAATTTATTTGTAAGTTGTTCAGTTTGGATCAAATCTAGTTTATTCCATTATACAACAATTGGCAAAAAAATTAATACAGTAGAACGTTTTTTACTTAAATATTTTAAAAATAAGTTTAATCAAATTTTTAGCTTAGAGCGTATCATTTCAAATACAATAATAATTTGTTTAAATACAGAAAATATAACGTCGAAAATTGTATTTTTTTATGCCAAGTATACTAATATTCTTATTAAATTTAGTCCTGATATAAAAAGCATCTTCCATATTCTAATTTTCAATAAGTAGATTCATATGTTTTTTATCAGAAACGGAAAAGAGTATATTCTCTGTATATCGTAATGATATGACAAAAGACTTTAGTTCTATATAATATTATATAAAGCTACTTAATACTTTGGTGAACTAAATAATTTATCCAATAATAAACAAAAATGAGACAGAACGAACGAATAAATGGTAGAGTGAATACCTCTCATACATACAGACGTTTTTCATTTGGCTCATGGAAAATGAACATGTGAAATTTTTTCTTTTACTGTCACAATTTATTATTGGCAAGTGATCTGATTTTAATTTAAATTGTCATATTTCCTTTTTTTTTCTTTTCGTTTTTATGTATTTAGGGTTCCATATCAGATAAATATATTATATTATTATTTGATATCTTATTTTTCTTTACATTTCCTTTAAGTAAAAGGGCAGGTCTTTCATATTTTTAATAATTTTCTATAAACTTGTTATTAAAAATAAATTCTTTATATAAGAAATAAGAAAATTTCAATGATCAATCGGGAAGTTTCTAGGAAATATGGGCTTAAACTTATTTTTCACAACTAAATTGAATGAATTACAAAGTCAAATTTTTTAAATTTTTGATTTATTATTCGGAAATTCTATTCGAGAGAAGAAAATTTGTTGACATATTTCAATATTTCTCCGAAAAATATCGCCGAAAAAGTAGTTTATAGATTTCACTAACCTTG
The DNA here is from genome assembly GCA_020423425.1 of Chrysopa pallens. NCBI lineage: Eukaryota > Metazoa > Arthropoda > Insecta > Neuroptera > Chrysopidae > Chrysopa > Chrysopa pallens. The sequence continues at coordinate 81,569,765 of CM035591.1, forward strand.
TTATAGTTGGAGTAAGTTTTAATTTGTGTCATTGATAATCAATAAAATGATATATCAATTTCATCAAGCATAATCAATGGCGTATTGACCGTAAACATCGCCTTTTTCTTACGTAAAGCTAAAATTTATCGAGAAATATTCTTAAATATGAGACATAAAAGGACATGATTAATATATTATGTTAAAATTAAAATATAGATATTTTATACGTATATAATGTGATCTAAAACATTACGCTGTGACAGTCAGATCATCTGAATTAGTAAAAAAATATTTCGAAAGTTTATGTTTAGTTCTCAATGTTTTATACCAGTTTTTCAATATTATATACCGATATTACGTCACCAAAAAGGCAGGCAGCTGTTTTACAGGAATACTAAAAGTTTTAAATGTTAATGTAATTTTATGGTAAGAACTCGTGTTTATTTTCAATATTTCACAAGAACTTTTCCAAAATTAATCTACTCCATTCCAAGCTATTATTTCACTTATATGCTAAATGTAAAATAATTTTTGGGCATAGTATCTTTTGTAAAGCGCGTGTATTGTAATGATACTCCAAATTTTTAACGTAAATTATCACTAAAATATTAAAAATTAAGAATTAGAAGTTTAACAAACGCTGATAGAAACAGTTAAAAAATTACCGTATATTGTCTTAGTCTGAGACTTGTGTAGACAATATCCTTCTAAACTTTCACAAAATTATAGTCAATAGATTAACAAATACAAAAATTTTTCACTACAAAGAAAACTAGTTTCTTTATTAAGAAAAAACCATATGATTAATAAGTGGACTAATATATAAATAATAATTATATGTTAAATATGAAAATAACGATTTTCTGAAGAAAATAATAAAACACAGTATGAAAATCATACTCCTTGTGCCAGAGTTTATATCGCATTTGATCGGTTTTATTCTTACTTCTGTGGTCGTTCGATATCAATTCTAGCATAGAAAGATGTAGATGAATGTTGAAAGGTGGAATTATGAATTTTTCGATATTACAAGTCTAGCTCTTTTATGGAATAAAATGCATTGAACTTCTTGTAACATTTGAATTGAGTAATGATAATTTTTTTAATAAAAACATTATTTTTACATTTTTTTTATAAAGATTGTGAATAAAATATTAGTTATTATAAATCTTTTGAAATAATAATAAAAATTTTACTAAACTATCAAGAAAAATGGATATTTAGGATATAAAAACTTAAAATACAGATTCAATAAAAATCTAAGATAATTAATCAGATATGAAAGAAGTAAAAATTGTAATAAGTAGAGGTTATAACTCATAAACAATTAGAATAGAAAATTCACGTTTCATACATTTTGATAAATCGGTTTGTAGCGATTCTTCAAGTGGAGGAGATTATCAAGGCATATTTCAATTCAGAGATCATTGTAAAGTTTATAAAAACATCTCACAAAATAAGGTTGGTATTAACTTAGAGACTTTTGTTTAGACCTAACCTTCCTTTTTTGGAGTACCTAATGTAATGTCTATTACTATGGTGTCTTTATAGTGCAGCTTGAAGGATGACTCGGATCCTTGAGATAGATATTATTATTATCATTAATATTCTATATAATAAAAGTATTTTCTGTATTTCACATTTCACAAAACACGCACCGTGTATATATTATTTGATTTTGTGTGAGAAATGGTTTTAAATGGTGTTACATTTACAACGTAATATTATTTAACCATAATTTTTATATATTTCACTATATTAAATTGTCGAAAAAAATGTATATATGTCATTTCCAGTTCAATGATTGTGATAACCGTCGAGCCGAATGTGATATAATCGACTCTTTTTTTCTATATAACAATATCGTTTACATTTTTTTTTTTTGTTATATGTTTTTTTGTTATATACTACTTTTATCAGAATATTATTTTAATAAAGTAATGATTTCAAAAAATTTTCTTGAAAAATATTAATAATTATTATATTAACGATATCGCCACATTTAAAAAGAATTATTCTTATATTCATATATGTGTTTTCTATCTCTTAAAATATTTATAGTCATCTTCATATTCGTTAATACGTACAATTGTCCTGAGATGAAAATGAAAGTAAACTTAGAAATACATGGGGGGACACCAGGATGTGGGGAGCGCCACTGGCCAGATGCATTAATTATATGATATGTGTCTTATTATTTATAGATGGAGGAGGTGCGCTGACGGCCCCATTTATCCTGCGGGACAGAAAGTGTAGATTCGTTACTGAATGCAAGGCGTATAAATATTTATGCGCTAATATCTTTTTCACACCTTCCCTGGTTTTTCTTTTTAATCTTTACTTCAGCTCATCTAGAAGTAAAATTAAAATTAATTACAAAATTTCATCGGAACAGAGATAGAAACATTAAAATATAAAATAAAAATAAAAAAAACTTATAATTATGATTTAGAATTTTGTGAAAAAATGAAAAGAGGCACGTGTCTATAATCAAAATTAAGGCTATATGTTTTTAAATTATAATGGATAAGCCATTAAATATTAGCTTTGAATACGCTAGTGATTTTTCTAATTTATATCAAATATTACGACTCCAAATTTATAAAGAAAAGCAAAGCAATACTCGCCGTTAATTGCAATAGTTTAAAAAATAAATAACATTCTGTACTTGATAAAGAATGCACGTTGTATATTGTGTTATCAGCAAAGATAAAACATAACGGGTATCTCACGTCGAATACAGGATTCTCATTTCATAAAAGCACGCGCATAACTTGCGTATATAACATAGTCACTCTCAGTTACTCATAGCCTATTAGAAAAAATATTAACTGTGCAAAAATCATATGAAAAAAGATAATATTTTTCCGATTTGAAATTTTTTTTTCCAAATTCTGCTAAATTTCTGTTTTACATGGAAGAATTCTTTGGAAATTTGGTGACATCTCAAAGGGTATTGTCATCAAAATCCACATATTAATGACTCATTTATTACAGTCCGATAAATAAATCGAGAGATGGATCCAGGTAACACTAATAATTTTTTTTTCTTTTTTCTCTGATTATCTATATCGTTGGCTAATAATTGTTGTTTTTCAAATTATGGATTACATGAATCTAAAAAATGAGTGAAAATTTCTGAAATTAGCTTTAAAAATGTTGAATAGAAATTCGTTAACACTCTGTAGGCTAAAGATTCACAGACACACATATGTTTACTAGAAAATCAATCATACTTCTTGATATTATTGTTACAACTCACAGCCAATCATCTATAATACATATTTTTTTCACCCTCTTAAATACATATTTTATTCCCACAAATCTTATATGGTATGAGTGATAACGTAGAGAATTTTTTAGGTGTACTTTCAACCATTTGAAAAACATAATATGTGAGTGAATAAGAACAGAACATTGTACAATACTTATAGATTAGGCGAAGTGGGGTACGGATCAACTGAAGGAGGCAAACTCCTGAAGTATTAACACACACACAAACATAAACACACATAATTTAATATGATGACGTTCTATAAATTTTATATAAATTTTTATTAAATATTTAAGAATGTATGAAAGAAAAACCAACAAGGCTTTATCTATTTTAGAAAGTTCATAGCATATTTGTAGATAAATTATTATATTTATGAGTATCGATTTATGTATTCTTTGTTCAAATTCAACCTAAGTATAAAGTATTGTTTGTGGGTAAGGCAAAAACATAAGAGATGTTTTATTGATCGCATAGGTATGTTAAAGTTGCAGTGTTTCTTCGAGATGAGCTATGAAGATTCACAAATCTTTGAGTCTTTATTTTCGAAAAGGAAAAAAGGAAAAAGTATGGAATAAAATGGTATACACTATATTCTCATCATCACCTCCTACAATACTTGTAATGCTCGTTCTGCTTGCTCAAGAAGAATTTTTGAAGTGTACTATCGTTTTTATGCCTTCGGTATACTCTAATTATATTAGTATTTTACACTGCTAAATATATCTTCCTGTTTTTTAAACCACTTTTTTAAGATTCATTTAAAGACAGGGAATTTTTCTCATCGTGTCATTTCTATTGTACTTCATGGCCATTTCTATTTCTTTTCGTGTAATCAAGCTTCCGAAATTTCTAGATATAGCGAATATTTAAATTTATCCATAACTACAAAATGGTATCTAAAATCAATGCTACCATCAATGTGTACCACCGAAAATGAAAGAAATGTCAAAACCCAATCTAACCTATTCAAATACAACGTAGACATAGCAGTAAACATCGAATTTTAATTTATCTGTACAATTGAGTATTTGGCTGATACTGAATTTGCTATAACTTCAGTCTTTTTGTTGGGTGAAGTACAGCTATTTTATTTTGAGTAATAAGATTTAGTCATATAATAATTATCACCAGTAGGAAAATCATTTCTGAATGTACGCCTCCGGAAATTGGACTAAAAAATTTGCATCGAAAATTGTATTAAAAAAACTATAAAGTTAATTTTTTCAAAGTAAAGAATAACTAAGATTTATTAACAGTTTTCAAATGAATTCCGTTCTGTAATTTAAATAAAAATGAGTTTCTTATCTAATTTTGACATTAAATAAGAAAAATTATAATTTTCACAAGTAGAAAAATATTTTAAAAAATAATGATAACTTTTTTTTTAAATAAAAATTAAAACAAGGAGGTTTTTAAGGATGTTTTCTTCGAATGTTGTTATTCTTTATCTAAATTCAAGCAGGAAAAACTTTACAAAACATCGACCAACATAAATATGCTTATTAAAAAAAAAAAAAAATTACATACACTGACTGTACTTACAGAATGTATATATGAAACAAAAAAAGAAAAGTTGTTAAGGTGCGATGGAAAAAGTTGAAAATGATAAATTGTTATTAGTCTGAAATATGGCAGCTAACAAACGAAACCTTTACTAGATTAAGAAAAACTTATACTTTAATATTAAATTTTTACTTTTTCGTATAGATATATTTTTATTTATTTTTTGTTACACAATGTATCAAAACAGTATGCTGGATTCGAAAAAAAATAACATGCTATTAATGTCACAAAACGTTTCAATTTACAAATTTATATTCAATCGTAAGAAAAAATGAAGGTTTTCTCCTAACAGCATGCTTTCAAGGTATTATTTTTATTATTATAATTATTATTACTAATTAATATATAGATACTTACTCAAAGTTAATTTTTTGTATGCATGTCATGTTATCTGTAATATTGTAAGATTGCAAAATCCTTTTTAAACTCTGCGATTTGAATATTCTGATTACTAATCTAATTTATAAATACTATTTTAATTAGGTAAAATTTAAATCAATTATTAATATTGCAGCCCAATCTTTCAGAATATTACTTAAAACATTATAAAATATTACTAAACTCATTTTTTATCAGTCATCCATAATTTTTTCTATAATTTTTTTATTACAGCAGTATTGTGGCTTAGGTTGCAGTAAAAATATTTATAAAATAATTATAATTTTTCAAAATCAAAACCTCTCATTTGTATATCAGATAATGATTAAAAACTACATTATAATTGTAATTAATATATCTTGAATTAAGTATCACATATTCCACAATTTTGAATCTTTCTGTATAGAATAAATGCATATTTTTATTTCTTTTGTTTTTAATAAGAAACGAAGAATAATGATGTTTATTTATATATATATATATATTATATATATATATTTTTTTTTTTTTGCTGAAGTTTTGTTTAGTGGGGTTTCTTGTGTGTTATACATCAGGGACGGGGAGATACGGTTTGTATTAATGGTGCTGGGTATTACAACAAACTGTGTGAGGTATGATTTTATGATTAAAAAACTTCGTTTTGTTGTTAATAAAGTAATAAAATAATAACCAATTGATCATTTTTATGTTTACAACTTTGTTTTATAAATCAATCATTACTTTTATAATTATGTTTGGTGATGATAGGAATTATGGAAGTAGTGTAGGCGCAAACAACTTGAATTACATTTTACAAAATCTGATGTGAATCGTGCACCACCTCCATATACAAACAAAATTGTACACAGCGACTCTCAAGCATTTTCGAATTATTAACTAACTTTACATACATGGATATATAATTACATTGTATAGCAGTAAAATATTCGTTTTCATATCACATCCAAATATTTCAATTTTTAAAATAGTTTCGTTTTGTTGTTCATGTTGCCTGAATTCTAATTCTGAAGTTCACTCTGTTATTGGTAGAGTTAGGCATAAGGATTGCAAAAGACATTTTCAATCAAAAATATAACGCCATTAAACGTATTGGTTTAAATCTAGTTAAAAATTATTTACGGTAATTCATTAACCAGTTCATTTGAAAATTCCATCCCATCAAGCCAAAACTCTACCTTTAAAATACATACTTAAAATTTGAAAATTAAGTAGTAATATTCAAATATACAAATATATTTTTTTCTCAAAGAAATATGAATTGAAAACAGACTTTACTTCACATATATAAATATATATAAATTTTCTTTGTGCATAAAAATTGTATATAGGAAATGTAAATTAAATATGACATAATGATTTTCGCATAAACTATTAAAAACTTTTGAGCGAGATGCTTTTAAAAATATCATAATGACTACCTTGTTTGTGGTGAGTGCATAGAATGAAGCATAGGATTTCTTTTTTTTTACTTCCTTTCCATTTTTCTACTTATTTGTGGAAAATGTATTTTCTTTTGTGAGTTGTTTATGATGTGTGACAAAATAGACGTCTATATATTAATAGTGAAATGTGCTTTAAACCATCATAAACACAAATTGTGGAGAAGAGAGTGAGGAACGTTGTTACTACATATACACACACCTATAACGGCGTACATTTTTATCTTGTATCATGTTTTTGTTTCCATCTATTTACCAGTAAACATCTATGTCTTTTAAATGTTTCATCTATTATGTAAGGAATAATATCTAAACAAAGTATTTTCTAGAGCGTGGAAAATACTTCCAATCAAAATTATGTCTTACAGACGACTTATACGCATATATAAACATACATGTCTTTACTCATATACTAATCTAATGTTATTTATTCATTAATTTATTAGTCACTGTTATGAAGATAGCCCTTATATTAATTGTTGCGATTCCATGACGTTACAGAGTTCAAAGTATTTTAGGAAATTAAATCCCTAAGGTACAGAAAAAAGATCATATTTGATGTCTCCTTCAACGCATTGCTTAGACTGGGCCAAAAATGAATTTTTTGGATTAAATTAATTTTCGAACAAAGAGGGCTAAGAGGAGACTTCAATTTGAAATATTTTATTCAGTCCAAACTGATAATCAGAAAGCTTAAAATTTTGAGAGTATTTAACCATCTTTGTATTTTTCAATTCCCAAAAGACTAAGGAGGGGGTTTTTCAACAGAGGTTCCTGTTATACCGCAAATTTTAAAATATCCATATAGGTACAGACACCTGTTAGAATGTCAATGAAAACTAAGAAGGAAACAAAACTATGAATTCAAGTTTTATGAATACTTTGATCATTAGCAATTATGATTTAATTAGCAATTTTTGAACACAGTAATGAAAAAACCTACTTTGGGTGAATTAATTACCCTATTCACACCTACAAAATGATCGATTGTCAATGAACGACAATTTCAAATTCGTTAAGCCTTACAATCTTGATCAAGTACCTAATATATATGTTTACCAATCTTTAACAGTACATCTGTACATTTGATGCATTTAAAAGCACAAAGAGAAAATAAATGTTATCAAACCAAAAACCACTATCATCTCAGACACAACAGCTAGTGAAAGAGAAGTAGTATTTTATTTACAAAGTAGTGGTTATGTTTGTCGTTACGGTTGCAAGTAAATTGTATAAGAATAAAACAATGGGTTTTCTTCAGCAAATTACACCAAATATGATCATTATATGAAGGTAGGTCTCACTTATTATTTGCTAACACCCAAACCACAAATAAACACGCATATATATAAATATATATATATATATATATATATATATATATATATATATATATATATATATATATATATATATATATATATATATATATATATATATATATATATGTATGTATATATATTTATATAATCCTTGAATCGTAGTAGATACGTATATGTGCTTGTGCGAAACTTTTATTAAATGCATAGATTATCAAGACTATTAAAAAGAAAACTGTAAGGAGTTCAAGAAATACTTCAGAAAATTTAAATTGTACTTCTTACCGGACAATTTATCATATAGCATAAAAAGTTAATTGAATTCATGCTCTTATGGGAACTTTATACAATCATTTTATAAAATTCAAGTGTGATTTTATGCAAAGTACCTACTAATTTATTAAGTTGAAATTGTACAGAAAAGTAAATGACCAAATCACAGAATTATGTACATTGATTAGAATGATATATTTCGATACATCTATAGACTCTCTTTTCTTCTATGACTAGAAAAAGTATCCCAACATGTAATTTAAATAGCGTATTTGCTGGATAAATGGCTTGTTGAAGATCTTCTTGTGGTTCACTCTTCATATTGTCGCATATCATCAAAAATCAATTTAAAAATTGTACTATAAAAAAAAAAAATAATTTCTATAGCTACAATCATATAAAGACTCAAACTAATAACATGCATAGTTTGTAGTTTTAGCACTTAAATGTTCATAATATATGAAGATAAATTGTGTCAATTATATAATAAATTGTAACAATTTTTTGTTAAATTATAATAAAAAACTGTTAAGAGGATTTACATTAATAAATGTAATAATTTGTACTTAAATCTGTTTAAATAACTACGAAAAGCAGTCACAAAGTAATTAATCCACTCAAAAAAGTGTATCAACGTATAAAATGAATATGAGAATACTTTAATGTTTATTTTATACTAGAGGAAGATGGTTTGTTAAATAGGTTAAAGGTAAAGTAGATTTCTATATTTAAACAACACACACACACATATACATAAATAAAGTGTATGCATGTGTTGTATCTCTTTTACCTTTCTAGAGTAAAGAGCTAACAAATCGTAGAGGTATGAGAACTGTGTACGTAATAGATGATGAACTAACTAACCAAAGTAAGTAGCAAAATACACAAGGAAATAAGTAAACAAGCAGAGCAAACGTTAACAGAACTAGTAGGTTGTAGATTGTAGTAGGTTTGCTGTAGAGCTAGCTAACTAAAGTACCAAGCGGTTTGCCTCAAGCCACACATTCACTATACTCAGTAGTACTCAAAATCCCCAACATAAATAGAACAAAATAACATTTTAATGGTATAAAACACCATACACTAATCAGATATTATTACAGAATACAGAGAGATGCGACAAAGATATATTTTGCTTGACATACTGTGTTCTGTCATGTTTGTGTATAACTTCAAATGCATCTTCGTTGTCATATCATTAATATTTTATTTGCTATATATATATGTGTTATATTTCTTGGTAGTTTTTGTTTAACCCTTGGTTGGCGTTATCAAAACTTAAAACTAGAAGAATTCAATGTTCAAGAGAAATAGAATGAGTTGAAAAACTACCTTTCCTCATGATATTTTATTTATGCAATACGATGCTTACTTTCTAGTGATGGAAATCTTTTATTACAAGTAGTTTTTATTCTTCAATTAAATGTTTCCATAAAAACTTCTTTTAACAAAAACAAAGAATTATAGTAAGGACAAATCTCGAATTTATTCGTTTTTTAACAGAATAAATATAGAATGTTCTTCGAGTCTTCTATAAGCGATCATCACTAGCACATTGAAAACATTTTAAACTTTGGGTACTTTGTGGTAACTACACAATTTTTTTTAATTATGAAAAACCAAGAACATTATGAATATATTGAAATATATTATCCAATAAAATTCACGACTCTTCCACGATAATTCACATACTCCTTAAGCCACATGGTTGAGGAACATTTTTGCAATAGATGCGTTCTAAAAACAGGTTTTTCTCAAAAATACTAACTAACTTTGCATGTATTATATAGGAAGAAGGACACTACTTTTAACAAACAATTCAAAAAATTTAGCATTAATTTATGATACTATTTTAACAAAAGCTTTTTCTATAAAATGGCCAATGTATGTAGAAAATGTTGAAGGATTGGAAAATGGTCTCCGAAATTTCTTAAGATAAAAGCAAGCAGAGAATCGATTATTCATTTTATATCAAGAGTTACTTTATTAACATGGAATAGATTCGCGAAATTAGCGCATCTATTAAGGGTTAACAAAACAATATGACAAGGGAATTATTTGCTGAACATCGACCACATTTTGTATCATTTAGTATTTAAATTTAGTTTCTTAATAAACTGTTGCAACTATTTAACTAAATATAGAAATGCTTAACAATTTCTGAATGAAAATAACCACTATTAATTTTAATATATAAGATGTTGTTCACGATTTCAATATTTTTGTTTAAAAAAATTAAAACTAATAAAGAATGCGTTTATTGAAATATGGCGCGAAGAATTTTCGACTGTACATAGGGTAAAAAATTGATTTTATTATTAAAAATTCATTCATATCGAGAACTTTTAACTCGTATATGAACAGTAATGAAACATTAAAATTTTTTTTTACTGGAATACTTAATAAAAATAATAAGAGATACGATGAGGAATGCTATGGATTGAGTAATGTTCTATATATGCAAATATTATATGGCTTGCTATAATTATATTTGTTGACGTTTCAATAAAATGATTCTTTATCCGATCATAACACATAGCGCATGAAATTGAGTTGATTTGTGTATAAAATGACACATAAAAGTAAAAATTAAAGTAGTCGATGTCGTCAAAAAATTTTCGTAAATATAAATAATGATCCCCCTCCGGTCACTTCTATTACTATTACTTATTGTACAATACTCAGCTTAAGTTGTCTATTTGCTAAAACATTTTAGTACAATATTCTGGCGAAATATCATCCATTCAAAGACAGTTTTACTAATACAAACCAGTGAACTGACTTAAATAAAGATTGCTTATTGTTAAAATTATTGATTCAATTTAATCTTTGTCCATACGTCCATAAAATAAATAAAAAATAAAAATCAGAAACATCTTGTACATCAAATCCAAAATAACCCACCTTCATGCTTATTTAAAATAACGATGTACAAGATTTTGTAATTTGAAGGGCTTTGAGTAACCTGATATAATTTTGTTTATATCAGTAAAACGTCCACATTAAACTATAAAATAATCCGTACAAATTATATATTTTTTTTGGATTTGACTATACTAATTTGGTGAAACTTTATATAATTTGGCACATGCGATCATAAAATGATCTTCAATATTTGTTATCCTTAATAATGAGAATACTTTTTTGACTTTTTGACTTGATAAAGATTATACAATATTTATTCTTATATTTGTAAAACTAGAAAATAGCATTTACATAATTTTTCATATGAGTATGCATAGAATTGAACTTTTCTCCTGTGCGTCTATCCATTTGTCATCAAGATAACTTTAACACAAAAAAGATAATAAATGACCAAAATCGGTCAATTGGATTCAATGGATCTATAACCCATCTTTTAAACCATACGACATTGAAGAATAATTAAAATTTTGTTAAATATATTTTTTCGATGCTCGGATTCGCTTTAAGTCGAGAATTTATACAATGAACAACTCACCGTAGTTATTTTTCAGTTTGTTTGTCAGTTTTGAATCATGGGATACTTTTATGTATAACTCATTTCATTGTCAATATGATAAGTCACTTGGATGTACATTAACGGAACCAAAATCTTTGACTTTTTCTTCAAAGTAAAAGAGTGCTTACCATTCAGTTGTGCTTGGAACAATGAAAAGCCAATAATATACCTATCGAAAAAGCTAGCATTCAATTTTGATAATTTGGTTAAAGAGAATGTATCGAAACAAAAACTATGTTTTTAAGGGCAAAATTATTAATTTTTAAGTCTTGTAAACTACTCAATTTTGTTTAATATGAGTTACTCATTGAAATCGATAATACATGATGTAAGCAATTTTAATATATTTGATAGATATATTGGGTAGAGTCATCACTTTACTACGAAAACCAAGCATCAAAATATATAAACCATGTATTTGAATTTAATAATTTTCAATATATTTGTATTAAATACGAAATCTCGTTAATAAATTATTTAAACATAAAACGAAATAATTAAATGAAACTGAAAATTATTCATAAAATTAACATTGACTGTATTGCTTTTAAATATATCAACAGCATATTTTGATTATACACAAAACCTGAAATTACTTCAAGTGTATAATAAACAGGTGAAGAGAGGGGGTGGTAGGTAAGTGATAGAGAAATATCTTATTCAAAAGTACGTTCTAATACTATCATTGGTCCTTTTAAGTATTAAATATGATATAAAGCCGAACTGACTATCAATAGTATATTTATTGTATTATTCCGTTGAATGTTCAATGTACATAATGCTAGGTTAAACAATAGAAAAGTTCAAATACAATTATTTCATTAAAAAAAGATCCTGATAAAATGGACACAATGTATCGTAAAAACCAACAAAACACGTGAAAAATATATTATTTTGCAAATCAATTGTTTAGAGACAAATTAGAGAAAAATGTTGTAATGTTTAATTTTTTTGTCTTGGATTTTCTTTTATTTAGTTATTGGTCAAAACATGTTAACTTGAAATAATCCAATGTTCCAGATACTTTTATTGAAATATTGTTGAAACTAGGTTTAAATTAAATTTGTCAAATATATTTTTAGAGTAATTTGTCAAATATATTTTTAGTGTTGGCTACCAATGATTGAAGTATTTATAATTATTAAGAGTGTTAAATTACGAAAAATATGTAAGTACATATTTTATACATTATACATAATTATATAGATATATAATATGTGTTGCATAATATGTATTACTCTAATGATTCTACCCATTTCTCAAAGTGAAAAGTTTCATTTAGTTTAAGATATTTAGTAAAAATTATTGAAAACCTATAGAATATCAGAATTTTTACAGATAAGTTAAAAAAAAATTCTAAATTTTAGTCAAACATCTCTTTTGATTTCTATCGTTTAGACGGACAAAAAGACAGATGGATTTTTTGTATTCCAAAATTATTCATTTGAAATAAATTTTATACAACCTGTTACAGACCGGTTTTTATCATTAATCACTTTCTTCATTGATTTGTTTATATTTCTATTCATGTATAAATTTGAAATAGGAAATTAGCTATAGATATTAATAGAATGAAAAAAGTGCCAACGTTTGTTTGCTTCCAAAACTATTTTATCTTGCATAATGGAATCATATATAAACATAGCAAAACTTTATTTCAATCGATTGGAGAATTGTAGATAAGAAGAATACACTAAAATTAATATAAAAATAATAAAAATATGCTTATCAAAACTTGTCATTAAAAATATAAAAATAGCAGTATCAAAAATATTTCAACATGCTTTTTCGATGCCACATATCTATAAATATCTTAAGAACGTATTCATATGAAACGTCATTGGAACGTTCAATGTTATAGAAAGAACGGTTTTGATGCAAGTACACATATTCAAACAGTTTCTTAGTAACTCTGTTTAGCAGAGTAACAGATGTTATATTTCTCATTTCAATAATAGATATGTATAGAACTCAGGTATATATGTATATATATCGAATAGTTTCTTTAGAATCTAGTTAACATCTTCAGTAGATCTTTCTAAATATGAAGACAAAATGTGTTTCTATGAAGTAATAATATTATCTTCAAATGTAATGTTAAATACTCAGAAATACATGGTGTTTATTGGAAATCAATAATATTATAATGTATAAAGATGGATTAAACATCAAACGAAGCGTTTTAAATAGCATTTTACACCATTTAAATGTATATTTGAATAAATTTTTAAGAATTTTTAACGCTTCTTATGTAACAGCTTTAAATTGAGAAAATGGTCTGCAAGAAAATACTTCACTTCTAAACTAGAACTATCTACATTAATTAAAACTTTTCAGAATAAATTATAAATAATTAATGATAATTAAATTATAATTTTTAGTTATTTTGAATACCATTAAAGTTTTGTTTTTCGTCACAACAACTTTTTCAGATTTTTCAAATTTTCAACTTTAACTTGTAGCAAGTCTATATTGATTTAATAATGTAATTCACTCCATTTGTTTATATAACAAAATAAAAGTTTATGTTCTTTTTCGTCTATTATACAGACATTTTTTTGCGAATTATGTTTACAAAATGAAAATTACGCGATCTATACAGCTAGCTTTATTAACAGTACTAGTTGAATGTCTTGTCTTTCATAACATAACGTTATGAAAAAATAAAAAAACGTTTAGCTTAAAATGGCGACTCTTTTTTAGACATGATTCCAAGGGGCATTGCAATTTGACCATTTCAGAAAGCTTTTCTTTCACCTTACGGTACCTCATATTAAGAATTTTTTTGCGATGGAAACAATGGAGTAAAAATAATTTATAATCAGGTACCTCGTAAGGTGTTAATGTATCGTAAGAGTGCCATTTGAAGTTTTAAATTGTAATGCCAATGGTCACCTGTAAATTTTATTTACAAAAACGGTCAACTTTTTAAATAGTGAATATAGTGATAATTTTAATATTTTTATTTTTTCTTGACGATGTCGGTTTAATATTATTTGATCAGGCCTATTAAAAAAAACAGCCTGTATAAATCCTTTCTTACGAAAATGAATTTTCACTGAATATTATGTACACATATATATGTTGTTTTCTATATATTCGAAATAGAAGTACATTTCGAATGAAGAGAAATACTTTACTCAGTACAAACTCTACTAAGTACAAGTATTTCTATAAATTCTATTGTAAATTTGTCACTTTACAAGTACTCACCAAATACACAGAATATACATACTTATTAGATTATATAATACAAATAATAAAGTAGTTGTATATAGACCGTCATACAAAGAGATATCGAATAGAGACGGGCAGGCAGGCAGACTGACAGACACACAGGCAAATAAAAGAAGTTTATTGTTGTTTGTGTCTGTGACATAACTTATAACAATTCATATTATACTGCCACTCAGGCTGATTGGAGGAGTTGAAATAGACTATATAGTATGAAATTGATGGATAAGTAAATATTTCCATAAAGTTTTATTTGACGAATATTTTCAATTATTATCGATAGTGAACTTTATTATAATTGAAATTACTATTTGAAATTTATTGATACAATTAAAGTGTTGTTGAGTCTGGACATTTTTGATGACAATCAATCATCAACGTTAAAATTCTCAAAAATGACAATTGAATTTGAAAATATAATTTTGGTTTTCGTAAGTTTTTACAGAAATAATATTATTCCAACGGTAACAATAATGCTACGCTAAGTCTTTGCGCTAAAGCTCTACAATCTCTACAAGTTGGCTATTTTAGGTCTTTGTATCGACTATGAATATAACAGCCTGTTATTTGTCTTGGAGTCTTAATGCAACTTCTTTTTATTATTCATGTATACTGCGAAATGTATTCGACGCCTTTATCAATTGATCTACTTGGGTTTTCATAGACAATTATGATTTGAAATCAAGAATATTATGAAAAATGTGGAACAATCTATCATCTAAAACATGCCACGAGACTTTGATTTTTTCCTTTGCAAAATAATGATTTAACAGAGCAGCTTACGACATCTTAGGAATTTACTACATCAACGATATTTTGGGAAAACTACATGAACTAATGAACAAAAAAAAGTTTTTCTAGCTGCCATCAAAAAAGAAAAACTATAAAAGGCTTTTTATTTTAAATAAATATTCATAAGAAAATCTTTTGAAAATTTAATATATTATTATAATTATGGATATGAATCTTACTGAAAAAATAAAATGGTGATTCTGAAATGGGTTCCATAGTGCAAATTCCAAGTTAATATTCGGAAATAAATCTTTCAGACTTTTATTTTCTCAATACTGTTTGATTGGAATTCTCACTATATGTTTTGACCTATGGTCAATCTATCACAATATTTGGGTTTATATGTCCATAGGCAATGTGTAACAGAAAATCGATAAATCAAAACTTTATATATTATGTTTTTTCAAAAAATCAATACCATGATTTTCAACCGAAAATCAATAAATTATACCATCTGACTTCACAGTAATAAAAAGGTAGTTTGTCTTTCAAATTTATGTATTCTTTATAAACCAGCCAAAAAGCAGGGCGGTTAAAGGCATGTAAACGGTTTAAAGTTTAAATGATTAGTCTGTAGATGCATGAATAAGAATGAAGAAAGTTATGCTTGTGGAAGTTTTCTACAGCTTCCCTCTTATAACTCCAGGCCTATTTCAGGGTAATTTCTAATCAGAAATGCGGCTACACGAGTACAAACTACCAAATCCTAGCTTCCACACAACATAAATCAAGATTCAAACTAATATTTAATTATTAATGGAGTCCAGAAAAATAATTATTCAAATAAAACTTAAAGGGAAAACAGGATGTTTGGAATGACATAAACAACTACAAATCAATTGTTGAACGTTTCATTATTTTTATTGGGACGTCTTCAGGAATTCATAAAACCATCAAATTCGAGTCCCAATAAAACGGATGACATTTTCTGTTTCCTATTTAAATTTGTTATAGACATAAATGTCTGAATAACGGAGGTTAAACTCCATTATTATTATAATGTATTGTATATAAATGGTTTTCAACAAATATATCTATGATTTCATTATTAATTATTTGTAACTGAACCATAAAAAGGTAATATTTAAATGAATAAAATGTAAAAAAAGCGAATATGAATTCTACAAGAAAAATAGGGACATAAGTAAGAAAAAATGATAAATTCAATTTGTGGGATGGGTAAGGTAAAATATATGTTATAAGGAAACTGAGACAAATTTAGTATAATTTAAATTAGCAAGACAGAAAACAGGCTTCTCATATTCCTACCTTATTTTTGTCTTGCTTTATATTTTTTTTCCTCCGTGTAATATATGAAAGAATTTTCTTCATTTTCTCGTCTTAATATGATAAATTTGTAACCGTCGGTTCCTACGGTTGTCATGGAGTACCGAGAGTATACTTACACTTTAATATATGTAGTGTATAATATCGTCGAGGCTCCCTCACTTTTCTTATATCCCGCTTCGTTAAGTAGTAGATGGAAAAAAATGTCATTATTTAAGTTGAGGTAGAAGAGAGATGATTCGAGTTTATGATGATACTTCGTGGAAGCAATAGTAAAGAAATTGCTTGATTGTTCTTTTTCATCTTAGAGTACACATAGTTTTTCGTTTGAGGGTCGTCTTATGGACATTCCTTGAGAAATATATGTATAAAAGCTATTTATACCATTTTCGTTTACATTAGAGATATGAACTAACGATGTTATGTGTTGTAACGTGATGGGCGTCCTGGTAAGTCAGTCATCAAAAACCAGTGACTCTTCATACAATAGCGAAATAAATCACATAAATAAGACTCATAATGATAATCCTAAAAACAAAATTAAATTTTGATATCCTTAAAGTTTATCGATTGTTTTGGCTTTAGAAATCGAGATTGATATTTTATGATTACTAACTACGGTTATAATTTATAACATCATTTCACAACAGTACCAGAAGACTGTAATACTTTTCGTTTTCTTTGGATATAAACATTTTTAACTGAATATGAATATTTTTATAATATGCAATAATATTTAAATTTTAATATTTTTCAGAAATTTTCTTAATATTCAAGTAAATATCAAAAAATCATTTTAATGCAAATCAATATCTTGATTTTATCATTTAAGCACAGAAAATACATGTATACAAACAACAGGTGTTAATTGCTATATATCTAATAAAAATCACCTACAAGTTTTACTAACATGTGAAGTTAGTTTCGGATATGTTTAGAAAACCTTATATAACGTATTCAAATTTACAGTAATCTAAATAATCATTCTACCATTTTTTGATTTTTCAATCCTAAACGCTAATAAACCATTATTTGGAAACATTTTTTTAGTAACGTAAAAACATATTTCGTGCTTCTACTCTAGCATTTTTCTCATAATCTACCAGAGGAGAAAACAATGAAATTTATATAAAAGGAAAAGCTATGGTAGATATACAAACAAAATATAAAAACTTATGTTTATATTTTGCTTTTATGGCAGGCAAAACAAACTAAATGAAATTTAACAATATCTTATGATAACCTTATAAAATTGAGAGTGATGTGTTGCCGAAAAGACTAAGGGTGGTCGAAAGGGATAAGAGTATTCTATGGTAGAAACATTGTGGTCTGTCAAGTTTTCTAAATTCATTTATAGATGCACACACAATTTATCTCTTAAAATCAAAAGCAATTAAACAGCGATGGGGGTGTCAAGTAGATCATTTGTTGTTTTGGAGACATCTGTTTATTTCATATATAATTTTGTTGTTAAGTAGCTCCGTATGTTGAAAGTTTGACAGTCAATGATATTACATAATAATTAAATACTACATTTGGTTTGATAAGTTTATAAGAATCAAAAATGTTGAATAAGAATCTATATTTGTTTGAAGCTTTATTAAAAAATTGTAGAGATTAGCCATATATTAAGCTTAAAATCAACTATATATAAGAAATTATCTATGTGTATTTTGTGCGTTTTAATTACGTTAATAATTATAACATGTTACAACTTTGATATTCAATTATATTGAATCATATTCTAGGTATTTAAATGATTAACACTATTAGTGGTGTTCTTTCAACTTTCTCCTCTTTAATCGTGTATTATCTACACTTGCGCATTTTACGACTGTTAACATTCATAAAAAATAAAACTAAGAAAAATAAATTTTATTTCAAATGATGAGGGTGCCCATCGTTTCGATGTTGGTTGGACTTTACATAAACTTTCCATGTATACATTTCGTTTATAATAATTTAAAACGTATATATATATTTTTTTATTTTTTGTTAAATATTCCGTTTTTATTTTATCTTCGTAACATGTCCTTGTTATTTGCTTCGAGTCAAGTATCTTGATAATTGCTTTTTATCAATTTTTAATATTTTTTTATGTTCTATGAGTGTATAATTTATTTCGTGTGTTTTTAAAGAAATAAAACGAGAACTTCAAAAGAGTTTTTTTTTTCTTTTATTAAATGTTTTCTTACATTTTTATTTTCCATACTCTTTAAACATATACTTAGTACGTAATTAATTTGACTTTAAGCCAGATTTTATAAAAACGCTTTAAATATGCTACAAAATTAAGATAATGATCACACAAAGAAATTATTGAAAAATTTAACATAGGTACGTGCTTTAAAGTCGCTTTAACGTTTCGCTTACACAAATGTAAATTTTTTTTAATGTAAAATAATCAAGTGAATGATTATGCCATTTTCAAATTTTACAAAAATAAGTATTTCAACTATTCTCATAAACATTTACAAAACAAAAGACGTAAACAATAAAATTAAAAATTTAAAAATAAATAAATCTTATACGGTAGATATTTAAAGAATAAACAGAATTTAAAAGGGCTATGCAGCATGTGGCTTTTTCATGTCTACCACTAGATATTTTTTTTATTTTTATTTTGTATTTATATCATTATGGCTTTTAATTGTGTTTATTGCCATAACATCATCAATGTAAAAAAATAAACTTTATTTCCTGGTAAATGTCATTAAATTTTCACGCAGTATCAATTTGAAACGATTCTATTTACGATATTAGTTTGGTTCAAAGACAATATAAAACGTAGATAGATACTCTTTCCTTTTTTATTACAAAAAGCAGAAATATTTGATTTTCTTTGATTTGTTCATATAGATATTTTTCGGATACAAAATACAAAAAAAGGTAAATTGATATTACTTTAATAGCGAAATTATTTATTGTATATCGAATGAAAAAATAAAGAAATTACTAACGAACATATGATAATGGTTCAATTGTCAAACACAATAAAATATTTCGTACGAGCTTTGATGTTCTCCTTCAGCTCATCCAAATAAAATAATGTAATCAATCAGACCGTAGCAAATTTCTTCTTTATGTCATATACAAAATAAATGTTTGTAAAATTTATTACGCTGGATCTGCATAAACTTAACGAATCCTTTTTAAGAATATTGAAAATTTCCTTGCAATCAAAGTAAAAAATGACTGTTAGTCTGTTTTTTCTATAACGTGCCATAATTTTAGTGTAAATGCAATGAAACTAATTTACTTTTGAATTTTTGGAAAAATCTAAGTATTCAAACGGGCCGAAATGGTTAAGGTAAGAGCGATGGATAATTCTCAGCATTCCTGTTAAAAAACAATGGTTCATTCTTGCACAAAAAATTATTTTAAATAGGATCAATGCACAGTTGGCAATATTTCATTCTTGGTAAAAACCAATAGTTCATTTTCTTCAAGAAGAAATTATTTAATAAGCAATTAAATATTATATAAATTGTTATAAAAATATGATTTTACATAAAAATTTTTGTCGATCAAACGAACTGAACGAAATACTTTGAGCTGAATATTGTTGAAAATAATTCTGATATAGAATAATTGTTTAAACATTCCGAACATATGTAATTGAATAAATCTATTTCAACTTATATATAAAAAGATGAAATAAGTTCAGCAAATAATTGAGTTGAATCATATAACAAAGTCGTTTTTTAAATTATCTAACTAACGGAGTTAAATTTTTTTACTATTAACATTGATAAAATACACAAAAAGCTGTTGATTAATTGATTGGAAGCTAAATTGAGACAGTTTATTCTTAAGTTACAATTAGTTGTTGTGACTTAGAAATTAATATAATTTTTCTTTGATCAGATAGCAATAACACAAAAAATCATTTTAACGAATTTGAGCAAAAGTTGTGTTATAACATGGTTAAAAAAATTTTTAAAATCAATAATAGCCAACATATTACATTTCCTTCACAATTTAATTAAGGGTGAGGTTATGATGGTTTCAAAAAACATGTCAAAAAGTTAACAACTGTAACAAAAAAAACTTTATCGCCACCATATTGAAAATAACCACCGTATTGAGAAAAAAAATAAATAATAAATATTTACAACAACAACAACAAAAAAGACGAGGATTTAATATTGAAAATTTATGTAAAAAAGAAAAACAAGTTAATATGAGATATTGAATTAATAAAATATATTTTATTTGTTTGGGAATTAACACAGGTGTTGTTTAGTATGTGTGTTTTGTTCTGTGGGAAGATAATAATAAAAAAAAAACTTGTATTGTGTTTTTTATAAATTTTCTTTTATATATTTTGTAAATGGATGAATACTTAGCTTGAATGCTTGTAAAAAATATTTTTCTTTAAGTAGATCAACACCAACTGACAATAACATTGAAGTGTATTATAAAGTAATAACAACATTATGTTCTTTGAAATTTCTTGTGGCCAAACAAGAAATAATAAACAATGACAAGTTTTGAAATCTTATTATTTAGCTCATAAAATTTTCACCATGAAAGCTCGAATAGGAAATGGATTCCAAACAGTTAGAAAATATTTATTTGTATACAGTGCTCAAATACAACTAGGTTTTACAACAAATGGTCAGGGTGGTTTTTGTTTGCTAATGAAAAATTATACTATTGATTAAACTCTATCTAGATCATAAATATGACCTGGTTAAGAGAGAGTTCAAAGGACCATGATTTTATTCTCGCTTGTCAAGGTTACTCACTAATGCCTAAAGTTTCTTGCTTATAGAGGTATAGAAGAGGTTTGTCTCACTTACAGAGGTTTATTCAAAATATTGAGTTAAATATATATTTAATATTTAGTAAAACAACATAGTTCCTAATTCCTGAAAAAAAGAATGAGTCATACATAGGAAAATTGTTGCTTATAGAGGTAAATACAAAAGAGGCTCTCAGTTATAGACGTCAGAATGGGAAAAACGACTGTCACTTAAAGAGGTTTATGTTTCTCACATACAGAAGTTTTTGAGGGGTCAAAGCTCGGGACATGAGAATTATTTTCACTTATAGAGTTTTCTCGCTTACCCAGTGTATATATATATATATATATATATATATATATATATATATATATATATATATATATATATATATATATATATATATATATATATATATAAAGAGATATTGATATATATATATATATGAATTTGTTAGAGAATATTAATTTTAGTAAAAAGTTTATAATGCTAGAAAAAAATATTGAAAGCACGTACAAAATTTCGATATCGGTATAAAATCACCTAATTAATCTATTTTCGTATATCCTTTCGCCTGTCTTTCATCAAAATAGACATAAAGGCTGAGTTTAAGTTCGAGGATGAGCAATATCGACCCAATAGACTTAGGTCCATTGGCTGATTGGGTTTAATGGAGTCATGACCCAATTTTTAAACTATAAAATATACATGCAAAATTCAAATAAAATATATACTTTCCAAAAAAAAAAAACTCAGAGTATTTTTACGTAAAATGTTTAGATTCGACACAATTTTTTCTAAAATTTGGTTAATATACACATAATTGCTATACTATAATATAATATACTATAATATACATGTATTTATAACTGTATGGATAGCAAATTTAGGGTAATTTATGAATGCTAACCATTTAAATAGTTCAAACATAGATATCAAGAAAAATAATCTTTGAAAGCTGAAAAATATAATTAATTACAAGGACGATATTTTTAAAAGTATTATAAATTTACATTTTAGTTTATTTTTTGAAACCGGTTCTTTTATTATCGTGATTTTTTATTTGTAGTTGTATAGTAATTTTGTGCAATACCAAAAATTTAACAGTCATACCGGCCGAATTGCCCCTCTCATTTGGTTGAAGTCGATAAAAAGACATTTAATAATTATACAAAATGAAATAATGTCGAGATTGTTACAAAATAATAAATTTGTTATTACTATAACAATCACGTAAACTATTAAAAGTAATCGTTTATTATTTTATAAGGTATAGGTAGGTACGAACAAGCTATACATTTTACTAAAGGATAGTTGGACAAACGAATAATACATAGTATTTGTAACACTTGTAATTTATTTTAATAATATTATGTCTTTACAATAATACTAAACGGATATTATATATAACAATAAAATCAATTCATTTTGTCATCGATTATATTATTATATTAGTAGCCGATAAATGTCCATAAGCATATGTTATCATTTACAAATAAACCTGTAGGCATTTTAATATAGCATTTTAATTATAGCCACTAACAACTTTCACTTAAAAAACTTAATAAATGGGCAGGCTTTTTCATTGGACTGATCGTTTGCTACAAAAATAAAATTTATAGAATCCTCACTGATGTAACGTTATTATTGATCTCAACCGATGAACAAAGCTTAGCAACATCAGACACAATCAGAACTTGGATGAGTGAACATCAAGCAGTGATGTGTGCTATTTTTGCATAAACATGCCCAATGTAGTCACTGTATGACCTTAATTATTGAAAAGTGGCTTAAAAAAATTTATAGATAACATTTTTTTTTATTTGCTATACAATAAGAAAGATAATTCAATATTCAATGTAAAAATCATTTTTGCTACATAAATACGAATAAAAAACATTGTAATTAATACACAAAATTTTTATTTTTTATTTTTAGGGTTTTTAGACCACAAACACATCGACATTGACATATCGATGTTGACATATCAGACTAACTGCCTATATTATATTTGTCTGCTTATATTCAAATTATCGAAAATTTAATATTTTTGTGTACATTCGAAAATTGTATGGTCTTCATAAAAGATATGGTCTTCATCTACATTATCATAATATCCTCCAAATAAACACAAGTTATACCTAAATAACTAAGTCCGTGTACTATTATTAAAGATGTGCCCATCATTTTAATATAATCATAAGGCATTTAAGAAAAACGATGTATAGTTATAAAATAAAATGTAATATTCCAAGTCCTTTGCTGCCAGAAATGATCCCTTATTGAGTTATAATGCGGGTAGCATTCACAATTAAACGTGTGGCAGAAATAATTTTGAGTTAATTATAATAAGAATTTTTTCCATGTTGTTCGTAATGAAAGAAATCTTCTTCCTAAGCTTATTTGGACGTAAAATAATTACTTCTTTCCCTGTATACACATTAACAGAAATGTGAAAAATTAAAAATCCGATTAGTTTAAAAAATATATCCTACAAAATATAATTAAAAAATATATCCTACAAAAATTTGACAGGCTTTATTGAGGACTATATCTAGTTGTCATCTGAAGTGACATAATTTCGAAATCTTCAAAATGCGCTGACACTACGAGAAAATAAATTCCCAATAAAAAACTAGAAATTTTCTCTGAACGCGAATATTATAAGTTTTACATTATCTATATTTTTCACAATGGAATTTTTTATAACTGAAAATTTTGAAGAGATAACAAAAAGTTTCTCAATAAATCTTGCATATTTAATGTAACATCGTTTAATTTCGGAATATGTCAAATCGAATGAGCACAAAAATGAGTTTGCTGCTATGAATTAACTAAGAAAGTGAAATAAATGAAATACAAGTTTCTCATATAAAAGATTGTATTAAATTGAATGCCTTCAATAGAAAAGATATTGGATGACAATACTTTTACCAATGACAAAACATTTGGTGAAAATATAAAGATAATGGGCTTGTGAACACAATATGTGTCATATACAGACACACCAGCACAAGGTGGTGACCATCAATACGGCACAAGAAAGTCAGTCAATATAATATAGAAGAAATAGAAGAAAAAAAAACAAGTGTATATACTTATTATAGATAGGTGTTACAACACTTTAACTGAGTGTGAAAGAACACTTTTATGATTATTAGGGGGACGTTTTAAGAAGGTTCGATGGTCTTGTGCCTGTTTGCTACGTTCAGTTCTTGGTCAGAATACTGATGATCTGATTCATTCTGAGTATATATATATATATGTGTGTCGACCAACTTCGAATATAAATGTCTATGTATGTGAACAGACGTAGATTTATTGCGAACACGAGACATGAAAACGGAATTATTTTTGTAAGGTTTTCATGTTTGATTATTGGGTTGAATAATATAAATTTTCACTGTTTTTTGAAACATCTTCGTAGTCAGGAACAGTGTTGATAGATTAAGATCTTTATGATGTTTTATTCAATTTTGAATTGAATATTTTTAATATAATATATCTCGTGTCATCATTGCCTGTAGGCACATCCTTCCACTTAATCTAATCTGGTTCGCTTCTTTAGGAATACCAAAACTGGTTAAAATATCATCGAGAATGAGACAATTTAACCAATTTTTTTAATTCATATTTCTTTCAAATCAATTCTTCAAACCATTGATTTTTCACTTGTAAAGGTTTCAGATACCAAGACAGGGTCTGATAATCAAGCCACTTGTGGATATTAAACAGAGTCTTTTGAAAACGTATATGGAAATGATCTTCCAAAAAAATTATTATTGCAAGCTAAAAGTTACATATAGTCAAACGAATGTATATAGTTAAGCTTTATAACCTAAAGACAGTATGTATATATCATGAATAGTAATAACTTTTATTGTTTTTTTTTTGAATATAAAGTCTATTTTCGCTATTTATATGAAGTTAAAAATACCCCAAAAGTCCAAAAATATCTATTTTTGGTCAACAGTGTTTATATAAAAATGATTTTTGTAACAAACATCGGTAAAGAAAGACGTTCCAAACATATTTTGTTTGCATTATATACCCATAAAAAATAGTTTCAATCGGTTGAACATTTATTTAATTTACAGTATTGAAAATGTTGGAATATGAAACAAAAATAATTAAAAGATTGAAAGGGAAACAAATGTGTGGTTTTAAGGTTTTACAATGCCTACATAGTCTAGAAAATATTTTTTATTTTCTGTAGCATAAACGTATATTTTTTGGATAATATAATCAGAAAACAATTTAAAGCTGAATTTGAAAATGTTTACCTGAATGCATCAATAATTTGATATTATCGAATAAATAAATACCAACTATAAATTTCATATATTAGAAAAGTATTTAAACGGCAGTTAATTAAAACCAAACGACGTAATTAACTTTATAAAATAAAATATTCCATGCATGTGACGATAAACGTACGAACTGCTTTTTGCTCTTTGCTATAAATTTACCGATGATAAAATGGGTAAATTATGAATGACTTTATGATGTTTTCAAACTATATCATCATCATACGATTAACCAAAAATTTTGTTTGAATAATACAGAGACAAAGATAAACATAGTATACATGGAATGTGGAATGTGTATATTATAAATTTTACTGAGTGTGTTGTGAATAATGTGTCTTTGTTCACTGATTAATGTGCAGAAATTCATCGATGAACGAAATAGTTTTTTATTTCGCTTATTCAATTTCTGTAATGCTGTTGCTCATGAAGACATGAAATTTATTGAAATCAACATAGAATTTACGTATCATAAAAGGAGTAAAGGTATTCTTTTGAAAAGTGAAGGTATAAATTCATAAGCAAGTTAATTAGATTATTATAATTTTAAATATGTTGTCTTTTAAAAGGTATTTCAAAATTTAAGAATAATCGTCAAGACTTATTTATCGCTTATCAATTTAAATGTCACTTTTCAATATTTAAGAATTGAAATTCTAGAATTTTTAAATCCAGCAACCTAAAATAGCCACACACTTACATCATAGTTTCTCTGCGGAAATTATTTGGCGGTAAACTGCATGCGCGTACTGCAGTATTGAGAACTTACTATTTCCATTTTACGTATTACGTTGTACGTTGAATGGACTTTTTAATCGATTGATGCGCTACGAGTGGCTAAAATTTTTAATAAAACATTAAAATTCTAGAAAATGTAATTAATTGTTTAATTGTTTGCATGTAAATTGTATAGCAAATGTCAAGCAAAAATTATTGAATAATTACAGAAGAACACATTTAATTGAAGTTATTGGGTTGAAAAATCTAATGATTGAAGAAATTGTTTTAGTAACTCCATTTTAATTGCAAATATAAATAATTATTTATTAAAATTAGCTAATAAATTTTGAGACATTTCTTATATTAAATCGTGTAACATTGACAGACTTATATATCTTTTGATTGATTCAGTACAATTTAGAAACCATAGTAACGAATGAAAACATTTTGATTCACGGTGGCCATAGTGGAACATACATTTTATCACTCTCCGTGCCACGGTCTTCTTTTTAGAAAGAAAAGAGGAAATTATATTTGGTTTCTTAGACGATTTCAACACATAATTAAACCCAGATGTCTATTTATGGAAATCAGTTGGTTAGACTCTTCACTTGATGAGCAGAAGCAAACTGCGAAATGATTCCCACTCAGGCCACCAATACAGTACGACGTATTTTTTCTTTCTATTATTAACATTACTAAGTCATCCTGTAAAATAATTGTATGAGTGGCGTTTGTTGGTGGTGGTGGTGGGTGCTTGTTTGAACACCACACTATCACAACTAACAAAGTCATTTTAAATACATAACAAAACAAATATGAAATACAAAAGTGATGAGAACGGTTAAATAAAGTGATGTTTAGAAAGCGTTGTTTATTACTAATATAGTATGAGTTCAGATCCGACTATATAAATATATATATATATATATATATATATATATATATATATATATATATATATATATATATATATATATATATATATATATATATATATATATATATATAAATATATATATATAAAGTGTGGTGTAGTGATGACGGGTGGAATTGCTGTGGTCGCTTATATGCGGTTTTCATACACATTTTGTGCACCTAATAAATGTGTATCGAATATTATTATGTTTTGAGTGTAATATATTTCAAACTGTTGTTAAACATAATTCAAATGAGAAACAAAGAAATAAAAAAACAATAATAAGAACCACTACATTATGAATTTCGTATTCAGTCGTGAAAAAATATCCATGGTTAAATAACGTACGCCACTAATTATAGCACTATAAATTTAAAACAAATGTGCGGTGAAAACCTCATTTTTAATGTCCACACCAATGAACATTTCATATAATTAAAAGTTATCTGTAAACTGAAGATGTTATTCGGAGGAACGAAGGGAACATCACACATAGAATTTACAAACATTAAACAACAAATGCTAATTCATATTTGCCTATTAAACTCGATATACATGGGAGTGTGTATTAATTTTAGTCTAAAGTTTGTAACTGTACCTAATGTAGACCGCACAAACAAAATTATGGTATAAGTGTTGATAGAAACACCTAATTTGTCCTTTTCATACAACAAAATCATTAATTTATTAAAAAAAACAACTGGTATTTGAAACATTTTTTTAAAATGTTTAAATTCTCCACAATTTTAGCTTACATTTGGCTAATAAACACTATTTATAGTATTTTATGAATGTAATTATAGAGAGAGAGATAGAATCTAAACAATTAACTATTAGTTGTTATTTATACCTGTTAGACATTAATTTTGAATAATTAAGGCGAGACATTTATGATTCAATGGGTCTCAAAACAGTGAATTTCTGGAATGTGATGATAAGAATTGAAAGCAACTTTCATCAAAATCGAACAACGTTTTCGAAACTTCATAGGTTGTTATCTTTACTTGTTTGATTTTAATTTTAAAGATTTATGACGAGACATTCATAAGTCAATGAGTCCCAAAACAGTGCATTTCTGAAATGTGATGATAAAAATGTAAAACAAATTTTATTAAAATCGAACAACTTTTCGAAACCACACCAGAACAAACATAAATAATTCTAATCACATCGGTCGGTCAATAAAATATTCTGAATTTTGAAATGGTTGAACAACCTTCAATGTTGCCATTATATAATTGACGCTTTTATATTATAGTATAAACATATTGAAATTTAAATGCTTGTGCAATTTATAATATACGGATACAATGTGCATTGCAATTTATACAATAAATTTTAATATCAATTTAAAATGTATTCATATTGCATAAATAGATTCTCAACAACGAAATAGATAACTTCGAACATTGAAGACAGGTTTATAAGTAATGATACTATTACATAATATGTACAAAATACGATTATATAAAAGAAAAGGAAAATACACATTCGAGGATTTTTAAATTCCTTTAGGATCGGTTTTGTATATTTTATCTTTATGTATTCTATGTCTTTCTTCCATATTTTTATTTTTGTCATAGTTATTTTTGTCAAGTGTTGTTTTAATATAATTAAGATAATAGTTTGAAACAGTTGCTACAAAAAATACACTTCCAATGTTCGATATTCTTTGTGATGTATGTTTACTTACATAGTCGGAATGTCTTCATCGAATGGGTAACAATCTTTTCCAGAATAATCAATTTCAATACAATTAAATAAACCAACACGTCAACACGCATGCAGACACGAAATCGAAGTTGCTAATAGCAAAACGTCAAAAAATGTAAACAATTTTTGAAATCAGAGCATTAAATGTTGTTGTTTCAACCAACAAGAAAGGCGAATAGTTCAGTTTTTAAACTTTATAAATTAAAAAATACAAAATCACATATTGCAATTACAAAAACAATAATTTTTCCTCCGATTCTATTCGCCAATTGTACTTTTAAGCGCTTGTATATATTTTTATAATTTGCTAAAAATAAGATGATTTAAAAAATAACACAGAATGTAAATTTGAAATGGTAAATAATTTGCTCCACCTTAGTTGAATAAACATTTTAGAGATAGAGTAAATATTGTAAAAATATCTTTGGGGTGTTTTTTTAATACATACAGAAGATTTCATGTAGGTAAATATCGTTCAAGGTAAATTGTTAGTATTAACGGATACGAACATAGGTACATATGCGAAACTTGAACTATGAATTTCCGTTAATTTATTTTATCTTATTATTTTTATGTAAACATATTTTCATATGTAAATAATCAATACAATTTTTTTCTAATATTTTATTTGAATAAGAAAATATTTGCGATTCGATTATATTTTTTTTAAATACAGTCTTATTTAAAATGACAAAATAATAAACCCTTTTTCCCATGTTCAATAGCGCTGAAATCTCTTTATGTGTAAATCGGATGAAAATACGATATTATAATACAAAAACAATTTTCTAGCCTTGTAAAATGTTATATTCCTTTTATTTCCTTGCGCTTCCACCATAAAAGAGATACTTATTGGAAACCTTGTAGATTTGACTTCCAATTTTGTGTATTCATTTGGCCAATAAATAATAATTTTTATGCTAAGGTCATTGGGTCAATGGGTTACCGCGTACTGTTTCCACTACCTAGTACAAATGAACCATGTAGGCAGTGAACCAACGTGCCCAGTATCCAGTGAACAACGTTGTAAATAAAACTAAAATAATACATTTCCTAAGCTCTTAAGACACCACAAACCTGAATCTTTTGTCATATAATTCTTAAAGTGTTTTCTAAAAGTATCTAAACAGGAAGACGTGACTGTCCACTAGCATAAACGAATTTCAAACTTCGTTCTAATTACTTGCCACTTCCCAAATAACTTCAAAATCCTTTAGTGATAGGATTTTTTATGGTATCTAAACAGATGAGATTATACGGTATTCTAGTTATTATAATATATAATTAATTATGGTGCAAACCGTCACCAAATTAGCAACGAGTAACATCTCCTCAGAGAATCATTACAACTAGCTAATTCATACTGATGATGACTACTTTTTAGTCGAAATACGTATTTATAAAATACAAAATAATTTGATCTAGGAAATTGTGAAAAAAATCGAAATTTATTGTTATAATATAGTCTCTAATAAAACGTGTTTCTTAAACTAAGATGCAGATTTTTGTAGCTTTAAGCCTAAAATCTGTTTGGCATTACTGATAACTCATTCATTCAACACCAGTACTTTTTTTTGGGTCTAAGAGTTTGGGATCCTTGTTTAATTGACTATTAACGCTTCAAAAGGTTAATTTTACTCTATTTCTTAGTTTAAAAATATGGGTTCTCTCTCATTTCGCAGCTTATTTAATTTTTTCCAGATATTTAATTAGCTGGAAACCTGCTGTCATGTTCTTGGGAGTATGTAAAGTAGCGGTTCACTCTGAACTTCTTACTCATGGTACACTGTTGGACATGAGGCATTGTATGATTAAAAATCGAACCAAGTTTTTTATTTAACTTGGTTTAATTCCTATGTTAAATGTTTAACATAAAATAATGATAAAAAAAATAATTTTATATTACGATTATATAGTATGCGTAAAGAACTGGAACAAAAATATAAAACTTCATAATGCTCTAAAATTATAGCAAATTTTTGCTCTTATCTCACGTAATCTATGAATTTATGGCCAACATAAAAAGGGTATTATTTTTTTTTATAAATCGGAAATGATCACCGATTACCGGAAGAAATAATTAGATAAAGAGAAAATATGATACAGTTTGCGTCATTTGAACTTCAACACTATAATTGTATGTCTGTATAAATGTACTACGTCCTTTGCAAATAGTTAATAGACTAACATTTATATTGGTACAAAGTGTCTAATATTATTTTTTTTCATAAAATTATTTGCTATAATACTTCCTCTATTTTTTCGATTTGATTTTTTTTTTTTGTGGTCACAGTGCATTAATTTTTTAACAAAGTAAATAAGTTATTAATGAATGTCTCATTGACCTTATATCTGAAAAAAAACCAGAAGAGAAGAAACAATGTTTAGAAAATGAGACGAGTCAGAAAAATATTCTACTTAAATGTTTCCAAATTTTTATTTTATTGTACAATTGAATGTCTTGTAGTTTTGCTAAATATAAACACCATTATATTAATTATGTAAGTCAAATAAATTGCAATAAATTTTCAAACGTGTAAGGCCATATGTATTTCTTTATTTGAAAATGAACGACTTTTCATAATACACTCCGTATATTAACGAAAACTGAATTGAGTTTACAATATTTAGTCTATCTGTCCTAAAGTTACACTTGAAACCACAAAAATAGAGCCAAGCTAAATCAGAACAAATAGTTTTTACCTTCCTTTTACTTTATTTGTTATTTTTTATTTAAATTTATTTGCCTTTCATTTTTTTGTGCTTGGAAAGTTTATAAAATTGGTTACATTTGCATATTTTTCTGTTTTTTTTCAGTAATTTCATCAGTATTTGCATTCCTTGAAATTTTTATGAATTCCTTTCTCAGGATATAATGAACCCATTTCTGAAGAAAAAATACAAAAGAAAACGCTATGGCATATTTGGTACAATTTCTGTCAGTACGCTGATTTACGAATTTTAATTGTTTGATTCGAAAATAAAGTATGAAATAAAATCAATATTAAAAGTGAAATAGAGTAAGGATGCCCCGCCAGAAAGCAAATGACATTTAAAATTGTGTAAAATACAACTAACAATTTTTACTTTTACTTTTTCTTTTTTTTTGTTCTTTAATAGATATTTTACATTACTTCGTCATTTATTTCAACAACTAAGCTAATCTATAGTTAATTTAGATTGGTTCAATTTTATCGATGTGAATTGTACATGTTGGTCAAATAGTCCGTTCAAATGATTGTTAGTAATAATGACGATGATGTTTGGTGTAGATACAACGAAGCATGGGAAATGATGGAGTATAGCTCTTTACTTCGTGTTATTATAGAACCTCTATATATAATTAAATTGTTATTATCATGGAATAATGCGACTGTTTTAAGTGAGATGTACATATAATACACATGTCACTTTTGTTAGCTAAACAATGATAGAGATATAGATATTTATGGAATACCAACAACATTGGACGTTAAAATAGCACATATTAAACAGTTGCAAATAATATTAGCTAAAATTTTGCTGTGTTTTACTTAATGGTATTGAACTGAAAAATCCATACAGATTGTCTCAAAAATAATTTTTTTTGAAACTATTAAACGATAGATCTCAGTGAGAAGCGAAAGACATATAAAGAAAGGGTGAGATTTTTCATTCCTTGGAAAAAATTTTGAGTATGAAGAAATTCGCCGAAAAATTGAAACTAGCTCCCGCTTTAAATGTAATGAGTCAATTTAGATTTATTTCGCAATAATATGATCTGGATGATGAAAACATACCAGCAAGGTTGGATGTTAAGCGAAAAAATTTCCATAAAAACGCCAATAAACATATCCGGTAACTCCTTTTTCATCATCATTCAAACGAGCGTTTAATCAATTCAGACATCGACATCGATAGCTATAATTGATAAAATGTGTTATATATCATAACCCCCCAAATCCAAGAAGCAAAACGTGTAGACATGAAAAAAGCATTAGTTTATTTGGCCACGACGCTGGATATAAAAGAAGATAAATGAGTGAAACATAAGACAATTTGCGTTATTCGCAATGTGTATTTTTATCCTTCATTTGATTATTCTTTTTCTTTGTGTAAAAATTCTAGTTTTCGCTTTTTATTTTTAGACAGTTCAGATTTTGTTTTGCTTAGCGCTGTGAATATTATTACTGATTCATATCCTGGACAATATATGGACCTTACTGTTAAAAAAGGTTTTCCTGCGTAAATAGTACCAAATCTTGTTTGAAATCACACAGTAGGTAAATGAGAAAAAAACGTTAGAAAAAGATAACAGTAAATATTATAGAAATAAAATAATATGGTTAAGCAGGATACAAACATAAATGTAATAAAAAGCGATGATATAATAATAATAATAATATGTTGAACAAACGCGCGAGTTCATGGACAAACAACCTCAACAAACAAAAACAAACATACAAACAATCAGAATGGTATAGTGCAATATCATAAGAGTAGTTCCAGTAATAGTTCAGTTTATATGTGTATTTAGAGTAACAACTAAAATTTCATTTCATTTAACGTATCATTGGGCAAAATTAAACGTCAATGACAGAGGACAAATCTCGTCTGTAATTATACTTTAACGCGCTAGAATTTTGTTGTATGTGTCTTTGTGAGAATGTATATGTGTGAGAATGGGTGCGATAGTGTTTGTGTTATTTTATGATGGGTATGTGGTTTTAGTTCAATGGTAACCACCAATAGAGAGTGTTTTGTTCATGGCGTGAGTATGGAGATTGTATGAGAGAAATGTTTGCCGTCCATGTATACAGAGAGTTTCATAATAAATAAAAGCTCCTACTTTTTTGAGTGGATATTCACTATTTTTTATAGTCAAAATATATGAAACATATGAGGGTATGTTCAAAATAATTGAATGATTGTTACATTTGAAAATATTGGTGGGTCTAAAAAAAGCGCGGTATCGATGTAGTCAGAATTACTTAATAAGCATTCTTCACTTTTCAACGTCATCTCAAAAACGAAGTGATCCTGAGAACTGAAATTGATGGTGTATTTCAGACCTCAAAAGTTTGTATTTGTTCGAGAATTAGAAAAATTCCTTCATTAGGTCCTATTGATCTATAAGAAGGATCAATTAGGTCCCATTGATCTAGGCTGCAAGAAAAGTTCAAATATAAAAGTGTGTCAAATATCAAAAAACATCTTTTGTATGAAATATCTTTTTATAAACTGTTCATAATCATATTTTTTCATAAAATGTTGTATATTATTATATTATGTGTAGAGCAGCCAAATAATTCATGAAACTTCTGGATTAAGAAGTTTCCTGAGTTTCCTCTTTATTGTATAGATTTTTAATACAAATTGTATACTCTATTAAAACGGCTGTACTTTGTTTATTACTGTATATTATTTTGTTTTATTAAAAACAGGCTTCATTTAATCGACAATTTCTGAATTTTGACATTCCAGATTAAACATCCTTCTAAATTCTTAATCGGATTATATATTAGCATTTTGTATTATTCATGTACGGTTTTTCCTTTACGGTTTAATTGCAAATTTTTAACCTTTTGGTAGAATCACTACCAAATTATTATATTCTTTCTCTGTGTCTTATTAAAATTCAAGTTACGAAAATTGCATTTGAAACCTGCACACAATATGTAGGTTTCAATAAATTGGATTAATAGTGAAAATATAATAATTACGATTGCTGAATCATTACTGAAGATGGTAACATGGTACACAAAATATACATTTATGATACGAAAAATTAAAGATAATTAAAGAAATGATACCCCCGCAAAAAAGGCAACACTCATGCCAATACTTCCTGTTACAAAAATATAGTTGGACGCAAGGCCATCTGGAATCAATAATTGTAGAAACCTAATTCGACAAAAATACTTCATATGTTAACAAGAGGACACCAGTGTTAACTTATAAGATTACGAAGCGAACACACAAATTTTACCCATAAACATCTCTATGAATTGCCCCAACTTGGAACAACAAACGACGATCAGCGAAATCACCAAATATCCTACATTAATGTTTACATAATGTGAACGTTATAACAAAGCATTGGTGTTCTTGAAAATGACGAAATTGATCTAAGTAATTTAATAAAACATAAATGACACTGTTAAAATTGTCTTTGTGTTCAAGGTTTATAGGTAAATGTGACAATGTGATCGCTAATGACTCAATTGTTGAAGCGATCTTAAATTTATAATTTATAAAAAAAGATACGAAGATCTCCAAATATTGGAATAAATTTGACAAGAAATGATGACCTGCTACAAACTGCAGCTGTACTGAATTATGCTGTACCTTCATTCAAATATACCACATTGTACAGAACAGAAATTGTCGTTCGTTTCTCTACAACAACAACAACAACAATCACCCATACTCGTTTTTTTACACATTCCTCCCTTTCTACTGTTTTGTAGAACATTTTGTAATAGTAGAGAAGACCGACCGACGACTATCATTTCCAATGAACATTCAGTTTTGCTTTATTTTCATTATTGCTTAGCCGACAATGTGAATTGTTTTGTCTGTTTGTGTTTGTCAGTCGGTTGTTGGTTATATGGATATTGACGATATCTATCTACCGATTGCCGACGAGCAATGCCGCTTAAATACTCATTTTGAAGAATGTAATTATCGGCTATCTTCAAACACTTTCATGCCCGCAAGTCAATTGAAAACTGAAAATTATGACTTGCAGTATAGGTTTACTACAGTACTGTTAATTTATTAATCAGAGCTCAAGAATACAGGAGTTTTATGGTTTTGAAACGTAAAATTATTTTTTTTTTAGTTTTTGACTTTGAGCGGCTTTTAAAATTAACAGAAAACATTTTTTTAAAATTTTATAGGGTGTATATTCGAAGTTGGATGTATTTCCATATGGGAAAAATCCTAGACCAATTTTTGGTGATTTTGTATCATCCAAAAGATATATTCCATAGGGTCTATACAATAGTCAATAGTACAAAAAAATGCGATATTAATAACAAACTGCAAAATCTCATCCACAAAGAAATAACTTGATTTAAAAAATTTAAGTTAATTGAAGCTTATAAACATTATTTTAAATCTCTTGGATACCACAGTTCATACGTATGCGAACTGCTTTTGAATACTAAATCTAAAATCATTTTGGGGTTGTGATACTGACAGGTAATGGATTGATCATACTTTAAAAAAATTACAAAAATTACAATCGAAGACATAATTGATAAGAAAATTCCAGTTAAAAGTAAACAAACTGAACAGTTTTCTTAATTTTAGTCACTAAACATGAAGTTAACCCCCCCCCCCACTAACGTAACGTTATTACCGATCTCAACCGATCACCAAAGTTAAGCAACAACAGACACAGTCAGAACATGGCTGGGTGAACATCTAGTATTGCTGTGTACTGTTATTGTATAGATTGAATATATACTCATTGTAGTCACTATATAACTTTAGTAGTTGAAAACGTGACTTAAAAAATAAATAAAATATGAAGTTTGGTGTTTTTCAATGTTGATTTTGATTTTTTCATTATACAGGAGCTTTTCAACAACAAAGTGTCTTGAAATACAAAATTACTATACCTAAGCAACTTGCCACACTGCTGTAACAGATTTATTCTATTATAGATGAAATTTTTATAACAAAATGTATCAGTTGTATGATATAACTTTAATGACTACCTCACAGTATATAACGAACATATGCAATTTAAATCCCAATAGTATTTGCATTACTTAACGTGTGTATAAATTAGTTTTATTACACTATGAGCGCTTTTTTTCCTGTAACGATTTCAGGCTAAAAGCAGTACCACATTCATACCCAAAGCATATTGAAAGCATATGGAAATGATGGTAGAAAAAAAAAACGATAGATAATTTCAAATATTGATTATTGTTATTCGAATGAAAAAAATACGAATGCAAACAAACGAATATTTCTATGTCTATATACAGATTAAAAGGCTATGTTCAATGACGGAACTTTACCGAACATTAATTCTTATAGGCATAGAAAAATAAGATTCAAAATTTGTTTCGCTAATTCAAATAAAAACAAAGATGTGATGCTGTTGGAATGAAAAAAGTGAAAATAACAACTAGTTAAGTTAATTGTTTAGATACTCGTCATAAAATTGAGTAATATTGTTTGGAATATTTTTCATCCATAACATTCATAAATTATTGTAAATATGCATTCTGTACAGTTTTAAACATATATATGATAATAATATATATTTTAATTATACTTATATGTATTTATAGTTTAAATTTGAGCTAAAATTGTGACAAATCTAAGTATTTTAAAAAATGTTTCAAAGTACTTTGTTCAAAAAATAATTTTTGGTTTTTGAATAATTCTTTTATATTTTTTGGTTCAAAAATTGGATCAATTTTGTTCCTTTAGTTTAAGCTCGTTAAACTCACTTTTAAGGTACAGAATACACAACTAAAATTTCAACTCGCTGTCTCTTTTCATTTTTATGCTACCTTGATGATAGATAGAAAGACGTGCGATAAACGGAAATGGATTAATTACTATGAACACGCATGAATACTTTGACATATTCTATATATGTCGAGTATAATATAAAAGATAGTGGATAGATCAAGTAATTTAGTCAAGAAACAAGTACTTTAGTAGTAACCACTTAATACTTGATATGAAATCGTTCATACTTAGAATTTGATAATTTAGCTAAGTAACAAGTATACAATTATTAAAGCATGTAATGTAACTTCATATCACTGTTTATATTATATGGCTGTGACTTGAACAATAATTAAAAGTCAAACAGATTCCTTCCTTACTTATTATTTTATGTTTCTGATTGAAGATGGGTAGATGGTACTACTGTCACACAGAAATACAATTTAACTAAACTACTTGACTAATCTGTTGGTATTCCCACATGTCAAATAATTAAACTACTTGCCAATTGATTAAATTAATTTATCAATGTGACTAAAGCTTTATTAACTTTGAGTCAGAATTCTTAGATAAACTTAGGTGTTGGAGTTGTAAAGTGTGTCAAGTTGTAAGTTTCGAAAAAAATTGACAGATACTTTAATTTCAGTCAGTTTCAAATGTAAAGGTAAAGCTTTCTAGTTTGTTAATTGTGGACCTACAAATTCAGCAAACCGATTTCAAAATATAACTTGCTTTGTATATAGACGTCACGTAGTAATTTCCATAGTAGATACGTTTCCATAGTATGTATATGCAATGTGTAGCCTCTCCATATATATTAAAAACATTTAAACAGGAATTATTTGCTTTTAACTTTTAATTAAAGTCAATTTTTATTATGTATCCAACAATATATTGATTGATATAAATCCTTTATAATTAAAAATAAAATAAAAAAAAAAAAAGCAACTCCGTTTTGTTTTAATATATACAAACACATATGTACACATATTGTATGTATATATATATATATATTGTTTGCATTAATTTACTACCTTTCACAGGATTATTATTTTTGGTGGTCATTGAAATTTATTTGTGTTGGTACGATTTTAGTATTTAATTTGAATATCGAGTACGTTTTTATATTTATTTGTTTTAGATCTCATTATTTAAAATTTCAAACGATAGTGTGTATAATAAAACTGTAATACATTTTAATTTTAAACACTGCATTGATTCATTTTAACTGTTTAAATGTATTGAAATCGAATTAAATCTTATTTTTGAACTATCGATATTGGTTCTATCTTTTTACTCATTAATGTTAATTCAATTTAATAAAATATTACTTATATATATATTGGAATCTATATTCGTTATATGTGAAAATTTCCAAAACTCCTGGCTGATATTTATAAATTTGTTGAACAATTAGTGAAGATATTCGAGATGGTCGTATATATCCCATCTATCAGTTAACGCTCATTTGACTGGGATTAAATTTGGTTCGTAAATAAATTGAAGATATTAATGAAAGTTAAAGGTAAATGGTCATTTCCTGTGACGCCCGGACCTAGGGTCGCAAAATTTTAGAAAACAAAAATACCAACAAGAATTAAAATTTCCAGTTTTAATGTGAATACAAAAATATTTCAGATAGATTTCAGTATAATAATTAAAAATGAGTAATCCAATTTTAATACGACAAGATGCATACAAATTTTTAACGGTTTGAAATGTATACCTTTTGATATGTAATAAAACGCTTCAAAATCCACCAGAACAGGAGCCACGTGTTAAATATGCAAGTTTTACCAGACAATTTCTTAAAAATTTAAGCCGCAAGGTATTAAAAAAAATTTCTACATTTAAAGGGTATTTCTAAGTATGTGTATTTAAAGGATTTTAAGAAAACTAATTTTATTACAAACATCCTTATAGAAGGTTTGTTGGATAAATAAATTGAGTAAATTGATATAATCATCAATGTATTCGCAGGAGCCAAAGCAAGAAAAAGTAATCTATTATAATGTGTGAGATAACTGTTAAATGAAAACTACTTTGATAAGTTATAAAATTTGACTAAGTACTTGATTTTGACAAAGTATACCTAATTTTCATCCGTCTCTGCTGATGTTGTTTAGCTTTGGGGATAGGTTCAGAATTATTTTTCCATTAATTAACAAATTGAATTTTAGACAAAATATAAAATGTATATAACTAAATTAAAAATAATTATTAAAATTAACAATTTGTAAAAAAATTAAAATTTTTCTTATTAACTTAAATATATAATTAACGTAGAAAAGTTATAATTTTTCGTATGTATAATTAAATTTAAAATCATTAAAACAAATTCATGTGAAAATAAATTAAATTCACACTTTTAGAAACGCTATATATATAATTTATACAGGAGTGTATCAACAAATTAACTCACCAGAATTATTTGTAATAAAAATTTTTGTTGATTAAAGCTTTTTTGCTTATACTAAACTTCTTACAAATACAGCCGACAAGCGGTACCTAATTGAAATTTTTTTTAAAGACGGTATCAGTTTATTGAATTTATAAGATTAAAGAATGACACCTACACTTATAGTCAAAAATTTTTTGAGAAAAAATCCATTATTTTTTCACAAATCATTGTAGAATAAATTATGGTTTGTCTGCCAATATTGGTGTATATTTTTTCCAAAACAAACTAACATAAAAAACTTATTCCACATTTATGTAACGTGAAGTTACAGTGGTTGTTGGATTAATGCGAGCCCAGATAACTACTGTAGGTTGACTGTAGGTATACAAATCGGAAAACATATTTTTACGGATATAAATAGAAAATAAATACGTTTAATTCTTTTACTGAGCGAAAATATATATTTTTTTTCTGATACATAATCGATAAAAAATTTATGCCTTGTGTTTTACATGATGATGACTATTAATAAGTTACCTAGTTGAACTGTCATTTACGAAATTTTTTGCTTTACAGAAGCTTTATAGATGACTCAAAATATCCAATGAAGCAGGCAAGACGTTTGATCTATCTACCTTACACATCATTTTTGACGTTTGAAATAGCCCCCATACTGGTGTAGGAGGTAGTGCTGTCGAAAACCTAGTTGGACCCTCTTTTTCAAGAAGCCGATTTAAGTTTTCTTTACTGAATTATATAACCTACAACTGTTAAAATGAATAAAAGAATAGTAACTCCAATTTTCTATTCCAATTAATTCATTATTATTTCCCATAACTTTACTAACGTGTCGTTGAATATATTTTCCGTTTTATTTTCTTTGCGTATTTCACACAAAAGTGTGAAAATCAAATTTCTCAAATATTTATTTATGTAAAATAACATATATTTTTCCTTTCTTTGTACAATACGACATTTTTATTTGATTTTCGTATTCCATTTTCCTCAAGATGTATTTTGCGGTGCGTTTTCGAGCTGTATTATTATACCTTAGAAAATGAAAATAATAAATACAAAACGAAATGAAGAAATTTTTTTTTTTTTTTTTGTAAAAAAAATATAAAAATATAAAAAAGAATATTATAAAATATACTTAAATATGAAATGTTCTGTTGGGAAATCCCTCGACATGTGATGGATCATTTTTTAATATTTTTCTTTCGTTTTTATCATCTCAACGAACGAAAAGGACGTTATTACTATATATACATTTAGTATCTAGTTCTTCGCCTGTTTAAAAGTCATGTAAGACACAAAACTAGTGTCTGTATAGTCCAATAAGACTGATCCACACTTTTCTAAGAAACCTAATAATTTTTTTCAGTTTCTATTATCCAATTGGCTAGTTTACTGATTAAACTGTCATTAAAATCGATAAGAACATAGTAAATAGCTACTCTTACGGAGGTACTTTACACGGACAAAATTCACAAGCGTGGTGTAAAAACTAATGAAATCACCATGAAAATTTCAGGGAAAAATAGGATAATCAAATTAAATACGGAATAATTTTCAATAAACTGAATGATAATGTGCTTTCCTAAGACTATCGGTATTATACCAAAAGAGAATTCAGAGGGAGAAACATATACATTAATGTATATTGCGGGAACCAGTATATTCCCAATACGGTGATGCCACTGAATCACCGAAAAACATTTTTGTAAACCAGAGTATTATCAACGATCTTCGCGTAATGTTATCCATAATTATCTCCTTGCAAAAGTAAACTTGCTTGAGGGTTAAAAGTTACCGAATATAATGTACATACAATTTGTAGATTAACTACCTTATTTTTATGTATTTAATTAAAAATAGATCGGCCAGGAATTATTTTAATCCAGACAAGATGCTATCTTGTGACTTTTTACATTCACACAATATAAAATTGATTCAGACTTATATTATTATATAATAATAATAAATAAATAATTATATATTATATTATAACGGTTTACTTTTATATATATACTA
Organism: Chrysopa pallens; assembly: GCA_020423425.1. Lineage (NCBI taxonomy): Eukaryota > Metazoa > Arthropoda > Insecta > Neuroptera > Chrysopidae > Chrysopa > Chrysopa pallens. The sequence goes on from CM035591.1 coordinate 81,612,089, forward strand.
CTTGTGGATCAGCCATTACGGTTAGTCAACACACTTAGCTAAATATGTGTTTTGAAAGTGAGAGAAGAAATGGAAATGGTGTCTCCAAAGGGACATAACAACATTCTACAGAAAAAAATGAAGAGACTGTTAGTATAAGAGTCTTAATAACGTTGTATTGTATTTTCAATTTTTTTAAATGGTTTTTGTCATTTTTTTAATATTTTAACTGTATTACTGGCTGGTGAAAAGTAAACTTACGGATGACAAAAAATAATATACCATGGAATTATGAAAATTAAATGGTAAACGTATATAGCTTATTGGAAAATTTAATTTATATTAAGTATTTAAAAAAAATAGCAAACATGATCACTAATTTCTTTTATACCGGAGGTAATTAAAAAAAAAAATTAAAATAAACCCACAATTTTGGTCAAGCATTTTTTTTTTTCTTTAAATAAAAATTGTTTGCAAATATTTTTTCTGAATTAATATTTAGAATATCTTAAAAATATCCGATTGTATTCTTTATTTCAGCCAAATATTGGTTGAATCTCATTTTATAAAATTTGTAAATTGATTCCGTATGAAAAAAGTTCCCGATATTGAAATTCTTGGACAATTTTTAATTTAGAACAAAAAATATTCAACGAAGTATGAATAATAATAATAGTTTTCAAGAAAATATATAAATCGTATCAAAATGTTATTATCCCAAATATCCCGCGATTATTAAGTTTTCAAGAAAATCCGCTACCGAATATTATCTTCAGTTATTAGTACTTTTTATTACGTATTATTCAATTTGTTTGTTTGCATGTACCAAAGATAATGCATAATATTTTGGAAATTTTAATGATATAAAATGTGCCACGAACACCATAAAAATTAAGGCAATGTTTCGTATACATTGTGAATTTCGTATACAAAGTCTCGTATACATTGTGAGAATGCGTATTTACTTTTATAAAATATGTCACGGGAATGAGTAATTCAATGAAGTAGATTTGTTCAAGATTTTCCGATGATATAAATCCAAAATAACGTAAAGTTTCTGAAAAATATTTCCAAATTTGAGAAAAATAATAAACAAGGGAAGTATTATATGGTAATTTTTATTTTAGAACATAAGACCACATTAGTCGCAACTATTCTGCGGTGGGTTTAGGAGAAATGTTTGTTGAAATATTAATAAGTTCACTATTTAATAATTTTGAATTTAATTCATTCATTGTGAAAAGGCTCACATCATCTTAATAATCTTAATACCTATTCTATCGGTTTTCAACGATCCATTACTTTCATTTTCATAAGGTACAACGATTTTTTGGTATACAATTATTTTGAAATATTTAGCAATATTCTCTTTTTCCCCACATCTTTGCCTAAATGCACATTTGTTTTTCAATTTTTCTTTAGATATTGCTAAAAGCAAAAACCACCATCGGCCTGAAGAAGTCTTACGACGTACTCAAACAGACTGTTGATAAAGAAAGCACACAAAGCTTTGCAAATATAAACATGATTTCCAAATCCGTTTTTATATTCACCAATTTGTGATAGATTTCATATAAATTAGAAGGATACTCAATAAATTTCAATCGAATTGAACAGATTTATAGGTATAAAGTCAAAATAGAATACATATTATACTGTAAAGCACGAATATTATTATATTGTATTTAGGATGAGAAAGAGAGATAGATAGAAAAAGCTCTAAATACTTCCTTTGGGTTCAGGTTTTCGAGGGTGGAGAGGTAAAGTAAAATGATATCAACCAACAGATAATATATGTAACAAATGAAATGAATGAATATATTTTGGGTAATGTTGGTAACAAAGAAAATTGAAAGCGAACGGAATAATATTATGTACTAGTGAAATGAAATTCCCTAAATTACAATTGGTAAGGACATTAGAGAATACTTACTGTTAGTATATATATATATATATATATATATATATATATATATATATATATATATATATATATATATATATATATATATATATATATATATATATATATATATATATATATATATATATATATATATATATATGTATGTGAGTGTATCTTTACTTTATTACTATAGTATTACTATCTGTTGTGCGAATCATAGACGTATTTGAAAGTGAATCAGTTTGATATAGTAGGTACGAATATTAATGAAATCGGTGGTTCATATATTGGATACCCATAGTGGAATCAGAATTTTGAATGTAAAAAAATTGTTGTTAAATTGAGTTAAATTTGAAAATGATCAACCATTAATTTGATCGGAAATGTGATTGCTAAATTAATGGACACATAAATAAGAACATTTTTTTCACAAAAACCGTAATGGCGTCGGACGTAAATCCCTTCGTACCATTGGAAGTGGAAGCTAAACGGGAACTGGGTTACTGTGTGCTGAGTCGACGAAACAGAAATAGTAATGCGTCTCGTGTGTTTTGCGAGGTTTATTCTATTAAACTATTTATTTATTTAAGATAAAATTGTGTAGAGAGTTTGATTCATTATCGTCGGAATACTTAAATAGCTGTTCATCGAAACTGAAACTTGACTTAACCGAATGTCAAGTACAATAAAATAAAATGCATCTTTGAAAGGTTGAAACCAAATTAAATTATTTACAAAACGATATTATTACTTAATTTGGATTTTGCAATTGAAAAAAAAAACGGAGATCAACGAAGAATATAAATACCCAGTTTTAATATAGTTAAAAACATTGTTATTAATTACACTAAACGATATCTAGTTTTGTTGAAATAAATAAAGTAGGAGAGAAGTAGAGGACCTACTGAAAGCCGATTGCCACTTAAAAGGAAATATCCCAGATTACGATACCTCTGAAATATTTTTATGTTTAAGTTAAGTTTGTATTAATTTTGAAAAAGCTTTAATTCGAAAGTTGACGGATATGAGTGAACGAATGTACCACAATTTAAATCACAATGGGAAAATATCACTTGGGTAAAAAGTTTATGGTTGGTGTTTTCGAATCCACGTGATTGGATATAATTAGATCGGCAAGGAGAATTATTGCGATAAGCTCGTTAACTTAGCTTTGTAAATTTACATAAAAATGTAAATTGGTTTTTTCAAACAACAGGATCAAAATGTCGGGATTTTAAGACAGTGATACGCAAGCGCGTCAAAATTTTGAAGTTAAAAAAGTGTACAATTTTGAATCCGAAATGGCTGTTTGTGCAACCATGAGTATTTACCTTAATTAAATAAAAAGATAATAATGATGGATAGTGTATTTAAAATTGTGCATCAATGAATTTTCTGAAAAAAAATTCAAAAAATTTAATAAAAGTTGTTGATATCATCAAAGTTCTCTGCGCAACGAAATACTTTAAATAAAATTTTAATTCATGTTTTAAAGAATTAAAATGTAAATTATGAACACAAATGGTTAGTTAAAATATGAACCGTGACGTAAACAAGTATCAAAATTAAAACAACGGGCCAGCTAGTTCTTTACCAACCGTGGTTATAAATTAATTATATTGAATACCTTACTAAATAATTGATCAAAATCTTGAAAAATCTGTGTAATCTGTCAATTAAAAATCATTAACAGAATATGTTACGTACAAATTTTTCTTTCATTTATATATAAATCAGTAACAATTAAAATTTATGCAAGTTCTTAGCAACTATTAATTTATGTGTGCACCAAAAGAAGTATAGCAATCTACAACACTAAATTGGATTTTATTGAAAATAGTTATGTGAAAAGCGTTTCAATTTTTGTTTGATAAAGGAATTAGCATTTGAATACATCGTAGCGTTTCAATACATCTAGAAATTGGTTCTATTTTTAGATCGTTGACTATATTCGTTCATTTTCAAATTGTTAATATCGTTAAATCACACAATCTTAGAGAACAATTATTAAGTTAAATGGCATGGAATTTGAGGTGGAGATATTCTAAAGCAAGAACTGACGTGAAATTTTGATGACTCACAACATCCTTATTAAAGCCACAAAGGGAAAATAATCAATGACCTGTTTCTTAACATACACAATAAATAACATAGATTTACAAATTTGAATAATAATCGCAAAATTTTAACTAAAAAAACTGTGACCACAACATAATAGGTATAGTGTCACCAATATGACCATCATACAATATCCCTCTTCTGGCTACGAACCTGTGTACAGTATATTTTCAGCTTTCAATTTATAAGAATATACAAGTACAGAGGATATGTAACAACTATAATATGATGGGAAGAATTGAATCAATGGAATGATTCGCTATATTCACAAGTATACACACACATATATACATAAAATAATATTGCTTGCCTAAAGGAGCTAAATCCCAGTGTGCCCTACAGCGAGCAAACGAGCAAACTTACCAATGTATGAGTGAGTGAGCCAGCGTAAGCTAGCGATACCAGAGATGATTGTACTGAACTTTTACTTAATGTTACATATATACAAGAAGTTTCAGGAAAACTACCGTAGATAAAAGGTATGAGCATGGATAAAAAAATGCATTCAATTTTATTTTAGTTTTTTTAATTTAATTTTATTTTAAGTCACTTTTCAACTACTAAGGTTATATAGTGACTACAGTGGGGATATTCTTTACAACATCAGCACATAGCATTCCTACCCGGTTTCCCATCCAAGTACTGACTGTGTCTGATGTTGCTTAACTTTGTTGATTGGTTTATACAGTGTTATGTCGAAAGTTTTTATTTCTTTAAATATTTAGATTTTATTAAAAAAAGTTGGAAAAACGTTTATTTAATTGGTTAGACACAAACTAAATTAGATATTTAATGCAACTAAAAACAAGTTCTTAAATAATAACAAATATATACTGGAGATGCTTTTATAATACTTTTGTATACAACGTTTTGTTCAACGTCATTTCACACATGTATAAAAGTACTAAATTTTGTAATAATTTTATATAATTAATGATCATAAAAATGGTTCTTTTATTAATTTAATTTATTGGTAAATATTAGAAGTGTCAAATGTATGAACCGGATTCTATACAAGATAAAACTTTTCCAAAAGCTAAATATTGAAACGAAATCAGTAATGATATCATTTAGGTTAACCAAAAATCACTCAATTTTAACTTTCTCAGGTAACAATTTCTTTTTAGACACTCTATTTTACGAATTTATTGCCTAACGATATGTTATGTGGCAGTAATTTATCAGTTGGATCAACTTATACCAGACTTTGCCTTTTATTCGTACCACAAATAGTAATAGGATCCGTTACAAGCATAGTACGTGAAAAGAACTTCTTAATCGATTGATGCGCTACGAGTGTCTTAAATTTGTGATAAAATATTATTATTCTAGAAAATATAATTATTTGTTCAATTGTTCGCATGTAAATTGTACAGCAAATGTCAAACAATAATTATTGAGTAATTATAAAAAATGTCATTTAATTGGTTTGAAAATTGTAAGAATGCTTGAAGAAATTGCAGTCGTATTTTTAATTGCAAATGTAATTAATTATTTTAGTTTATAATTTCTGAGAAATTTCCTATGTTAAATCAGAAACTATTCACAAAGTTATATATCATTGGATTGATAAACTAGTATTTCGTAGCCAATAAAACGATTTTAAGGCACGTTTCTTATTGCTTTTGCAGTCAAAGTGCTCTATGTACACGAGGAATATATGTAATCAACTAACAGTGAGTATTCCATTATTCATTGATGATTCCAATGGCATAACCGAAGATTAACCTGAAAATTTTTTACCAGAAACATTCTGTACACACTGTTCTCGTTTTCTGTTCTGTTGTGTGTAAAAGCCATATATTCTATATTTGAAATTCTAAATTTATTGAATATCATCGTTTTCAATAAATGTATCACCACACATATACACATATTCTAAACCACTTCTCTCCCCATACTAGAAACTACCCTTACCAGTGCACTCCCATGTATAAAATCATTTACGATATATGTATACATTCATTCTTTTTGGTTTTAGAGGTGCTTTTCTTTGCCTCTCACTAACAATATCCATACCATAAAACTATCTTTGTTTATTCAACCTAAGTATTTTTTATTGCTGGAGTTTTGTCTTTGTTCAAAATTTAATTTAATTTTGATTTTTTCATAGTATTTTTCGTTATAGATACGATAAAAAATACGGTATATATAGACGAAAGAAAGTTTTATAAATATTACGATATTTTTGGGAATAAAAATGTCTGCAATTAAAGAATGCATCATTTTTTAGGTACGTTAGTTCAAGAAAACGTCTTATTTTATATTTTACTTATTTTGTATGAGTATAAATATAAAATTTTTGGTATACCATGCTTTGAATACGAGAAAAAAATAATTTTATTCTAAAAAATGTATAAAATGTTTAGAATCCTAGCAATTTAAAACTATCCCAAAAATGTGTGGCAATATATAAATTGGCGTTATCAAACTATATCATATCATTATTTGAACTATGAGAATCAGTTATTGTTCTTTTATAAGTAACAAAAGCTTATTTCACGATTTTAACCTTTTTTCTTGGAATTGATAATAATTAGTTAAATTGCCAATTTTGCTATGTACCTTTTTTATTTTCTAACGCTTACATTGGTTACTAATAGAAGAGGATGAGTCATTATCCTCAAGAATAAGTTGTATCGGCCTCCGCCATCGGTCTTAGTTTACGCTTCGAAAACATTACACTTTGAAAATTTAATTCATGAATATAATAATGTGAAGTTTAAAATTTTGTAATTTTTATACTACTATGAAAGCCATTATTACTTTCTGGAAATATAGCTGTGTATTGATGAAATAATTTTTAAAATTGAACATAACATGGAACAGTACTGTTCTGTACTAAATTGTCCAGTGTCATCATAAGATTACTGACCATTAGAGTCTATAACAAGAATTTTTTATGACAAAAAATGCCTCCGAGTTAGGAATAAGTAAAAACTGGATCTCTTGGATGCAATTGTTTTTATTGTGAACCATGCCAATAAGGTCGAATCTTGGTATATTTTATGATCTTATCTTGTAATGAGATTTGTCGTGAAATATATCTTTCCTTTGACAACAGAAGTTTTATATTTTACTGAAAACTAAATAGCGTTTATGTGGACCGTTCGTACAAATAAAACTGAATCCTAAAATGACATTTATTATAGAAAATTATTGAATGAAAAACAAAAGTTTGAGAAAAGAAAATTTAATTGGAATAACTTTATAACGATTATCAATGTGTAGTCATATTATTTTATGTTTGCCAAAGATAAGAACTTTTACTTGATTGCAAATAATATATATATATAAAAAAAAGTGAACAAAAATAACAATCATAATAAAAAATGTTCCACACCCGTCCTCACTACATAGAATTCCCCCGAAGCATCAGTATCGACAATCCAACAAGTATTTATGTCCTTTCCACTACCTCCTTCTATATCATTTTTTTGTTCGAAATTGTCCATTAATGCGATAGCAAGTTAACGTTCATGTTGCTATAATTGACATGTGTAAATAAATGTGAAACTTTGTCCAAGTTTTATTCTTTTGCTTATTTGTGTATTTTTTTAGCGACTTTGTCACTCGGTATATTAGTTTTCATCAAGTCATACGCATTTTCTTTCGGTGCATAGGGGTAATAATGTGGTCATTCTAAGAAAAGTCAAAGATTATTGAAAAAGATATAATGAATCATCCGTAATGAAAATATGATAGTTTTATCACAAAGTTTTCTCTTTTTATGAAAATTTTAGCTCTTATATAATACGGACAATATATTGTTTTCATTTACTATCATCATTCTGCACATTTATCTAGTATTCTGGTTAGTAAGACGTTCTTTGTCCCAGTGTCTATAAAAATTTAAATTATATTTTCTTTTATTCTAATTGGATGATTGAATAATAAATGACAAATTTTAAATCATGTAATTATGTTTCAAAAGCTTGGTCTCACGTCGATATCGCATTTTATTCTAGAGACGAAAAATTCGTCACGCATATACTATCCATGTATACAATTACACAAACTGGGTAAGAAAAAAATGTGGCGACACCGATTTATATTATTTTATTATTTATTCTGTTTAAAATCAATGTTTTACTTACACAAAGAAATTTAACTTGAAACACAACTTAACACCTTTAAATTGAGTAATTTATAATTATTTTAAACGTGTATTGAAGTGATTTTTTTGTTGTTGCCAAGATTACATGAACGCACGTGGACACCCAATTAAAGACAGTTGTACTCGATAATAGGGACCTTACTCGATAATAGGGACCAAACTTGCCAAGCAAGTCTATTTTAGAATATCAAAATACCCTATTGGAAAAGTGTTCTGTATTTACAGGTAAGGTAATATTCCTAATGACACCGTCGATGCCAAATACTTAAAAATTGGTAAACAAAATACACTATTTTGTATTTGAAAGTATAAAATTTCAGGAATTTTAAACATATATCCTTATTCTAAATAAGAACTTGCATTGCTTATTTTTAATACAAATTTCTGAAAAAAGACGAAGAGAAAGTGTTATTTTATTAATACTTCCATTTTCTTACGAATCTTTTATATCGGGAGGCTGAAAATTAATTTACAGGTTCATTCAAACTAATAGATTTTGCTATTTAATGTTATAATTTAAATCAAGTTTAGAAATAATAACTTGTAAGTGATAAATGAAAATTATGATTACAAATTAATAATAATGCAGTTTTTTAAAAATTACTTGTGCTCGGAAATATTTTTCTTATCGAACTTTTGTTGTTCCCATGAGAGTATCTAATATCGACTGATTTGAATTATTTACAAATTCGTGTTAGTGCACTTACTTTCTGGATCACGGAAACCGAATATATATGATTTTGCACCTATTTTACTCATCCAGTAAAATGATGTCACTGGTTTTCTAATTTCAATTTAAAACACTCAATTTTTAAGTTAAAAACTAAGCAGAACTCTTAATTATACTTTGTTTTTTCTATTACAATCAAATTTCGCGTGTAAATCAGATGAAATATTTGTTTGTCACCGTGTAAACTACAAATTTCGTTTTTTATACCATAAAAAATAAATTTTGTGTACGTATATGAGCCTTTGTTTTTTAATATTCATCATCATTTTATTAAAAAATTTTTCATCAAACAAAAGAAAATTGCTAAACTATTTTTTGTGACAAAAAACTTTATTTAATAAACTATAGAAAATTATATTCGTTGTATAATATATATATATATATATATATATATATATATATATATATATATATATATATATATATATATATATATATATATATATATATATTATACATATGCATCTGTATGAAACGTTCGTTTGTGTTCATTTCCATAGCTAACACAAATGTCACGACAATTATATGCAAAAAATAGTCAAGAAAAATTGAAAAACTTATAATTATTATTATTCATTCAAGTTTGAATTTAACATTGAATTTTTTCTCTACTACACAAATAGTATATAAGAAACCATGACGCTAAAATATGTCTTATGAAGAAACAACTATATGTTCACATTCATAGATTTAATATATTCCTTGATTTCATCAGCGTATTCTACTGTGCATAGTGAAAGGAAGGATAATTGAATTGATTGAAGCGTCAGTGGTAGCTGAAATTTATAACAAAACATTCGCATTGTAGAAAAAAATAATTATTTGTCTAAGTTCTTACATGTAACTTGTGTTCCAAATGTTAATGAAAAATTTTTTGAAAACATGTATTTAATTTTTAATGCGTTATAAGAATAAAATAGAAATTTTCCAATGACCTAGGATGAATTGTATTTGTCATTATTAAAAATAAAGAATAATAAAGCATTACCCATGGAGCAGTTAATAGCACTCTAGACTCTCATTTCAAATAATACAAGATTAAATCCCATCACTGTCAATCAAATCTTTGAAAAAATACTTTGCATATTTACACAGCAAACAAGGAAACGTGCAATATCAATCAAAGCCACTGCCATCGTATAATGTTTTTATTCATGCAGACGTTATTTTATATAATGATTGAATAAAATTTTTGGGAAGTGATTATCTTATATTTAATAGTCATCTATTAGCCAAAAGTTATCCTTAACAAGTAGATAAAATGGCATTACCTAGTGAAGTAATGGCTAGGCATTGGTCAGCTATAGCCCCAATGTATCAGCTAAAAGTTGGTCAGGGATGAGTTTAAATTTTAATCGGGAATAAATTAAACTAAGTATTAATTTTGTAACGATACGTAAGAATAAGTTAAAGACACTAAAATTTTTGTGTTTAAAATAGTTAAACTGAAATTAATTTTTGTAACGTTCTCTTAAAAGGCAAATTAACGATTTTTAAAGCAACGTGTTTTGTGGAAGTAAAACCTAGACTAACAGTTTTCTAAGCCAAAGCTGTTAAATAAAATTATTACATTTTTTAATTGAATGAAATAGGTTCTGAAGCTATAGGAGTTTGAAAAATTCTGCTTATGAACTTGTGTTTAGTTATGTGTAGTTCAAATGATGAGTGGCTTCTGAAAAAAATAAAAACTTTTATCCTCCACTGTTTTTCAAAAAAAACTCCATATTCGAGCCATAATTCCAAACAAAAACAGATAAAACACGCAATTCTTAAATATAGCTGGAGCTGGGCTGAACTGTCATACATTTTTGAAGTTAAATTTCCTTAGTATTGTTATGATCTCAAATTGAAGAAAACAGAAATGTGACAGTGAAAAAAGACAATTTTAAAGTCTATAAAATATACCATATGGCAGTATGAAGTAGGAGTATCTACAGAATTTAACGTACGACAAAAGGAGAATCCTCAATAAAAAACGACAACCTCATACACCTATATGATATAAGCCTTATATACTATATATAACGAGCGTGAGTAATGATAGCAACGTATAATAGGCAGAAAACCATTTAGTTTGTTATATAAATAAGATAGATATAAAAATAATATTTTGATTTGTGGGAGTCGCTGATATTTTGATGTATTTCTTCTGCTCTTAATTATTACGGAAAAGCTTCGTTTAGAAGCGTTGATTTTAATAATTGATTATTAAAAAATACGACAGATCATTTTCGATGTTCAAAAGCGTTTATTTTTGTTCAATTTACATAAAACAACAATGACTCCAAACATTATTGTCGCTCGTAAAAAGAGGCAGGACTGTAAAACATTGGATAAAAAATTGGTCCGGTATGATTTTCTATATTTGAGGTATTGTAAACACAATATCGTTGACAGAACTATGTGCTACATTTATGCATACTCAGGTACCTCCAGATTCTGCTCTATAATAGAATTAGTTTAAAATATCCATCAACAAAAACAATTGAATCTTGGCTTGCAACCAAAGGTATGTTATAAATCAGTTAAAAATAAAAAAGCAAACCTAAAAATTAAAACTCTATTAAATTATTTGTAAAAAAAATTACCTTTACTCCCACCAAAAAAAAAAAAACCAAATGAATTATTTAAAGCAATTGATCTATGCCAAAAAACTATATAAAGTAAAAGCATGCATCACAAAAGTTGGCACGAACGCAACCTATAAACAACATTAAATAGTTGAGATACCCACATAGAAAATATAGTTTTGTACAGAAAAACAAATTCTACACTCACGGAGAATTTACTTCGAAGAATGGTGATGATTAAATACAAGGTATATACAAGTCATGAGAATAAGATCTTTAGACAACAATCCGATGACTTTCCAAATGTGAAAATTAAGTTTCTATATGTTTAATTAATTATTCCGACATTATTAATATAGTAAAGAATAAATTAAAAATTATTATTATTTTCTTTGGTTAATCCATCGTTTTTATTATTTATTTATGCGTTATATTATTTTTGTTTTTTAAATGAAATGTTTTTTATTTGATTTTAATAATTCTACACAAATTATCGCAACAAAAAAAAACAGAGTAAAATCACACGGCAATAAAATGCATATCGATAGTTGTTGGCCAACTAAATTACATTGTTCATTTGTAAAATTTTTGATAGTGTTGGGTTGGTTCTCTTTTATAGGGTATACAAAATTTAAAAAATAAAAACATTGTTTTGTTATTATTATGACAAGATTTAAGTAAAAAATCATTTTTTATTATAAAACGTTTATGGTAGTAGAAGGTTAGACAGCTTTAAAAAAAGTATTTTACAAAATCTAAAGGACGTAATTTTCAAGAAAATCGTGGAAGTATAAGAAAATAAACGAATAAAGTTTCCAAAGCTACCATACTACCATACTTTTGTAAAATATTATATCATCATATTACACTGTAGTCCTTTTTAAACATGAATGCTCATTTTTGGTAGCAAGATATGATTAAATGCAAACGAATGCAGACTCAAGCCTAATTAAACAATACCAAAACTGAAATTTTCAGTAAGTAAAACAACGTTTTTACTATTTTCATGATTAAAAGCTCGGAAAGATTTTAAAAACTTTAGGTTTTCATTTTTATATCTAGTATGCATATGGCATTATATTTTATAAAACGCACGGTAAATTTTAAGGGATGTACCTCATTCACGGCATCGCCTCATCATCATGATTCGACAATACAATTTAGTGTAATGTCAGCAAACATACAAATAAATGGTTTGACTACGTTTATCATGGCATGAAAAAAGACAAACTGACGGGATACCTGGCGCCACCAAACCTGTAAAACTATTTTTCAACACAAACAAAACACGAGCTTCGAGATACACATATGCATGTATATCGATGATTCGAGGTTGAATACAGAAATATACAAAATGAAAAAAAAAAAAATTCTGAAGATACCTGAGATATATTGTAGGAAATAATAATTTACTTCAAAAAAGTTTTAAATTTTAAACTTTCCGTACCATCGAAAGTTTTATATACTTTTGTATGATACGATGAGGGTGATTTTTAAATTTATTATAGTAAAATTTGCTTACCAATGACAAATCGAATAATAAAGTCTTTCTGATAACACTCAAATTATGGTACTCGACATTACATTGCAGCTAAAATACATACCTGAAACAAATAAATATAAAAATTATTTTATGTTCTTAGTCGTAAAAATGTATTTCGTATCTAGTTAATAAAAATATCAAATGTAATAAAAAATTTTTAAATCCTTTCTTGTCTAAAATGCACCAAGTATAGCAGAAAAACTGTCCAATATAGCTGATCCATTGAATTTTTTATAAAATATAATTTTTAATAATAATGTTACTTAAAGGTCAATGAAATATAATAATACTATAAATATAAATATGATATTCGTTGTAGTTATTTCGTGTATTATGGATACTTTAAATACACAATAATTTACCATATTTATATAATATACCTACGTGATCTTATATACAATTACTGTGACTCACTAGAAAACCAAAAATTGCAGTTTCCTTGACTGGACTAAAAAAGATTTCAGAGCGTCAATAGAAAATAAAATTTTCGTCTAATCCTAATATTTAATATCACATCCATTGCAGAAATCGTGTCTTTCTAATTAACATATGATACGCACAAGCTAGTATTTATGATTTTTTTTTTTTTTTTTTTTTTAAATAAAGTACCAATACAAAAATTACATTTTTCTTTTGTTTCCTTATTATTACATATTGATTACAAAAAACCACAACTTACCTTACAGGATAAACAATTGGTCTTTTTAGAGGTTTATGTCAACGAGGCGAGATGTTATATAATTAAAAGTTGACCTTTATTTTTTACCATATAATATCATTTCATATCTATTGTAGAAAGCCACTTTTATTAGTGTATACGGGAAAAATGTGCTAATTGTGTGACGACTTTCATACAATTAAAAAGTAAATTTCTTCAATGTGAATTATTTCATTTCTACCAAATGTCATTAAAGTCGAACAACAGATTCGAAATTTACAGCGTAACAAACGTACTTATACATACATACATGCATATATACATATGTACATACATACATATTAATATTCATTGGCAATTGGAAAATTAAAAATTACGGAAATAAAAAATTATCTTTATAAAACAAAGATATCATTAACTAGGGTTAAATTGAAATCGAATTTAATTATTGTAATAACTACTTCAAATCATATAGAGTAAAATCAGCATTTTTTAAATTATGTTTTGGTACCCATATTTTATCAAGACGAATCTTATTACCTAGAACTAAAATTACCTAGTTACTAACTGTTACACTTTTCATTTAAAAACATAAACTTTTATAATAACTTTAATAAAAATATTTTAGTGAAAATTCCAACTTCTCTGTTTTAAAAAACATTGCAGCGATTTTTTTTATTTGTAGGATAAGGAGGTTTTCTCTCATGATTTTGTTGCTATATTTCTCTTAAAAATTGCGACCAACAAATATTTTTCATAATGATATAATCAATAAGTAACAATCAGACAAGTTTACTTTGTTCACTGGAATAACTGTTCAAATTGCGTAGTAGTTGAATAGTGGGTTATGTGCCGTGATTTTTTATTTTTTTACTTTAGTTGCTTCTATTCAATCTTATTGGTTTGTGTATTTAAAATATTCGCTGAAAGACGTGGTTGTTCAATCACAAAATAATATAATTTTTTATGAAAGAAATCGCTTTTAAATTTTAATTTTTTCAATTATGCTTTTTAAAAAATGAGAGATTTTTGTAGGCAAAGATTGAATATTATAAGATTTTACCAACGATAACAAATTTAAACAAAATTATATTTCATTTTAATTTAATTTTTTTTTTCTTTTTTTGTAACGTATTATCCATTTTTTCTCTGTCTACTCCGTACTATTTACGTAATGTACTCAAACGTAATATACTTCATTTGTCTGTGTAAACGTTTGATTAAATTTACTTGCATACTATTTCTTCTATTAAACCTTTTAGTGAAAAATGTTATTTTTAACATTTTATAGATGTATTTTAAGTTAATTATATTTTCTTTCGTTACAGAGGAAATATATTATATAATAAACGGGGAATATATGGAAATAGATTCAAGCTCAGACTAAAATAATTCTTAAAAATCAAAATTTACATGTTTAAAAAGAAGATAAATAAAGCTAGATCAGACTTTCAATAAAAACATGTGTATTATGTGTTGAAAACCAAAATAAATATAAAATTATTTCATTTTCTCAAAGAATTTGCTGGGTAATTGAATTCAATAACGAAAAATAATGTTTCAATATGAAAATTATTTTAATTAGACAAGTAAATCGAAACTTCAGATGGACAATTGAAAATAGTATATTATGGTGTTAATTGATAAAATATCAGGAATATGTTGAAATTGTTATAGATGAACTCCAAGCATATGTGAAAAAATTCTGTATTTTTTAGCATTTTTTATTTGTCCGAAACAAACATTTTTGGTATTTTAAATTTTCTATTTTAAACTCTATAAACCCTCACAATCAGTTAAATACAAACTTTATAAAATTATAACTAAATATAATATATCAATGAGTTATAACAAAATTTCCATACATAAGACAATATTTTAAGCCAATTGAACTGAATTTTTTCTTATAAAATGTATGTGTGACAGCTTTAATTAAGTCTTTGATGTACCCAATGTAAAGTCCAATAGATTTTAGTTTGAAAAAGACAATTAAAGTAAATGTGAAACTTAAAATTATAATTTGGCTATTACAAAATAACTTATCAACCACTTAATGAATATCTATTAACAATAAGTGATTTTATGTCAGTAAGCTAATTAAAGTAGGTATAATTATTCCCTAAGATTCCCGTTTGATTGTAACATTAATTGTGTAATAATGTTATGAAAACTTTTTATATATGCTGTAAAAAAGAAAATGAAAATTTATTTTCTTTTGATCAAACAAACAAACTAGAAAAAAACATGATTAAATGAAAATAAAATAAATTGAATTTGAAGTTAGTTAGAAAACGATAAACGTTTTAAATTTCAAATACATATTACAAAAACTTTAAGGAGAGAGAAGCAGGATTTGATTATACAGAATGTTTTAAAAATATGGTGAAATTATACTATCTAAAAGGTTCTTATAACTTAAAATGCTAGGCATAATAGACAATTTAACGAGGTGACATTTTATTTTTTTTAATTAAAAATATAAATTGAAATCGGAGTCGTTTGAGTAGATTTCTTAAAAATCATTTTATATATCGCAGTATTTGTTATTTTGTACCAAGATCGCTCTATATTATCCTTTTTACGGCACAACACTTATTTGCCGATATTGCCGAATAATATCGACTGTTAAATTGTGCTAATAGTTAATATTATGCTAATAATAAAAATTTGTTAAATATTTATTGTGTGGTATAATAACGAACATTTATTTATTAGTGGTGGGCATTTATTCATTAGTGGTTGAATACAGTTGTGAATCAATTTAATTAATATTGCTTGATCTGTGCGTTCCAGCAATATACTTACTATCAGGTGAATATAATTAACGAACAACATACAGATGACAATCTTGACCATTTACTACCATATTCATC
The DNA here is from genome assembly GCA_020423425.1 of Chrysopa pallens. Classification (NCBI taxonomy): domain Eukaryota; kingdom Metazoa; phylum Arthropoda; class Insecta; order Neuroptera; family Chrysopidae; genus Chrysopa; species Chrysopa pallens. The sequence goes on from CM035591.1 coordinate 81,628,583, forward strand.
GAAATCGGTTCAATAGTTTAGTTGTTCTGGAGAAACATACGTACAAACCCATATACATACTTACGTTGATAGTGAAAAACATAACTAAACCTGTTGGCTTTGCTATAGTCGAGAATAAAAACAAAACAAAACTTAGCGTTTTCTTGCTTAAAGATGTTTTTTCGAAGCATTTTCATTTTATTTATTTTACTAAGAGCGTGACATGTTTTGGAGCTTATCAGTCTACACTTATTTATCAATTAATACTCCAACACAGATTTTTTTGAATAAAATAATAAAAACATACTGAATTTTTGAATTTTCTCCATATATCATCATTTATTGTACGTTTCAGTGTAGTTTTTGTAGCTTTTCAGTGGTCTAATTAAACATTTTATAGATTGATAGTAATAATAAATTACTTCCGTGATACATTCTGTAATACGAATGAAGCATTTAAAGTGAGATAACATAACCAAACAAACAAACAAACAAACAAACAAACACAGATAACAAAACTATAAATTTATTATTATGATTATGACTCGAATTGTATGTGAATTGAATTGAGTTGTACTAGGTGTTCACTGAAAGATGGGAGTGTAGAATAACAGAAAAACGAGAGAAGTACCTAAAAGTTTTGTGTGACATCTTTTATAAAATGTACTTCACTCTTTTAGTCTATCTTTGTGTGTATGTATGTATGTTCATTATATGAGTTTTGTAGAAAACATAGAAAGTTCGAAGCTTCGATGATTCGATTCATACAAAATACATACAATGCACAATATCAAACCTTTCGGTTCGTTCGTATATTTACTACCCCATATATCCATACCATCGCATATGTATAAGTTGGTTCGTCGTTCGTTTGTTGATGATGTTTATATTTGTAAGAATTGAAAGGATACCTCTGAGAATTGCGATATAATTGGTTGGATATTTCTAGAGATCTATTCAACAGATATGTTAAAAAAAATTTTTTATTTATTTATTTAAAAATATATATATATAAAAAATATTTTGTTCTCTGATTTTATGTTTTGATAAATTTTTTCTCTTTTTTTTTGCAATAACCTTTGAAATTTTAAATGTTAAGTCGATTCTTTTCAAAACAAATGTAGATTTTAAATAAATTTTAATCTATGTAATGTATGGAATTTTATTTGACAAACATATTTTTTAATTCCATACTTTAACATAAATAACTTTAAATAAATACCTTGCTTTAGAAATACAAGTGAAAAACCGTAAACTTTAAAAAATATTATTAATTGAATTTATAATTTGAAACGAATTTATCAAAAAAAAAAGCGTAAGTTAGAACAAAAGACTTAAATTAACGACTCTAGCATATTAATTTTGTTTTCTATCATGTCAAAATATATCATCTAACTTTAGTGTATGCAAATGTAATCATAATTGGACATCTGAAATTTGATCTATATTTTAACTTGTAAGATTTGTTACACATAAGAACCAGGAGTAAATGCTAAAAATTTTGTTCCTTAGTTATTTAAAGCATAGAATTTTGTATAAAATAATTCTTAGTATTAATATAATTAGATTGCTTTTGTTAAAGAATATTAAATAATATATAATATATAATGCATGCATGCATAGATAATATAACTTTTGGGTCTAAAAAACACAAAATATTGACATTTTTTACCACTTTTAAATAGATTTTAAGATACTTTTAAAGGTTAGATAATATTGATAAAGAAAACATTCAGCTGATTAATGTAAAATGACCAGATCTGGACGCCTCATTAACAGATTAAAATTAGTAATAAATTCTGAAAAATTTATTTGAATTTTTGACTTCAAGATTGTTTAAATGCTTTGAAATACGTTGCATGTGGTAAAGAATCAATAAAATTAATTGTAAACTGGTTAATTTTTAGAGTTTTTACCTTTTTCCTTCTTTAAGGGTAACTATTAGGCAAATCTTTTAGAAATTTCACATCATTTTCATGTCGAAAGAAATTTAATGTAACTTTAGTTTTAATCTAACATTTCTGACAAATAAATCTAATTCGATTGTGTTAGCTATACCTAATTCTTCGACTTTGCATTATATATTTAAAACAAAAATGTTCACTGTTTTTTTGGATTCTAAATTTACGATTTAAGATCACCAATTACAAAATTCTGCAACATTTATTATGTCCTTTGAAAAACATCACAAATACAAAATTTGGTACATATATCTAATTATAGCGACAATAATAAAGAAAAGCAAGTCAACGAAATAAAAATTATTATTTATTTGTCGTAACCACAACCCTTTATTTCATATGAAAAGCACAAATAGAACAACGAGAAAAACATAGAGCAGACAAAATTTTCTTTAATTAAAATACGTCAGTCAATAAATGGTAACGTGAACAATGCAAAAGAAAAAGAATAAGAGAATGAAAATCATTTAGAAAAATAATGTTTAAAAATTTTCAAATAAAAATTTCATATGAATTAAATAATAAACGAATTAAAAAATGATTGTAAGAGCGTATATAACAGTGCAAATGCAAGGAAAAATTACTACAAAAAATACAAAAAAAAGAATCTTTATTTTTATTCGACCGTTGGTTTTGTTTTGTTATAACTGAATGGTGGTACATTGAGAGAGTTTTAGTTCTATGTTTGGGATGGTAATGTACTTTATACTGGAAATATAAAAACGTATATGAAATGGCATTAACTAACATTGTATGTATGTTGTTACCAGAATATTTATAACATTGTATTATACAATAATGACACTTTTTTTTGTACAGGGAATTTATAAAAAAAAAATGGAATTGTATAATATTAATCCAGTGACAAAATAATTCAGTGATTAAATATTTCTTGTGAAAACATCCTACCCATCAAAATAATACAAATAAAAGAAGTAATTGATGAATACTACCTACGTTAACCCTTCAGAACATACGTCTCCCGTACCACAGTCATTGCTATCGTGATGAGAGAAAATCTCACGCCTATTGCGCAAGCGCCAAGAGCGAAATTTAAAAAATATTTAAATAATTTTAGGTTATATATTAAGTAAAATATAATATTAAATATTATTTATTATTATATTTATTGATAATAATATTATACTTATGATCAATCTAATTAACGTAGTAATTACAACAGTTTAGAAGTAAAATAAGTAAACAACTTTCAAAACAATGTTTATTTGTATATCTATATACATTCAAAATGGCGGCTAGAAGTCACGGAGACAGCCGAAATGAAACGAACTCATACGAACGGCAATTTTTTTTATGCCTGACTTAACTCATGCGATGAGAGAATCTCTCACAGTAAATAAACAAATATTTTTTTTCTCTATTTTTCAAGTTTAAAAAATTTTGTTTTATTAATATCATTTAGAGTATTAAATTTTAGAAAGGTAAAAAAAATTTCAGGGGCTCATTCCATTTGAATTTAGAAAAAAAAAAAAGTTTTAAAAAAAGCGTGAGAGAATCTCTCTACGCGATTGTTCCGAAGGGTTAATCTAATATTTGTAATCAAAAATATGTACATCTTAGAAAATGCATTGTTTTTCATTTTTATCATTATGACATTTAACCATAGATGGTTTACAGGACATAAACCCGAAGGCACGTATTAGCCCAAAATACTCGAATTACTGCGACCTTAAATAAATCCTTGGTGTTTTAATCGTAAAATACCAAAAAAACCTAAATATACAAAAAGCGTGGCAACGTGAATGCTGTAAATAGGAATCAAAAGCCGACAGTTTTTAAAGAAAGTACCATTTGTTATAATAAAAAAGTACAAGACAGTAGTTTTAATAATAACAAGCTTAATAACTTTTTATTATATAATTTATAAAATACTGTTCTATTTTATGAAACCCTAATGAAATAGCTAACTACATCTAATTTAAAATACATACGCCAATTCCAAAATCTTGAGAGAATAGATTTCAGCCTTTGTAAGTAAAAATTGCATAAGTTTGGATTGTATCATCGAAAATATTGCATCAAGAATTATTATGAGTCGTTGGATTACTATTATATGAGTCTTCGAAATGAAAAACTGTAGTAAGAATACAACCTTTTCAATGTTTAATAATTTTGTATTCATAGGCTTTTATTTAGATATATAATTCATAATACAAGATATTCATTGCTCTATTGGGAGCTTTAATTAATAAATGATATTTTAAGTGAGCGAAGGGTGTAACCTCAGGGTCGTTTGAAAGTCAATTAATGTTAACAAAGGTAGAATTAATAGTCAGAGAAACAGTTTGAACTAGAAATCTTTTCTAATGCGGAATATTTCTGTATAATGTAAGAAAAGAAGAAAATGTTTAAATTCGAAATTTTTCAAAACTGCCAAAAATGTTTGAAACATATCACCACAAGTCTACTAAATTTAAACTTGCATCTTTAGCTTGCAACTTGGAACTTGGAACGAACTATGATAAAACTAAATTTTGTTATGATAAGTGAATGGAGTTTTAGTTTTAGTTAACACTTACGTACTATAGAAAAATTCCATAGAATAAATGATTAAAATGAATTAAGCTAAGATAATTACAATTACATGTTGAAAACTTACATCAAAGAAATAAAAGAAGTGGAATTGAGGTACAAAAAAAAAAACATTAAGAATAATATTACATTATTTAATAAGTACTGAGTACTCCTCAAATGCTCAGTAGTGGTACTCCAAGTAGGTATACAGTAGTATTTCATAAATATATAATGTATGTAATAACATAGGAAGTGTGAATTGCATTGCACAGCCGTTTAAACCGCCATTCAGTGGTTTGAGATTATACTTATTTTATCCTTCATGAGAACTCCAATGTACTGTTTGTTACATTACAATACAATACAATGTACTCAACACGACTATTTAACTTATTCATTCATCATAATGTAACCCTCCGTTTTTAGTGCCATCTATTACATCGTTTATACACTACAATTATTTATTCTTTTTTCATATATTATATACATATATATTTAGAATCTTTAAAATGTATGGTGCAAACGTTTGATGTCTTTAATCATTTTTGACTTAATTTGGATATTATGTCCAAATTTGAATGAACTTTGACCGTTTAGAAATAAACTAATATTTCCCAGGTCGACATACGACCATCTTTCTAACCAACTATAATCATTACGTAACCTAAAAATTACATTTAAATAGCCCATTTCTAAATAAAAACAGTTGTTTCATAAGTTCAAAATATGTTTTAATATCTATATAATATCTTTAATAACTTGCGATATGTTTGCATTCTTTATACTAAGCTTCTCCTATCATGCAATTTCGATAAATGCAAAAATAAATTACTAGTGCTTTTTTTTATTAACCGAGAGGCAGAAAGAATTAAACTTTTTTTACATATTTAAAACAATGTTCAATGGAAAGGACAGTAAAAGTCAACCAGAACATCGGTTTTGTGTTTGGAAACCGCTAAAGAGTTTTACACAACTTTTCATGCTCTGTCAAAAACCTAATCAAATTTATGTACCAGCTCTAGACTGATAGAAAAATTTTAACTCAAAATTTTACATAATTATAAATTTTAATTTATGTAGTTATAAATTATGTTTTCCTTATATCAAAATAATGGTAAACTATGAGGTTAAAATTGAATCCTAACCAATATTATTCAATCTTCGTGTCATTCATTATTTAATGACACACAAACCATTCATTAATAAAAATTATTATTTCAAATATTAAAAATAAAAAATTATTTAATTATTTTAGTCTATTTTTTAGTAGTTTTTGTTAAAGCTGGGACTGAAATACATTATCAGTGAAAATTTCTATCAAGGTTAATAATAACAGATATGATCACACAGTAAATAATCATATTTACTGTGTGATCGAAAATAATGTTGTTTTGAAATGTATATAAGCATCGTTGGTTCAGTGGTAGAATGCTCGCCTGCCACGCGGGCGACCCGGGTTCGATTACCGGACGATACAGTACTTTTTTAAAATTTTTTCGTAGCTTTCTGTTACTATTAAACTTTAATATTTACTGTGTGATGGAAAATAACGTTTTTTTGAAATGTATATAAGCATCGTTGGTTCAGTGGTAGAATGCTCGCCTGCCACGCGGGCGGCCCGGGTTCGATTCCCGGACGATGCAATACTTTTTTAAATTTGATTCGTGGCTTTTCTTACTATTAAACTTTAATATTTACAGTGTGATCCAAAATAATGTTGTTTGGAACTGTATAGAAGCATCGTTGGTTCAGTGGTGGAATGCTCGCCTGCCACGCGGGCCCGGGTTCGATTTCCGGACGATGCAATAATTTTTTTAATTTTTTTCGTGGTTTTCTCTTACTATTAAACTTAAAAATTTACTGTATGATACAAAATAATGTTACTATAGACCAAATATAAGCATCGTTGGTTCAGTGGTAGAATGCTCGCCTGCCACGCGGGCGGCCCGGGTTCGATTCCCGGACGATGCAGTACTTTTTTAAAATTGTTTCGGAATCTTAATAATAGGGTCCATTTTTACCCTTTGGGTACGGAATCCTAAAAAACGGAAAAGTCTTGTAATATACAGAATAGAGTACTCAATCATCTCAATAGAGTACTCTACGTATTTAGTAGAGTACTCTACTACGTATTATAAAATATTATGAACACTTAATATTTTCGTTCAAATGGAAAAGATTTGCTTCGAAAATATGTTCAATTAAGCGTAAAATAAGGATAATATTCAAATTATTAATACGTAATACAATTACAACCAATAAAAAGAAAACAGGTAATATTCTTAATTGCCCTGTAGCAAAACGATTATGGCGGGTTGTAGCGGGAATGAGCTTGTAACAAGCAATTACCTTATATTTATATAAAATATTTTCTAAAAAGTGATTTTACATTTAAAATTATTGGTTTGTTTTTACTGTGCTTAAAGTAATTTGAAAAATAATAGTTTTTATTATATCCACTTTAAAGTGCAGTAGTCAAGGACTATCAGATCCATAAGAAAATTTTGATAGTATTTACTATTTAAAAAACATAAAAATAAATAAAAAATCATTGAAATTATAATTTTTTTAGTGACAAAAGTTTTTCCTCTAATAAGATCATTTTGGAAACTCTAAACTCAAAAAATTTTCGAAATATTGTCGTGTGCAGTTTTTATTACATAAAACAATCCAACAAAAATAAATACTTTTGCAGACATAATTAAACTTAAATACGAAATATATAATATTGTTTACAAAATAACCTAAAAAAAAGTTAATTGAAATAATTGAGGCATTCACCATATAAGAGCATACACGGCGGCGGGGCATAAAACATGTCGGAAAATAGCTTACACTTTTAAAAATATAACATATATGATATAAGACAAATAAATAAAATATTTGAATTAATTGATATATTATCTTGGACGGGAAAAAACACAAATGAAAAAAAAATTATGATACTGAGCGAATATTGTTAGTCGGAAACTTAATTAAGTGTGGAATAATCACGGAAAAAGTTATAAAATTGTAACAATTATTACTTACCGCGTTTTGTACACAAACCTCTCATATAAAAACTGCATGAAATAAATGTAATGATAGTTAAAAATGGAAAAATAAATACAAATAATTTGTTCGTGTAAAGCATTAGGATTAGGTGCAAAATGTAAACACCATTTTATTGTTATCGGTGAGTTAAAATTTCAAATCTCGAAATGCTTCTACACATTGACATTTTACTTTCAAATCAATAAAATTTTATTGCGGAAAATGAAATCAGTTAGAAAGTCTTTCATATCATGTACGAGCCTGCCAAAAATGCAAGTGGAAGACTATGCAAGTTAAATGAAAATACACCACCTCCCATCATAAATCACCAAAATGTAGTGAAGATCAACTGGAAGATTTACTTTCAGTTGACATTAATGAAGCATACGGAAAGTTAATGTTAGTAGCGTTAAAGGTAGAATATGATGAAAAACAATTACATGAGGATTGTGGAGAAACATATTTATGTAAATGTATAAGTATGGATTATTAACTCTACATACATGTTTAATTAAAATGTTGAAATACAAATTAATTAGTAAAAATAAATATATGATAAAGTTATTTATGATATAATTATATAAATTCTTATTATAATTTAACTTCGATATTTTGTTGTAAACAAAAATAATAAATTTCCAAATATTCAAAATTTACAATTGATGATCTGTTTAATTACTTTTAAACAGTACTAAAGACTAATTTTTTCTTGAATTATTCTCGAATAAACGTAACTATCAATTTAAGCAGCGTACAGATTTGGTATTGTATTTCCCGCATTTCCCAGGCCAGAGATTAAATTATACCATTTTTCTTGCTGAAATTACTGGGTTAAAATTTTTATTTTATTGTACATAAAAAGTGTCGTATTTTCAATTAAATATTATGTCTAGCCATCTCAATTACTAGGTATAGTATTTCGACATTAGTAAAAACGATACCCAAACGATAATAATAAACTAAATATCGTTATTAAACAATGTGTTTCGGTAGAACAAATAAATTAATATTTTATCAGATATTTATCACCCTATTATCCCTGATTTTACCAACGATGGAGTGGAGAAAATGGTATCCCATTTATATTTCATAAATATATCTCTATACTGTTTTATTGGATAAAATCGGATAGTCTGTCTTTTTTTCTTGTTTTGTATTTTATAGGTGTTTTGTGTAGAGAGATTATAGAGCTTTTTCTGTACACGGCATATTTTTTTACTTTGAATGTATTCAATTATGCATGAGTACTTACTTGGTGAAAGTGTATGTACGTGCAGCTTTTTACTGGATCTAGTTCATACATATTTAATTAATAGCAAAGGGACAGTGAACACACTGTACCCGGTGTACATTTGGTTCTATTTATTTTATATTATATTATGAACAATATATAATGGGAATAATATTCGTTTTGATTGCAATGTATTCACAAATTAACATATTGATAAAATTGACATTCTGAGAGTCCTATCGTAAAATATTTCAATTGTGGCAGAAGTTTATCACCATAAAGTACAAAGATTTTTAATATAAATAACCAATATTCGATAAATTCTCTGAAAAAGAAGTATAAGTAATCTTTATCTATTCGTCTGAGTTTTTATTTTTTACTATTAACACACTTCAAATGGTCATTTTTATTTTAGTTTATGATCGAAATATATCCTGAATTTGTAATATATTCTAAGATTTATATTGCCTAATTTGAAATGAAATCTAGATAAACTTGCCACGCATAGTTACAAATCTAAGCATTATTTTTTTGAGGATATCAAAAATACCCAGAAGCACTCATTTACGGAGACATATCTTATCTAAATCGTTTTGTAGTTACGAGGGAGTATAAAATTTGACATTGATACACAATCGTACATACATACATACATAAACACATATATACATAGCGAAAATAAAGCAAACAGTTCAAACACATAGCCCTCTTTTTTAGCTTCGGTGCATTTCGGTAAAAGTTTGCTAAATTTTTAAGTGTTTTAATCGAAAATGTATTTTCTCGAAAATTTACAAATAATTTTCCAGCAAAAATTTGATATCCAATATATTTACGATAAAAATAAAATGTTTTTGTAATCTTTGGTGCCTTTTTTAACATATTTTATAGAGCACCTATAGCTGATAACTTAGGGTATATTGTTTAGAACCACAAAAAAAAGTTCATTTTAAATTCTAATTTTTCTTAAATTAAGTGTCTTCATTTTCAGGATTAAATTTATAACTTTTCATTGATTCAATATGAAACCTAAGTGAAATAGAATACATAACGATGAATGTTTTGTTAGGCCATGTACATACGGATGGAAGCTTGTTCGTTGCTTGCTATGTCATTATTCAACAGGTGTTTATATGGTATATACTTCATATAATATTAATATAAATACTTAACACGGCTGAAGAGGTAGGTTGTAGCTACTGTACCTACCATTCATACATTCACACACACACAGTTTCATAAATAATGGTGTGGGTGGGTGGCGTTAGTGAATGAGTCATTAACACTATTATAGTAAAATAAATATATAATAAAATAAACCTAATAGTATACACACCACACCATTTTTCTCATAATGTTGTGTCTATTTACAAGGTAATGTGTTTTATAAATTATTTAGCATTAATTTGCGATAATAATAAAGTCACGTTTAAGCGGGTATCCAAGCTATGTGGCATTCCAAAGCAATTTGCAAAACTATTAAAGAGCATAATTATAATCAGATGATTGGTAGGTTGATTGATTAAATTCATTTATCAACATTATAATGGCTGTAAATTTACGCTTTCTGTTGATACAACTTCATGTTGTTGCGTTAGACACACGCAGGAAAATAATTATATTCACAACGCGAATAGAAATTAATTATACAGAGTATGTACATTGCTTAAGAATATAATTTTGTTTGAAAAATAAATAAGTATTTTAGTGATGGAAAAATTATTTCGCTTTGAAAAAATTTTTCAAAGATGGAATATTTAATAGTAATATTTTATAGAATATGCACATTACGAAGTTTTAAAATTAATTACCATCATTTAATGGTTATTATTAATAAATAAAAGGTATCCATTGTCTGCAAATAGCTAAATTCTAATTTTGCTATTGGTATTCAGTTATTGAGTTGCTATATTCAGTATTATTTGATGTATTCTTGCATTTAATGTAAAAACCATGTCAAAAAATAATTAGTTATACATTACCCAAGTGTAGTCAATACAAAATTATAAAAACACCATAAAATCGATTTTTTAAGTTTAAATTAACAAGAAACATTCAGGTCGGTACGTTTTTTTTAGTGTTGACTGTAAATGGATGAGTAATCGCTTAGTCTTTCATTTTCATTTGTGTTATATTTATTCATCATAATTAATACTTTGTTAATTATTAAATTTTTTATCTCTAATCTCATTAAAATATTAAAATAAATTGAAAAAGTCTTCTGAACTTAAACTTAAGATCTGAAAACATTTCATTTGTAATGAACTATTGAAAATTCCGAAAATAAGCTTTGCTAAGTAAAACATAACGTCTTTGTATAGGTACTTAACTTTTAAATAACTTTATAGGTTATTACAAAACTTTTCTAAGCGTAAATTACTTTTTGATCTATTATCCCACAAAGAAAATGGAAGTTGACGCTGTTATTTTCTAAAATTTATCATACAAATATACTTTTTCCATGCGATACGTGAATATTCCTTGCGATACGAAAATATACCCGACCAAGTCTCCGCCCCGCATCTAATACTTCTTTTAATAATTTTTTGAACTGAGAAATGGTTTTAAATCTTACGTTTTATGTTATATAATAGTCAAGAAAATAATAATTTTCTTTTGGCAGTGGTTGTGGTGCACTAATTTCGTTACAATAAACGTCAAAAAAGAAAAACACTAAAAAAATATAATTAAATTAAATATCTTGATAATTTAATTTTGTAAATAAACATGAAATTTGTAACAAAAAATAAAAAATAAAATTATAAAAATAACACTTATTATTAAAATAAATTAAATTAAAATTTTTACAGTAGTTTTGCGTGTTTGTAAAAAAATGTTTTGAATATATTGTATATGTTGTTTTGTATTTTTAAATAGTATTACATTGTTTTGTCTACATACTTATGTTCATTATAAATATTTACTAAATTAAAGCTTTTTAATTATTTTGAGTTTGAGCTAAACTTTTTCATATCAATGCGCTTAAACTTTCGTTGGATAGAAAATATAAATGCTATGAAATATTTTATGAATTTTTAACTTTTGTATAAGGTAAGTTCTTGAACTCATAACGAAAAGCTAAGCCGGGGACTAACAGAATTTTTTCTTATATGAACCCAACCAAATTAATTTCTAAATATTTCATCCACAGACATGTATGAGTGTGTGTGTGTGTTTTTTTTTAAGAGAGGGGGAATCCGTTTTACGGATTCGAGGCTTATCGCCTGATTATGTGAAGACTCAATGCAGCGTCATCAAAAACTCAAACGTAAGCGCCCATACAAACTAAACCCTAAACCTCTTTTCTTCTATCCTCTTATACCCCACGGAAACCAGCGTCAGGCATTACTTCGTGAGGAGAGGATCTAGCTATTGCTCTTCCTTCTGGGGGCTGTGTTATCTTCCTTCCTTCTATCTTGCGTGATTTGATCTTCCTCTTTCGATGGAACGACAGTCTGAGATGACTTCTGTGTATGTATGTATGTATGTGTGTGTGGGGGGGTGACTGTGTGTGAGTTTTTGTGTGCCTACTTAATGTGACACGATAACTCACGGAAAACTAATAATCAAAATTTTGAAAAAGTTGTTTATTCAAAATCATGACCATAAAAAATATTTAGAACAGTCAGACCTTTGTTTGAGGTGTTTATTCATAAATTGTTTCGATTTGCCTAAATTCTAGCAGATAGCTAATTAATACATTTATTATATTACTATAACATCATGAAATATTATAAATTGTAATTCATGTAATAATAGTTATAATAGACATTATTTGCTATGAAATTTTCTGATGAGGAAGGATAATTTAAATAATTTTTCGAATCCTATTATCAAAATTGAAATGTAATTAATTGAATCATCACTATCAATTTCAAAAATATTCTTCATTTCTAAATTTTTCTTTTCTTTTCGTCCAGTATACCCTTAAGAATTATATGAGAAAAATAGTTCGGAAACATTGTGAAAACTGCATTCTTTGTAAAAGTATCTACATTTTTCAGAGTAAGTAATTAATATTTCCCGGGGAAAACAAAGAATATTTTCCATTTAACGTCATAATTTTTCATTTATCATTTTCGATTATTTATAATTTTTTTATATAATATTTTACAAATAAATTTCAAATCTCTTTTGATATATTATTATTCTTTTTCGGAGCAGACCAAATCTAAAATGTTTATAAAAATTTAAATGGCTTATTTATCAAGGAGTAACTTTTATCGTAAAACTAAAGGCTGATTATTAAACACCAAATAAGATTTCCACGCATACCAGAAAACAGTACATTATTTTAGAATGGTATAGCTTTTTGCTCAGTTTGAACTTTTGGTCTTAATCGGGAATTATCGGGAATTATCTATAACTTTTAGGTATGATAATTACGCTTTTTAACACGCTTTTATTAGCTTCACTCGTATGTTTGTTTGTCTGTAGGTAACTCTCTGAAGTTGGCTGCAGAACGCATATGAACGGATACTTTGCATGAGAGTAATAAAGATAGAGCGTGTTTTTTTAGTTTTTTTAAACTATTTTATAATTATTGATAATATATTGTTGCCTAGTGACATTTTTAATTTTCGCCTACTTATTTCTAGAGTAAACAAAAGTAACTGAAAATAATAATACAATAATATGATAGTGAATTTAATTCATCTCAACAGTAATGTTTCACAAAGTAAATCTCCAAACCATACAAATATGAATAATGTAATGAAATAGGAATAAATAACACGTTTCATCTCATTTTAGGATTTAGACAGTGCTCAACGATTTGAAAAATTACGATTAGAAAAATATATCACTCATATTACCGATTGTCATCCGATGCTTTGATGTGTGTCAATTTTTAAATACATGCACACATGCTTTTTTTTAATTGTATTTTAATGTTTACTAACCTGATTGTCAGTGTCAATGTCAAATTGTTTGGCATATGCATTCAAATTTGAAAGTGCAATCAAAATGAATCCTGATAAATTTAGTTTATTTGAAAATACTGATTGGTCATCAGCTGAAGAATTAGCATTATTGGAAGCCATTTCGGAATTTGGATATGGAAATTGGTTTAACATTTCACGGCGAATGATAACCAGAAACCCCGATGAATGTAAAGAACATTATAATACATTTTATATAAATAAACCTTCAGAATTATTACCAAAAATACCTAAAACAAATATTCTAACACCGAATATCGTAACACCATATAATTTTCGTTTAAAAAATATTGAGGAACCACCAAGATGTGAACCAAATTCAATAACATACAATAATTTGGCTGGATATTCGGCAGCTCGATCGGATTTCGAGTATCCATATGATAGCAATGCTGAAACAGTAATCACCAATTTAAGTTTAAGTTACTCAAATTTAGAGAAATTATCTGATGTGATCGACGATATGGCATGTGCAGTGTTTAAAGCGTATAATAATCGGTTACGTGAAAGGCAACGACGATTAGAAGTCATTCGAGCCCATGGTATTATATCACGTAAACAATTTTTATTTTCTTCGAAATATGAAAGCTCGTTACCAAGACACACGTTAGATCGGTTTTTGGGATTTACACAGTTTTTATCGCCATTAGATTTTGATTTTATTATGCATAGTTTATTTCGACAAACAGAATTAAAAAATTATTTGCATCGATTAAAAGATTTAAGATTAAAAGGAATACGAACTTTTCATGGTGCGCGTTTATATGTGAAATTAAAAGAACGTCGTGAAGAATTTTATACAGACGTTCAAAATTATTTCAATCGGCCGGATATATCGTTAAATCTAAGTTTTAATGAATGCGACACTTCGTTTAACAGTAACACAGCGCCTAATAAAAGGGCAGTTGCTGGACCATTAGATATAATTGGCTTACCGTGTTTTGATAGGTTATCCGATGATGAGAAGAAATTATGTAGTCAAGTTCGTATAGTTCCCGAATCTTATTTAGAATTTAAAAGAATTTTAATCGCTGAATGTGAAAAATTAAGTGGTTTACGATTACAAGATGCTAGAAAAGCCATAAGAATTGATGTGAATAAAACTAGGAAATTGTATGATTTTTTAATTGAACAAGGCCTTATTACGAAACCAAATTTAACTTGAAATCATATAGAAAACTTTCGGTAAATTTAAGAATGTTCTTTATTCTAGAAGAATTCTCTGATAAAGTTTTTTTTTTTTTAATTTCGAGTAATATTAAATAAAATTAAATGTGTAAATTAAAAGGTTTTTTTTTGTGCGAAATTACATTGTTTTTGAATAAAAGATGTTTAATTATTATTATTATTATTTTGAATACAAAAAATTGAACTAAAAAGCGAAAAATAAATAATAGTTTAAAAAAACTAAAAAAACACGCTTTTATAGAAAAATCCAACTAAAAAGTAGAAAATAAAATTTAATAAATTTGGATTAAGAATAGTGTAAATAAGAAATAAATTTATATTATTGTAAAAAAAAGCGTGGGGTGCTTTTTAAGATATCAAAATGATAATCTACTCATATTTGCCAATAAAATATTTATATCTATTGACACTATGCACCCCACGCTTTTTTTTACAATAATATAAATTTATTTCTTATTTACACTATTCTTAATCCAAATTTATTAAATTTTATTTTCTACTTTTTAGTTGGATTTTTCTATAAAAGCGTGTTTTTTTAGTTTTTTTAAACTATTATTTATTATGCAATTCAAGCCTATTGGCAAACGAAATTACCTCAAATTCGTTTGATGTATTTTGTTTCTATTTTGTTGTTAACTAGAAAAACTAATCAAAACAGTAATAAGGTACTTATAACTTTTCTTAGAACAATTTTGAAAAAAAACATAGAAACTATAATTTAAAAAACTGTTTTGTCTCATAAACTCTTGTTTTAATTTTAAAGTAAAATTATTAATGAACTATAACGAACAGATTATCTCTATAAAATTTTCTATACGAAACATTTGTATCACTAATTACATTCAAAATTCTCAATAAAAGCGATTAAACTTTATTAAAAACTAAATAAAAATGTAAATTTATTTTTCGTTTTTCTTTTTAAATATATATCTTGCCCTCTCATTCTTTTTCACCTACACAATTTTCTTGTATTTTTCTTTCATTTTATTATTCTTTAAGAATGCGTATATTATTATAATGATATTGAAAGATGTGGTACATTCTCTTATAAAGAGTAACACTCATCTCCCGTACAAGGCCTCAAACCCCCTCTCTAGAGATTGCCCATCGCAATTCAACAAAGTTAAACCTCTTGAAAATCTCATTTTCATAAGATTCTATTCGTTATACAGAAAATATACTTTTGGGAAGGAACTCTATCATTAAATGTTATATAATATATGATATAATACTAACAAGATATTTCAAAATTAAGGTACAACGGGAAAGAAAGCTAAGATAAATAAAAAAGCTGAATTGTTTTAATATCCGAAATATGGTTGATTGTAAATTTGTTGTTTTTGATCTTATTTTGGAGAATTTAAACTGTTTATAAGAAATATTTTTAGTCAAAGTTAGTTGTTTTTACAAACAACGTTGGTTTTGTTTGATACTTCTTTATTAACTAGTTATTTAAAGTAGTTAAAAAGATAAATATATCAATTGGACCCCATTTTAATAATTCCAGGTCTTATTATGTACTTTCAACATGATAACTTAGGATTTCAACATGATTTCAACTTAAGATTTCAACATGTTTTGTTATTCAATTTCGAGTAATTGTGATAGCAGATAAACGGTAAATTGACTTGCTAAATTATTCTAAGATTGTATTACTGCCTTCTTTCGTTATCTTCAAGGACCGCAAATGTTGGACCATAAAGTTGGAGTAACTATAAAATTATACTAGTTAATTGGAATGGATTGATACAAGAAAGTGTAAGAGATTCACACAATATATGTGATATTTATACCAAGACAAAAGTAATTAAAGTATACTATGGGAACCGTTCACCAAAATGTTTTCATTCGTTTCTATGGTAACGAAAAACTAGTTTATCAATTAAATATATAGATAGTAAAACTCTATGAAAGGTGATTTCCAATGATTGAACATAATAAATATATCAAAATTTATTAACTAATTTAAATGAATAATTATTTATATTAGCAATTAAAAATAATTATTATTGCAATTCTTTTAATCATTTTCACAATTTTCAGCCTAATAACTTCAATTAAATGTAATTTTTGTATTTATCAATAATTTTTGTTTCACATTTGCTATACAATTTACAGGCAAACAATTGAACAAATAAGTGTATTTTCTAGAATGTCAAAGTTTTATTACATTTTTTAGACCCCTTCCACGTACTAGGAACGGTACGGATATACAATATAATGGAATTTATACACTATAATATAGATCATCATTTGTTCTCGGTCCTATTTCATACTCGTTAAAAATTACCTAAAAAAAACTCTGTGTTTATACTATTAGTACGAAATCGACCGGAACTCGACTTCTACGAATACCATGAATGTACACAATGTTTCTTACTTGATAATATTTTACCCGAACCGGGACTAAGAACGACCTAAACTTTTCAATCGTATTCAACCGCAACACATATGATATGGTTTATGTGATCTTCAAGAAAATTTGTGTTAAATATATTTTGAAACACCTTGTTATAAGCACAGATTTTGGTCCGTATAATGAGTGTTACCTTAACGACTATATAACTGAAAAATAAATATACATAGATCCACTGTTTAGATAAAGACAAGAGATGATACTAAATATATTATTATATACCTAAAGATGATGATTCTCTTATGTTGACAGCTCGTTAAAAATGATAATTAACAATTTTAAAGTACTTTTATGATTACTTTAATTTAATAAAATATACTTAAAATTCTTTTTATATCTCTGTTTTTGGTAAGTCCTAAATCTATATATATATATATATATATATATATATATATATACATATATATATATATATATATATATATATATATATATATATATATATATATATATATATATATATATATATATATATATATATATATATATATATATATATATATATTTGTTCTACGGTATTTTTGTCCCGTATACCATTCGTACGGAGCTTTTCTAAAGCTTTTGCATCATGCAATTAATTCATTCAAATATACGTCTCTTAATGATTGTTTTTATTTATTCATAATAATAAAATATTTAAAATACAAAGATATTAATATCATTGGGATTGTTTCTGTTTTGATTTAAATAAATTATAAATTATTGAATAAAACAATGCAAAAACAATATTTTTTGGATCAAACTCTGCAAAATATATAAAACTTTACTATAACGCTAACTGTTTTTAATTGACATTCGGAAGAAGTATTTATTTCTCAGTATTCGAATTTCGGACAATTAATGAGTTAAATAAAGAGCATCTGTTCTGAAAGTTTTAAAATAATCAATAAGTTCTTGCTTAGTTTGTGCTTAGGACAAAATAGTACTCATAAACCGATTTTTATTTTAGGCAAATCATTTTATAGACTTTTTGAATATCTCTATGTTTTGTGTAAGGTTTTATATTAAGCTTAATTTAGCAAGTGTTTTGAAAGTTATAAATAATAACTATGCTACCATTTTGTTATTTTCGAAAATCGAGCCGGTTTTTTTTTCGTGCTTTGTCGATACTATACCAAATTTTGGTGTCCATTAGTTTTTAAGTCATTAAAATCTTTAATTTGCTTGGTTTAACTGTAAATATCAGTATGAAACCTTGACTGGGCAATGTATGTTGTCAAAATACGTGTTATACAAAAATTCAAAATCATAGAAAAACAACCACATTTTGATTTACATCTTGACGGCCATTACGACACAGTCAGCCATTAAAATGTATTTTTCAATGTTGTATAAATTTATTGATGACAAAATATTGCGATGATCGATAATATGGTATTAATTTCACAATTAAATATGTAAAAAGACCTGTTAGTTGTTGTTCTTTTTATAAAAATAATTATTTTTTTTTTTTTGGGTTAAATTAAGAGTTTATTCATGATAATGTCAATTTTGAAAATTAGTCAATCTCTCTTGAAAATTTTAACAAATTATTCACGTCATATCAAACAATGAAAAGTCTAAAACTTTTTTAAAAATTCTATTGAAAACAGTTACAATAACATGAGTATTCTGTTATTAAAAAGTCTGTCCTGAATTCCAGTTATAATACCCACTTACTTATTTTCAACATATTTGTGTATTTTATGATAAAAATAACAATAATGAATCAAGTACTGACAATTCACTTGAAAATCTAATATTGTTTCATTTGTTTCGCGTGGATAAAGTTAGAAGAGATAAAATAATAAAATCCTGAGAATGTTGCAAAAATTTCTTGATAAACGAACGTTAGTTTTCGAAAACGAAATGAATATTGTGTTTACAATGAATATTAAACGAATACAGGTTGTTTAGAAAGGTTGACATCATGTGAATATTATAGCTATGGAAAGGACTCAAAAAAGATCTCAACTAAAATAACTCACCTTCTACGTATTTTGTCATCCATTAACAAAAGTTGATAGCTTTAATTTTATAAAGTAGCGAAGGCTACTTCTAGTTTACTTCGGAGTTTGGAGGTATTGTTTTCCTGATTTTTTTTGCTCCGATTGCAAAATTTCTTATAAACGCAGGAATTTTGGAACTTCTTGAGTAATTCTTGTTTCGTGTACGTTGGTCTATCAGTATATGAAACTCATTTAGAAGAATATCATGCATAACTACAAAATAAATGGACCAATATTTATAAATTGTCTCATTTCAGAACTATCTCATCTATCACTGACTGTTTAGGGGACAGCACTGACCTCTTTTCGTCAAGCTATCTTACCGTCCCAGAGAATTTTATGTTATACAAATGTAGAAATTGTATTTCTCTAGAAATCACTGAAAATTAAAATTTCTCGACTTTTTGCACACCCCGTAATTGGTAAATAATAATCATGTATTCAAGTTTCTAGGATAATATAGAAAACTAATATACCAACATTGTGAATGAATTCGATATGTATAACATATAATATTTTATTTTGGATATTGTTTTCTTCAAGTGGTTTTCTCTGGTATGATGTCATGATATCGTTCACAAAAATACTAGCACTTCTTGTTCAGTTCATAAGTGCTTTATAAGAACGTTATCCGCACACAGCAAGAATACTCGATATATATGTTATTACGTAATTATACATGCTTTTTTTTACTCGACTACGGCAAAGCCAAACGGATGGGTAATAATCTTAGCAGTCTTAGTATCTGTATGTAGGTATTCTCCACCATGGCAGTTAAACTACTCAAATTATTTTGATGAACAAGATGTCTAACGGTTCGTTATCACAAACCGGGTGTTAAATAAAATCATTTTGGCTGAAGTAAGAACAAAAAACTGGAGGTTACAAATCATTTTCTCTTTGGAATACGCCTTATTGGGTACCAAATTCGAGCTCGATTAGTGCAACTCAAAAGAAATTATAAACTAAAATATAAGTTATTAATTGATTGTACGTTGTTTATCTGTTGCCGCATTACTTCAAAACTATAAAAAATCAGCAAATGAGAAAGCGAAAGTATTTTTGAAGTATACGACAAAAACTGACATTTAAAATGACCATCTTTCAGTGGAACTGTAATGGCTCCTTCCATCATATAGAAGAAATCAAACATCTTAACCGTTTCAATCACTCGTTATATCATAAAAAAGTAGTTTATTACCAAACCATGTGTTGTATTGAAGATGTTTAATTGTAATTTTGTAGCTTTAAATAAATAAATACAAAACAAATACTAGAATGATGGCCACTCACTGCTTAAAATTCAACAACAACAACAAAAATACATGTAAAAATAAATATTATGATCTTATGAATTGGATACTGGAATAATAATATTTCATTACATCAAAAAGTGAAAAAAAAGTACGGGATTCTATTGTCTTAAATTTCTCCAACAAATGATAAAGTGTTGGATTTCATTGTAATATCATAAGTTCCTACAGCGTATATAGCCTTAGCAGTTAAGATAAAAAATAATAATAAGTACACAAGTATGTTAGAATATATTAATTTTAGTCTAAAGTTTGTAAAAGTACTAAAGTTACAAGAAAACGTTTGATAGACATGTTCATAGAATCGCTTAATTTGTCCACATGTTTATTCGTTCATCCGCCTGTCTACCCCTCTTCAAGATAACTCAAAAACGGTAAAAGATATCGACCTGAAATTTTGGTGACGAAATTTATACAATAAAAGTGAGTTTGAGTTCGTAAAAGAGCGAAACCGATCCATTGGGTCCAGTAGATCCACAATAAAACTTTTTAACCATAAAAGATACAAAATACAAAGTTCTTCGCCACAATTTCAGATCAAATCAAACTAATAACCACAAGTATATTCAATGCAGATTATTAATATATATGTGTTTAAAGCTGTATATTTAGGGTATTAAAAATATTTCATGAGTTGATTGTGAACCATTTATCGAGTGTCAAAACAATTATTTCTAGTTGATATTCTCACTTGTTTAAACAACAACCGTATGCCCATATATTTCCCTCCATAACGGGCATAATCAAACACTATGTTTGAAAACTCGGTAACAGATATGATGAAAAAGGAAATTATATACATCAAAGTAAAATCGCTTTTAAATATTAAAGGACGAGAATAAGAATTGTGCTGCCCACTACAAAGAGACTAAATTTGAATTACGTCATTTGTTTCCATATTAATAGCAGTACATAATTATTTTTATTTTACAATAAAAGAAAAAGTAAACATACCTTGCCGAAGCAGACATAAACAAACAATTGTGACTCTTTATTTTATTATACTATTAATAATAATTTTTAATAACAGACAATTCATAATTCAGGATGTTTTCTTTGCATTTGTTTGTGTTATAGAGGAAGTCTAGAATGAAAAACAAAACAATACAATTTATCTTCATGTTTATTTATTTTTTTTTTTAAATATAAACTAGTTTTTCTGTTTTGAAATTTGGTGGTTTTTTACCAAGCCAGTCATAAAAAATTTGAGTTATAAAAAATTATTATTAGATAATTCATTTATAGCTTTTATGAAATATAGCCTGTTTTGTTAACCCTCATTCAACTGTGATAGTAATTGGATAGTAAAAAAAGGGGACAGTGGATTTAATGGTTTTATTACTGTGTTGAGGTCAATTGACAATTTAGACAAGGGGTCATTTTTTATTACAACGAATATTATTGCCATTTAAAAGCATGCGAAATTTAAAATTGTTTCATCTTATTAAAGAAATATTTTGTCTACCTTATTAAAAAACTATGCTAAATAGTAAAATTCAATCCATTTTTTTCTTTTTTTTTGATTAAATTTTGGCGTAATAGATTTTAGAAGATTTCCAATTCATAATTTACATATTTTCCACAATCCTTCTTAGAGTAAATGATTTCTTTTTTGGAAAACCGCTGAATATTATTATATATAAGTTTTCCATATGTTTCATGCAATTTTGACTCTTTGATTATCGGTCGATGTTCATACAGAAATAACGTTGAATATATATACTTCACTGACCTCTTTCTGTTCAATTCAAGCGTAATCAGGAATTCATCTTCTCTAAGTATTTTTTTCTTTCGTCGTTTTTGTTTCTCCGTACATCAAAATGAAGCACTACTTGATTTCTGTCAAGCATCAAATTTTACAAATATGTTTCAGAAAATTCCCCGCAAAAAATACAGATATCACTTTTTTGAATTTTTAATTTTTTTAAGTGTCCTTACAGCAAATAAAAAGAAATTTGTCCAACGTGTTACTTTCGTCTATGCTAATAACTTGTCAAAAACGAATCATAGAGAACCAAACAGGATATTCTATAGTCCATACAAAATTTTAATATCATTGCGTATTTTAAGACAACAGTTTAAAAAAGGATTCTGTATTATGGGTTTCTACAATAGTACGAAATTTAAAATTTCATAGTGGTTCATACCGTTTGTGTGGTGCGGGATAAAAATGTCGATAGTTATATACAGGCATTTCGTAGTTTCTCAAATGCATTTTTTTAAATAATACAGAAATAATACCGAACCACTCGAATTTCATACATAGACACTTGACGAATTATTTAAAAGTAAAATTGCAAAGAAATGAGAAACTATTTCTATGACTAGTATATTCAAGGATAGTTCTCTCCCTTGAATGAAGTTCAGTGACTGGTTGAGTACTCATAGAAGGATATAGTTAGATGGTCGTCAAATTTGTATTCAACTTCAATATAAAAATGCAGTAAAATATATTTTTACTCGAAATATATAAAAAGAAAGTTCAGTTTACCTATTTTGTAGTTGTACAAAATGACAAAATTTACATAATATAAGGAATACAGTCAATTCTTATGACCAATTGAAATTTTTTTTTATTATTTACAAAAAAGCGAATAAGAAGAAAATATTTGTAAATGTTCACGATTGCATGAAAAACTATTATGGTTTTATATTTTTGACTGATCTTTTAGTTTTAAGGTTAGTTTTAAATGTTAAAAAAACTCAATAATAATTTGGTTTCATATTTTGTGAGAAATCATAGAAAATGGAATACAAAATTGTACAAATAACATTATAATTTTACTGTATAGTTTATAGAAAACTGGTGCAAAATTGTATTTTAATGACTTTACACACGTCAGCTTATTTTTGTGAATCATTCGTTTATTTGATTGGGTTAATTTAGCATTAATTTCAAATATTCATTTATTTAACCTTCAATATGTTTCTTTAGAATCATTTTGGTGAGACAAAAGACAGTGGTCGCTGAACACATCAGGCTTGCTGTCTTAATTGGTTAATATTTCCAATAGTCACTAATTTGAATAAAATTCGAGAAAAGACGTTTATATAGTGAGGTTCAATGTCATTTCAACTTGTGAAAATTGATTAAATGTGTTATACAACAAAAGTTGTTAAAAATATCTAAGTTTTAGAAAAAAAAAAGTGAAACATAATATCTGTAAAGGCACCTGTGGTGTCGTGATAGCCCATTTCGATGCTCGACAAGTTTGTTATGTTTTTATTAGTTACTATAATATTTTATAACAGGCGTTAATCTATCGAAAAGGCACAGTTTGCAGAATTTTTGTAGAGTAAATCATAACTATGTTTTGATAAAGAAATCATAACTATGCCTAATTTTTAGAAGTTTATTTATAAGGACATCATGTGATGGTGTAGTTATAGACACCCAGGCTGTATGTTATTCACAACAAATTTAACATGATAATCTCTTGTGTGAGTCTATTGTGTGACAACCTGTATTTGAAAATGATATATTATAATGTATACACAAAATAATAATATAATCATTATATCACAGAATATAAAATGTTTGAAAATATAAAACGTCATATTACATTATAAAAAGACATTTTCTATGATTTCAGATATAGAACTCGACTCACCAACTATATACATATATATATTCTTAAGTCGAATATAAAAACTGTTCATATCATATAATAATAATCATATTACGACTGTGACATTATCCTGTCTATATTCCTTGTGTTTTTCATTGCTTTTTATACATTTTATTCAAATATTGTTGTTTAATGTCCTTTTGGGTTTTTGTTTATTTACAGAGTGGTTGCATCATACAGACAAGAATATTTTTTAGATTAGATTAGAACACAATTTTGTTCTAATCTAGGCACAAAAGGATGTGATTTACAAGAAGGTAAACATGGCAACGGTCGAAAATATCACCACCAAGGAGAAAAATAAAATCATAAGATTGATGACATGCCTATGCTATACTATTAAAAATTTTCTCCGATGTGAAGTAAACATAATTTTCGTTTGAAGTGAAACTTCTTAACACAAGCTTGCCTTGGGAAGTAAGCTGGAGAATGCTTTATACAAGCGTAACGAAACGTGTGATCTTGCGAGCCGAGCAGAAGTAAAGAGGGAGATATAAGTTAGTGAAGATAGAAAGATATATATATATATATATATATATATATATATATATATATATATATATATATATATATATATATATATATATATATATATATATATATATATATATATATATATATATATATATATATATATATATATATATATATATATATAAACGTGAGTTGTGTGGCCTAAGGAACAGTCACATTTTTTTCTTTAGTTTGTTCGATATTAATAATATCCTATATGTCAATTTAAAATAGAAATCCATATCACGATTCCATGAACTGTTTTACTTTCAATCAAATATCTTCCATTACCCCGACCTGACATTGACAAATCTTTAGTGAGCTCCTTAAAGAAATTAAAATTGTTTTAATTAATACAGTTTTTTATTTACTGTTCCGAAAGATATATTCCTCTTAAAAGTTTTAGTTACGACAATTTGAGACTGTATATAACATAATCTGCGTTATTGCTACGGAAGATCTATTTATTTATTTTTTCATTTAGGCAAGACAATTAAACAAACCAAAAATACAAAATTTGAATACATGCATAATTTAATATCTATATTAATAGTCTATTTAAACATTTTCTCCGTGTACAAATTTTTAAAATAATAATACTCGAAAAACTTAATTATTGTTAGAAACTGAGGAATTGGTGTCGAGTTATAAGATTATAGTTTAGTACATTGTGAGACAGACGTATGGAGATGAGTTTAGGTATTATATTAATCAAATTGAATGCCTCCTGTGTCAAGATTTGAGAGATTCCAACATAAACATTAATTAATATAATAGATTGTTTATTTGTATCAACTGTAGTACTATACGTGTATCAGAGTAGTGTGTAACAGTACTCTCTGAATACACCAAGCCCAAATATTAATTCAAGACCTTGATTGCATGTTTACATAATAATAATTATAATCATAATCATAATAATTGTGTCCTGAAGCCTTTGATGATATTGATAATAGTTCACATAAGATCGTACAGATCATTAACAATTTGTTGAATTGAATTTGAGAACAAAACACTCATTTATAATATTAGTTTAATTATCATTATATTAAAGGATATATACGATATTGAACATTGTCTTCTACATGAATATTTGTAAAATATACATGAATATTTGTCGCATAAAAATTTAGCTGCGTATTGTTTATTAGTTTTATTAAAATAAAATTTATTTTTGAAACGGAACTGTGACTCATTTAGCTACAATAAGACACAGGAAAATCCATTTATCGGGTTTCTATTCGTTATTACGTATCAAATTTGAAAAAATATTCATAATAAATGTTTATAAGAGTAAATTAAAAAACTGAATAATGATTGGGATATATTCTAATATCTAGAAATAGAAAATAATTAAATACTTGTACCCACTATTTAAAAAAAAAAAAGATTATTATTATATTTTAAATTTAATTCATCGGGTAAACTTAAAATCTAATATAGCCGTATACTCATGCAAGCTAAACTTTCCAAGCTATAGTTTGGGTCGAGCTAGTATGGTTTTAACGTGTATCTGGTGAATAATATTCAATATTTACGAAAAAAATACGTACTGTGTAAATCTTAGGCTAAAGAAACCCGCAGACCTGTGCGAACACAACTATATATCATAAGAGTTCGTTGCCATTGTTTCTTTGTTTGAAGCTTCTGTTCGTTGTTTGAAATGTTTCTAAAATTTTTGAACACCCCCACTACAACACTGCACATGCCACACCTATATCTATTATATTTTTTTAAATTCTCTGTGGTTTATTTATTTTTTAATAAATAATTATAAAAAATGGCTTCTCATCAAAAAATTTCTATTTTTAGATAGTAAAATGTGTTATAACGATAAATAATTTGTGATTAAAAGTTGGCTAGAGCCGGACTAATGCACAGTAATAAAACACGTTTTTTGTAATTTTCTTTTCAACATAGATATTAAATTTTCAAAAATGAATATCGTACTTAATACAATAAATAATAAAATATTTCCAAGGTTAAAATTCTGATATAAACTTTCAAATAGCTTTGTTGAACCATGTCTACTGAATTCGGACATGATGTTAAAGTTTTCAAGAGTAGTATTAAATGTATTGATTCACAAAATTATTAAATGTATTTATTTATCGTAAAGTCAAGTAAATTCGTTGAGCTAAGTTTTAAGTGTAATAGTAAGTATTTCTCTTATATAATGTGTTCATACACAGATGTTGATAATCGTCAAAGTTAACGATGGTCGTTATCGAACTTTTATACTAACAATTATTTATCACTTAAAATACAATAGTCACGTGCAAAGAAAATGTTGTGTTGTCATTATAATACATGTATATAAACGGCATATTTAAACAAGAGGAACATGTAATGTTACGTTCTATTTTAGTTAACAATTTTCGATGTAATGCATGTCATAGTCTGTAAAAT
Source organism: Chrysopa pallens (assembly GCA_020423425.1). Taxonomy (NCBI): domain Eukaryota; kingdom Metazoa; phylum Arthropoda; class Insecta; order Neuroptera; family Chrysopidae; genus Chrysopa; species Chrysopa pallens. The sequence continues at coordinate 81,655,715 of CM035591.1, forward strand.
GTATTAAGTTTTCGATAAACGATGCTTGGAACTCCAGATCATTGTAAATATGGGTAAAAAATTACCTCAAAGAACGAAGTTGAACCTCTTCTAAAAAAAATCATTCCGAGCTCCAAAGAAATATAAAAATGTTCTTCATTTAAATGTGGCATAAATAAAAGATATTTGATTTAGAAGCTGAGATTTTAAATTTATAATTTGAAAAAAGTATAAAAACAAAATGAAAATAATTTTTATTTGTATAAAAATTTAAATAGACTTTTTTAAAGTTTGTGAAAGAGTTTCTAATTTCTAGTTAAGACATTTACATTTTTTTATTATCATAATATTCGTATTACACAAAAATGTTACGTACTACATTGAGACAATTTTTATGGGTTGCATCGTAAACATAAAAAATAAAAATGTAATATGTTCTATATATTTAATAATCATTTTTATCATAAATCTTACAATTTATTATGACTGATATCACTCAGAAAAATTTCTTTTTTTTTTGGGACATTCAAAAGTCTATAAAAACAAAAATATAAAAAATCATAAAAAATAAAAACTAATTTTACTTTCATTTTTTATTATTATTTTCTGTAAAGAAGAACACATTATTATATCTCCAAAAGATTTAAATGATTGTAGATGAACGCAAAAAAAAAACAAATCCTAATCATTTGAAACTGAATACTACTCATTGAAAAAATAAAGAAAATACGACGACTTTTTGATAATCTGCTGAAAAGAAAATAACTTTTTTTTAATTTGAATCTATGAAATTAATTTTATGCAAATTATTTTTATTATAGCAAATATGTCTTATCTTAATTTTAAGTTGGTTTAACATGTCTACATATAAAATATTCAATATGAACTTAGGCACAATTTTACATTGTCATTTAATTTACATACATCTGCAACTTTCTATATATTCGGTAAGTACCTACTATCATTTTCAAATTCGAGAGACAATTAATTTGAATAACAAGCGTTACTGTTATAGATAAAGTTTCAAATCCATTTTTTAAATCTCAGATTTCACTGTCGTTCTTATAGTGATTTTCATTGTTTTTTCATCAAATATTCTTCACTGAACATTTTCACTATAAAAATACACATTTTCTTCAAGGTTGATAGATAAGCGACCATAAGAATAAAATGAATGAGTAGTTTTAACAATGTAAAAAAGTAATTATCTAAACAAATTGAAAATAAAAAACATTTGTCCCACATTCTATTTTTATAAATTTATTTCGATAATGCATAATTAAAACTTTTTTGTAATTGTTTTTGCTAATCTCCTACGAGGAGAAAAAAAATTTTGTGTCTAAAAGTAATTTTTAAATAGAAATTACACATTTCCTTAAAAAGAAAGGCTTGTATTGTGTGATTTTTTCGATATAATTGTACTCTTAATGGTACTCTTAGACAATTACAAACTATAAAAAACTGAAATAGAATTGTGGAAATATCTATGCTTACTTACAGGCCTAATGATAGGGTGAGATTAAACACTATGAGATGACTAAAGTCCTTAAACTCCCTCAGAAATTTCACCTAGCCACAGTAAAATCTATTCAGGAATGTATGATTCGTAGATGCTGTTAGCCTGCTACCGTAGACTTAAAGCTAGCTAGCCACTTTAATAACACAAAAACTATTTATCGTACAATAAAACTAAAAACATGAGCCTAAGTACATAACCGTAGAAGCTTTCAAAGCTGTGATATAGCTTTTACTTCTCGGAGCTTCAAAAAAAAAAAATAATAATAATAAATTAAAAGCTTGGCTCTTTGAGAAAAAATAAAGCTATACCCCGAACTAACAGAAAAATCAAAAAAACATTGCAAAAAACAAGTTGGGAAGCCGAGTATTATATTCGCAGTATACTTCCCTGCGCCACCACCAAAATCAGGCATATAACAGCTATATACAATGGATATCCCTGCACTCACACCTTTTTTCACATCAAATAAAAACATCAAATAAAGTATCTTTGAGCCAAAGTTTGCCAATAGAATTGATTTTTTGCTCTTATAATATAGAAACTGTAAGCTTTTATAACATCTAATTTATTTAATATTCAATATATCAAAGTTTTAATATTTTGACGAAAACATAACGAGTTTTTGTCTAGCCACGATTTTGTTGAGTGTTGAATTGAATTAAATTTCGGCTTTATTTTGCCATGAAACGCTTTTTTCGGTATGACCATTTGGAAAATATGAATATTTATCTCTACGATATTATCTTACCTCCAACACACACAAACTTTGCAATATCAAAACTATATTTGAGAATACTTCGAAAGAACTTCTGCTGTTTAATAATTTCAAAATATTCTTGTCATATTATCGAGCGGAGGACAGTCGACGGTTAATAAAATCAGTTATATGATGAAATATAATTCTAATCCTTGTAAAACGAAGACACAATGAGACTTCTTTAATAAAGCTAGCGTAAAATTAAAAGCACACCTAAGTATTTCTATTATGTAAAACGTAATTGACTTCATTAAGAATAAAAATGTTTTTAATTAAATTGTAATCAAAGAATTCTTTTTAATTTAAATAAAAAAGTTGAATATTTTTCATAATTACGAAAAAAATAAAATACATAAGTTTCTTGTTCGTTACTGAAAAAAAAAAGTTTTATTTTAATAACAAATGAAAGAGAACAATTGAAAATAGTCAATTATTTGTATATCTTAGCTTTCATTTTACGCATTTGAAATGATATCTAAAATAGGGATGCTAAGATAAGAACAACTCCTTAATCTAGTAATTTTAACATTCAAAACATATGGCTGGGTTTGATCTTAAATAAACAGTTTGTCTCAAAAGTTTATTTGAATTTACAAAAAAATAAAAATCAATCTATCACAACGTACATTTTGTAGTGTTTAAAAACGAATTTATGACACATTAGTTAAGCCGTATAAAAACGCTTACTAATGCATACATTCTTTCGCTAAATGGCTAAAACGATTATAAAACGATTATAATTTTGTACTTAGTTATTATATACTCTTCAACTTCCAAAATTAAAAGTAAAAATAATGTGTATGATATTCGATGTACGACTAATAAACCGATTTTACAAATAAAGCGTACATACAAATTTATACATTTATACATTTAATTATACATTTTTATGTATATAACAAACCTCATGGATAAGAACTAAACAAAAAATCAACAGTAGTCACTAATTCCTAAGTACATAAGAAGGACTCCTCCACAGCCGAATCAATGTACTGTTAATTGTAAAAAAGAACTCCGTAACCATACGGAAACTATCGGATATACGAAATAAAAATATAACCGTATCCGTAACCTAATCCAACATAAAATTTTCGGATAGTTTCCGATAGGAGCGGAATTTAAAGTTTAAATAACATGATGGATTTTAAAGTATCAGATAAACCTTATAGCTTAGTACAAAATTACTTATACTACATTGAGTGTAGTTTCAAATAATAATAATTTAATATATTATTAAAGCCATTATATTTAAATATTGTCCAGTGATAAACAGGAGTTTCTGTGTTGTAAAGTATATTATTTCATTGTGTTAATTATCCTGGAGAATGGTATTCCATGATTCTTGCTTATTTTACCAAATATTTAAAAAATAAAATAATAATTTATTTGAAGAAGGTTAGTAAAAAAATAAGAAAAGTTTTTGCTTCGTACAAGTTGGAAGAAATTGATCAAATCTTTTGGATTTGTAAAGCTTTTTCACTCTAATCGTAGAAATCTATGAAAATGTTTTATATTTTGTTTTATTAATTAAATAATGAAACTACAATAAATAATGAAAGTAGCAAACTAATTTTGAAATTCTGGTTTAAGTTAGTTTTCGCGGAAGAATATACTTTTGCAAATTATACTTGTTCACAGTTTTCGCAAATATTGTATTTTTTTCATTATACATTCGAAATATACAGCTGTTTCAAAACAGAAGATCTTACCTTTCTTATTTATAACGAACTATTTTTTGACTTTAAGATGTGAATATTTGATTCTTATGATCTAAGACAACTTCCATCTTGTAATGACAAAGGCACATTATAAAAATAATGTGCCAAACTTTAATAAAATTTAAGTTTAATCATTAGAAACAAAAAGTTTGTGGTAGACAGTTAAACGACACTCATGCTGATTGTTTTATGGTGGTTCTCAAAGCAAAGCAATCAATAAATCATTTCTATAACCTGCTATAAAATAAAACCTATAACCATTATTCAACCTTAGGCTATTCATCTACTGAATTCTAGCTTGCTACAAAAACAGCCAGACGGCTAGATAGATATTTTGTCTCGATACATAGATGGAAGGTGAAGATATAATAATATAACCACAGTTTATCATCATTCATGCTTACTTTCTATAAATAAAGTGTGAAAACCTTAATATCTGAGTTCTTATACAAAGGTTTTATTTGGTGATTTTATGTATACGATTAAATATTTACCGGAGTGAGTAGTATACAATCTACAGGTACCAAACGTCAAGCCTTCATTTATAAAACGTTGTATTTATTCCTTTCCAAGCAACCATTTAGTTGCGTCTGTCAACGGCACAATATAATTTAATATTTTAAATTCAAGATTAGTGTTAATTTATATAGATTATTCTAAGCTGCCAAATAATTTTTAGTTAAATGATTAAAGTAAATAATTTAGTTTGGCTTTTAAAGCCTATATTTTAAGTCGTAAGCGATTTTTAAGCTCATCACATAAATTAAAGTCATTGTTCTTAGCGTCTTCAAAATACTTATGGTATTTAATCGCATGAGCAAAGTTACATCCTTCTACATTTCGCATTTTACACGGAACCACTTTGCAATGCCCATTTATAGCTTTTTTTATTATTAGAAAAAAATTGTGATACTTTTAAATAAATATATAAATACCACCAAAAAATCAATCAATTCTTTATTTTATTATCTTCTAAATTATAATCTATCCTTATTACATTTATGAAATTTCTATATCCAATGAACTAAGCATTTTATTATTGAAAATGATTCAACAAAACATCATTACAATAGTTATAAGATAACTTAAACTATGTTGCATATTAATTTATGTAATTGCTCTTGTTATTTGATATAATATATTAATTTTATACTCTCTTCTTATTCGAACTTTCTTCAGAATGAACTATTCGTGTTTTAAATACAATGAGCAAGTTTATTATAGAATGCGACTGTAATCCTTCTTATTCCTTCTTTGTGTCCCAAATAAAAACTGAAAAGTTTAAAAAACAATTCAAAGTAAATATTGATATTTAAAAGGTAAAAAACATCTGACTATAACTTGTCTAATAAAATTCTCAAATAATGTACCGTATAGCGAATATATTTAAAATTTGCAGCATATCAATAATTAACAACTTACATCTTAGTTGATAATTTCAGGTCAGTTATCTATCATGATGTTTCTTAAATATTTGTTCCAACTGCCAAAGAATGTAATGTTTTTCGTGCGTAAATGCATGTACATTTAATAATTACATCGTCTCTTTCAAACGGCCCCAAGGATTTAGATATCGTAATATTCCTCTTAAAACTCCTTAAATGTATAAAAAAAATGTGCGAAATTGGGTACGAACTAGTACGTTAATAAATAAAATTAACAAAATCTATTGAGTAAGGCAACAAAATAAAAGAAATTAAAAGAGGATTAAAAAATATATACAATTTAAATTTAATAAATAATTTAAAAAATCTAAAAACGGAATGCAAAACAGAAAATAAACGTAATACACTAAAACGGCCGAAACAAGAGAGAAAAAATTGTAATGGAAATGTAAAACCAATATTAAATATCGTTGTTAAGTTGAGTACAAGTTTTTTCAGCTAGTTTTTTTCATTTTTAAATTATTTATTCTATGTGTAATTATTTTTGTATGAAGTAATTAACCTATGTTACTAACCTATGAGCGTAAATTATAATGTATCTATATACCACGGGTTACTACTTGCATTTACGCGGCCCGATACTGAGGGGTTGTTTTCTATAAACTTATACAGTTCACAATTTGCGTTTCGAAATTCAAATGGTATAAATTGAACGACTGATATTGGATTGTCTAAGGACGCGGGTGTGTTTTGGCTAGAGAGTGTATCTTTACAAAAATAAACTACTGATCTTGTTGAGGTTTACAAGAAAGTGCTGTTGTCCTAAATAAAAATTTATTCCTTCACAAGTTTTTACAGTTTTCCATGATTTAAATTTCAATTATTCCAACCTTTTATTATCAATATTCAGAGGGTCTCATTTACAAAAAATACACTCTATATTTATATAAATAATAAGTTCACCTAGTTTTAGATCAATGATAGATGTGGTATGTATGTATGTGTAGTAAAATAATAAGTATATAAAATATAATAATGTCAGATATTTTACAATGCTATTAGTCTTGATAAAAACGAATTACTTCGACGTGCGGCGTCATGGATCTTATCGACTATACATAACGAGGTCTGGCAGAACATAACACTAGAACAACACACCTATAATAAAACTTCATGAAATAAATTTTACAATTGTTCATGAGTTCAACTTGTATGTTATTTTATAGCTTAAAATGTAGGTGTTTTTCTTATCGAGTTTTCAAATGTTTGAAATATATTTTATATGTGAGTACAAATGTTTGATTAACGAAACTTATACAAAATGTATCCAAGTGTCTGCTTCAACCTTAATAAATTATAGGGCTAATATAATATCGAACACACACAAGTCCAAATACAAATAAATATATATAAGGGAATTGAAAATGTGGGCAAGGGATATGGATTAAAAATTCGAATAAAGTATTTCTTTAAAAGTACCTACTTGTTAAATATATTTTTAATTTAAAATATCAATCCGTTATTGTTTTAGGTCCTTAGGTATGTTTTACATCACAAATTTCAATTGCTAAACCGAAATAATATTGCATTTTATTTTTAAAATTATTATTAATAAAAATTATGATTTCAATTACTTTTCTAATAAAAGGGCAAACCAAACGGACCTGTAAAAATCATTGTTTTTCGTGCTTGCCGGGTTGTTTTCAGTTATAAAGGCTATTCTTTGTATAGTGATTATTTGTGTTATAGTTATAACACAAGTGTATCTGAACAACTTACTTACGATATTTAATTCTTAAGTTATTCTTAATTTTTAGCCTCTGTGTCTAGAAAATTGAAGATTTGAATATCAAAATACTTCCAATTGTTTAATACTTAAATTTTGATATATATTAACCCCAACAAAACCTACTAAAGTTGAACACTTAGAAAAAATGCGTTTGATCAGATTATTTAAATATTTCGGCTTTGGGTTTCTAAAGTTTTCTAGAGAAAAAACTACTTTTCTAATTTTATGTATATTTACAGTCGATTTAAATTAAGTTAACAGATATAGTAAAATTTTATATTTATCCTAAACCAAATACTACAGAACATAAAAACCAATAAATTTCTAATAAACGGCAGAAAAGATTTACTCTTGTTTTACTAATGAATTACTAGATTAAAAAACACAGAAGAGTATAAAAAATAAAATAAAAAATATCCTCGAATATTCGAATTTGTGTGGTGTGTCAATGAATAGTGTATAGAAGAAATGTTATCAGAAAAATTCAGGCGACAACACAAATTTACAAATAATATAGTGTACACATGTACACATATACAGAGCTGAAATGGTTTTTAATAATGGTACTCGTTTCGTATTATTGGTTGAATGACGTTCGATGGTGTTAGAGATAGACCACCACCTATGCACAGGCTGACAGACATACCAAATAATACAATGTTCACTTGAGTTTATTTGCCCGCTAACGTGTAAAATTTTGTTATATTTAAACTCTAAGCGTTCGTTGTTAAAAATTTTGATCTAGAATATAAAATTCGATTAGATTTTATACACGTGTCTATGATGCTGATAACTGACAAAATTAAGATATTATAAATAATGAATAAAACTTGCAAAATCGAACAATAAATAAAAATTTGTAAAATAGATACAGATGGGAATTCTATTTTTACAAAACTGAAAAACCGCATGTACATACTTTGCAAGAAGAACACTTATTTCGAAAATTTATTTAAACTGAGCATAATTTTTCTACAACTTGGATAAAAGAATATTGTTTGCCTTGTTAATATATAAATCTGTCTGTAAAAAAGGCAGCCAGTTTATTGAGTTCATGCAAAGTTCATAATTACTAAAAATATATCACAAGTAGTAAAATATATTCCACAAAGCAATAGTTTTGCTTCTGTTCAGTGTTATGTACTGAGTGATAAAAGCAAATATTGCCTTTTGATAATATTATAAAGAAGAATAAGAAATGAGAAAAGGGTCTTTCTGTAAGTGTATATAAAAAACACTTTTCGACGATTGAAATGACATTTCGATTTAATATATTATTTAAACATGTAAGAACTTGCATTCATTTAAAAGTGTTTGGATTTGATTGTAGAATACCTTGGTCAAAGGGAAAAGCAAAATAGTATTTATTTTTCTAGCTTAAAATATGCCAACTTTCAAAAATTTCCTTCATTCTATTTCCTTTTTAATAAAATAATTTTGCTTTATCTTAAAACTTATTAAATACAAAAGTTTCTATATACTTTTCAGCTAAATCGGAAACCGGGAGGTAGATTTATTTAACATGCAACAAAATTATATTATACTAGCTGGCCCGGCAAACGTCGTTTTGCCACATATTTCTAATTAACTTCAACATTTTCTAAGTATAATAACATATTCTTAACAACTTTCCTCTATTTCTTAAAACTGAAAGCTAAGGCAAATTAGAATAAATAATGATATTAATATATATTTTAAAGCATACCCGGACACGTTGTGGTGACAATTGATATTACATCGATTGCATGCAAAATTTGAAGCAGATTGGACAAAGGAATTCCGTTGTTCCATACAAACTTTGACTCTGTTTTTAATCCCATTAGGGGTAGAATTTCAGAAAATCTTTTCTTATGGTATGCCCGGTATTTGATGTGTAACCCACTATTTGGTGTGGGATACCCGTGACACGAAAATTATATATACACTCGTGTTTGATTTGCGCCACCCGGTACCTCGAGCACCCACAATTCGTGTATATTGTGTTCTGGTTCTCATATACTTGATGAAAAATAGTAAAAAAAAAGGAAGTCCAGAACCACTAATATAGAAAAGAAGAAATAAATAAATTCTATTTTGAATAGCTGACCCAGGTAAATTGTTTTGTTAATCAACATTAATATCTCCTAAATATAATAACATATTCTAACTGTCTGTCTATAACTAAATAATGAAGCTGCGGCAAATCAGAATAAATTATGATAATATATATGTTGAAGCATAACCACCCGTTTTACGCGTTGCTGTGTTATTTTTCACATTTTAATAAATGATATTACATCGTTTACATGCGGATGCAATTCTACCCTTAGGGGAAGAATTTCAAATCCTTTCTTATCGGATTCCCGGTATAAAGTGTGCACCCGGTATTTGCCCCGGTACCGCGACCGCGGACCGCGTTTACCCGATAATTTTTGCTGTCGTACACATACACTTGATGAAAGGTATATTGACCTTCTGAACCAAGAATGATTCTCGTAATACTTGAACAATGCGTTATGCACACTTCATATAGTTGACAGTTCGTCATACTGCTAGTGAGAAGAGATAAAGAAGTTTTATTTTGAATAGATAAAGAAGTTTTATTTTGAATTTCAAAATTATATTTTGGTTTCTATGGAAATGATGATTTGTAACATGTGAGAAAAAAAAAAGACAAAATATGTTTCACAGCTAGGAACATTTTGTATTCGAAAATTAAATTGTCGTTTATAGTATTTTCCTTTACTTATTATTTATGTTTCTCACCGTTAAAACCTTCCCTGAACTTTAACGAATATTTCAAGACCAAAATTAGCCAAATCGGTCCAGCCATTCTCTAGTTATGCGCTTACCAACACATTTTGCAATTCATTTTTATATATAAGATATAAATTACAATTAAAACAAAAAATTTTAACGTGTAATTTATTTTAGAAATAATTTCATTATAGCGTTTAAATATACTTTTTGTACAATGTGAAGTTCGTTTACGAGAAGACTGAATAATATTGATATGGATTATGGCTTCGGAAATAATATTTGCAGATTTAACTCGTATGTAAGTGTATGTGAGTGTTCAATTCAAAGTAGAGAAATGACACTCCGACCAAACGGACGGTCATATAAAATTCAATTGGAATAAAACGGGCGTACCACAGAGTTATTATGTAACAGAGTTAATGCCAGTGAATTTAACTATGTATGTATCTTCGTTATTTTATTATATTTTGTCGGAAAACCTTTCTGCTGTAGACAGACACATTACTGGACAGACAAATCCTGCAATTGCACATATATTTCGATTTGGTGATTATGCGAAATTTTAACTATTGATAATGTATTAATATGTAACCTTAATTAAAACTGATTAATTCGAACATCTTAAATATTTTAGAGTCGAAAGATTCATACATCAGATCAAGAAATTACTCAAAATGGTTGATTTAGAGCAATTTATATATATGGAATGCAATAATCTTACAAAAATCTTCGTGCTAATTTATCGAATATTTCATTTAAAATTTATTTAATAATTGTAATTTTAGAAAAGTTCGTAAACTTATCGATTTACTTTTATGTGAATGCCTTTTTAGAGTAAAACATTGTAATCTATTGAAACATATGGTTCAAATGATTTGATATCCGCCTGTTAAATTGTGATGTTATTTTGTTAAAACGCTCTTTTAACACAGAAAACCTTGAGTGGAAAAGAACCTAATATGTAAACACGAATATGTAGTATCAGTAAACCATGCAAGAAGTGTTAGAATCGGTGGCACCAGAAGTACCGTTACCATTTTAGTCCAAAGTCATTCAGTCATTTTATTGTTTGCAAGGAAGCGAATAATAATGGCTTGAATCATGGCGTATAGAAAAAAAATTTTTTTTTTCAAGTTAGTTGCATAATGAAAACGTTTGGTTAAAAATAATGAAACAATTATAGGTTTCGATGTAAACGAATCTTAAATAATGCAATAAAACAAAGATACCCCAGTAGATAAGAAGTTTTAAAGTAGTTAGTTTTCGAGAGAACAAAACAATTTAGAAACAGTTTTAAAGTGACGCATTTAATTGCATAAATATTCAAAAGGTAAAATGCGATGAAGTTAACTTACTTTACTACATACAGAAATAATTAGACTTTAAGGAGTATAATTACTAATTAGAAAATGATCATTTCAAATGTTTTAAGTTCTATATGCTTGTTCGTTTCCTTATCATAATTAGAATATTACAACAAAGTTATTTTAATACTATCAATATAGGTAATAATAACGAGATAGCAAACCTGTTGAAAAATTACTGATATTCAGATTCAAGCGCAAATAGCGGATGTTTTTTACAGTTGATATGAGATTTTCCTGGGCGGAGGTAATAAGTACAGTCAAAAAAGAAAAGTTCGGAACTCTATTTGTTAGAGCCCGGTTGCGATAATATAAAATTCAATTTGCGATGTATTTCAATTTCTGGAAGAAAAAAAAATTATCAAATTTTTTTTTTTTTTAAATTTATTCCGTTAAAAATTTGATGTGGCATAATTACGTATTACGCGTAAAATATTTCAATCAACAATTCCAATTTATATGATTTATGAATAAAAATATTTTTTTAAGAGAGTGTTTTCTAAAAATAAACTCAAATCATGATTTTTCCGGAACCTTGTTGAAAATTCTAATATTTTTAATATCTATAATATATACTATTTTAATATATATAGAAATTGAATATGTCATTGCTCTTTTTATACAGCGTTTTATATTCAAACGGCATAAGGCTCGGACAACGTCAGGAACATTCAACTAAATTCAATACATGATACTGATAATAATCATAATTATAAGATTCGTTCGTTCATTTGCTTGCTATGACTACTTATTAAACAATATACACTCTTTCTCCTTGTTCATCTCCTTCCATTGATTGCAATTACTATTTAGTTCATACCAAGGATACGAACGATTACAATATCTTTCTTGTCTACAATATACATATATATAAAATTTAACTGTTTTCTTTATCTTGATTATTATATGTGTTTTGAAGTGTTCTTTGAAGATGAATTTATCAATTTTATACATAATATTTGAAATATTCCTTAAGGAAATAATAAATATTTATACGAGTATAGTGTAAATCTTAGTTTCATTCCTCCTGAAAGGAATGAAATTTAAAAAATGCAAAAAGCTAATCTATATATAATACAGGATGAGTTGGAAACTTTATAAGTTGGAGAACATATCACGTATCGATTTTTTTATAATTTTTTTACAAAAATTATGATTTCTGTTGAAACTACATTTTATTAAATAAAATGTATTAAAAAAAAGGGACATGATTAAAAATAAAAAGAAGAACGTTTAAAACATAAATATGTGAAGAAAAAACTTTGAACCTCTTTTTACAAAAATTGGGCTATTGGAGGAATGTGAAATTTGGTACATATAGAGAAGGAATGAAGAATCCTAATATTTTTTTTTTTTTTTGTAATTATGCATAAAAAATACATTAAGTCATTCAAAAAACATAACACACACTAAGACACACATATATATATATATATGAGGTGTGGTGATTACACATACTACCATACATACGCATATATATTAATATTTTTTAATATACCGTTTTGTTTAAAGACACGCATATATACTATTCTGTTTAGAGGCACTGAGGTTAACTTTTTGAGTGATTGTGGTTGAATTTCGACCAGGGTAACGGGTCTCTAGTACTAATAATTGTAAATGAACAAATAGATGGAGTACATAATTCCAATGCAGTAGACGTCTCTCATTTTTCATGAGATGTTCTAAATTTTGGTAGGGCAAACATTTTTGTAAGAACAATTTTAAGTCGGTAAATATATGGAATAAATAAACATAATAAACAAAGCAAAATAAATAAAAATATGAAAATACTACCTAGAAAAAAATTTTGTCAGGTACAAAAAAAAAATCAATCTGGAAAAGAACATCATAAATGTCGCATTTTTATTGAATAATGTGTAGGAAAGATTTATTTATCGATTTTTTGTAGATGCTGTGTATAGATTCAGTAATTTACAACAGCTACTGGTGTATAAATCTTGTTTTTTAATGATTTTTGGTAATTGATTTTATTTTTCGTAGATTAGTGCAATTCAAAGCTTTTGCAAATTGTGATGATAGTTACGACATTTTCTATTGTTTTAGATATTTATTATTAAAAGGCGTACAAATACAAAAACTATTGTTTGAAAACAATTTTTATTTTCAAACAATCCCACACGTAAAAATCACACGTAAATATATGAAAAAACAGGAATAGGTAAATCTTATTTTAAAGTGGATCTATTTTTACGTTATTTTCTTGATTAATTTTTGTGGAAAAACATCAATAATGGAATTATTGAAAACTCATACTTTTGATTGTTATTCAGTGAATAAAAGCCCATATGTATTTCAACAGATAATATGTTTATTAATATTCTCAACAGAAAACCGAATGAATATTTAATACCGAATTAATTATTATAGTGAAAACAATGAATGACCAATACAAATGTAATTTAGTATTATGTACAGTTTGGAACGGAAATTGAGGACAAGTAGGCTATCGCAGTGTATATGTAGGCACAATACAAAGCTTTTGAACATAATACCGACTAAAGATTAGCAGAGTATTTAGTTAAACACTATATGAATGGATGCTAGCAATGAATAGCCGTGGCATATGTTTCATATGAACATATGGACTATAAGTATGCTGTGTACTGTTGATAGCAAGGCAGGCATAACTATAATTTAGTCATATGTCTATACAAATATTGGCATATCACACGTCACATTCATACAACACTACAATATACTAATATTTGAAACATAATAAGTATCGCGAATCTGTTAGTCAGTAAATAGTGAGTAATTCAATTAGATTGTCCTTAAAAATATGTATCTCACAATACTTTTCATAAATATACCAGGCGATTTCCACATTAAAGTGTGCAATAATAGCAAACATATATAATAGCAAACCGAAATAAAAAGTTGAATATAAGTTTGAAGTACCAAGATTTTGTTTAACAGAGACTGAAAGTTCATTAATTCATAAAAATAAAATTATTTTTTAGGTAAAAGCTTTATCATTTTTATTTTAATGACAATATATCTTCCCATATCCTCCACTATTCAAAGTTTTATAAAAAATTGTTTCCTAGTATCAGGTAGACGGTACTGTACAATTATTATCGGCTCTCATGTGTCATTTCAATTCTGGATCAATTTGAAACCTAGAAATAGATTTAAAAAAATCGTTTGATAGAATCAAACTTTGGTAAGGTACATGGCAATAGTGATATGTGGTTATGCATAAATACTTCTTTAACTATTCGCATACATATGTAAGGATTTATCAAATTTGTGGTAGTTTTTTAAATACTATCTATATTCAACAAGGAATAAAAAAATTAAAGTAATGACAAATTGGAATCATTTATAATATTTCCTTATAAGGAATCAGTTCATAGCTGTGAAAATATAGATTAAAAATTTGGTCTGAAAATTTAAAATATTAAAAACATAATAATGGAAACCAATATTAAAATCGTTTACGACTATTTTTAAATTATTGTATGTTTGATTATTGCATTAACTTCTAAACATTCTAAGCATAAAAACAAAAGATAACAATTTTAATTTCATAGCATAATTGATTAATTTACATTGCCTAAAAAAGCATGACTGTACATCCTGCTACTACTCGTCAAACGTTGGTTAGTGTTAATGTACATATTCAAAATAAGGATTAGAAAAAATAATTCTCTCGAAATGTGAAATGACTTTGCATATTTAAGAGACCAAATTAATTTGAGTTTTTAAATCTTTAAGCACCCCAAAACACAACCGATGTTAGAATGTTAAAAAAGACCGAAACTCTTTAATAAAAAAAAAACAAGTAAAGATAACAACTAACAGAGTTAGTTGTTTAGATACTCGACATGATTGAATTTCATTGTTTGGACTATTTTTAATTATCATTCATAATACTATTCAGTTATATATGCATACATGTGTAATAATAATATGTATATTGTTATTATCCATATGTGTTTATTAGCCAAACTTGAGTAAAAATTGTGAAAAACATGCTTGTTTTAAAATAATTAACATTTTTTTATTTGAACGTTTCTTCTATCTTTTATAGTTTAAAAGTTAAACTATACAACATTACACCCAATGGACCGATTTTTCTCCTTCACGAACTTAAACTTATATTTTATGTTTAGAATACGTCACCATAATTTCCTGTCGCTATCTCTTTTTATTGTTTAGTTATCGTGATGACGGATGTGCTGTTTGTGCGGTCAATATTAGGTAGATTTACAAAACTTAATAAAATTAATAAATTCTGAGATATTATACGTGTGTCGAGTATAAAAAACGTAAGCGTAATAAACTTCAATTTAAATGAAATCGACTATATTCTAAATATTTTCAAATATAAAGTTATGTGTTATGTACGAATGTTCGGTCCTGTTGTAAAGTTCTAAAAAGGCATTAGATGAACAACGAAATACCGTTCATTATATTACATATACAAGTATATTGTTAAAGCTGTTGCTATGGGCAAAAGTCAATTGAAGCAACCAGACAGACATGAATGAATATGGACAGATATATAATAGAATGAGATGAAAAGCCTTAAACTTATTACGTTGATACTACACTCTCGCCATATTATATAAAAGCTTAAAGCTATATTCATTTCATATAAAAGTGTACCTTCAGATGTACTATGTATAGTAACTAGCTGACACGTACTCGCTTCGTTAAACAGTTCCAAGCATATAGTACTTTTAGATTTAAAAAAAAAATGAGACTACTTCTTCAAAACTTTCGCATTCAACACGTCACTGAAATAACGGAACTCGGTAGTTTGAATAAAATCAAAAAGAGTTTGATTAAAAACCGTCATTACTTTCATGAAAACTGCATTTTTTCAAGAAAAGTTTTAGAACATAATTCTATCAAATTCTAATATTCTATTTTAATTCCATTTCTTAAAATAAAAATTCGTATCAAATTAATTTATTTTATGGTCTAAGATATATACAAAACAATTAGATTTTTTATCAAGTATTTGAAAGAAAAAATACTTAAAAGTCTTTTTAATGGAATGTCTCTCAAGAAAATTTAAAAAAATCCTGAAAATGTTGCTTTCGATATATCGATAAAACTTATTTAATGCGCTTGTTTTGATCTACACGATTTTGGAATTGCGTGTTTAAAACCACAAAATACAAAATATCGTACTAATAATGATCACTTTTCATTTAAAACGTAACCAGATAAGAATTATGTAACATTGAACATAAACCATGAGGAAACAAACAAACAGACAGAGAGACGTGTTTTATATTACGTAGGGATAATAAAACTCGTAAATCATAGTTCTCTTACAACACAGTAACTTTTTTAGTGGTAATATTTACTTTTTTAAATCAAATATGAAAATATTTCATTGCATATGTAAAATAATGATTATCTATGTAGTACTTTTATAATATTTGATACAGTATATATAAAGGTAAATAAAATTTAGTTAAAAGTTTGTAATGTTTTAAAATATTAACGACACCAACGAAATGTTGGTGTCAGAGTTCATAGAATTTATTAATTATACTCTGATCGCGCAGTTGCTTGTCTTTTGTTAAACAAATCATGCATTAAGATAATGATCTGTGGAACAATGAAAGCAATAGAACTTGCAACGTGTTATACACTACGCCAAATAACCTATTCCGAAATCCCTATCGGAACACCGAATTTTATTTGTTAACAAAATTATTCGAAAATAATCCATTTTTAAGCTATTGCATAGCTTCTATCGCTGGCCTTGAGCTCGGGGACCGAATACAGAAATTCCGTAACGAAAAAACCTGATATGTTACAAATCATCATTTCCATAGAAACCAAAATCTAATTTTAATTCAAAATAAAACTTCTTTATCTATTCAAAATAAAACTTCTTTAAGTCTTCTCACTAGCAGTATGACGAACTGTCAACCATATAAAGTGTGCATATCGCATCTATGTACTATGTTGAATAAGAAATAAAGAACTTTTAAAACAAACAACAAACTTGTTCAAGTATTACCGGAATCATTGCATAGCTTCTATCGCGGGCCTTGAGCGCGGGGAATGAATCCAGAAATTCCGTAACGAAAAAACCTCACGCTCTCCACTCCGACGGGCAAGGAGGTGTGGCTTGACGAATCGAGACGAGCTGCTCCGAAATCGGATGAATACATAAGCAGCTGTTTTTGAGAAAGTATATAGGTGTTTAGTTGTAAGAAAAAGCAATACTGCATGAATAAAGTAAATAAATAAAAAAAAAATTATAATTGCATAAGTTGATGCAAAATGCTATGCAATAACTTTACCGCGACAGTCCCCGAGTGCCACACGTCTTTTTTTTTATTTTAGTATATTATATATATTTACTATAACTATTTGAGTTACATAAATATTAATAAAAGAAGTGGGGGGAGGAGTAGTAAATTGATATTGGAAAAGGGACACCCTTGGCAGTTATTATTATATAAAAATTTAATATAAAATACAAATTAAAGGCTTCTTTTATGTTATTATTTCCAGCAGCAAATCTATGATAAAGAAATTAAAATATATTTACTTAAGAACAGAGAAAGTATATAGTTAAGATATAACATAAAAAAGTCTATAGCTAAATTGAAGATATAATCAATATGCTTAATAGATTAGATAAAATTTCCTTCTAAACTTCTATACCTAAAGAAAATCTATCAAAAGAAAATGAAAATGCATCAGGAAAAGAACGCTATTAATACACATTATCGCATACATATATGAAACCTTAATAATATATGATATTAGTTCATTATATAATAATAACTTGGCTGCTATAGAAATTATAGTTTTTCACATGACTGAGAATATTCCTTTTTGTATATAAGAGGAGCATAATGTATTATATCGTCTTTTCATAATTTTCTCTCATATTAAAACTCTCTATCACAGAGCTGCTGAAATAGCTCAAAGAAAGAAACAAGTGTATATTATATCCATCAATATATACATATACATTTTCACATATTCACACACAAAGCATAGCATTCACATACTATACGATGTTAAAACATGCGTTAGTTAACATTTTTATTGACGCTTCAATACATTTTAAAATAAATACTACTAAAACATATTTTACTTCTTTGATCAAAGTATTATTTATTATATGAAATCTAATAATAAAACAAGCTATAATGAATGCGACTCTATAGAGTCGTGTCAAGAACTTCCTCATAAGCAAGTTGTATATAAAATTAAGTGTATTAATCATATTATATAATGAAAATGTACTCTAATCAATGTTGGCAATTTCAAACTGGCTGTGTTAAAAAAAAAAAAAATGTATTTTAATTTATTTTTTACTTTTTAGTCATTGCTGGACAATTTTAAGGTTTATAAGTCCGCCATATTGGGTTTGGAGCGACGTTACTTTATTGCTCGGGTTATTCTTGTATATAGTAGAATTGTTTTAAAAATATTTAGTCCGCCATCTAGGGTGTGTTGCTATGACCTAACACAAGTACCTATGCATTCATCAAAGTTAAACGTGTATTTTCCAAAATTCAAGCTCAATCGGTAGAAGATATCTGCTTCAAAATTGTGTTGCGTGATTCTACCTGAACAAACATACCTACATAGCAAGTTAAATAAAAGCTTTAAATGTGAAAAAATGTTTAATTTAAAAAATAAATATTATTTGCATTTAAATGTATATTTTCTAGTATATATTTGTAATATGTATTTTATAAACTAGAAATTTTATATTTTATGTATTTTTTTTTTAGTATAAAATAAGAAATTATAATATTATTTATATATTTTTTTGTTATAACATTAAAACATTTGTTTGCTGTAGCTTAAAACCTAAACAAACGGTTCGGCTAACAAACGGTTTAGCTAAAAACCTGAAACAAACTAAGAAAAAATTTGATCTGCAATAAATTTCATCTTCAGTTAAAATTCAGTTTTAAATGGTTAAAAGGATCATGGTGACATTATCTCCTATTTCGTTATGTATTGTACCCTTAAAAATGTTAAGATATAATATCATTTTTATACTCGGAATACATATTTAAAGTAAGTTACGAATGCTAAAGAAGAAAAAATATTTCAAATGTTGTCTATGTTGATTATCTAAAAAATTCACACTGTTAGTGAATAAACAACTTGTTTATTTTCAATTTCGACATGAAAACAATAACTTTCTATTAGAAAGTTAAAGGAAGTTAATAGCAATCATTATATTTCTATCTTTTATTAATATTTTGTAACTTATCTCACTTGTCCTCATATGGTTTGTGTTACACAAACAAAGATAAAAAAACTTCTTTTCTATTCGATCGTATTTTATACAGAAAATATTCTCTTTTAATAAATCATCCATAAGTAATACATCTTCTACATATATGCAACCATCACCACACATACATGATAATAAATAAATATTATCTATGCTATCTAAAATATTATGGTAATATTTATCTATAATAAAACACTTGGATATTAATTGTTTTGACTAATTTATTATAACCAGCTTACAGTGATGTAATATAATGGGTTGTTATGTTATTAGTTAAAACTTGGTACAGACAAGAAATATGAAACGGAGAAATTAATTTTAGAATTCTTGACATATTCTATAGAAACTTGTGCACTTTTTACAGTCGTTTACTATAGATTTGGTTTTAATTATACAAAAAAATTAAAAAGAACAATCAATTGTTTTGATTGTTTGCATACTAGAAGATTCGTTATATATCAATATTTGAATTATTTAAGAGTATTATAATATATATATTTTATTATCCTTACATCTATGAAAAATTGCATATACCTTAATTTACATTATAATACATGCAAGTGTTAATTAGCATACTCTATACGCCAAGTTAGTGAACTTAATAGATTATGCAAAAATATTTCAAACAAGAGTAGTTTTTTAAGCGGGTTGTTACCTCTATAATAAGCACACTATTTAATATAATATCTTTCAATTTTTTCGCACAAATAACTCAAAAATAAGTTTCCAAATGTAATAAAATTTGGTATGCATAATATTGACATAATAAAGGGAGGCTTAACAAAGAGACTTTCTCAAAAAAAAAAAAGATTTCCTATTATACAATCACATTTTGATTTTTTACCAAAAAAATTACTCTAATCCATCGATTTTCATGCCAATTAAAATTTAATGGCGCAAATAAAATTTCATAACATTGGGATAAGTAATAGTTTTTTGAAAAAATGAAACTTATAAAAATACATTATTAAACAATTTTTGATTTATTCACTTCACTTACTTAACAAAATTTCGGGTTTTATTCTATTGCCGCAACATGTTTACATATTAAAAATTTTAAATAAGAGGATTTGCTAATTAAAATTAATAATAAAAGAGTTATTAATATTTTATTTTTATAAATTTGATTTGTCCAAAAAACTATTAAATATGAGCTTCCCCAAATTAAAGTTGACAATAAATAATTTTAATAATCATTTTTTAAGTACATTGATCGGGAATAAATATTCAATCGTATGTCGAGTACACGTCTCTCAACAATTAACTCTGTTATTTGTTATTTTTTTTACTCATATTTACCCCATTTAGGGTAATTAACACATTCATGATTATAATACATATAACAAACTTTTATAACTCTATAAATAGCTCAATAATTGATAATATGTAATAAATCTGTAATATAAACAATTAACACCCTTAGTTGTTCTCCCTACTTATTATATAATAAGTATTTTGACCACAATGTAGTCAATATAAATTACTTCCTAGATTATTTAAATTTCTCTCATAATGTTTTCAGAGAGATATTTTATTGCTCATCGCTGATTTCATGTGATATTCAATTATTAGCAAAATTACACTGATGATGGCATCTTTAGTGTACTTTACTTATTATGTATAATATAAAAAATTAATCAAGATATTGGACCGCATTTTTATTTAAAATTTATTTAATATTAATCTAAGATAATGTTATAGTTTATTAATTTTAAGTGACTAAACAACCACGGAAAAAAGTTTTTATGTTTCTATATTATGAATCAAAGCTATGGACAAAATTAAGTCGACCTTGACGATCATTCCATACATGTATATACCTAAAATTACCAATTATTGTTATAAACAATGGAGTTAGGAACACAATATATTAAATTTTAATTAATTTCGTGGTTGTGTTATTTAGTTTGAATATATGTCGGTTATTGTATGTTTACGATAGATTCCATATCCTTTTTAACATTATTATATTATAATTATATTCATTTAAAGGATTTATAAGGCTTACCATTTATACATATACACACACTCACAAACACATATAGAAAATGATTGAATTGAGAAGGTATATAAAGGGAATGGAATGAGATTTGGTACAAAGTCTCTAGGCGACAAATTCTTGTTACATGTTCAATGAACAAGAGTTTTCGAGTAGCAGCACACAACACATTCACTATTTACCTACAGTTATGTAGACACTGTTCGGAATTGAGTATACAAAATCGATATCCAGTTTTTTTTCATATAAATATATTCTGTGTTTAATCAATTTAAGGTTTGAGTTTACTTCGCACGAAACAGTTTTTTTTAATTATTTGTTTCAATTCAAATGAAGAAGCTTTCTGGAAAGCAAAAAAATATCTCTTCGTATGGTTTTTCGTGCGACTGATAAGTTATTAGCAATTCATTGTTAAAACAAGCAGAGCGTTACGTGGCTTATACATGCTCTCTATAATCTTTAGAATTTTAAAATTTGCACCGTGGTTACAAAAGTAACAATGAGAGGCAAGGGGCTTATATATTCTGAAACGGGATATATCCTGACGGAATATTTTATTGCGTAAATGGTTTGTCTTTGAATTGATCTCTTAAGGCCAATTAAAATGTTTTGTTTTTAGCATTTTGAATGTAAAGTTTTCCGCTGTGTAAGAATTGGATATAAAAAATAGGATTTCCCATTTGAAAAATACGACTTGACCACAAAAAATGGCCCACCGTATATATATATGTATATATATATATATATATATATATATATATATATGTGTATATATGTATATATATATATATATATATATATATATATATATATATATATATATATATATATATATATATATTAATAAGGCAAATTTATCTAAAATGCCAGCAAATAATTAATAGAAGACTGCAGTAGGCTCACATGTAATTTGAAAACTGGTAACTGTCAAAATTTAATAATGGCACAAAATTATCTATTATTGAACATATGATTTTGTGCTTTCCAACTCAAAACAAACGATATGAATAAATCATTTATTTATCACGGTTTTGAGCCGATGGACATAATTTAATAATGGTAGTAAATCATCTCAAAATATTAAATATTAGCCCGCTATGAGCTATTATGTTACTTTGTTAGAATCTAATGAAATGTATAAAAAATTATTTGCTACCAGCTGTTAAATTAAAATTTAAAACTGGAACAAAATCTTTCTATTGACCATTGAGTTTTTTATTTATTTTTTTTGAATTCTAAATGGTAACGGTAGCCAACCAAGATATCATAGATAGCTAAAATAATAATAATAAAAAAGCAAGTTTACTTCGAGCTCCCAATATTTAAAAAAAATTATATATACAGGTCTTCGAATCGATCCTGGTTCAGAGAGGTCTTTGTTCCGATAATATTCCATTACAACAAATAATCTGATACATATTATTCAAATAAGATCCAATCCACAATACACAATTCCTATATTTACAATTTTTGTGTACTCAAACCTCAGTACATCGTTCACCTTTAGATACCATCATCTATTTCTGTTGGTTCGTTTGCTTTACCTTAGTATTCTCGTTCGCAAACACACAACACAAAACCTCCTTAGAGGATTGTTTCAATTCAATTTGAGTTTAGGAGAGTTATTATATACAATCAAGTGATATAAAGATTGACATGTTGAATAATTTCTAGGTAAGTTAACTAGATAATATTATATAATGTTATGAGGTGCCGTTGACATACAGCAGGAGAAAGAGACGGACTGTTATATTCTTAGTCATATTTATTATAGTACAAAACTTTCTATATTGATTTATAAACAAATTATAATCCTGTTTACCTTTTGTGTGACTAACGGGTGTTGAGAAGAGTTCAGTAACTAATAAGAAATAATTCTGAATTATAATTTTGAATCAAATTTAGCACGGAATGGTAAATCAGAAACTATGTTGTTACTCTGTTGATAAATATCAAATCCTTTTGCAATCGTTTTAGAGTTTCAATGAAAAAAAAGGTGGGGAAATGCAATATTTTTTATTTTTGGTTTTTGTACTTTTATATGAAGCTTTAACAGTTTTATAAATAGCAAAAACATGAGTATTTTGTAAAATCTTAATTTACATTTAATAAATCTCCACGTATGATTATTAGGTAAACAAATTGGAAATATAAATGTTTGTAAGAACAACTGCATTTTTGTAAGGTTTCACTTAAAAACTGGTGAGATATGGGAAACCAGTATTTTGGGATACCTTAAAATAAAATTTAAGAACAATCGAATCATAAAAATTTTTAAGTAATTAATTATACCTTTCTTTAATGAATATTTTTTCTTAAATATAGTATGTCGAAAGTCGCAACTGAAAATTTTATGCTTTATGTCATTTGATAATTCATTATCTTTATCAGAAGAAATTATTGATATTCATAATATGCATGATGTTTTTGAAAACAATTAAAAATGTTGACAAAATCAAAACTATCTATTAAAACCAATTTACATGATTCAAATGTTTAAAATACACCTATTCCAAAATTAATCCAAACCAACTTCATTCGTAAACCTATAAAATGTAAGTTATGAATTAAATTAATTGCTCGTTTTCTTCCCTATCACGTTTTTTTTTTAAATCAACCAATAAAATGTTATACTATGTTTGATAATTCGACATTGAATAATTTTTCAACGTGTTAAACATATTATTCAATAATATAGTATTGTAGCATAAAATTAATATTGGATTATTTTAAATGGCTTTTTTATTTTCTCGAATATTACTATAGATAATGATAATTAAATACCTAAATAGTAATGAGATAACTTCCTCGAAAAGTCCGAATATGGCGCAAAAAGTGTTAAAAATAGTAACTATATATTTGTTTGTTACAAGGTATTATTTATTCATTTTATCTTTGAAAGAACACCCTATAGGTTTAATAGTAGTGCTTTTCACACTACCTAGTGGTTAGAATTAGAACTATTGTAAACAGGTGTGTGTATTTAATATCTAATTATATTGTATTCCATATCATCATGTCATTCATTTATGATTTATGCTTCAATAATTTTCATTAAAATGACAGATATTTGGATAGATATTATCTATATATCTCTAAATATCTTATATTAATTTATCACTTTAGTAACACCTTACTTGGTATCTGGTTAACCATTCTCAAGTGGTTTCATTAGTCATTACCTATTTTGTAAATAATTCTTTCATAATTTCTCAGAAACACTGCATCCGGCGGTTATTGTGTCAAATCGAGGAAGAATTGCTCATTCTAAGTAGTAAATATTTGATTTATTTCAAAAAGTTTTTTGTTAAATACTTGAATATTTAACTTTTTATATAAAATTTTTACACCCAAAACAAATTTGTTTTAGAAAATTACAATTAACTTTATCTGTACTTTTTAAAAATTTAAGTATTACCAATAGATTATAAATTGGCAATAGCTGATACCATTAAGAAAAAGCTTTATTGCAATTTCATACTTCTTGATTTAAAGTATTGTCGTATTTATGTACCAAAATTTTCTAATTTTAAGTGTCAAGTTAAATATTAACCACACCCAAATCTAAACAAAATTACAGCAATAAAAATAAAATACAATATTTGTAAAAATGATAAAAATTATTGGAACAGAATTTATGACCGAAAAGGGATATATTTACACCAAGAAAATTAAAGATGTTGTTAGATAAAAACTAAATAAAACTCCGGCTTGATTTGTGGAAACAACAAAATGGAAAACGGTTAAATTTATGAAAAAAAGTTTTTTTTTTTCAAATCTGTTAAACTTAGTTTTTAATATAATGAAGTTTCATACAAAACTCAAAGATATTTAAAAGGCCTATATAATGGCGTGCGCAAAATTTAAATTGTTTTATGAATTTTGTCCTAACCACGAAAAACTTTCAATATTTGGCGATCTTTTAAATTGGAATAACTTTTGTAAGAAGTTTTATTGATTATTAACAGAAAATATGCTCCTTAATAAATAGATTAAGTGGCTGAAATTCAAATTCTGAGATAGAGTTTCTGAGAAATTCGCATGTTTATTTAAATGGACACTTACGAGAAACATTATTTCCCCGGTTCATTAACATAACGTAAACTTAAACAAGTTAATTCGTTTAATTGCTTAAATATAGCATTTTCACATTTTAAATTTAAGACTTATTGTTTATTTTATTTAAATTTATATGTAATATAATATACTGGATATATATTATTTCTAATTCGGTTTTAATTAAAAAACTTTAAATAAGACAGTTTTAATACTTTTTAAACGGGATTAAACGAATAAACTAGAATTTCCTTTTAAGTTTACGTAAAAATATAACGGTTTTGGAGTGAAATGTATTGTTAAAAAAGAAAATCGGATCACATCGATGTGGGAAATTATTGTGCGTTTTTAAATAAACATGCAAATTTCTCAGATTTGCTTTACAATTTATTTATCAGAATTTGGATTTGGAAGTTAATGAAGTTATTGGAAAATTCCAATTTTTGTAAAGCTTTTTATTGTTTAGGAGTATATTCATTAACTTATTTTAATTTTGCGCACGTTATTTTACAAGTTAATATCTTTAAGTTTTGTATGGTTTTTTCTCTTAAAAGCTTACTTTTATTGTTTCCGAAAATCAAATCCGTTTTTTTTTTGTACTTTGGCTGTACAATCAAATTTTTATATTGTCCGATTTTATTTAGTATTAAAGTCATGAACATCTTTAATTTGCTTGGTGTAATTTGTGTATATTTTGATGAAACAGGATGTACATCATATTAGTTTATATTTTGTATTAAATAGTCGACGCTTACTCGGTTGCTAGTTCAATTTAGAAATGAGCACGTTTGTGAAAATGTATATCAACCCTTTAGGGATAAATCAGACGATGTGTGTTCCATGGAAGTGAGTGATCATTGGACGACATCACTACAACAGCTATGACTCAAATACACAGGATACAAACAACATTACAACGAGGGAGAGAAACATTGGGGATATGGAATGAAATTCAGTCAGCAGTTTAAACAAACTAGGGACATGTGTACTATGTTTGATATTGAGAGAATTACATACACATTATACAGAGTATTCTAGGTAACGAATCTCTCATTTTGAGAAGTCAATGACATTTTTTGATTACATTAAAATGTATAAAAAATAAATATCGTATAATATAATCAATTCATTGTGGTTAAAGTACTTACCCGCTTCGTTGAAACTGCTTAGTCAATTTATACGATTTATAACTTACCGATTGTTGTTTTTTTTTTTTATTAATTTTTAGATGTATATTTCAACTCACCTGAAACAAATACAAAATTGAAATTAGTAAACAATCACATGATAAATATTATAAATCACAATAACTCATAAAACCATAAAATTTTAGAACAGTTTTCGCCTGCCATCAATCCATCCGAACTGAACTACAATTTTAATATTCGATGCCATATAAATATGTTTAGGTTAGTGAATAGTCCAAATCGGTCGATTGGGTCCCATGTATCCATGGTAGAAAAATGTTTGTTGAAAATAAACTTTTGAAAGAAACATTTTTTACAGAAACTAGTTAGATTTGGCACAATTCAAGCTCTAATTTAGATATTTAACACATACATTATACCAAGTCTGTTTTATTTTATAAAGGCTTATACCTTATGAATTTTTACTTCGCGAAGTTTCCTTACAAAAATGTCTATAAAAATAGAAAAACGGTAACACTAAATAATCGTGACTTGGGTGGTGATAATTCGTAATGTATTTAAAAATATTTTAAATCAAAAATTGAATATGAAGAGAAGCAGTCCATAAGTGAAGGCTGTGAATACTGAAACACAAAGTAGATATACGACACTTATAGTAAATATTACTAGCAGCTAACAGTTAGTAGGGTTGAATGAATTGCATTTACTATAATAAATGTTGTTTATTATGGACATTGGTCAGTCAGTAGGTACCGCCAACCAACTATTGTAAATGGTATTTGTCAAAGCTTGTGTCTGTATATTATTGTGTATTGCGACGAATAATCGTCAAATGTTGCAACTTATACATGATTCGAAACTATATTGGTTGACACAATAATACAGAACGTTTCATTCAAAATATATTAACGAAATGTAAACTTCGTCTTTACTCGCAGAAGAAACAAAAGAATCTTAAGAGATTAGTACAGAAAAGATGCCGTAGACCACTGGACGCTAATGTATTAGCGCATTAGCATCTATATAATGCTAATGGAATACAAAAATAGTAATAGCCATACATTTGATTGGTTTTTTTAATGATAGCCAATTTACTGATTATATTCATGATCATTTGGTATTTTTATCTTCATTATTTAAAAAGCATTAATTCATTTAAAATCTTAATCGTTATTTACGAACCGAATCACTTTTACTGGTTACATCAGACGCAAAGACATTTACATGTGTGTGTGAAATTTGTGGAAGAATTATTACGAAAAGAGCAATTTACGAAAGCTAACAATTTACTATCTAAGGAACATTCTTATATATTTTTTTTTTTTTTTTTTTAATTAAAATCAAAATAAAATGTGAGAAATTCTCGAAACATTTTTCACTATTTCTTGGGAAAATAATAATAATTACTTAGAAAGAAGACAAGATTGCGTTGTAAATCATTAGGGATTTTACGAAAAATTCCAAAATTATTTTTTAAATTTTTATAAAGAACATTTTTCAAGTATTCACCATGGCCAGTATATATCATTCGTCACTAAATAACTAGTAAAGATTTAAAATTTTCCATGATTCCAACACAATAATATTTATCAAACTCAGGGCGTCGATATTGTTTAGAAGTTATTAATTTGCAATACGAATCACCTATTCATGTTGAATTACCTAAACAACAAAGACATTGACTCGAATTGACTGTATTTATTTATATATTTACATGAATAGAATATTACGTGAACAAATAAACAGAGATGATAGCTTGAGATGACTGTTTTAATGCAATCTTCTATTGGATGAATGTATGCACATGGATATTAAAAGTTTTGCTACAAGCAAAATTTACATGACTGTAGGAAATTTTGTCGTACAATTTGCTAAAAAGATTTGTAACTTCATGAAATGTGTTTTTTTTTCCAAAAAATATACATTAATAAATATTATATTCGATTTAGTGAGAAAATATTTTTCATAACTAAAGAAGTATAAACGGAACGATAATCTAATAGAAATAAATTATATATAATGAAATAAAAATTCAATATAAATTACAAGTTAAGAATTACAATTGTGGGTAAAGGAATTTTTGAGAGTAATTTTGTTGAAATTCTACAACATCTTAGTTTAAAGTAACTTTTAAACAGGCAACTCAAATTTTTAGTATCTATGTCAATACTTTTCCATGTATTTTTCTGCTTTTTTCGTTTTATTTATCTTTAAACTTAAGGGAACAGAGTAAAATTTTATCAAAATGCTAGTTCAATACTTATAAGATTAGGACTGTTAAATGTGTGCTAATTTATAGCGTGTCGTTGGTCCCCTTGCATCACTCAAAAGTAAATGTTTAGTAGCTAATTAAAGTAAAACTAATATAAAACTGAATCACGAATGTCTATACATAATTTCATCGAGCTCGGATTAATATTTTACAAAATAACGGAATTTTAACGAGAAGTAATAATTTTTAGCGCTGTATTTCCGAAACAATAGTTGATAGAAGAGTTATTTTTACAATGGGACCACCTTGCAAACATACATTATTGTTTACCATAAACTTAAAAATATCTTCTGAGTAGTCTTGCGAAGACTCATCAGTCATCGGTTCATTACATCTAATGAACCGAAAGGACATAGGAAATGAAAGTTGGAGTGAGTAAATTATTATTTTACAAAAAGAAACGGAAGTAACACTGAACTTCTAACTCGGAAAATATATAACACGATACAGTTTTTATCATTCACACAATAAATTTCAACAAAGTTCAGGTCTACACACATTCAAAATCGTTAACGATATTTTATTTGCTTGTGTTTACAAATATAACCAACTAGATACCATCCTTTATAGTTTTAATACAACTGAAAATGGCATAACTGTGTATATAAATACTTTTAAGGCTTAAGTGTTTCTAAGTTTATCACAGTCTCCCATGCTAATCTCAATAGCTCCATTTTCTTGAAGAGTTTACTGAAACAAAATCATTTCCCATAGGTATTTCGTATTTCATCTACTGCTATTGAGCGTGCTAATAATAATAATAATAATACTATTGAATCTAATTGAAAGTTATAAAACCCATACAATCTCAATAGAATTCAAAACTTTACATTACCTACTTTCTACACCCACCAAACCCAACCAGGGATTATATTTGCACAAAGTTTTTAGATAAAAATCTGTTATAAAATAAAAAAATATAAAACTAATATGATATCCCTTTATTTATACACAAACAATCCCTTAACGTTCTTGAGTAGATAACGTTTTTAAGGAAACAATTCATGTGCTACGCTACTCTTTCTCTTTTATTTTTTCGATATTATCTGTAACAAGTTATGACTATACGCAAATACTAATAAATTTTATTTGGAAAAAAATATTACCAACCTACAATAGATAAAGTCTCCAAAAATAGCCGAATTTCCTTTTATTCTGTGCTGGCATGAGTATTAGTATCAGTATGAATACAAGGAGTTTCAAAATTGAAGTTTAATAAACTTATAAATTTTACGGCTTTATTTGTTGAAGTATAAAACTACAATTTACATAAACTACATTTATTTTCAGTACATGAGCGTTGAGCGTTATAATTTAAGTTAAAGTAAGTAGAATTTATTTAGACCATAATCAAAAATGTGTAATAATATTTTTAATTGCTGAGAATATGCGTTAAATTTGATTTAAAGACAGTTGAATTTTCTGTTAATTGCTTTCATTCCCAGCGTATTGTGGAGTATTAAATCACTAAATTCCGTTTGCGAATTATAAGTTTGTTATATTGAGTGTAAAAGATCAGATCTAGAGAGGGCAATAAACATAAAAATAATGGTTTAAAAAAAAAACGGAAGTATATTATAAAAGTTGACGGGTTTGAAAATTTGTACTGCATAGTGACCTTTAATTCAGTTTTCCAGGTTATTTCCACCAAGTTCGAAAAAATTAGTTTATTTTTTTCAAATAAGTTGAAAAAAAATCTTAATTATTTCATTTTTAAACAGGTTTCATATTTAAATGGTGCTTTATATCGCAAAGAAATTTTTATGGCAACCAATCGTAACTTTTTTCTTGAGAAGAAGAAGAAAATGATATTGTATAAACAATTTACATTGGTTTTTACAATTAACAGACACAGACCGCATACAAAACTTAAAACATTGCTTTAAAAAAATAGAATGATAGTTCTTGTATGGAACACATTGGAAAATAAGTTTTTTTTTTTTTATAAATGCTTGTAAGAATCATGGTTCATGTTTTTGAATAAAATTGAAAGATATAAATTTTAAAATATATCCATGAAAAATATTGGTGTATATTTTATATATTGAAGCATACATATATAGCATGGATATGATAATAACTTATCATCACAACGTATACACGAGGAAATTTGTCTTGTGGGATAAATTTGAATTGATTATAAATTTTGTCTGGTTTCCTGCTTGAATCAATGTCTCTAGAGTTATTTATCTTTATATCAAAGCTTCCTCAAAAATTCATTTTAATCAAGTCATAAAGTTTTAAGTTTTTATTAATGGTGAAGTACCGATAAAATTTAACTATCAAGAACATCACCACTAATTGTTTACCAATTTATAAAGATCTGAGTAGTGGTACTGAATGGCGCAGTTGGTTTGAAACATCATATTTATAATAACAATCAGTAATGATCCATGCATAATTATTTTATGTCGAATCACCAGCCTATAACAGTGTGTTTTTATTCCAATCATAATACATAATGCCGCAGTAGACGTTTGTCGTATGCCGCTAATTGTCATGAGAGTTTGAAGAAATGTCCTGAGATGATTATTTTTCTAAATCAATATACTGAATGCAAAACGAATTATTTGATACATCATTAATTCATACAATTTTTTTTTTTTGTTGACGAAATCCGTTTACTGAAAAAATTTGAACATTTATACACTTTATTTCCCATAGACAATTGAATTTATTTGTATATGGGTATAAATATATGTATATAATATATGTATATATATATATATAATTGGAATCTCGGAATCGGCTCCAACGATTTTCATGAAATTCAGTATATAGGGGGTTTCGGGGGCGAAAAATCGATCTAGCTAGGAATCATTTTTAGAAATTTTCATTTTATTCGTGTTTTATCGATCATTTTTTATAATATAATGATATATTTGTTTAATATTTATATAGTCATTTTCATATAATCATTGGAGTGGCTAAGTGTTAGCGTGGAGGCTATTATACAGAGATCCCGCATTCGAATCCCGGCTCGACCGACGAGTAAAATTATTTTTTTTTACATTTTAAACCCAACCCAACCCAACAAAACAACACAATTAAGTGAATAATATTTTTCAAATAAGATTTTGTTATTATAATTGTATAATTTTTTATAATGTAATGATATATTTGTTTAATATTTAAAGTCATTGGAGTGGCTAAGTGTTAGCGTGTTGGACTCGTCTTCCGCCTCGACGTAATATAATTTCCAAAAAACACAATTTATAAAAAAAAAAAAAAAAAAATACCGAGCAAAGCTCGGTCATCCAGGTACTGACTTTTATATATTATATATGACCTTTTAATGTTCTTCAAACTGTCTCATGACTCCAGTTGCAGTCTTGAAGCATTCGACAAGCATGATTTGAATTGATTATATTTGAAAGTGCATAAATAGATAAAAAAATTTTGCCGAGGCCCGTAGTCTTATATTAACACCAACGGGGACAGAAGTTTACATCTCGCTTTTATGAATAGTTGTTTTTGTTTCATCTGAAACCAGAGACATTTTATATTCAGACACATGTTCCATACGCCAAACATATTCCAATTAATACCTAATTAAAATGGAATTTTTGTGGGCTGGCTACTTATATCGCATGTCTATTTTTTGTTATCTATTTTATTTGACTATCTCGTATATAAAATATCTTAGATTCCTAAATTTTTTCGGACAATTGGTCTGCAGAGGGACATTTTAATAGCTAGTCTGGGTAATCTCTAAAATTTTTGTAGTTGAATTTCTAATGAATTTGTTACGACATGCCAAATCTTAATTCTCTAATCTATCAATCGTATTTACGAGTGAATGATATATCTTGCTTTAGATTCCTTGGTAGTATTACAAATATTTCCAAATATCAGTGAAATAAATATTTCTAAAAGAATTACTGGGTGAGTAACATACTATTCTTCTACTTTCTTTGACTTCATTAGTTCAACTTCTCTCAATCATAGTGTAATAGCCAGATCATGCAGGTAAAAAGTAGCAAGGATTTTCTGAATAACTTGTACCAGTTTGAAGTTTCAAAATTCTTCGTATAAAATATTGCCCCTGAATGTGCTTATATTTTGAAAGGTTATGTTGTGCTATATAAATGAATGTATCTAAAACACGATGTTATGGCTTCAGGTCTCCCACCATGATTATCGAGCAAACACAGATATAAAAAACCAGATGTAAATCCGTTTGTTAAAAAAAAATTAATCCAAACATTTAAACGCTTCTAAAAAGGATTGACTGATCCATATATCAAAATTTTTGGATAGAAATAGTTGTTACACTAATCATGGAACTCCACTATAGTCAATTTACATAATTTGTATTTATTTGCATTCTGCCACGGTTTTATTATCTGTATTCTGAAATTATTCGATCACTTTTTTACTATTTAAATGCTACCAAATAATACACCGTGTAGAAAAATATTGGATATTCGTAAGACGAAGAAGGAAATATTCGTATTCGTGTATACATTAATTTGAAAGATTCACCAATCCCTGGTGGTGGTAAAATTCGACATACATTGATTTAATATTATGATGTTTTATTGACATAACCTTAAATTATAGTATAACGATATTTTACGTTACTTTACACAATGTCTCAGCGGAACTTTTGTTTATTTTACGATACAAAATCCTATATTTAAACTTCTCACTTACAAATATAATGAATTAACCAACAATTTTGTGCTTGATTTTAATTTCTATTTAAGTTCTTGAAGTTAGACTTCTTTCAAAAAGTACGGCCTCCACATATTTTAGGTGAAATAGAACAAACGCAAACGAAGTAGGACAGAATTAGACAACATTTTTAATATTTAAATCAAATCTTCTGTAAAAGGTTATTTATATTTAAACTTTCCAAAATCGGATAATATGTAAGTATTGTAAATCATTTAAAAGAATATTTTAATTCAAGTAGAAAATAAATTTCATATTTATGTCATAAAATTTCTTATAAATTGGCTTTTATATTAAAAATTAAGACATAAGGTGAAATGAAATAAAATGAATTATAAAAAATTATCGATGAATATTTTCGATGGATAAAAATTTGCATAGCTTTTAACTAGGCAGAAAATTATGTTTCACGCTTTCAAATCAGATTTCAAAACTAGTAAATTAATTAATATAAACTGTTGTGATGGATGAGTGTATTTCGAGTGTACTCCTGTACCGTGGATGAAATATGTATGAGAGAGGTGCATTAACCTATTAAAATAAATGGGGAGAAGAAAAAATTACTTTATACTTTATGCTCCTCAGACCCCTACTCAAAGTTAGTACTGCTGACCTAATCTGGCTACATTTTTAACAATTTCTATTCAAAAAAGTTTTTATTAAATATCCAACGCATTATTTACTAAACTGCAATCGTTTGGTTAATTACAATAATACCAGCCATAAAAAGCAGTTTTGTTTCTTTAAGGAAATGGTAGAAATTCTAAACAATATTACTACAGATGATAAAGTTGTTTTGCGATCACATGATATTATTTATCATAATTTTTGTGCAAAAATCTTAAACAACTACTTCTCTATTACACTTTGTACTATAAAACATTATATATTTGTTGATGTTATTTACCTTACTCGAAATTATTTACTTACTGGAAAATTATTCAACTCTCAAATGGAATTGAGATGACCACCCACATCCCCCTTTGTAATGTTAAAATATCATTTTGTTGTAATGTATACATACATATATACAACAAATTTTGTCAACTAAACAATTCTCTGACGAGTATGACTTCGGAACTTATGACTTCGGTAAAAATTTGTAAAAACATACGTGGTTTAGAGGAAATTAAAATAATTTCCTTTCCTACGCTAAAACTAAAGATCTTTTCTTAAATATTGTTCCTGATAGATGTATCATCAAACTACTCATCGAATTTGCTCTAAATGCTTTACAAAAGATATAAAAATAGATGTAGAATCTCTACGGTTAAAATTTTTATAGACGCATTTGGTGACTACAATGTTCACCCAAAACGACATCAGATACCCCGACCAGATATAAGTTTTAGGTATAAGAAACGTAAATTTGTCGTGTCTAAAACGTTAAAAGATTGGAGCGTATAGTAGTATAAATAAATATCTCGCAAAATTCCCAAATGATTTTTTAAAAATATATAAAAGTATCGTACAATTTAAATTTTTGAAAATTTAAATGAAAAAATCATATTACTAATAACCAGATAAAAATTTAAATTTATGTTGACAAATGCATTAATTTAAAAGCTGATTATGTGAATAATTCATCTAATTATACTAAAAGGTAATTATGTAAGAAGCTTAAAAGTAATTTTCGAACCTTGATTTTTAATTTATACTAAAAATATAATAAGGATACATACAAATACGATAGAAGTGCAAGAGGTAGGGACAAAAAGGAATTTTTAATTCGAATATTTGTACATTTTCGCACCCATTTTAGTGCGAAATTAACATCTAAAACGTGCAAACGAAGTTTTTGTCTATTCGTTAGGTACTTCAAGAAAACTTTTTTTGTTTAGTTAATTTACTCTAGCGGGCCAACCTGGTTTTTACAGAATCATAGACTATAGTATCACCATGGTTCCAACAAAATGCTATCTCAATTGCAAAATGTAATTAAAAATTATTGCGGTAAAGAAAATGATAGCTGTAGTAAGTTTCCAATATAAAATGAAAAAATGTGTTAGAAAGAAATAGGGAAAGAAACCTACGAGTAAAATAATTAATTGAAATGAAACGTAATTAATTTTTAATTAAATGCGATAAAAAAAACAACAACAGCAAAACACACGAGGCAGCTACAACAAAACAAAACAAAAAGAGAAGGATTTTGTACTCACAGGAAATTCTAATAAAAAGTGTTTTGATGATGTGAATAAGTACGGCGACGACGTAGGAGGGTGGCCGAGAATATGTAGAAAGTAGATGAAGAATAGGGTGTGTTGATTGTTGTTGCATCCTGTATGTTTGTATATTTTGTTCATCTAACATCATTGTGTGCTTTAAGAGCAAAGCAGCAACAAGAAGTTAAGAATTGAGGAATGAACAAAAAAACATAAATTTACCAGGTGTTTCATAAAATATTGCTCATATTTAACTGAACGGTCGCCGAAACTTCATTAGGACTAAAGTTTATTTTTTTGATTCGTATTACAATACTTTTTACAAAAAAAAAAAAAAAAAAAATAGCGATTAATGAAATAGTTCTAAATATTTCGAAATATACAGCAAGATATAATTTTAATACCTTTAAAGATGATTGGGCCTTAAATTTTAGTTTGACTTAATATTAGTAGTGATCATTGTTGATATAATTTATCAGTACTATTTCAAAAACGTCTATATTTTACCTGAATTTTCGTTGAATCAATTTTGCAAAAATCTCACTTTATATATATATTATATGATTTATTATTCAATATTTTACATTCATTAACTCTTATGTGCGTAGTTTTATGCTCGTTGAATCAAGTAGAAAATATACGGAAATAAAAAACAGGTAGTAATGACAACATACTTGATATATTACATTCACTTATATAATTAATTTCTGGAAAACATTCTTTTTGTTCGCCATTTAATGTTTGGTCTAAAAATAATTATCCAGATATAATTATTAAATATAAATTTTCTTCTTTTTATTAAAGGTTTTTTATTAAATTATCCAGCTGGAAACTGGATAATTTAGAAGTTTGAATTAAGTTTCATCTATTTGTCTCGGTTTATGTATGCAATCATATAATGCAATTCAAATTTGACCTACTATCCGGTCTCCGACTGACCTGAAATTGGGCATATATATGCAAATTGAATGACAATACACAATATATAATTCAAGAATATTATGATAGTGTTGTAAATTAGTGTCTAGCTTCATTGTGTTTCCACCATTATTTCGCTTATAAATTCTCTTTGTAATTTCTCCTCACTTAAAGAAAAACTTTCTAATAATTCTGGTTTTTTATTGTACACACATAGCAATTAAATTCACATCATAGTGCAATATAAATCTACAACATTCTGTACAATGTTTGGACAAAGACATAAACTATTAGAAATAAACAGAGACAACAAAAAACATTCTACAGCTTTTTTGTGTTTTCAATTCACTTCGCGTTTTTCTTCAAACATTCTTCTTCATTTCAAAAACACGTTGGTGTTCGTGCTGCTTCATTCTTCTCGATTGTGTGTTGTTTCCTTTTGCCCTCTGTATCTCATATTGCACACAGCAGAGAGTTTCATTTTACCTGTTTACCTCATTTTGATCAACTTCATAATGTGATGATCTGTATTTAGGACGAGGACATTGTGTAAGGATAATTTATAAAAAACAACAGTAAAGAAACAACATTATAGACGATGTTTTTTGATGACAAGCAAACAACAAAACAAAAACGTAAACACAGTTCATTTGTTTGTTGTTACCTAGCTTGTGTTTGGTACCTTGACTTGTTTAGTCGTCGATGCTTCATTGTTTTTATTACACAACGACATTTTCTTCAAAACAAATACACATTTTCAAGTAATTATTCTTTTGTTTCATGAAAATTGTTTTAAAATACTTTAAAGTCTTATATTTTGTAAACATTTAAAAACGTATTTATAAAATCTTTTAATAAACACACAAAATGTAAAGCAAATGACTTTTGTTGTCAAATTATCAGGTATATAAATAATGTGATGTTATGAGACACTATTTATTTGACAGTTTATTTTTGAAATAATTGTTTTTTTTTTTAATGTAACTTTCTTTCTTACTCGGCTGAAGCTTCGCTCGCTAGGAAATAAACTTACAAACAAAAATTTTATAAATTATTATCGAAAATTTTGTCTTAGTATTATTGAAATTTAAAAAATTATTCATTAACGTCAATTGAAATTATTGAAAAGATTCTTAATGAAGGTTATATTTGATGTTATTTATTAACATCAAATATTGGTAGTTAATTCTGGTCCAAATACGTTTTAAACAGGTACAATTTCAAACCGAATGTATATTAAGATTGGTGAAATATTTTTTCTGCATTATTAAAAAATTGAAAATCGAAGGTGGTGAGAAACTAAAGATAAATTAATTTTCTGTGTTTATAAAATAGTAGAGTATATTAAAAGGAGAACCACAACCGCGTCTCTTGTACCCAGACCTTTTCGGCCTATGTACCCTCTTTTTTAGAACACTTCATCAACTGTAGGCAAAGATGCTTTTTAGGACAAGTTGAAAATCATATTGTTATAATATTGTTGGAGTAGGGTAACTTGGTTCTTATCCAAGCGACGGCAGTGTGATCAATCAACCATCCCCTTTTTTATTTTATTATAATTTATCAAACTTCTGAGGCCTGGTTTCGAGCTTGCAAACTTTAGTAGTCAAAATGGTGAAAGTATAGCCTAAGTATACAGTCTAAGTAGTCAAACTACATATAGATTGGCCGAAATATTCATTCATCTGTAGATAAAGAAAGGACATCCACGATAAAATATTTTTTAAAAGCTTTATGTTTCAAATGTCTACCACTTAGATATATGTGTGTTGTAAATGTATCTTCTATATTTATCTTTAAAAAAACTTCTTCGAAAAGAAAAATCATTTTCTACTTACTTTAAATTAAACTGTGCCAACTTTTCCACTTGAATATAATAATGCTATATATATATATATTACGTTATATACACTTTGTAGAATGCTGTCAATTATTTTACTTTTGTTCGGGAAAATGTATTTAGAAAAAAAAAAACAATTTTAAACAACTCTACTCAATACATTCATGCGTTTTTGATAGTAAAGGATTTATTATTCGATTAAATTTTGTTTGAGATTTATTTTATATAATAAGGCAAGCACCCAAAATTTCGTCTACTCAATAAAGAATAAAGTTCAAAAAAATGAATATAGTAACCAATATGTTGTATTGTCTTTTATTTTCTCTATATACACAAAGAAACTGCAGCATACACATAGAACGTAATCTTATAGACATGCCACCATTCACAAATTTAATAATTATACAAATTATACAAATTATGGAAATTTCACTTAATTTTTGTTATAGTTATGAAAAGACGGTGAATTCGTTCTTACACATTCACCAAAAATCTACTCAATTAACGGCCCCTTTAAACATACATGACCAGTTGCTTAGTCGAAGAATAATAAATAATCCAAATATGAAGTATTGATTAGTAATCATGTACCAGCATAAGTATTTAAATAATATAATAAAAGAGCATAAAATAAACAAAAAAAAGTGCATACAATCATTTATTTGAAATTAATATATTAGGAAAATGTTAGATCGTAAAGATATGTAAATTATTAAACATCTGTTTAAAATGAGCATCGTATTCTTGAATTCAATCTTCAATACAATGAATCAATCTATTGTTGTATGAATTTCCTCGAGATTTCATAATTCTTAAACCTTTAATAACCTTGTAGAAAATAAATGTCGAACATATAATAATTATTTTTTAGCCATTTAATAATTCTTAAACCTTCAATAACCTTGTAGAAAATAAATTTCGAACATATAATAAATTCTTTGTTGATTTAGTCTTAGAGTACACAGTTAAAATAATAGCGTACAATTACGGAACATTCTGTATATTAAAATATTATCCCTATGTCATTACACATTTTTATTGTAAAAACCTTTTTTTAAATACTTTCAAACTTTTCTGATTTGACTTAAATGTAATGGAAGGTTGCTATTCATATAGTCCACTGTTCTTTTTCAATAACTCAGGCGTAACATGTCTAACCACATACTAGATTATTTCTTCCAAAGTAAAATTAGAGTTTCGAAAACAAAACTCAAGATATTGAAATATATTCATACCACCTAGTATTCATACTATTTGTCTGCTATTATAATAATGCTCCTGAATTATTCTCAGCAAATTTTCTGTTAGCAAAGATGTTGTCATTTTATAAATAAATAATAACTTTTCTGTATATCAAGTTTTACACGACTGTCAAAAAAAAACTATTTTCAAGGCTCATTTGTAGGTATTACCAATATGACCAATATTTAAGAATTGTTAAGACCCAGGTTAATGAAATAGATATATATTGTCGTATACTTGACATACGGAGAAGTATTTCACTGTGCTTCAATATATGCAGTAAATCTTCTGTCAGTGTCGAAATAGACATCCCGATCCAGACTCAAATTAAATCCGCTTAATTAGTTCAGATCATGTGTGGAATATTTTCAATGTAAAAAATGAGAAATAAAATCTTCCTAAAAAATAATAAATTTTTGAATGAAAAGAAAATATTTAGAAAGATTAAACCTAATACGAATAAAACGTATTATCGTACATTTTTAATTTTCCTACTAAATATAATAAAGTTATATCTATAGTCATTTCTTTTCACAGCATAGAATAAAGTACTCATGTAAAAAGAGCAAGACAATAGTGTAATCATTGTCTTAAGAATAACTTTAGTATATTATTTAAGAATAAAAAAAATCTAATTTACGGATATTACCCAGTTTTATCACTTACATTATATAATTTTTATCACCATTTTCAACAAGTTCCTATTCATTCATTTTAAGTGTGTCAGTCAACACAGCTACCCTTTTAGCAAAACTACCCTCTGCATTTTTTATAGACTGCTATGCTATTTGCACGCTAACATACAACATTTTAAAATATATTTGATCCTGAAGAAACACATTCACACTTAAGTGTTGAGTCTAAGCTTGTCACTTACTGCCAGCACTTAAGGTACAGTATCCCTCGAGTTTAAGTACACAAGTACCTTTGTTCACTTTAAAAACGAAATAGTTATTATCACCCTCATCTTTATTCTTTAAAATTTCATTTTGATAAACGAGAGTGTCCCTGTCGGAGGATTTTAAGAAAGAGATTTTCAGGTTTTAACACTTAAACTATTAGGCTAGTTCAATTTCTCGAAATTTTCAGTTTGATTTTGTCATGTTGTAAATGTTTTCTGATACATGATGAACGATGATATATAACGATTTAAATGACTGAATGTTAATCAAGCGTAGACACAAAATCCCCACGGTTCTTACATGTGTGTTTGTTTATATGTACCGAAAATACGTCTAAAGTACATTTTTAAATAGTATGCTTAAGTAGAGTTTTGAAGCTGGGCCAGAACTTGATAAATTTCAAACACATGTTTTCAAAGATTCTTGCTTAATAAACATACTCGAATTTAAGTAAGAAAAGTTAAAAAATCACATTCCGTGTGAACACTGTGAAGCTATCTATCATTATGTGATTATATTTCTATTTAAATGTGATCGTTTTCATATATATCGTTTATTTTAAAACAGTAGAATCTACTTTATTAATGGGTAAAAGCTAAAATCTCTAATTATGAAAACTAATGCAAAAGAAAAATACGATTTTAAATCGAATAAACTTTCGTATACAAAATACAGTTCCTATTTGATTAAATATTATCGTCTTAACAAAGAAAAAAAACAACCCCGCAAACAAACAAACGATCATTTTCTTGTTGGCTTAATGAATGATGTATAAATTACATTAAATATTATTTATACGTTAGCGTATAACAAACGCTTTATTTTGTACATGATTATGTGGAGTGAGTTATTACTTCATAATAAAAGGTGTATTATTCTTGTATCTTTGTTTCAAAGATTTAAATGAGATAAAAAGGTTGCAAAAAAAAAACTATAAATATTCATAGGCACAAAATAAAAAACAG
This sequence comes from Chrysopa pallens, assembly GCA_020423425.1. Taxonomy (NCBI): domain Eukaryota; kingdom Metazoa; phylum Arthropoda; class Insecta; order Neuroptera; family Chrysopidae; genus Chrysopa; species Chrysopa pallens. The sequence continues at coordinate 81,697,409 of CM035591.1, forward strand.
TTGAAAAACGTGTATGCGTGTGAGTGTGGGTGTGTGTGCGTGCAAAATGAAAAGAAAACATTGTTTCAATTTAGTGTGTGTATAAATGATTTGTGTACGCTTTTATAACTTGAACTGTTTTGCGGTACAGTCCTTTGATTTTAAGCATAAATAATTTTTACCCATTTAAACCCATTATCAGTATATTATAAATTTCAAAAGGATTTTCCCCAAAAAAAAATTTTTGTATGGAAGTTATTTGTGATGTATTATCTATTTAAATAAATCCCAAAAAAAAAAATTCTAAGCTCATTCGTGTATAACATTTAACTCAGTTGAATAAAATTCGTATAACATATTTACAATAATAAAACATTGTATTATAATATAAGTGTAGGCTTTGGAATACTACTATATTGTTATAGATTATACTACATTGTTACAGAATGTCTCTAATTATATTTGACATTTTATAATACTACCTGTTACCCATCCGCTACGCAGGGCGGTTAAAATTTTCTTCAAAAAAATTCTCCCGAAACTTTTAAGTTTCAGTTTTGGCTACAATTTTGGAATATCAAAATTTCAGAGTGAAAATCTACCCTTTTTTATTTTATTTAAAAAAGGGTTTGAATTGACTTTGGATTCAAGGCAACTCAAGTCAATTGGGTTGTATAGGAGTTCTTGAGGTGAGTGGTATTCAGATTATATACATTGATTACAACAATGTTTTTGCTTAAATTCGTTCTCAGTGAGCGTCGAAGTCACTAAATGAATTACTTTGCTAAATTTCAAGTAGGGAGTATAGATATCGCATAAATATATGTTCATTATTTAGAAAGCTATTATGAAAAATCCATTGTATCCATTACCATACGAAATAAAAGTCATAATATAAGTAGTCTAGTTTACACAGTTTTAAATTTTTTTATTTTGTCATGATCAACGTTTTCGAAAAATTACCCATCTAAGAGTAAGTATCATTTTCAAATTGTAATTATATAATTATTAAATGTAATTCTATATCGGTACTATCAAATTAATTAGATTTAACTAACTACACGTTATTCTGTAATATGCCATTTAAAAAAGTAAATATATCTGGAAAAACGCGCTATTTGTAAAACTAACATACGTAATAAGTTGTCGTCAATGGAGTCTTTGATAAGAAATTCTGAAAAATACAAAAGTTAAGCATAATTGATTAAATGAAATTAGAGGAAACAAGAAAATAGAGGAAAGCGTGGCATTACTCAGTAATATGCATATCATGGAAAGTCATCATCAATCGATGTGTTTTGAGAGAGGCAGATACATTTATATGTCGCACTCGGAAAATTATCCTAGTATTTTTAAGTAAATCGAGTTTTTTAAATTCCTGGAGATCATTACCTAATCCAATCGTAAATGGGATCATACAAAAAAAGGAAAAAATATAACTTTTCAGTAGCAGGATCAATTTTTCAATAATTAAATTATTTCTTGTAAAAACATCTGTAACTTTTTATGATATAAACAAAATAAAATTTATCAAGCGAAAAAAGTTATTTATGAAAAATTAAGCTAGACTTCGTCATATATGTGTTATTTTAGAAAATTTTCAGTTTATTTAAAAATAACAGTTTAAAATTATTATTTATTTTCCGTTTCTCCGTAAAAAAACTTGAGAGTATAATTTCGAGATCAATGAAAATTGACTTCAACTCTTTAGACTTAAAACTTGTGATTTTACGTCTTTCATTACCATTGGTAAATAGTTTTTCTTTAAATGTATTCACTGGCAACTAAAAACATTGTATACAAATATCACGTTTTAGTAAACTTGAGAAATAAGAACCAATTGATAGTATGATATATATCAAATTTGAGTGTGTGGTGATTCCCTATAGCCTTAAATATATCAATTTAAAAATCACAGAACTTTTAAATCAGCTTGTAAATACAATATACTATTAAATGTGTATAGAAGTATTGAAATAGGTCAGACACATTTCGAGTCATACACATGACTGAATGAGTGATTTTATTCCCTAGGGAACTTTACCCCATATCATTTACTGTGAATACACCATATAACATAGGTATGTATATGTAAAACAATCTCTCAATTCATTTATTGTAATATGGATACATATACAAATAGATGATACTACCTATACCTATCGATACAATGTATTCGATATAATATATAGCGAATTGTAATTTATCTATTTAAATGCATAAATTATATTTACAATATTGATGGAAATTTTATTTTTGAGCTCAACAGTATGTTGTTGTTTTGTTTTATTTTTTGGTAATTTATAAAAAAATTGATTGTCAATTACATTACGATGATCAATAAAATCAGTATATATATTTTTTTGAATCAAAATTTTTATACAAATGTTTAGAAATAGATTTAAAAATAGTTATATTCAATGTGTTGAAATATATATAAATATTATATTGTAAAAGGAGAGTTGAAAAGTTAAAAGAAATTATTTAATAAAATTTTTAATTTTAAACTTTAAACCGTTCGTAAAGTATGGTTGAAACGTTGGATAAAGGAAATATTATAAAACAATTTAAGGTTTAACAACACTGCTATAATCCGTCACACTATTTGATGACATAATATAATATTAACACCCGACAAACACATATATGAGTCACAGAAGGAAAAGTATGTATTTTTAAAATATTCGCTAGAATAGATTTCAATTTTTAAATGTTACTTAAATTGTTTTCATTTCCAGTTTGGTGATATACGGGGTCAAATTAGGTATACCGGACGAATTTTTTGGCTCTAACATTTACACTGTGATTAAACTACTGGATTAGTATTTCAGACCAAATTAGAACGGGTATTTGGGATTGAGTTGGCATAAGCCTGCTCCTCCTCGACTCAAGTTAGTATCTCTAGTGCAATTTACGCATTACTCTTTTCAATAATCATTTTGTTTTCTGAATATTTTGTCGTAAGAAAATTCAGTCATAGCGATTTCGTTGCGGAAGATTGAATCATGCGGATATTTGTTCGGAAAGTTAAAGTGTTTGTACCCGTATCATAATAAGAATTTGAAAAACGATTTTCTCTTGTGAATTGCATATGATTGAATAATTTAGATAACAAAGCATTATTTGAACCAGATTTCATTTGAATGTGAAATATGGTAGAATAACTTAAGTAAAGTGTATCATAAAATGAACAATGAAAAAAAACAAGTGAATACAACAACTAACACAGTTAATTGTTAAGATACTCTACACAGAATTAAGTAACAGTGTTTGAACTATTTTAAATCGGTAGCATCTATAGTATTTTCTTAAATACAAATATAATAATGATATGTGTTGTAGTTATATGTTAATTAGCTAAGTTTGAGCTGAAGTTGAAGCAAATCCAATCATTTTACGAAAAAATACTTTAAACAAAAGAAAAAAAAAGTTTATTTTCGAAAACAAATATTTTTTTGTATTTTAGTTTGTTTTCTATATTTTATAGTTCAACAGATGAAATCCTTTGACCCAGTGCATGGATTTTTCAACGAGCCACTTTTTAGATTCAGAACTCTTTTCGTTTTTGAGTAATCTTGATGATAATCAGATGGATCTACGAAAGGATGGAAATTTATTAAGTGATTCTTCGAACACCAATACCAAAATTTTGTTTCTGCGGTCAATATTTTCTAACGTTACAACCCATAAACTAAAACTAATATACTTTGGCATATTATTAGTGTAATTTCCTAGTTCATAGTCGAACTTCAAGATATGCTATGTGCAGAAATATAGATAAAAAATATGGTATTATGTGCTCTGGATTTAAAAGCCACATATCTTAAATGCGACTTGCCATAAAATAGATAAAATATACATATCGTTCTACGATTGGTATGTTACAATTATTATTGACATGTTATACATGTGTTATATTACAAATTAGCGACGAACTATGATAACAAAATTTTCATGCAAAGGAATGCTATTTACAAACAATGAATAAATTTTGTGAATGCCAATCACTCTCAGACTAAATGACAATAACCTCGAACCTCGAACGTACCTTCACTACCAGTTGTTTATCATTTAGTTACATAATATTTTGTACTCAATAATATTTGTATGCAAATATTTGTAATTGTTTTGTCTGTAATTTCAATCCCTTTTACCAACCTTCTTTCACATAACTTCCATATACACACATTAATGTAATTTATGAAAAACCATTCATATGTTGAATATCGTGTATCACTCAGGCTTCTCTCTGTACTTCTGTTTTTTTTTAACTACATCCATAATCCTTACAATTGGATGGACGACAAGAACATTTGAAGTCATTTAACAAAATGGAGTTTATGTGTAAATTTGTCCAAAATAACGACCATTGTTTGAAAATAATTTTAAATTATTTTTTTTGTGTAAAATTTCCTTTCTCAGTCTAACCAATACTGACTTCGAAACATAATTGGTCACAAGAAAAAATTATTTTTTACTTTTTAGTTCATTTTTTGCGGTCCGTTTTTGTTTAAATGTCTTTATTTTTTACTTTGAAATTTTTAATTTGGAAGAAATTTAATCACAAATTGTTTTAGTCGCATATCTCTCTTTAGAGATATCAGATCAGGACCAAATTGAAACAGGACCACACGAGCAACACCAGCTTTCAAATTAAAACAGAATCTGCAAAGTTAGCTCACTCAGTCCAAAGTTCTGGGCTGAGTTCTGGGCTAAAAAATATAGTCATATTGAGAACATTCTCCTTTTTTTGATGTCGGTTAGTAAAATGCAAAATGTAAAGATCGGTGTATGTGTAGAGCAAAAAGACATAGATCCAACAGGATTTTTGATATTTATTAAGAAAGATTCACCTTTAAATTAATTTTAAATATGCTGAAAGCATTAATTATAACATTAATGGTAGGATTTTTGCTACCATAAACTTATGGTAACAAAATATGGCTTATCAACTAATATAAATTTTAATTGAAAACTATTAACGGATTAGGTCAAAAATATCATAAGTATATTATGGGTACCAAAATGTTTTCGAAATTGGGCAATAACTTGGTGTGACTTCGAATAAAACGCATGTATACAAAAGATTTTAATTATTTAAGAATAAGGATTAGTATCAAGCATTAAGTAAGAAAGTTGAGTAGAAACATTAGTTAAGCGCGGGATATTTGAATAATGTAACAAGGTCTGTTAATACCAATGTTTAATTTTAAGTGCAACTTTATTACAATAATTAAATAAAATTAGGTAAAATGTATTTAAGTTAAATAATGCATTATTTTTTTAATTTTATTGATCGTTAATTAAAACAACTTGCTTAAATTTATTTAATTATGCAATTTTATTTATTGAGTTGTCCTATGAAATAAATTTACTAAATAAAATTGAAGGCACCAGATTCTTCAATAAATACAAGTATTATTTGAAACAATTTTACAAATGCTAATTCTGCATTTTAAATTAACGAAGCTGCGACTGAGTTATATAATACATATAGTAAAACGACTGAGCAAGCTTAGTTGATTTTTTAATATAAATATTTGATTTGAATATTGAAAAGTCAGAGACATCAAATATTTTAAAAATAATTTCATTATTTTATTAACAAATTTGGTACCCACTATAGCCAGTTTATATAGAGATTAAATAATAAAATAAAATACTTATGATACTTTATATAATTGCTATTCAATTTATGAATCAAAATATTAAATGTAATAAGATGGCAATATTTTTGTGAAATAAAGATATTATTTTGTATAGTGAAAATATAAAGAGATTAAATTAGCATATTAGTTGGCTAAATTCAAACATATTAATACATAATATTTACATTGCATTGTGATGGTATATCCATCGCTTCGTCTATTACCTTTATATGGTATAACCTAAGTTCGGTGGTTAATACGACAGTTGGGAATATTAAATATATATATATATATATATATATATATATATATATATATATATATATATATATATATATATATATATATATATATATATATATATATATATATATATATATTTATATAGAACAATGTTTGCTCACAGTAAAAATTTATAACATTCATAAATATTTTACAGGGTTTTTAGGGTACCCCAATTTTGTGTTGTTAAACTTATGACGATACATTTTATCTTATATATATGATATTAGTTTTGAGCGTATAAATACGCTGTATACGTTCTGGGAGCAGTTTGATAATAAATGAAGGGAACAATACATGTTGTTTCAAAAAATACAATCACTCTAATTATGGTAAAAACAATGAATATATTTTTCTGTGTTTCATATATTAATAAATTAGAAGACTTGAATATCATTTATGACTCTTTACAGAGAATATTATTTCATTTTATTTTATGATTTTTATAGGGTTTGTTTAAAAACCAAACCAAAAAAAACACAAATTCATAAAATCCGATTATAAGAAGGCTTTAAATATTTTTTTTATTAATTTGTTAATTGTAGAACAATCCCGTTAATTATTTACTCTGAATGTTTGACCGAGATATATTATAATTTTAGATAAACATAGAAGTAATCAGAACAATACATTTTTGCTTATTATAGTGCTTATATTTAACAGGAGTTATGCATATCATACACTTGTTAAAGAAATACATGTTTATGAAATAAATCATTGTTTGATAAATTGTTGTATAACGAATTAAAACTTACAAAATTTTAAACACCTCCGACAAAATAAAAGATATTTTTAATTTTAATTTTTAGTAATATATTTCAGGTGAAAGGGCTACATTCGAATTTTGTTTTATCACAAATCTGTGCTTCTTTCAATCCGATTGATACATATGGAAACTAGGGACCTTGTATAAAAACATAGAGCAGAAGCAAGGTACCCAAAGCTTAAGACTCAAGCTTTCTATATTGTCTATCTTATATTGTATATTTTGCAGGTTATTGTAAAAATATATGATTGGCAATATTAGTAGATCGAAACGACATCCATAGCAATGATACAGTATCATTTTGGAAATACTTAAGTAAATAATTCACATTTTTCTTAAATAGTATTCATATACTTATTAAAAATAATAAAAAGCGATTTTTTTTATTAAGAATAATGAAAGTTGCTGTTATAAAACAATAATATAAACGCTATCCAAAATAAAGTAGGTATGTAAATTTTTTAAAGACCAGTTATTTAATAATACATAAGTATTTAAAGCTATAAATTCATTATTGTTTGATTTTTTATAAAATTACTAGAATATCGTTATAATATAAACGGTGCTTTGTCTTTCTCGAATGCATTAATATCAACAAAATAATCAATAAAAATATAATCTGTACGTTTTAGTGTTGTAAGAATGGGAAATATAAAAAAATATTTGTTAAAAATATTAACATATCCAGACGTAATACAAACATTGCATATATCACCTGTCACTTTCAACAATTGAAAAAAGTATACTTAGTACACTAGCTGTCCAAGGATAATCATCTCGCAGGTGTTTAAATTTTCTATTTTTCTATCTAAAAGTATGAAGTCAGAACCTTGCGGTTAATCCTCTTTCACCTCTTTCACATTAACTCTAATACGACATTATACGACACAAGATCCAAATGAATGTTTCATTTCACATATTTGATTGACTCGCATCGTGTGAATTGATTAACCTTCTCCTTCTTTATAGTTTGCACAATGACGATCTATACTGTTACATAATGCGACAAAATATTAAGTGTTAGCAACTGCCTGCATTAAAAACTGCATCCTTGAGAAGAGATTGATATTATTTATGTTAGGTCACTATAATTAAAAAAAAATTGAATCTTCTTATATTTCAATTTAAACTAACAAACTATAATTTTTTTATTTGAAACTCTTTATGATTGTTATGAATTATTCATTATTCTCACATTACCAAAAAAAAACTGCGCACGCATTTTCAAATTTTGAAAAAAAAAAAATTAGTATTTTTCTCCCTTCAGATATTTATAAACTTTTTTCATATGAAAACATCCCATTTTGAATATATCGTCCAGTCCTATATGTAAGAGATGGTGTGAGATACTGTTTAGTATCTGTCTGGAGTACCTACACACAACATTCTAAAAGGTTGATAGGTGGATAATATAGAACTTTTAGTACTGTGTAGTACCTAACAAAACTATCTATCTATCTGGTTGGTATCTATGTATGTTATGTATATTGTAAAGAAGGTGGAAGGCACTACACTACACTCTAACACAACTCAATTAAAATTAGATACTTGTGATATAAAATTGTGTAGCTGCTATCTACCTTTATATTTCTATAAACAGAACATACAAAATTTAACTAGTTGACAAACCAAAGATACATGATACTCCACTGATACAAATATTACATGGAAGTTTTTTAAAAAAATTTTTTTTTTTTTTGTTGAACCAGTCCCGGTGTCCATGTTAAGTTTGACCTCCGTTTAGTATTTCATTTTTCTGCTTATAATTGAAATTTATAAAATTGAAAAAACCCCCAACGATTAAGAACTTAAAAATGTAATTCGCCATTTTGTGGTAACTGCCATTTTGGATTTGAAATTTATTATACTTTATAATATTCTACTAAGCCCTTATATTATATAAGCCCTTTCATTTGCTACCCATATTGAGGAAGATATGAAAAAATATTTATGTCTTCTGCCATTCTCTGGCAGTAGCCATCTTGCCCGATTTTAATCAAACAAAGCTAATAACATTTCCGACTAATTCACCTTTAAAAAAAAATCAAATCATCCGTTCGCGAGCCACTATACCACAGACCGACAGACAGATTGCCACACACCCACATACACACACTCACACACACACACACAAACATACAGATACGGCAAACACATAATAATCTTCATTTTTTCCTTACGCTCCACAATATTTTGATAAAAATGCCATCTTTCTGCTACATAAAAGTTCACGAAAAAATCCATTTTAATAACTATTTTACCTTCTAATAACATAAAATCTTGAGATTAAAAAATACATTTATAATTTAAAATTTATGAACATAGATACCAAGAGCATAGATCCAAGAACAGAGATACCAAGGACTTAAAATTTCATTCAATATAGTTGTGAAAAGAAGGTATGACTGCTGATAATAGTCAAGTTTTCAATCATTATAGTCAATTATAATCAATATGATGATCATTACTTTAAATAGGTAAAACCCGCAATGTGCGCAAATGAAGCTTTCAAATCGATAATAAAAAATTATGTATTATTAAAGTTTATATTATATCAGTCTATTTTTATCATTCTATTTTCATAATCTTAAATTTTTATTTTGTTAATTTTAGCAAAATAAAAGAAGATGCTATATGGACCCAAATGACTTACGGTTTTCATTTTCGAGATTATCGAGACAAAATTTTAATATCTCGATTATCAATGTTAAACAGAATCGGTCTCATTTCAATAACTTACAAAGCTTCTTAAAAAAAGGTAACACTTTAGAAACTGAAGTTATTTTCTGGTTATAACGCGCCTTAATTGCACCAGGTTTATAATTCCAGCCTCATATATGGGATATCTATAGATATCTTATCAAATTTCAGGAAAGAGGTATAAAAGGTTGTCTCTCGAAATAAAGAAATAAAAATTTTGATTAAAAAAATAAAAATGATAATAATAGGTATTAACGATACGAACAAGCATACGTTATGTACAATATTTTAAGAGCAAGACAATTTTTTCAATTGGCTAAATTACCAATATCACAGATTTAAAAATAATTTGGAGGCTTACGAAAGTCTTAAATTAGTTGGCTAATAATAAAATGAATTGGGTTGAATCGGATTTGATAAAATTACCATCTTTTCATTAAAAAACCACTACTTAAACAAATTAAGTTAATTACAACAAACATACCGACTGCTCTAACGAAAGTAATTTCTTGGAAGATTAAAATTACGATCCATTAAAGATTTCTAAATAATTTTCTTAACAATTTTTGTTGAAATGCCGAAAAAGTAATTCTGAAAATTTATTTTCATGTTTTTGTGAATTTTTAGTTTTTTTACATAGTTTTTGTGCGTAAGTTTCAAAAATATTTTTGGATATTTTACATTAAACACAGGATATTGCACATAATTATATAAAATTTGATAACATAACTTTCTCAAACCTTTATTCGTACAGTAGAGAGGTCAATTTATAACTTTATATTATATTTGTGATAAACTTTTGCAATACTCACTCTGAGAACAGTTATGAGGTATGTGTACGTGTATCGCACGTAGGATGAACGTACAAGTATACACGTTTATGTATTTCTCATAGTATCTTTTGTCGCACGATTTATTCAATATATTTATGTAAGTATGTAGTTTATTTTTATTGAGTTTCTCTGACTACCTTTAATTCTATTATTGACTATCGTCTCGACAGTTTTGTAAAATCAAAATTGTTATAATAATTATTATTATTATTGTTATAATTTCTATTTATTTAAGACCATTAAAACAAAACGGTAAATAAAACTCGTAGTGTCCACTTAAATCACTGTTGAGCTTTTGCAAAGCTAGAACAAACAATCAAGTTATTTCTGTGGAATACATATAGTGATTATGAAAAGTACAAAGAAGACTTGATAATGTTGGTACTTTCAGATTAATTATAAGTACAATGCATTTTAAAATTAATAAATAGTAAATAAATAAAAATAAAATAAAATTGAATCTATCATAGTTTTAACGATTTATTTGACGTTAGGATATTTTAAAAATTGTTTATAAACAAAACTTTGCTAACGATTAAATCCTTACGCATATGAATAAAATATGATCTAATCAAAGTAAGGCAGCTCATTGAAACTTACAAAAAGAAGTTAATCCATGATAAGCGACGAAATTTGTAATTAAATTTTTTGATACAGCGAGTATACTATAAATATCGTTGGGCGGAACTTAAATTCAACAAAAACCCAAATATAAAATATCTATACATATCTTGAAGATCTACCGAATTTAGATACCTTTTGGATAAAATATTTTTTTATAAAGGCCTACTTTATAATTCAAACTAGAAAATATGTTTTTGTAGTATTTTAAATTTTATATTTGCCTACGAACGTAAATATTTAAAAAATATATGTATTAATATATTTCAAACTAAAATATCTAAAATTTGATAAATTTTAAATCAGTAGTATCGAATGGAATGATATTGGTATTAACTCCGTTTTCAACTTCATATACTGTGCCAACAATGAAACTAAACAATAAAACAATAGACATGTTTTGTACCTCAAAAACAATATCTTCTGAACATTAATGAAGAAATTTTGCAACAGCAGTCAACCTTGAAGATACAAATATTAAAAATTTTCGTAAAATTATAAAATAACCTTATCTTACCGATTTTTTTAAATTTATTCAATGAATGTTTGGAAAAAGTTTAAACTCACCTAAAACAAAAAATAATAATTTCAATTAATAAATTTGTATTTTATCATATTTGTACAAGGTTAACTTTAATATTATAATACATTGTGTAAGCTTATTACATTTTTTTCACCAAATTCAAGCTCAATTATTACTTGTACTTTTAGACTCTCCAAATAGTAGTAGTGTTGAAGGCGTGTTACATGCCTTAAATTCTAACAGCGGCAGTCAATTCGGGGTGGTTAATTGAATAACTGTCGATGCATGAATAAGAACGAAATAACCGGCTATACTTGTGGAAGTTTTCTACAATTTCCCTCTCTTAACTTCAGACTTCAACCAGCTTCCATTCAAAAACCGCTCCACATTGTGAATTTAATGGATTTTAATTGATAAATAAAGATTAAAATACTAGTGTTGGTGGCCCAGATATACACGTATATACCTATGTGACGGAGGTTAAGCCCATTATAATTATATATTTGATATACTTAACATAACTCTTAACTCTTTATTTTATAAATATTCAATAAACACATAAAAGGCTAGTAACTATTTAGTGGTCGTATAATTTTGTAGCCTGTAGGAAAAAATTTTAAATATTCATTTACATTGTTATATTACCACAGACATTGGGGAAATTAGAAAATATAAAAATAATTAAAAATTTTGAACGTAAATACTATAATTTGGATTTTAAAACACGAATTAATTTCCAATCACATTCAATTAATTTGAATGTCAGTTATCGTTCAAATTAAATCTGATTTAACTTTTCTAAAAACCACAAACCAATGCGTGAAATAAAATTGTAAATTTATAATATAAAACATTTCCATTCACGGAAATAAATACAATTTTTATTGAATTCGGAGGTATCCATTTCATATATACTACGTGGGAAGAGAAAAATTATAAGTATATTTACACTCTAACGTGTTTTTATAAAAAGTATCCACACGTAATAATTGTGTCATGACTAATAATTGTGGCAATAGTTTTTAAAAATTTCAGTTGACCTTTTCTAAGCGATATATCAGTGGAAATATCTCAATATTTCCCTCAATTAATCTTAAATCATACAACGGTTTTCCGACTTTTTGCTTTTTAAGGAATAGTGAACCAAGTTAGAAGTTGTAAAATGTTTTACATTATTTAATTTAATTTAAAATTTACAATAAAATAATAAATTAACTTTACTGAAATACGTGAAGATTACAACTAACAGTGGTTATTGTTTAGATACTTTGTTAAGAAACAATGCGTTTTTTATAAAATATTACAAACTTAAACTAGAACACTCCAGTTTGTTAATGGCAATAAAATTACAAGATAAGTGCAACATTTATTTCCTCTTCAAAACTCTAATAAGTGAGGTGTAATCTTTTTTACTAATCTAAAACTTTGCGATTGACCTCACAACCGTCAAATTAACCGACCAAGAGGTAAAATGGCTGCTGTCCATCACCTTGACTTACTTTATATTACAATTTATTTTCAGAATATCGGACAACAGAGCTTTGAATTTACTACATCTAACAAAATAATTTTTTCCGTGAATTTTTATGTACGATTTAACAAAATTATCTTCACATTAGACTAAAAATTCTTAAATATTAAATATCTATATTCTGAAAAAAATATTTCGCCAATATGATTCCCAAATTGACTTTGAAATTCATATATTGATTCATTTAAGAAATCTATAATAAATTCGCATATGTTTTAAATAATAACCGTGTAAATAGAATAATTTTATACACACAGGCTACATATAGGACGATGGGAAGATGAAAAAAGATTTATTTCAATTTGAAAGTAATCATCTCAAATTGTTAATCATTCGACACATAAGAGTTTTGTGTCTCTACCTTCCCTGAACCAAACAACTGAAGTGATTATAATAATATAATATATATAAAAAAAAATTTGTCACCCTAAATACATTTTCTGAAAATATAAATACTTACAGTTTTTCAACTGTAAAAATTACGCATGACAGGTTTTTTAAATGTTTAATAAATATTGTATATAAGGTACATAAGCCCAAACCATCGTATACAATCCCTTTTCCCTATCTTGTTTTCATATACACGTCCTTGTCGTGTCCTTATTATAATCATGAATTGTGTATACAGCAGATATATCCTACAGGATTTAATTTTATTTACTTATATGATTTTCAATTTCAGGTATTTTCGTTATATATACAGAATTTTATATATAAAATTAAAAGATTAATTTTCTATCGTATAAATATTAGCTTGAATTTACTCAAATTGAAAATTTACTTTTCATGTGTATATGTGTGCCCTGCTATTCACTATGGGAGATTTTTTGAGTGCACAACATTTTAATAGAAATATTAATTGGATTATAAACAGTATCTTTAAATTATCTACAGGGAAATATTTTTTTGAAATTATATTTTATTTATTTAATTAGTATTTACGCTTTGGAGCTCCTGACAATATTTTAATTACCTGTCTTATTATCAAATAAGAAATATGACAATATGATCCGAAAGACTAATATTTGTTTACTTTGTATATTATGAGTTTTATATATAACTTCTGGGTAATTTGAATGCCAATCGTACAATCAATCAACAAAACGGGTCTGAACATAACGTCTTTAACATCCTGAGGTTTATTTTAATATCAGCTGCACGTAATTTGTACGTTTAAAACTTATTTATAAGTTTAAAGTGTAGTCAAAGTTTCAAAAAATTTGAGAAAACACCATATTTTAATTTTCGGTTGCTATTTTTTTTATGTTTCTTTGTAAATATTTATTAAATCATAAAAGGATTTGTGTTTTTATCAATTTTATTTGATGAATTTTCAACTAAACAAAAAGTCAGTTTTCGTCAGAAAACATCCTGTATATGTGATAATAAAAGTTGAAAAATAAATACAAATAAATATCAAATCATTCTAAATTCAATGTTAAAATTAAATATTCCTTAAAATCTAAATGATTTGAAAAGAAGTATACAATTTTGTGGGTATCAAATATGGTAAAATGTAAATAGACTAAAGTATTTACTCTCTCCTTTTTCAACATACGTAATCGAAATATATTTTATTTATATATATTTCATTTTATTTACTTAAAGGTGATATATAAATAGAGCGCATACAAGAGAGATAGAAAAAGAGAAAGAGGTTTTTTAGTGAAACCATTCTACGCTTATACTTCAATCATATGTTTGATATTTGTTGAAATGTTAAAGATTTTTCACTATATAGGAAAATATTCTGTATTTATTTAAATTCAAATAAATATTCATGTAAAAAAAGGTTTTCCTCCATATTTTACTCATACTTACTTCAGAAATCAATCAATTTGTATTATTTCACCTTTTTCAGAGAAGTCAGTCACGTTGTATACCTTCGACAATATATTCAAATATATTTAAGGTTCAATAGCTGTTGTCACTTGCGGATGGCTTAAATGGATTCAAGATTTGGGAGTTTCTAAAACAATATTATTGCGCTTATTCATTTCAAAACAAAATGTGCGTGATATGGAGATATTCGGGTCAGTACCACATATCATTTGCCAAAACGGCTGTTGTAAAGTCACTTGTAAACAGGTTATACATTTTTACTATTTTTATAAACAAACAATTATTTCAGAAAACTGTAAGTACCAATTATATGCAAATTCATAATGTATCGTGCTGTAGGATTGATGCTGTAATGTGCATTTCTACCTTAATAACAAATAAAAAAAAATGAATAAAAATAATAAAAAGATCCAATGCTTTCCTTAGAACACATTAAAGTTAACTCCCATAGATTACAATTTCATCAAAATAATAATAATGAAAGGAGTATGACACTAGGATTCAGCTATGTTATACATTCATTGTTTAAATTCAATATAAAGATATAAACAAAGTAACTCTGACATTATGACTTACTCTTGTTATCAACAGTTTTCTTATGTTGTGATCGTGGTGAATCTGTAAATTTCTAGACTTCATTTTTTATTTGGAACTCTAGAGATTATAGAACACGACAATATATGTAGAATGTTAGTTATTTTCACTAGGTACTCATCTGATAGATATGAATTATAATTTTACAAGCAAAAATGATACTCAAAATATATAGAATATGTTTGTATTAAGTATATAAATTTTAATCTTATGTTTGCAATGCTAGAAAAAATTGAAGCCACAAACAAAATGTGATATACGTGTTCAAGAAATCAGGCCATCAAGATAACTCAAACGCGGAAAGAAATAGAGAGCTGGAATTTTAAGGGCGTATTTAAGGGATGCAAATTGATTTTTAGCAAAACCTGTTCATTGGATCTAATGGATGCATAATAAAACAAAAACATGTTTGTTTTTTTCTTTTAAAACAATTAACTTTTTTCGTAAACTATTTAGATTCGCAATAATGTTAGTTCAAATGTAGCGTTAGTAATATAATAGCGTTAGTAGCGTTAGCGTTGTAATGTTAGTAAGCAAAACGATTGCAATGCGTATTATTATTATTATAAATAATGTATTTATATTTGTATGGACTGCATATTAAGGGTACATCATGCATTATTATCCATAAAAATACTTCAAATTTCAATACAGAAGCATATCGAATATTCAAACAATTATCACAGTTAAGTATCATTTTCGCTTGGCTTGTTATATTTTAATTTTATTGTCTGTTCATATAATAATTTAATCAAAATATTCAGAAAATAAATCGAGGTGGTTCTCGTCAAAACTTACGGCAATAATGGAATGCTTTCCAATTAACATATCCAAATAACAGCTAACAATCAGCTATGTGCCTGTTTTATCTCGGTGCGGACATATGGTTTATTTACTTAAATTTTTACTTTTTGAAATGTTGTATCTCGAAAGGATTTATATTTGAATGCAGCTTTAAATAGGATTATGAATAGAGGTAATAGGTTGCACTGCATAAATGTAAAATATGTTGAAAAGTAAATACAAAACCATATAAAAGTAAATTTTAAAAGATTTTTATATTAAATTCAAAGTTGCTAAAAGATCACAACATTTAAAATTTGCTCTCAGTTTTAGATTTTTTTTAGTTTCAGATTTTAACTCAAACTCAAAATTTTGGTTACAAAAAAAAAAAAACTGAATTTATATATAACTAGAGTTTTCTTTCTAAATTTAAACAATAACCATTAATATAATTAACCATTAGAAGTAATACTTTTAACAGATAGATTTCCATACACCTCCAGTGATAATGTCAATTACATATTAAACATTAATATAGATTTATTTGTTCAGACGAAACCTTTTAGCTAAATATCAATTTTTCGAGTTGATTGACTATAATTTAGTATATAAATGCAAACTAAATGAACGAAAAAAGCATCCTTGTATATGAATACATAAATTACTTTGTATAAACATTTATCACTTAACTACAAAATCTCTTCAAATTTAATGTTTGTAAGCAATATTTCCCTTAAATTATAAATTCGATACTCTCTTATAATATACAGAATGAAAACAAATTAAACTGATATTATTATTTTGTTCAATGAGTTTTGTGTATTTACAATAATAATAATAATAATAATAACAGCTCACACAAATTTGAATATACTATGAATATAACCTAATAATAGGTATCTCTGTAGTTGTACTTTATATTAGTGAAGACTGATGCCAAAGACTTATATTAAAGACTGACAAACGATGACTATTTTATTGGTTTATTTATAGAATTATATACATTTTATGATATACATAAATTATTATTAAATTGCAGTAAACGTTTATATTCATTTCTCAATCATTTTACCAATGTTTCTGTGTATTTGTATATCGATGATTATAAAGTTTTTTCTAGTCTTATAAGATATCTACGTTTAATGTATATTTTTTTTGTCACGTCAATGAAATTTCAAACTACTTTAATTTCAGGTGAAATATTGATGTAAAAATTTCAAGAACTGTTCATACAATTTCATTTAAATTTGAAAATTTCAGGCTAAATATAATTTATAACACATATGTTAACTACGATGACCATTTCCCATGAACCGTTTATTTTGTTGAATACATATATACGTACACGCGAGATTCCTAGCATAAGTCTTGTACAAATTTTTATATAATTTTTTCATTAATTTTGGAAAATCGATATTTAGAAAAATACAAATCCTGAAAAAATTAATGTTTACTGTCACATGAAAATTTTAAGATGCAGAAAATGCATTTTTTCAAATTATATTCTAATTTCAACTAAAATGGCCAGGTCGATCTGAAAAAGGATATTTAAGAAACATTATGAAAAAGTCCTATCTGTGACATTATGTACAAATTTTAGGAGCCGAAAATACTTGATTTCGATTAGTATCCAAATTTTAAGTATCGGTATTTAAGTAAACATAGGTTCTCATAAGCATAATATTGCCAATATAGGAAGTTATCTGTCCATTATTTCCAGTGTATATGAAATAATAACTTATCCTATACCTCAATACAACTTATTTTAAATAAGTTAGTTTTTTCTTTATATATAATTTTAATATATAGCAGTAAAATGATTTAAAAATCAACTTTACAACAATACAGCATTATTTACATACCAACCAACGTATACCAACACACACCCACAATAATTTACATAATATTGAGTGCTTTATAGTGCAGTTTAGTGTACGAAACACTAACTAATATGTAATATTCTGTACAACTTCAGTATATAGCACTGAACATAATGAATTTCAACTAAACTGTTATTATGGGTGACTGCATCATTGAATTTACTATAGTTACTCTAGTTAACTTGTCATATGTAAGAGAAGGGTGAGGATGCGGGAAGGTTGTAATAAAGATGTACAGGTTATGTAATATTAGATTAAAGTTGATATGTTTATAGATTCACAATGATTTAAGGTGTGGAATGTTAGATTGTGGTGCCTCTATCCTAAAATTTTTATGAATCATTAATTAAAAAGAGGTTATATGGTTTCTTCAATGAATTTTCGACCTAATGAAAAGAGAATGTAATATACATTTAATATCAATATAAATTTAAAAAAAATTACAATTTAAAATTATTAAAATTTATTGAATATCGCGCAGTTTTAAATGACATTATAATTTGTGTTGCATAGCAAACGAGCAAATGCAATTAGTGAGAAACTAAATGTGACACTTATTCGAAAAAAGTAGCTGATTCTAAATTTATAAAGCGGTGTTATGATCTGTAAAAGTTGCTATCTCTATTCTCATACGCAATAGGCAAAATGCTGGATGCGCATAACCGTGCTTTAACTAAAAGGCTATTTGTATTTACACTAGTAATCTATCGGCATGAAGAAGCCCAAAGCAAGCCAAAAAAGAACCTCTCATGTCAGATCCAATTGCAATTCTTAAAAATTCTAAGCATTAATCAAATAAAACATCACATATGAATTTCGTAAAGCTTAAATTATCCTTAACTTGAAATTAATTAATTTTTAGATCGCCTGTATACAACCAAACCAATGTATGTTCATAATAAACAATAAAAATAAGTAAAAATATATTAAAAATGCGATATTATTCATGTAAATAAGCAATTCGCTTTAATTTATTGTAAAACTAAGCATCCTACGTTCGTATAAACGCTCCATCCAGATACAAGCCAACATTCTGCCTCATCCCTTATTGTATGCTTGATTTTACATCTTCCTTTTTTTTTTTTTTAATTTCTTTTTTCACATTTACTTGGTTTGCCTCAATCGAAAATGATACAAAAAAATTATTTTCAATGTTAACTACACATTTGTTCGTGTATTTGTGTACATTTTATCTTGTATTCTTGTATTTCGCTCCTCTCCTTTTTTTTTTTTATTCCTGAATTTTCTTACTTTAGTTACTACATTCACATTCATCCTTGTCATAAACAATTATTCGATTTTATTGAAAAACTTTTTATATTAATATTAATTTTTACAGACAAAACAAAAAAAAAAATTTATAGGTACAAAAACGTCATTTTTAATTTATTTCAAATGAATACGAAGAATAAAAAATATTTTATACGTAATCGAATACGACAAACTAATATTTGCTTTGTATAGTATGTTGTTCATGGAAAATATTTATTTTCTATTACAGCGGATGTTGTTGAATTGTGAACGATTTTATGTTTGCCTGGTTCGCAGAAGCTGCGCTCCTATAGTGATTATTTGTTAAAAAAATACTTACTATTTCTTTAAAAAAGTTTTAATGGAAGAAACTGTTATAAAATGTGAGGGAAGAAATTTATCATAAAAGCGTATTGATTATAAAAGTGAACTATGTTTCTAAAGATTCTCACCTACAATTCCAACCAAGTCATAGTCTTTATTCAATTATTATTGTATATAATTCTTATAATTATTCACCAATATACTTCATTATGATGAACAAAAAAAATTACATTTAAGCCAATTTAACGAAATTTTATCAATCATATTGATTGATATTCGATTTCAATTTTTCGTTGATATTTTGTATAATAATAATTCAGATAAGAAAGGATATACATCATCCAGAATGATAACACTTAACTCTGTTTCGATGTTGACAAATGTAAAGGTTGAAATAAATTTTTTATGTAAACGAACTACCGAAATAAAAATATAAAATTATAACTTTCATTTAACTTTCAAGTTCCCGTCTATTTCATAAATCATTAAATTAACAGGGTCCTCGAAAAATTAGTTCTCTCAAAATTTAAAATTGTTTTTTAACCTAGACAATGAACATTGATCTATAACTGTGAGTCTAAATTCTGATTTTTAACCATCGGGATGCTGTGTTTACAAAATGGCAGTCGAAAAACTGTGATTTTGTCGCACATTTTTGTATTTTTACTAATAACTTAATAACCGTGCGACTTTGGAAAATCGTTTGCCTTAAGTAATTTCTAAAATTCCGAACCTACAACTGACAAAAATTTAAAAAAGTGCGATAAAATTCCAGTTTTTGTGCGATAAAATCCCAGTCTCCACTCTAATATTTTTATAGCCATATCTTTACAATTATTTGACTTGAAAAACAAAATTTATCTCATTTTATAGCAAATCAAACTACTATAAGGTAACAGAGTAAGTTAATGAGTTATAGGTGGAAATCTAAAAAAAAATTTGCGGCGGAATCACAGAATCATAGGCAGCATCTCGAGGAATGCAAATCAGGATTAAGATTCACAGTAATGATTCAAAGTTCATTTTCAAAAATCGGTTGTAGGCCATTTAATTAAGCTCATACCTTTTTTTGTGTACGTTACGCTTGGGCTATTTTAATACTCGACAGATTTAATGTGTCAGATATTAATTTTAGTTTTTATTTTAACCATAAGAGATACCTATACCGAAAGTTGTTTTTCAAAAAATCATTATTTTTTTACCATTTTCTTGAAACATTTCTTTGTAAAATTTTTGAATTATACACAATCTCAGTTCAAATTTAGATAATAAATACATATAATTACAATAAACCTATTATAATTAAACATATATTATTCATAAGTGTATAGACTGGATATTTGGAGTTTATTTTTTATGAATGATAAAAATAATTTAAACAATCATACTCAATTTAATGTCGAGTAACAAAACCATTAACAATTAATCTTCACTTGTTAAAATATAAATTGTTTACTGGCTAATTGAAAAGTGTAGGTACACATGTGTTATTTTTAATAATATTAGCTTTCTTGGGATACATTTCGATAAGTGTAGATCGATAATCTTATCAAGCGGCACTCATTAAATTCAACAATTTGTAATAATCATATTTTTCGATCAATGGAATCATTTTGATATTCTTCATGAATCTATTGAAGTCTTCCTCATAACAATTAGATATGATTGACATCATTATTGAAAGTTGACATATATATATAATATTAACTTTATAGTAAATTCAAAATTTTCAGATTTTCTTATTTCGATAACTAAAGGAAAGTTAAGCATGATGTCAACTATTAAATGATGTTCTGACTTCTTATTCCGGTTCTTTGAGTTATATAAATGGATCTTTAATTATTTATCTTTTATTGTTGAATCGTTTATCCCTTTTACTCGTTTGAGGGATTTAAATTAGTAATAATTTTCACAAAAATTAATTACCTGCCATTGGCGACATTTTTAAAACATTTAATATTAAATTAAATTGAAAGATTTTTAAATGATACGAAAAACTATATAACAAAGATCGTTGTATTAATGATCCTGTGATTCGGTTATCGTAAATACCAACTTATCATCTTTTCCGAAATTTTATAACATACGTATTCATTTTCAATTTTGTATTGT
Organism: Chrysopa pallens; assembly: GCA_020423425.1. Classification (NCBI taxonomy): domain Eukaryota; kingdom Metazoa; phylum Arthropoda; class Insecta; order Neuroptera; family Chrysopidae; genus Chrysopa; species Chrysopa pallens. Next base: position 81,719,078 of record CM035591.1, read on the forward strand.
TAATTTTTAGGGAAAAAAATTAATTTTTAAATTAACTATAAAACGTTCAATTGAATAATAGTTGTTAGCAATCAATATATTTTACATTTATTTTTAATTTTACTTAATTTTATTATTTTTACTTTTATTTTAAATTAAGATCATACAAATAAATAATCGAGACAATTTATTTTTAGACAGTATGAAATGTAAACATTATAAAAAAGATATTATTGTAAATTCCTTTTTTTGTTTACTTCTAGGTCTCCGTAATGATGAATAGCTACTAGCGAAGATATCTGTAAACTTATTTTATTAGAAAAAACAAATATTTCCAAATTCAATAAGCACCTACGCTTGATAACATACTAGTCAAGCTAGTCTCAAAATAAGATTTATTAATGCTCAAAATTCGATGGTTTTTAGGTACGGTTACAGTTTGTTATAACAGAAAGAGTTATTAAAAATGAATTTCAATATGCTTAAAATTAGTTACTTCAAAACTAAATGAGGTGGTAAAATTTATAATTAAAAAATTGGTGCATTTATTCAATTTTGAAAACTTTTTTCTGTAATTTCAAGATGCCAGTTCAATGTTGACACTTTTATAAGTAATTATTCATGTAAGTGAATCAGAGCAGTAATTTTTATTATTTTGTTTAAATTGATTTATTGAATGAAAGGCACCAAATAAGCACTTAATTCTGGTACTAACATTATATTATAAAAGTTATTTTTTCACATAGTCCTGCCAGTATGTTAATAAAAATTTGAGTCCGTAATTTTGCAGAAACTAAAAAGTATCAAATTTTGAGCATATTAAAATTCAATTTTGAATAAATTTCTCTGCTAGCTTGAGTAGGTGATGATAACGGTGATCAATTTCTTTAGTATTTCGATTGTAGTTGTATTGTTCTCTAACAATTCAAGATTATAAGTTCATTTGTTGTCTTATCCAAGAAATTATTTACTTTATAAAATACAAACATATTTAGAGTCAAACAAATAAAATTTAAATATTTTTTACTTCACATAAATTTTTTTATTTTTCAGTAAATGTTACATCAATTGCAAAACTCAAAATAAAATCGTAAAGAAAACTTTGTATATGTATATACCGATAAAAATGGTTCTACCACACTATTACCAAGTTTAGAATAAAGAAATGGTAAATAAATATGTAATCAAATTTTTCACTTTAGTATATCTACCATCACATGTTTTGTTTTGAACCAAATAAGACTACACGACTCGTAAATAACACACACACACACACACACACATATACATATAAGAAATAGATCAAACGAAATTGGTAAATACAATTTTTCGAAGGGATGAATGGAAAATGAATGTGGTGTGTGGTATAGAAAGAAAAGAAAGGAATATAATGTATATATGTATGTATGTATGAATATAAGACAAACCTCAGCTGCAAATCACTTCAAATATATAAATAATATTTTACAATATATATTTATTGTGACTTTTAAATAAATATTTGTAACGTAGAGAGGTATACTTAAAATGTATGTACAGAATGTTTCAGTATTATAAAAATTATTATAGCACCGTTCGACTCTAAGAAGTGTAAAAAATTTAATTTCTAATCAAATTGGTATCCAGTTTGTTTCAAATCAGAAGAGAAAAAGTGTAATAATAATCTTCATAGAAAATAATAATAAATAAAGCGTTATTAACATTCAAGTGGGTTACTGAGCTTATATTATTCAATAAAACAGTGAGCTTCATAAATAAGCACCTTATTTATGTTTAAAATTACGATTATAGTTTAATAATTAAATAATGATTTAAGACCTTACTTCTTAAGAGTTTCAGAAAACTTGTTCAAATATAATATATAATTAAGTACTCAAAAAAATTAACATTATTTTAATCAAGCATGTACTATAGCAGACATTTACGCTTGATTTTTTCCAAATTTTAACCAAACAACATTTGTATTAGATTAATTCCAGTGATTTAGTCGTAGCTCTAGTTTTGTAAAATCAGTAATGAGTGAATTACTACATAAAAATAAACCGACCAAGTGCGAATCGGACTCGCACTCAAAGCGTTCCATACCATTATCTGAAACTCCACCCGCTAGTATTTGATAATATAGCAGCATCAAAAATACATCATCTGGGAAAATATCAACTCTCAAACTATATCGGTTCATGAGACGAGACCTAGTGATAGACGGCAGACAGGCATAGAGAGGCGGCTGGTCCCGATTTACACTTTGGGTGTGGAACCATAAAACGAAATAAATCTCATATTTAAAGACTTAAAAATTATTCAATGATATTGAAAAACAAATTAACATTTAGAAAACATGTATTTATTTAAGTTTCAAAATATTTATATTTTTAAATGAGAAGAAAATTTAGTGTAGTGTTTTACATATGTTTTAAACCTTTTTAGAGCCTATTGCTCCATTTCTCACATTTATTAAATTTGCTGCTTTATACATAGCCAATGCGAATTTAAATGTTATAAGGCTAGTAAATGCGAATTTAAGTGTATAAAGTATATTTGTTTGACGAATTCGTGCAAATGTAGAGTTAACGGACATTTTGTTCTTCTAAACTTACACACATAAGACTTAAACTTACAATTAACAATTACATTCATTACACAATAACAATGATTAACGGTAAAGTTAATCAAAAACACATTTTTTAAAGATATCCGTTAATGTATAAATTAGCTCAATCTTATGCTTGTAGATATGTCTTTTTTATAACTCCATCCATTTTTATTCATTTTATAAGAAGTATTATGTCAAATTTTCATTAAAATGATATTTGTACACGAATATAACGTAAGAATTTCAAATGAAAGAAAACATGTTTTCTTCTTATTTATTTTATTTCTATATTTTTTGCTTACGTATACAAAATAAAATGTTCTCTCGTATCTTTTATGACTATTATTATTATCTTGTTTTGATATTTTTGTGTTTTATTATAAATTGGTACATCATTCTCAATAATAAAAGCACATATAATATGACGAACAAAAAAATATTTTACAAATGCATATTCTTTTGTTTATCATGTGTATTTGTATTAAGGTTAAAAATTTGTTTTTGGATTCTTTTAACATTTCAAGGTAATTTGATGTTTGAGAATAAATTTTTTAAGTGAATTAAATCTCCCGGAAGTAATTGAAGTATGTTGAACTTCTTGGGCAATTTGTGTTCCGTCATTCGGTCGTCCAAATTATTATTGTTCCGGATAAAGCACTCGACACATATCCCTTTTATCATTTAAATGCGCATTTGTTGAGAAGTGGTCATCTATATTTATAAACGTGAAAAACATAAATTCTGCTAACTGCCACAAAGAATTTTATGTCATTTAAATGTAGAAAATGTATCTTTTACCTTCATATACAAATTGCAATACAATTGGTCTAACCAATCCTGAGATATAGTTATTTAAGTAAATATATTCGAACATGATTATATTCAAATAAATACAGATATATCGTTAACCATTTATCCGATTTGGATGGAATTTTGAAATTATGTGCATGTTTAAGTTTTACATCAGTGATTTGTAATTGTTCAAAATATTGATGGATGAGGGAGGGTCGTCAATTGAAAGTCACACAAAAATTTTATACGCTCCGTTAATTTAATGGTGCAATTTTATATGATTTAAATGTAGAAAAAATGCAAGATGACAGTGATATTCAATTATCATCATAGAGTAACATTGAATATGATTTGCATCGCATTCTGAATTCTCGAATTGTTTTTATAATACAGTGGACGTCGAGAAAAATGTTGGGCAAACGCTGAAAATTGTGAAACACACAAATCTAAAAGCACGGAAAATTTAAATAGAAATAGAGTGAGATATACACACCGTAGTAAACTATAGTCAGAGACATGTCCATGCATGTTGATGACATACCTAATTAAAATATCAGTATATGGCTGTGAAATTTGAACGATTGGGTGGTGGCAACGTGTGTGAGTTGATAGTGGTGAATTGAATGATACATAATATACAGTAGAATAGTGTTTAGTGCTGTGTATGTAAACTAGTAGGCGGTATTATTTATATACATATATATTCCTCAAACTCTGTGAGAACATCAGTTTTCACCTTGTTTCATTTGTGTTATTTTACAATCCACACCTCATTCTACTATGTTTCTTCCTCCAATCAACCCCCGGTTACACATTACTACTATCTCACTCCCTCGTTTTATTTCATCTAGCTATAAAATCATTCACCAGGTGTTTGATTTAATGGATTAATCTTATCGAAAATAACTTTAAAACAGCAACAAATTTTTCAAACTTAGAATTCATTAAAACTGCTACAAAATTCAATGAAACTGTTTGCCTCAAGAGAAACTCTTAGCAATTTAGTGTATCCTTCATCATCCATAAGTATCCACGAAGAATCACCAATCCAAATAGTGTATTTTAACTAGCATGAAATTTTGTGCTGTGTGCGGAACATTCTAAGTATGCATCGTTACCAGACTGCTTATCGTGCTCATTTCGCATCGGAAAATGTTGGTGGCAGCAATCTAGCATTTATGACCAGCTTGTTTCGGAAGTTTTCATCTAAGTCTTCGCTTATACTGTATATTGCCGCAAAATCTCCGTAAAAGAGTGTGGACTAAAACATGGCCGATGTCGTTGAACACTGGACTAGTTACATTAATAGTTACTGGACATGTTACATTTTCAGCCCTCGATAAAATTATTCAAACACAATTTTTGTTTTGTTTAAATTCATAGTAAGTTGAATTTGAAACACACGGCGTATATCTAGAATTAATATACAGTTATAATGTTACACACTATATTTAATTGGCATTAGTTGCCTCATATGAATCCATAAATATTATACACTGCTTAGTATCTCTCTTAAATCAATTATTAGCCAATATAATATGATTTCGTTTATGTATCTCTTGTTGGAGGAGCGTTTAGGGTATTTTATTTTAGTGCGATCAAAATTTAAGCAGAAGAAATATTCAGGAAAAGAGATTTTCACGCAACCACAACGATTTCACAAAAAGGAAAAATTTTCCAAAACTCGGAGACTGCTGCGGTAAAGCTATTGCATAGCATTTTGTATCAACTTATGCAATTATAATTTTTTTTAAATTTATTTATTTTATTCATGCAGTATTGCTTTTTCTTACACCTATACACCTATATACTTTCTCATAAACAGCTGCTTATGTATTCGTCCGATTTCGGAGCAGCTCGTCTCGATTCGTCAAGCCACACCTCCTTGCCCGTCCGAGTGGGGAGCGTGAGGTTTTTTCGTTACGGAATTTCTGGATTCGGTCCCCGCGCTCAAGGCCCGCGATTGAAGCTATGTAATGATTCCGGTAATGCGTGAACCATGCGATATGGACACTTTATATAGTTGACAGTTCGTCATACTTCTAGTGAGAAGAGATAAAGAAGTTTTTATTTTAAATAGATAAAGAAGTTTTATTTTGAATTTCAAAATTAGATTTTGGTTTCTATGGAAATGATGATTTGTAACATATCAGGTTTTTTCGTTACGGAATTTCTGGATTCGGTCCCCGCGCTCAAGGCCCACGATAGAAGCTATGCAATAGCTTAAAAATATATTGCATTAAAATAACAAGCACTCATTGGAATAAAAGCATTCTACTTCCATAACACTTTTACACTTTTTAATATTTATTTTAATTGTTATCCCTTCAAAAGCATAAATACGAAAATATGGCTAAGATTCTGTCGCAGGATTTCGATCTGTAGGGAATGAGATCCAAAATTGTATCCCAACTATAAAATAAAAAATTAATGAAAAGTAGAATGTCCGCGTCTTGCTCTCCTCCATCTTATCCAATTTGAGTGTTTCAAATGATAGTTCAAATGAAAGGTCTTGAGTCACTAAGTGTCTTATACACAAGCAAATCCTCGTTCTTTATGAGAACTGGATAGAAAACTATCACAATATTTGGAGAAAGAAACGCCTCTTAAGAAATGAAATTATACAATTTAGCCTAAAAACATTCAGTTCTTCAAGATCTATTATTTTAGCCTTTAAGCCCTCAATTTGGATGAGTTGGAGATTGTTGAGAACACAACACACACTCATCATCTTTTTTGTGTGATTTGAATAATTAATAATATCAGGTGAGTTTGGTAAATGTCACAGTTGTCAAGATTCAAATTTTATTAATGTTCTATTAAATTATTATACTCCGTAGCAGTACATAGATCTACTTTTAAATTATTAATTTTACTAAACTGATATAAATAATTGTTTTTGCACATTATGAATTTTCAGTTCCTATTTGTTATATTTTAAAATCTTAAATTATTTTCCAGACTATTTTGACCTAAATTATGTTCGAACATTTAAATTAATTTGCCTGATTTTCACTAAGTCGTAAATTCAATCCAAAGCTTTTAATTTTTTGCGAAACACTGTATGATGAATTCAATGAATTCCTATTTAAAATATCACCACAAAACACACATCCAAAACATTAATTGATATTTACTCATAATATTTCTGAATCTGTACATCAAACACCTTACATCAATGCGTGTCTGTACTGTATATATATATATTATTATCTATAAATTATGAGCATACATGACTCTATACCGATGTATATATTGTATATTGTTATATGTAAAATATGTGGTTTTAATTGTTGAAGGGGTTCATATGCGTTAACAAACGAACAATTTTGTTATAATATTGGTTAACGTTCGATTTTATATATCGATCGAACATGCGAGAATATACTACATGTAAGCCGTGTGGTTTAATTTGTATACCTCAAAATTTATACCTTAATACGTGTAGAATACGTTCATTATGAAGATTATTATTATTATTATCAAAATGTTTAATTATTTAGAAATTATTGTACATTATTTAACTTTATGTTTCTTCTTCAACTTGATTAATTCAGAGTTAGAAATCAATTTAAGTTATTTCTAACATCAAAGAAAATAAATGTTCTGCTTATAAATGTTTGAATGCATACGAAAATGTTTCTTTTGATAGTAATTTTCTCTATTTTCCAATTAAAATTTTGATTTTGTAAAGTAAATAGTTTTTATTGATGAAATTTGAAAGATATTTCAGTTGCATACATAGAACAAAGAACTTTATCATTTCGTTGAAATTAAATTAATATGTGACGTCGAAGAGCAATGATATGACATGCTTTCATCTTACTATTTGACGTCCATAGATCAAACCCAGATTCAAAAATACTCTATTCGTATTAATCCTAAATTAGCAAACATTGATTAGAATTGACTTTAAAGTAAACGTCAATAAAATATTTGTATCAGTTTTGAGGAATTAATAAACATATTTTTGAAAAACTAAGTAGTAAATTAATATTTTGATTATTTTTTATGGGTCTGCCGTATAAATAATATTTTTGACAAGAGAATCGTGAAAATAGCAAAACATGTGCCAAGCTATATAAAATTGTCAATAGAATTTAAACCACTCTCTCTCTCAGTTCTGTTGTTTCCACCATATGCAATCCTTTGATACGCTACTCATTATGAAACCCCACGTCTAATGTTGATAATAGCGCAATTTACAGTTTATTTAATAAAATATTTGTATCAGTTTTGAAGAATTAATAAACATATTTTTGAAAAACTAAGTAGTAAATTAATATTTTGATTATTTTTTATGGGTCTGCCGTATAAATCCATATTTTATGTTGTAAAAATAATTAAAAAGTTAATTACTAATATTTTTTGACGGTTGTTTTAATAAAAAACGTTTGTGTATGAAATTAAGATGGAAGTATCAGAAGGTTAAAACTTTCTTGTATTATTTTAGTACAGGTACTATTATAGAGAAAATTATGTAAAAGGTTTCTATAAAAATATAGAACTGTTGAAAGCATCGTAATTTCACATTTTTTAAAATCACATTTTTGTTGACTTTACGTATATGATCGAAAACTTTTCGATCACTCAGTAAAAAACGGGATTTGTCGGATATGAAAATTGTAATGGAGAATTGTACTAATTATTCATTTTAGATAATTTTCGATAGTATTTCGATAGCGGTTTATATAATAATACTAGTTTTGGACTGCTATTGATATGCATATAAATAAATCCATACATACATAGAAACGTAATATTATATGTACACAATACAACAAATAAATGAATATCTATTTTGTGGTTAAAATATTAGTAAAGTACTCTTTAACGATTTATCGATAATGATTTAGAGGTAACGAATGTAATATTACGTTCACTACAACTGCAACACTCCCATATCATTATTGTAACTAGCTCACAGTTTTAATAACTCTATTATTATTTTAGTTTAGTAAATATCCAACTATATTTATATAATGATTTGCTATACTTATATGTAGGGTAAAAATGGCATTGTGAGATACTAATTTATACTTTCTCAGTATACTGTCTATTTTGGGTTTGGGCCTATAAATAATGCTTTTATTACTTTCTCAATAATAATATTAAGACTTCGTTTATAAACAAATCTAGGTTAGTTAATTAATATTAAATTTATTTTTTTTCAATTTAAAAAATTTGACATTTTTGTCGCTTTTGGGATAATAAATCAAACATTTCAGTAATAATTTCAATAATTACTACAAAAGGATATATTTAACTTTGAATGGAGCAAATCCCATACAGAATTGAATGTCCGCGCCTTGCTTTCTTCCATCTCATTCAATTTGAGTGTTTAATAGCTCAAATATGTCACAGATGGTTCTTAGACCAAAACGAACCCTCTAATTTCATTCGAACTGGAGATATTTAGATACAAAACAATCACAACTCTTGGAGAAAGAAACTCTCAATTAGAAATACATATTACATAATTTAGCCTTAGAACATTCAGTGACTCAATACCTATCATTTGACCTGCTAAAAATTCAAATTGGATGATTTGCAAATTGTTATAGGTACAGCACACACTTATCACCTTTATTGCTTGATTTGATTGATAAATAGTATCAGGCCTGTTTGGAAAATGTCGCAGTTGCTTATAATTTAAGATTCAAGTTTAAGTTATTATCAACATTAAATGCTGCGTAGCTTACTAGTTAATATATGAATAAATTGTAAGCTATATATAGTTAAGTAATTAAAGTTTCATTTATACAGTCATGTTTTTGGTTCGTTTTTTTAATTAATAATCCATTTTACACAGATTACTCCCATATTTACCCCTTAAATTCATATAATAATTATACAAACTGTTGCCTATTGTAGCTAAAATAATAATAATAAACTATTAGGTAGATTATTTGATATGTTCATTATGTATTGTGTTGAAATTCATATAAATCAGTACTTGAAGGTACTTGAGAGACTAATTTTTGATTATTTGAAATTCTATAATTATTTAAAATTTATCATTGTTTAATTATATTGTTTGAAAGCTCGAATAATTAATTTAATCTATCAAAATTATTTGCTATTTCAATATTGAATAAGGGAAACTTGCATATTTCAAATAAGTGTGAAAAAAAAATGGCAACTGCAAGAAAAGCTCTTACGTGCTCCAAAAGGTGAAATTTTTCGTTTTGAAACTCAGATTTAATAATATTTTTATGTATTGGAATTATTATCTTATTTGTAATTAAAAGAAAACTTTACCTTAATGGATGAACAAGCCCAATGCCACATTCAAAAATATGTGACTTGTTATCTTAAAAAAGAAAGTATATACAATTCAAATTACACCGGAATCAGGTGCAATCAACATCGTATGGTATTTAGATTTAAATACTAAAAAACAACGTACATGGATTGAAAAAACCTAGTTCTATGATTTTTGTGAAAGATAATGAGAAGATTGGTTTAAAAATCTTGTAATTGTTAGGATAATATTATCAATAATGGGGTGTCCCGCTTTGCGAGAAGAACAGTCTCAGGTGGAAACATTAAAGTCAGTTCAGATATTTAAAAGACAACGAAATTGTGGAAAGGCAATGTGGAATTGTTATATTTTCACGATTAGCAGCTTTCACCAAAATGATAGTAGAGTATGTCAGTACGTGTCGGATGCATAACTTCCAAAGAACTAAATGAATGTTTGTTCGTCCAGTTTACTCTAGAAGTTAAATAATGCATATAAGCCTGCAAAGAATGTTATTCTGAAAGCCAGATTCTGTTTAGCGTTATCCAATACAATTGACATTAAACAATTACGCTCAGATACTATTTTGCTTAATTTGTGAATTAAGTTTATTTTGTAAACAATCAAAAAATAATTGTTTTTTATTTCTGCTACATGTAAAGGATGAAAAAAGACGAGTTAAACAAACGAAATAAAGAGTTATGATTCAGATTCAAGAGCCATTACTTTAACAGTATATACGATATCGGCAATCGAACACGACTGTCCTCGGGCGAAAGCCAAGAAAACTCGTTGAATAAACTCATCGATTTAAATTTTACAAAATTGATGTACTCTCTTTCATACTGATCGATTTTTCTTAACAGAATATTTCAACATTTTTCGGGGTGATAGATTGATTCGATCAAAATAAAATATAATATTCTATCTCGACTTTACTAGAATGATATTTTCATTAAGTATTTTGAAGGAAATATTAGGATACCTTTAATATAATAATATCATTCAAAAATTATATAATATTTCTTTTCATGATACGATGAAAGTCAAATGAAAATTTTCTATTGAAAGAAAATTATATTCAATTATAAATTCATAATTTGAATTATATTTCAGAAACTAAACAATAAATAAATAAATTTAAATAAACTTCATACAACACTTTGAACAAAAACATTAAATTGAGTAACTCATTCTCCATATATAAAGTCTTTTACATTTCCAAAACACGTTCGTTCATAAACTTCATTAAACAAAACTAAACAATAATTTCCTGACGAATTGAAAACATAAAAGAGATGTTTATTAGTTAGTGTATGGCGTTTATAAATCTGAATAAAATTATTTTCAATAAATCTTAATACAGTTTTTGATAACCGACTTTTGAAAGGGTTTTTTTTTTATTGTTGTGTTTTCATAAACGAAAAAAGATGATGTAAATATTTTGAATAATATTTTTGATAATTTCCCAATAGAATTTAAAATAAACATTTATCAGAAATATTTGCGTTTGATGTTATATTTTTACACCTCTATGTACAGACGCACCGTATAAAAAAATAAAATAAAAGACGCACCGAAATAAAAGAATAAATATTGAAATATACAATTTTAATAATACTTATTCAGTTCTTGACCTCATGCTGTGTAACTAATAATATTGGATTTTAATGACAAATACACTAAACGTCACTTATATTTACCTTACCTTTCTTAATTTGTTTTAAACAATATCACGTCAAACACTGAAAAACGTTGCGTTTTTACGATTTGATTTATTATTATACAATAATTAGTCAACTTTTAGCCGTGTGTCTAAAATTAGCTAAAATCATTAATATTTTACTAGAGTTTGATTTGAGATTGATATTTTTCAATAAAGAATTTATTCAGGTAATACTAAATACTCATTTTATTGTTTTATACGAACACAAAAAATAATACAGACAAGAAATTTAAATTTGAAATTGATTCTAAATAGATATATAAAGTATTTAAATGTTAGTGCAACCATAAAATTAAAGGATTAAGGATTACTTTTTTCATTTTTTTAAGGTTTGTGGCTTAATTTTAATTATCATTAAAAAACTTCATACATCATTTTTTTTTTTTTTAATTTTTGGCTTCAGCTACTTTTAGCTATATAGCCATTAACCAAAGGGGATTATTATTATAATTATTTTTTATACAAAAACAGTACTGCTAGGTGGTCACCCATCCAAATACAGATTATGATTGCTGTTAACTTTATTGATTGGTCTAAGCCTGTCATTACGTTACGTCAGTCCGGGGTCAACTTCATACTTAAACCAGGAGTATTCCCATATTCCTAATTATTCGTACCATAAATATATATATATATATATATATATATATATATATATATATATATATATATATATATATATATATATATATATATATATATATATATATAGCTTATGACACGATTGAATATTACTTACAACTATGCGCACAAACTAATGGTTTTGAAAGAACTCCGGTACAAATTATATTTAAAAATACCCAAAATAAAAACAAAGTGTGTCTAACGGAACAAAGTTGACTAAATTTAAACTTTAATTAAGATAATTTTTACTTGAATTAGTTCTATATGATTTACAATTCCAATAATTATGTTTTTTTTTTAAGTTATTTTTTCAAGTTAATATGCAACGCGACATTTTGAATATTTTCTCTTTGTAACAGTCTGTTTTTCAAATAAAATTTATTATTATAATAATTATTCAATGAAAACAGTATTTAAAAAGTTTTGTATTAACATTTAACAGAATTTAAGTAGGAGTATTATATAAATCCAAAATTTGACTCTGTACACAGAATTCATGAGTATATGCGAATAATATATACAATGTTTGTTTTATTTTAAATTTGTAATATTTTATAAAACTCCCTATAAAGAAAATTAAAGTAACTAATTTTCAGGTTGTACAACGGTTCGTTTAAATGTATACTTGTAGATATGTATTTAAATGAAAATTTATCACTTTTATTTGTTCAATTTTGAATACATTTGAGAGAACACTGTTATAAAAATTTTTAATGCTAATAATATATTATTTTAGAAAATTTAGTGGTCCCTAGTGAAATTATTTGTTAAATCCATACAAGACAAAAAAAAATACGATGAAGCAGCCCACTGTTATATATACAAATATAATTTCTGTTTAATTTTAATGTTGTTTTTTTGTTTTACGATTTTTGATCCCTTTTTATACTCCCAGAGTATAAGATATTGCAGAAACAATTTTTATTTTTTCAAAATCCACTTTCTAAAATGATGAGTCAATCAACAAACCCTGCCTAACTGTTATAAAAAAAATGTCAATTAATGACTGGGAAACATTGACGTGTACTGTATTGTGTAAAAATGTGTTCGTTTAATATTTAAAATATAGATATCAAGTATTGATATAAAAAGTTTACAAGCACAAAATCTTATATGTTTAAATATAAATAATATCGATCTTTACTTATAACTACTGATCATGTGCCTTTCTTAATACGCATGAATATTCAATTAGGAGAGGAAAAAGACTGTTGATAACCATTTTGCTTAGAAGTATTACATGACTTAGAATCTGAAATTTTAAAGTTGCTCACAAAACACCTGCCATAAAGTTGATGATTTTTTTAAATGTGGGGCTGCTATTGTTTCAATTTTTTTAAGATCGGGGTAAACGTTGCTTATTTGGCGTGCAATCCGTCACCAAATTAGCAACAACTAACTTCTGTTGTAGTCGAAATATGTATTTAAATAAAAAAAAATTTATCAGAGATTTGGGACAAAAAATCGAAATTGATAATCAGCAGCTTCAGCTTTTTAACGTTCAATTTCTATGTCAGTTTTTGTTTTTTCAATAAAATGTAATTTTCTTTTTAAAACTTTTATTAAGCTTGTAAAACTACTTACATTTAATACTGGAGCCATAAAAAGTTTTCTATCAAAATGTATTAAATAGATAATAATAATAGCTCAGTAATTTTCTTCTACTCAAATAAAACAATATACTTAACGAATATAAAACCATCATCAAATTAAAAACAATGAGGTTCATATTATATACTTTTTTCTACAATTACATTTCGAAAATCGTCAACCAAGTCTAACTGTTTGTATTTAGATTTGTATTTTTCGTTTAGTAAATGAGGTTAATGTTTTGTAACAGTTATTAAGCATGGTTTGTTTTAAAATCACATTAAAACTATCGTTATTTCAGATAATAAAAGCAAAATATATTACCTATTATTTTATTATTGTTAACACAATGTAACAATTCTGTATTACAATGTAAAATATAACAATTTAATTGTTTTTGTAATACACGAATATACACTAACTATACAGAATGAAGTAGTATACATAAACTATTTGGAACAATTTTTAACTGTTTAACGACGTTTAGGTTAATGACATATACTGTTGAAATTCCTTGAAAGTATATGCCATTTGAAAATAATTTTCATTGTTATTTAGAGAAATATTGTTATATCATTCGTGTATCATTTCCTATTTTTGAAAACTAATTTCAAATAATACTTTAATTTGATATCAATATTGTTATGAAAAAGTTTGAAACAACAAAATATAATGTTTTAAAAAAACCATATACTAGTGAATGTTTAAAAGGTTTTAATTCCAACAACACGCACTATTATTTAAAAATAATAACAAAAATTTAATTAAAGGTACCATTAATGGTACAAAATTCAAGGTACCATTATAATTTGACAAATTCTGACAAATCACTTTAGAAGCGTTCAAAAAAAATGTATCTTGTCTTCCCAAAAATGTATCACTTAGTATTACTAATTGACAATTAAAGACATATTACTAACTCAATTGAAACAATAAGGCCTTTGACTGGTCATATATACCGTTTTAGAAAATAACTATTTATTTTTGCATTATTATTACATTATTGGAACTATTTATCTAATCAACATCAGAACTGATCTTCTAGAAATTTCTGGAATTCATACATGTGATTAATAATGTTTTATTGTTAATTAAATGTATGAATTTCAGAAATCGGTAGAATATCATCAATTCAGATGTTGTTTAAATAAATATTTCCAGTTATAACAATAATTTTTTTCTTCAATCTTCTTGAGCGGATTATTAATATTAATTTCAAAAATATGAATTCCAATTACTATATTCGAGAAGATTTTATAAATATAAACAATAAATGATTTTTCATTGAAGTAATTATAATAAAATTATTATTTAATTATAAATTTATCATAATAAATAATTTTTTTCTTGATTAATTTTAGCTTGTATTTTTTAGCAATTTTAGAAAAAAACATATTAATTTTAGCTTGTATTCTTTATTAATTTTAGCTTGTATTTTTTAGCAATTTTAGAAAAAAACATATTAATTTTAATAAAATTCTAAATAGCGTATGGGAATTTTCAGAAGTAAATTGAGGTACACTACACCCATCAATAGCTTAGTTCATTTCATACTCATATTAATGTGTATCTGTTCTTCTGTGTATCGACGTACCAGTCTGTGGAATCGTATCTCTGATATTATTCGAATGTTATTGATTGAGTTTTTTGCTGGAAATATGTCTTCGTTGAGAGTTATTTGTTATGATAAATTTTTACATTTTAAAATTATAGCTATAATTATTAATTAGAAGCATAGTTTTTATTTAACATTAGAATAAAAAAACTGTAATATTATTGCATCCCTTTTTTTTCAACTTTTGGTTCAAACATTGTTTTGTAAAATCTGTACATTGGATAAAATTAGATTATATAAATCGCATATTCCAACCTATGAATAAGACCTATTCTGCGGAGCTATGCATTACGTTTACACCATCAAGGAGGGCAATTTGAAGAATCATTAAAAATTATACAAATACATTCATTCTGTAAACACTTCAGTTTTAATTAATCTAAAACTTAGTTTTTACCCATCACAGAACAATACAAGTCTAATAAATGATATGTTTCTAGAAAGGTAATGTGTTTAATGAAATGGAACAGCATTTGAAATGGGCAAGATTGAAAAAGTTTGTAATGAAATTTCAGGAATAAATTGAAAGCATTTTTTATTTAATTGAAAACTTTTTACGTTTTGGCCTTGGTAATCTCATAAAATTTAAAACAAAATAAAGTTTTAATAATTAGTTTAACTAGAAAATTTCTTTTTCAAAAATATAATTAGACTTTAAGCACTAAACAAAGGAAATGTACAAGGTCTTTTATTATAAAAGCGTCAAGAAATTAATCGAAAATTCTGTTAGGAGTTAAGAAAACAACACTGTATGATATTTCTTGTTGTATTTGAGATTTAGAAACACCTCCCTGCAAAATTATATTCTTATTTTAGCCTAGTTGAGTTCTGTACAAAATTATTAGTTATCAAATAACAAATTGATAAATATTTAACTTTTACTTGCAAAAACTGATTTGTATTATATAAACATAACATATTTGAAACTTTCTTTAATTTAATTTTTCAAAAAATTGATAAATATTAGAAATATGACAAACAAAATTGGAAATTATTTAAAATTAACTTCATGTTATATTGAATGTATGCAGAACATTCCTCTAAGTAGTTAATTATCTTTGAAATTCAATTAAAATTAATATCAAAGAACATAACATACGTCAAATTAATTATTTCATATACCTACAAGTTGTATGTGTAACTGTAATAGCGTCGTAGTAATATTATGTATTTGATTTTACACATGGACTGGAAAGTCCCGGACCTAACAAAGAAAACACAGTTTTTTTGGTTCAAAATTAGCTTTATTCATCAACGTATTCTCCATTAAGAGCAACGCAATCATTCCAGCCCACTACGTTCTGCATCATCGGTGTCTCTACGACCACGTTTGATGTCAGCAAACCAACGTTTTATTGTTGTTTCTGATGGAGCGGAGTCCCCATTACACTTTTCATGCCATTGCTTCGCTTGAACGGTATTTTTTTCCATCAAGCAGCAGCGTAAAATTAAAACACGAAATTGTTTTTGATCCATGGTTTTGAAAATAACAAAAGTAGCGTCACTCTTAGCACAATAACTCACAAACTAATGAATAGAATATCATGAAATTTTAACAAAAATGAATTTTTAATAAATTTTAAACTTTTTTTTTTTTTTTTGAAGGTTAGTATTAACTGAAAAAAAGATGACTGCAATAAAACTAGCACCATCTATGTGTTAGGCCCGGGAATTTTCAGTGCATGTAATATAACTATCTGTAAAAGAATATATAAAATTACTGTTTTATACGATGTGTGATATCTTTTCATATTTTTAAAAGTATAAGATATACATTGCATAAGAGTGGATTTTATTTCAAAATAATAGCAAGGAGTTTTTGACGTAGCATAATTTCAAAGAATAGTGGCATAAAATAATCTTAAGACGGTCAGAAACTAGATCTTATGTAAGAGAAATCTTAACATATTCTATACAAATATTCTAAATATTCTTTGAAATCAATTGAAAACTTTCACGTATTATAAAGAAAAAACTGAATAAAATACAATTTTAATTAATTTTATAAGATTTTCAAAGGCCTCAAAGCCTATCTGCCCATATATTATTATTTTTAAGTTCAATTTCAGTAGTTTTGAACAACAAATTTGTTTAATCAATTAAAAAAAGAATTATTTATATGAACTGTCTTTTCTGTAATAATAATTATTTGACTAATGATACAAAAATATAGAAATGATTATCGATTAGGCGTAAAAATTGGGGAGTATAGAAAATCTTTAATTTGGTTAATAACAACGGTCACGAATATTATTTTTAAATATGAGACCTGAGATCTCCAACACCTGCTCTAATGTTTACCATAAATATGCAATTATGGACTTTGAAATTAACTGTTCACTCGCACGATTAGAGTAAATAACGTGAGAAACAGGTACACACGAAATGAAAATTACTTAGTAGGTAACAAAAATAAATACAAAAACTTTGAAATCCGAGCAAAACAAATTTCCAAAAACTAAGACAATACTTTCGATAGATTCAAAGCGAAATTCAGGCTTACTAAAATTCATGTGCTATTTTCATAATACCTTATGGGCAAAAATAAGGTAATAGGAATATTTGCTTGTTTTTATTAAGCTGTCAAAAAAATTGATAGCTAATTTACTATAGTTTACAATATAATCATTTGATCGAAATATTTTTTAAAATATTTTGCATTTTTTTAAACATATTTTGTGAATAATGATGATGAAATCAAAATTAAACATTATTGATGAAAAAAATAGCAAAAAATTTACATTTTGTTGAATTTATAATAAAACTGAATATAAATAGATAGAAATATGAGAACATACGAATTAAATTATTAATATAGCCATCGGCAATATCAGTTTTAACCATACATACATAGTCAAACACAAATCAAAATCATTCGTTCATCAATCAATCATATTATGTCTAAAATCAGAACCGATAAAATTTTCTAGTTACTTAAAAAATGTATATATAGTTTAATAATCATTTTCAGAGCATGAAAATTAATAATTTGTATTGACAAGTTAATTTCAATTTTAATTGAAAATGCCAAAAATATAATTTCAATATCACTCTTTCGGTTTTTATCAGAATATAAGCATACGTTCCCAAATTATAAGTCAATTAATAAATCATGCATGCTACTGAAATAAAAGGTTTCTGAAAGCTTATTCGCGTGTTTTATTTCAAATGTTCATTTTAATAGTTTGAGGAACAATTCCTAAAAAGTAGATCAATCCTCACTTAAAATGTTTGAGAATATCTGCACAAAAAAACTTTACTGCCGAGATCGTTTGAAACACATACTCGTTATAGCAAACGCATATCTATCTATGCAAGTAGCCTCACATTCGAAAATCATTCTTTTATCGATTTCTTCTTTTAAATCGTTATGTTATGCATTGAACGAAATGATTTTGTAAATTTAAGGACAAATTATTTTAGAAAATTCGAATACCATATAAAAAAAAATTATAATTTAATTTTAAACCACTAGATTTTGACAATTTTTAGTTATTTTTTTTTTATTTTTATTTTTATTTTTTTTAATAAATAATTAACTTTTTGGCATAAATATAATTTTGAATGAGCTTGTATGACATACCTATCGTCTCATTCAATTACTTATTTTTAAATTATAATTCCAATATCTTATCTTATATATTTAAATGAGCAATTCTTGTATATATATATATATATATATATATATTATATATATATATATATATATATATATATATATATAATTGGAATCTCGGAATCGGCTCCAACGATTTTCATGAAATTCTGTATATAGGGGGTTTCGGGGGCGATAAATCGATCTAGCTAGGAATCATTTTTAGAAAATGTCATTTTATTCGTGTTTTATCGATAATTTTTTATAATGTAATGATATATTTGTTTAATATTTAAAGTCATTGGAGTGGCTAAGTGTTAGCGTGCTGGACTCGTCTTTCGCCTCGACGTTTTATAATTTCCAAAAAACACAATTTATAAAAAAAAAAAAAAATACCGAGCAAAGCTCGGTCATCCAGTTACTACAGAAAATATGTGAATAAAGTAAACGTTTTTCCTTACAGCAGTGTGTTGTTTTGAATTTGATTGTATAATTAGGTAATTTTTAAGCTACTGATGAAAATTGTAAAAACTATTGAAACCAGTATAGCAAAATAATAATTTATATTATTTAGTAAACAGTTTTTAGTTGGGAATAGATGTTTCATAAATTTTGTAGCCCACATAAATGTTAAATTAAACAGAAATAATCTTTCCGTGTTCCAAATCAACAAGTTTCAAGAATCATTAAATTTAATGCAAGATTAAAGTATAAACAATATATGTATAATAAATGGACATTTTAAAAGAACATTTTTTTTTTTAATTTTCCAGTTAAACTTTTGAACTCAATAGAAAACTTTGGTACATTCTATAAAACTTATATAATAAACACACTGTATAATATAAGGTTGACATTTATTAGAATAGATGCTTTGTTTTCTACAATGAAGAAACATTTTTTAGAAACAAAAAAAAAACCATACACGTAAACAAAAATGTAAAAGTTTGTTTATAAATAAATATATAATATAATATATAATGGTTTAATAATTATACCCCAACTGTTATGAATAGATCTATGATATATATAAACGTATAGAGTAATTACTATTAGAAAACTTTTGAATTTTGAGTTTATTATGATGAAAACACCTGTGGCACTTATAACTTCATATTTAAAATACAATTTTTAATGAAAAAAATTTACTTTATCATCATCATGTATAACTCAATAAAACAATATTTTATATTTGTTTGAAAATAAATCTTTTTTTTTTACTTTTATTAACCTGTGGTAAGCTTAATTGTGATCAAAGAATAATTCAAAGACCATTTATTCCATACACATTAAATTTAAATAATTATTTCGTAAAACTATATTCAATTTTACAAGTCGGTGTGCATTAAAAAATTTATGGTATTTGTATTACAACATATTTCATTTTACGAATGTATTAAAGAAAAAAAATTCAAAATACTCAGACATCTTTTACCGATTTTTATTCTGTTGCTTAAATTATCGAAACAACAGCTTTCTAATTTTAAGGTTTTTATAGCTTCAAATTTAAGGTTTTTAAATTAAAATATGTAAAATTTAGCTCATAAAATATGTGAATTTTGAAATGCTTGTTTGTTCAGGTAGAATCTTAGTTATTTTTGAAGCAAAAAACTTCACCGATTAACCTGGAATTTTGTATAAACGTTCAGTTTGTAAGGCAATGCATAGTTATCTTTGTGACGTCATTCTAAATCCACTTTGGCACCAGATCCAAGTTGGCGGACGAGCTATTTTTAATGCACTCCTACAATATGAGTATCAAATAAAAGCCTAGTGCTTGCTAAGAATAACTCGAAAAATAACGTGACATCAATCTAAATCCAATATGGTGCATTTCTAAAGCTTGAAACTCAATTTTGAAGTAGATATCTTACTATACCTATAAATGATATGAAACGCTGTATAACATACATTTGAAGTTCTTAGTCAAGCAATAACCGAAAAGTAAAAAATAAATTAAGAGTAAAAACCTTTTTACTTAGAAAAAAAAAAAACTTTTACTATCAATTTATATCGTGATTACACAATTTATATGGTATAAAAGCTTTCCGCGATATTTACTTGTGTAGAAAAACAAATAAATCCAATAACTGGATGTGATCGATTTTAACTATTAACATTGTCAAACTTTACTGTTAACTATTAAAAAGTAAATACGAGTACTCATATCTCGCGACACGCTTTAATCACATAAATTGTATATTGCTGTTGATAGTAAAAGTTATTTAAAAAAAATTGAGTGTTTTCTTCTAAGAGTATTTAAACAAAAGCTTGTTTTTTAAATAGGATTTTCACTTTATATTTTTCCTTTCGCTGGTATGGTTACGAAATACTCCTTTAGCGATTTAATGATATGAACAATTAGTGTATGATTGAACAGAGGAAATTTTTCAAAACCTATTAACATGAAATGAATAACGAAATACTTGCAATCAAAAATAACTACTGCAGTTACTTCAACCATTCTTACAATTTTCAACACAAGAACTAAATTGAATGTCATTTTTTATAATTATACAATAATTTTTTTATTTTTGGTATATAAAAATATAAAATTTACATGCAAAGAAAAATAATTAAATTTTCTATAATATTTAATTACAAATTTCACCCATTTGTAACGTATCTACTAAAATGGATAAAAATAATGAAAGATACAAGGTAAAATTATTATTCAATTTAAATTATATAATTGTGCTATTTATATTAACAAAAATAACTTCTTTTTTATTTCAATGACTAATAAATAATTAAACATTATTTTAGATTTTATTACAAAATTTATTATGATAATATTTCTTCCATGTAAATAAGACACTTGAATTATATTGTCCTAAATTTGATTGAATCTTAAGGAATCAAAACCACATTGAGCACTAACTATTTATATATTGGCATATAAAATACACGATATAATAATATGGTATTCCGTAAACGAGGAATCGAAAGTGCATTATATATTTTACGATTGACATTATATGTTCGTTATCAAACTATCGTATCTTTATCGTAATATATGTTGTATCTTGAGAAAAACAATACGTCGTTCAGAGAATATTATAAAATGATACCCATATTATAGTTTACAAGATGATCAAAATTAAATTGTAATGTAAAAAAATAAGTTTGTATTCTGTCAAAATATCAATTCTAAGACTTATAATACTAAAATTTTTCCTCAAAAATTGAATCGGATTCATGAAACAAGAACAAAATGTTAAAAATTATTTTTAAAAAAAATCATTTATAATATAAAACTGAAGCGCTGAATGTGTAGCTAAGCGAAAATCTGGAGAACAGCTGAACCTATTTCGCTAATTCTTTTTTAAAAATATTCCTAGTACGAGGATGGTTCTTACGAAGAGAAAAATTTAAAAAATTGTTTGAAAAAGTCCAAAAACAACTGTTATTGGGGAGGTTCAGGGAAGGCAAAGAATTGAGTGACGTTAGTCTATAATATAAAAATAAGTCACCGAAAACGTTGCAAAATTTTACTTTTAATACTTTATTTGCGCGTGGACTGCCTTAGTTTCGAATCCTTTTTAGCCAATTCGACGGAGGATTCACAGTTCGCCGAATATCATAAAATTATAATCATTCTAAAATAATATTTTACTAACATAAACTTTACAGGAATGTGTATTAAACATATGTATGATCAGAAAAATAACGGTCATCTGCTACAAAATCTCTATAATGCGGAGCCAAGGCCGAGGACCTTCCCGTGGGCCAAGGAGCCAAGGTACCAGATGTCTACAACAAATACTGGATGTGCCATATCAAATACTGGGAGAATATATAAAAATTTCGAGTCAAGAATTTCGTTCTTTTTCTTCAAGTGGAACCAAAGCCGAAGGTCGGTCCAGGAGAACCGGGTGACCAAAACAATTACCGGATGCCCATAACAAATACCGTGTGCTCCAAATTGCCACAGCAACGCCTGACCGAGTCTGCTATAAATAATTATGTTCTCACTAATTCCGTTTCTAAGTCAATGAATCAATTTTAAGTGAGAATGTGATTGGCACCGAGTTCATTTTGAAATTATTTTTATTTCTTAGTTCTTTTGTCGGCTCAATTTTTTTATGAAAAATTTGATTTGACACCTACCACTCCCCTTATGGTTGTTATGTTTTTTAATTTAAATTGGAACAACTTCGAAGCATGTCCTGTTTAGTATATAAGAATCGTTCCAATCGACTATCCAGTAAAAAATAATGCATGAACATACTTTCTCTTATGCGTGTGCTTCCATGTGGTTGGTCGCAATTTCTGCTTAATCTCTTTCTGCTGAAACAAAGCGTTAATTTTTTAAGGAGTTTTAAAAGTAAAAATTTATCTACACCACCGTTATTTGAATTATAATTTAATAATTTTATATTATTTTGAAAATTGTTAAAATAAACATTATTTTAACTATTAATAATAATCAGTTTTATTTCGGGCATCTAGAAGTTAATAAGATTTAACAAATAAATTAGGTTTGTCTCAAGTCAAGCTTGCGTTACGTGTCAATTGGAAATTTTTGTTGCCAGAAAAGATTGCAGTATTAACAGAGTATTTATACGATAAGCTTTATAACCTGAATATTACTTCCAACGAATGAACAGCAGTTTTAACTATCTTATATTTTAAAGCTGATTTGTTTCCATGAATTGTTTTTGTAATAAGTTTCCAAAAAATGAATGCAATAACATTTGAATCATCTAATATGTAACGATCGATGATATGCAATTGAAGCGATGTGATTGAGATATTACATAAAAGATAAAACAGACAAAGATAGCATTATTGTAGTATATCAGTTTGTTAGACAATGATGAACAGGGCACATATAATATACAAAAAGCTCTTCGCTAGATGTATCTACTTCAAGAATCGATTGATATCCTTATGTGTGCTTTGAGATGAACTAAAGTATCAAAGTATATAAAATGTATTTATAAAATAATTGAATGTCGTCTTTTGATTTTTATAAGTGGTTCTTTATTTTTGTATCGTAGCTTGACGTTGGTTACTTTTTACGTAAGTTTACACGGTAATGTACATAGGAATATAACGTCTTGTTTCATTTGCAAGGGCCATTATTATCGACCAGTTAGATGTTAAATTTGTTATGATAATCAACCCTATTACTTCAAGTATTTGAATGATTTTGTAAGCATGAAGGTGGTAACTGGTACATTTTTTTTAAGATTCTTTTATTGGAAATATATTTTGTCAACAACAACAGCAAAACACAAACTAAAACTTATGAAATTTGTTTATTGAATCAGAACAAAATAAATTAAATCAAATTTTTCTCCACATAGTTAACACTCTCACCTTTTATTAGTTGCAGTTAGACATTTTCAATTTATTGAATATCGAATGTTATGCTACCATTAATAAAATAGTGTATCGCACTTTCTTACTGTTAAAACAAAAAAAGTAATAAAAAATTTAAAATCGAATTATTCGTTTTCTCAGTAGTCGAACAAATCATAATAAAACTGTCAACATACTGGAAAATTATTAGCAAAATAAAAAAAGATGAGTTTCCCTCATGTCTGTGTGTGTATGTGGGTTCCTACCTAACTATAAACTCTCAATATTCACACCTTCGCACTTAATGTATCCGACGATATAGTACTTTTTATTTACGACAATTCTCCATACACATACAATCACTTCAAATATGAAGTGTTCCAAAAGTAAGACCAATGTATTAGGGAACAATCAACCAATTTTTGCAAGCTTGCATCGACATCACGGGACTTTTTTGTAAAATGTCTGAAAGTGTCGTAAATATCCATTGTATTATACTTGGTATGTTTCTTGTCTGTTTTTGCCATATTTTACTATTTTACCGATTAAAAATAAAAATTCATTCAATCATACAAATCTTATTAATCTTTTGACAATTTTTTCATGTATATCGTAAAAATCAGTTTTTAAAAATGTTACCGAAAATACTTTCGGAAAAACGTGTTAATAAATAATAAACGTGTTAAATATATGCGAAAATGTGTACGAGTTTTAAAATACAAGAGTTATTTGTATAAATCAGAATCATCTGTTATAATAGGTTTTTTTAAGTATTCAAATTAGATTATAATGATTGAAAAAATCTTTAAATTAATAAATTTTGATGAGTGTTAGTCAAATAATTTCCATTTGTTAATCCTTATCAAAATAATTATTTCAGTGTTAAATTTTTAATTATCAATAATATTCGCAAAAAGCGCTTATTATTCCATCGGAAAACTGTTAAATAAAAGGTAGCCACTACTTAATAAAAATGTTTGGATGCTAGTTTTTATTTTTTCATTGCCTACAATGTACAATGTGGCTGCATCATGGTCTTATATATAGGTCTTGACAATTTAATTGGACAACTTTTGTCTCTTTTGTAGAACAATGGCGGAACATATAAGGAACATATAAGCTGTGTGTGTGTATAATTGTGACTGAATTAATGCGTGTGTATCAATAGTTGAACTGTCAGTTGTGGATCGTAGTCGGTAGTATTATACTCTATTTGCATGAACATCAACTTTTAAGTGCAGCTAATTACATTTTTGGTCATCCTTTTTTAAATTAACTTTCCAAACCTGTTCATATGACTGTGGGCTGGAATATTGACTCTCCTATACAGAGCACAAACTGAGTATTTTGCATTGTGTTTACTTTGTCATTTCCACAAGTATACACGGTTTACACGTGAGGCAGTACAAAGGTGAGTAACATTGACAATAGCCTATTAAATTTTTAGGATAACTGTTATTTAACAATTATTACATTACAATAACTTCTTTGTTTTAAGATCCCCTGTACTTAGTGAATATAGCCCTTATACTCACGTTTTCTATGTATGAAATATATGTTTGTAGAAGTAAACATATGTTACGTAGATACCGTATAAAAGACCGTCTGCCATTTACGATATTTTTATATACTATGTATGTACTACATATTCTCTCTACGAAAATATATAAATACAATGTAAAAGAGATAAATTAGTATTGGATAATAAAAAATCGCAATATGTATATTGAAAGATGGTCGTTAATTCAATAAATTTACAAAATTTTCCAATAACTATACTACGCTCCATTATTCTTACACATTTTAAACGGGCTTACGTAATATATGGCTGTTTATTTTATTCATTAGCATGTACCATATAAATGGATGTTACACCCTCAAAATTATTCCAATATAACCTAGAAATTTTGTGCGGCAGTGTTCTACAACGATGAGGGCAACTTTTGTAATTAATCTGTAACTTTTATCTTATAAAAGTAATAGTTTCATCTATCAAAATTTGAATTAAGAATCAACGCATAGCTCAATTTGCCATACGGATTCAATCACAGATGGCACTTTAGTTACTGACAAATACGATTTTTTTTTTATTTAAAATCTCTAAAAGTGTGAAAAGGGTTTCAAAACTTGTATGAGCAAATTATATAAGAAAATATGTATCAATTCGAAAATTTGCAGAGTTACTTCTATTAACAAATAAACACATGTTCAAAAATAATCTCTTTGGGAGGTGAAAAGAGGCAAATAATGTTAAAATCAAGAAGGCTGTTATTATAAAGTCTTGCCGGGTCTTTGATAATGTAAATATCATCGATGTTTGAGTTGGACTGTATACTTTTAAACCAAAAACTGAGACACTAAATTTAAAGGCTAAAAGTTGAAGTTTGTTTTTTGATTAGATTCCAATTTTTATCCAAAAAATTTGGTTTTCGATCAACTAAACCTCTCTTAATTTTATAAGAAAATGTTGGTATAATTTGCATTATTATATAATTCAGGTATATAATAATGCAAATTGCATTATTATGAAAATTCAGGTACCCTTTAAAATTTATGGTAAAATTATGTCGATTGACGTATTTTTGTAATGTTTAATTCGTCGACAAATGTATATTCGAATGTATAAATTTGTATATGTTATTGAATAGTTCTTAAATGGCCATAATTATAAGTCTAATATTTATCAGATTTGCGCTTTTCTACATAAAGAAAAAACTTATGGTTTCCGTCACCATAGAAGAAAAATTAACATCTAATTATTTTTACTGACCAATTTCTCAAAACTAGTTTATTTGAAAGTATGCACGAAAATATCACTTATTTAAAAAATAAATTTAATCAATTAATCAATTACTCAATTACATATTTTTAGACCATAAATTACATGATAAACATTGAGTATTTTCAATAATAGTAAAACACCTCATCAATTTTCAAGAAAACAACGGAATAAAAAATGTGTAAACTCATCAACGATAATATTAAAAAAGAAATTAAAATAATTCAATAAAAAAAAAGAAGAATTGAAATTTATTATTATATTAAATGGGTATGACGTAAAATTGTACATAGAAAATATCGATTGGCTGTCAATTTAAAACATTTTTATTACAATAAAATAATAATAATAATAAAGATATTTTCAATGATTATATTTAATATGTAATTTGAACAATAAATATAAAATTGATTATTAAAAAAATAATAATATTATCTTTTAAAATATTATTTTTATTATTGTTTTCTGTCTAATACAATATGTGAATATATGTTATGTCTTTTACAGACCAGAAATATAATACAAACAAACATATATGAAGGTATATTATAAATTATATTATTATAAAATAATGATTAATTTATTTGGACATATAATATAATGGCTGATTCACACTAAAACCTTTTATGATTTAGTAAATTGAATGTACTTTAAGTGTGATTTATTCTTTATTCAGTATGAGTTTCTGGGAATGTACTCAAAGAGTTAATAGCCGCTATCGTAATACAAGTGAAATAAGTGCAACGTATTCAAAATTGAATTTAAATATACTCAAAATAAGGTGCTTTTTAGATGCTATTTTGGTACTGAGAAATTAAGTTAGGTGTTCATACGGTTAATTATAAAAATTGAGTTATTATGATACACTGCTGATGTAAAATCACGCTGACAGAGTAATGTGAAAAATAACATTTATAATACAATGTAAATACAGAATTGGGTGCTTTTATGGCAAACGTAATCGGTACAGATTTAATTAATAGTACAAAGATACTTCACATAAAAATAGCAAATGATGACCTCATGCTGTGTTACTAATAATATTGGATTTTAATGATTGCATGGATAATATCGAAGTAACAAATGAAAATGACTATCCAAATACTATTCAAAAGCAGTTACATGGTCACAGCTTATAAAATCTTAAAGTTTTAAACAATTTAATTCTCCTTAGAGTGGAGAAATATAAAAAAACGTATATTCCAATTATGAAAAAGCTAAAAAAAAAACATATAGGAGGTCAGAATATTTAAGCCAGTAGAAAACCGACTCATGTATTTTATTGTTAAGTCGATTGACAAAATGTAGATTTTTCGCAACAATTTTTTTTTTGAATTCAAAATATTGCGAACTTAAGTATAATTTTTATAATGGTTTAATTCTTTTTAGCTTTAAATGCATTAAATTTGAACATGACATATTAAGCATGAATTTTCAGTACATATCGTCTGCTTTTTGATGGAAATTTGTATTTGGTGAGTAAACGAGACTGAATTCCACAATTTTCATTAGCTAAGTTCTGTTTGGACAGAAACATAATTAAAAATTATAAGGTATAATATTTAATATTTTTGTACATTATAAAATAATTTTTGTTGTTCAGTGCACTTTGAAGAGACTTGTGATTGAAAGCACATGACGATAAAACGACTTTACATTTAAGTTAAATGTCTCAACTTTGAATTTGAATCGAAAAAGATATATCAGTTATCAAACTTATTAGTTTTACATAAAGCTTGTGGATAAGGCTTTATATGAAACAGTAAAAAAATAATTTATTTAAGGGTACTTAGAAAGGAATGAGTTAAACTAATAATAGTCATATTTAACATATTATATATGAAACGAAAAATTTGATTAATTATTATAAAAAAGGTTATATTTATTACCAAAAGAGACAATACCTAGCATAAAATTAATTATTTGTAAATAAATATTAAATTATATTTTTGGTTGGAATTTGATAGAGCACGTAAAGAAGAAAATTACCATATTTAACTGGAAATGCAACTAAGATAATGTTTTGAAAAGTAAGTGAAACAATGTCACTAGTCAGTCGGAGTTAAAAGTATTTCAATTTGAAGACATATTTTCTATAATAACTTTATTAAAATACATATTAATTTTTATCAAACTAACAAGTTTTAATTTAACTTATATTTTGGTTAGAAGTGGAGCCTACGTGATACTAATTACTTCTGTAAGTAATACCAAGAATTTAATTATTATGAATTTAAATACAAAAGGCAATTACTAATGAACACGGATAATTTTGATGGCATTACCGCCCTAGTAATCGGAAGAAACTGTGTAGTCGAACAGGCGATGAGAAGTGCAGACAATGTTACAAAGAGGCAATTTATTTTTTATTGTGCCACAATCCAGGGTTGGTAAAAATGTTTTATTATGGTGAGAGACCGATTTTAAAGATGAGAGGTTATGATCTAAGAATGAGATACGAAGATATGAAATTATCACAACCAAAAATTTTTCCACAACAATGGATTTGGAATATATTACAACGAAATATATGTTCTGAAAAATTTACAGTTTTCTAATCTGACGAATTCAGCGTAACGCAGGTGGCGTTTCTTTTTTGTAATTTTGAGATCGTCCCATTCACTCAAGTTAGGGTTAAATTTTCAAGTTAGTTAAAAGTACACTTTTCAGCATTTAATCAATCAACCTACCATATCTTACTTTGACGTGATTGTTTATATCCTACAATCAATTTTGTCGTATTATTAATTTGATCGGTTGCCCTATACGACCGATACCTAAAGATTGCTAATATTTGGTGGAGGTACTCAATAAGAGGTAAAGTATTTACTATATATTAACCTGGACGTGCTCAAGTAAATCCAAAAATCCCAAATTGGGACCCTCTTCCGTAGGCTAAGAGATCTGTGGTTGTAAACCAAACTGAAGTACAGATAATATTCCATGTTGCTGGAGGTTTCTTTCATTGTGGCCGTGTTATCAAGAAGTGAGTTCGATTTTGGTCGAGAAATAATTACATAGCTCAGTGCTGATATAGTTTTTATCAATTTACTCTACACAATAAAAATAAATAAAAATTTGTGAATCTACTTTAAGTTTGCAATTGAATGAACTAATAATAATTGGTAATCTTCTTGGAGGCATTTGTCGTGAGGACCTTGCAGGTGAGCCCTTGCTCTTGACCTACAAATGGCAGCAATTGAAACTTTTTATAAGTTGCCATTACTTGCCACATAATACACATTGATTGAGCTGAAGGTTTATTATATGCATTTACATTTCTCATACGGTATTTCATAATACACTCGTATAAAATTATATATACTAGTAAGGTTTGTTATTACGTCTTATATTGCTTACGTATAAAAACTGTATTGTATATTCTCATAAACTGACTACCCCTCTGCCTTCCCAGCTTACTAAACCGCACCTATTTCATCATTATATCATAGAAATAGAGTAATGTTTGGATAACACATTACGTTGAAGTAATAAGAAACAAGTTATCGAGGCCTTTTTATAATACTTCTCTCTTGTTCAGTTTTAGCTTCTTTCAGATCGTTCCATTTCTACAGAATGTGTAAAGTTAACAATATCCTATATCCAGATCCTTCCGAGTCTCTTACTTAAAATAAAGGTTTTATTAAAATTTTCATGTATAAAATTTGGAAACAAAACAAGTGAAGGTAACAACTAACAGAATAAATTGTTTCAATACTCGACGTATGACTGAATATCATTGTTCGGACTGTTTTTAATAAACATTCATAAAATATTATAAATATCCAGTTTATACAGTTATATATTATTATACATATATAATTATTATATGTATTGTAATGACCTATATGTGTTTTTAAGCTAAAATTGTGGTTAAATATTTTACGAACACGATTGCAAACGAAAGTTTATTATTTCAAAATAATAAATATCTTTTATAGTTTAAAATTTAGGTTCCCGATGGAACGATTTTCCTTATTCACGAAATTAAACTCAGCTTTTTTTCAGTATATGCCATCAAAACATTTACTCGGAATCTGATTTTGCTTTTGACTTACGAAGATGACGGACAGACAACCGTTACAAATTTAAGTCTAAAATTAATATACCCTGACATGTATTATATATGTCGAGTATATCAAGCAATAATATATTTTCATAAAACTGAACTATTGAGTAAAGTGAATCATGTTTACAAGCTAATATAGACAAACGTATATAATGTATTTCTATAATTCAACTAATAGTAAGGGATTTCTCTTGATTGTAAGACACAAAGTAGAAAAACTGTGGAGGCTTTTTTAATTTTACTTTGTGTCTGCTGTCTTTAATGCTAATTGTATTATTAATAATCGGAAAGAACGACGTTTTTCAAAATCACTTCAAATTAAATGATTTATACCACAGTACCACGTATGCCATAAAAATTAAAAAAATATATAGCAGCGAAAAAACATTGCCATATATACTGGATCTTTGTGGCTTCTACAGACTTTTTTATTCATTTATTGTTTTTTTTTTAATTTATAAAGGATTAATTCTTTCACAACTAAATTTAACGCTGTCTTATATTTTATTTTATTATAAATATTATTTATTTGTATTTTTTTTCGTGTTCAATTTGTATTTCAAAATACCAAATCAAATGTGGCAAATAAAAAAATCGTAAAGGGCAAAATTAATTAGCAAATATAATTTTTCTTACAAAATAAAATGATTATATAAATCAGATATAAATCAGTTGTATTACTTCAACGCAAAGTATGTTAAGCAGGAACCAAAATCTTCTGCCAAAGTCTTTAATATTATCAAGCAGTGTATCCTAACGTATAAAGGTAAATCGAAATAAAATATTTTGTGATAAATGTCAACAAAATCGTCTTGTTTTTATCTCCGTACAACATCATAATCTTTTATACCTACAGTGCATGTAGCTTCGTTTCATCTTGTATCTATTCTCCCAATCAAGTGGCTAAGAGGAGAATTGTTCATACATACTTACCATTGATTGCTCGCATTCATTTGAGCAAGAATTGTAGACAGCTAAACTATATATAATTTTTATTACTTTTTAAGTATTTAATTTTCATTCCGGGACAATTTTTTTGTAATAGAGTTTCTTTGTTTCGTTTAATTAAATTTCTTGTAGCACCTATTATAAAGAAAAAATTAAGGTATAGCAAAACAAATAACTAAAAAAAAAAAATTCGAAATTTAATGTGCTTTGTTTGACACTTTGTTTAAAAAAACTCGTGATTGTTTCACACTGTATATAAAATACAGTAAGACTTAATGTATATGTTATATAAATTACTCACCATTTTTTATTATGTTTCACTGTAAGCTCATAAAATCTAATTGCATATTTCGTTCAGTAAGATTACTACTCTACTCGTCCTAACATCTAACACACATCGGCTATATAATAATGCATCTGTATGTAGTTATAATAGGAGTGTTCCTTCATATATGACTTTTATGGAGTAAATATACTACAGTCATTTAAAATACTCCATTCAAAGAAAGCTTTGGGAACATAGTTTAGAATAAAAGAAATTGTTTCTTGTAGGGTAACAAAACCGTTAAAATAAGTGATTTAAATTAGATGTCGTATGTCTCCCAAACACAACAAGTCCAATATTCCTATTCATGGTGATGTCTTACAATTTAAAAGGTAAATTCAATTTCGTATATTTTCAAAACCGGAGATCTTATGTTGTCGAACATGTTTTATTTCTCAATGAAATTCATAAATATCACAAACAAAATTTACATAAAAATTGCAACGAATATCACTTAAAAAGAGGAAGAATTTACTAAAAATACAATCTCTATAAGGTATTATATATTGTATTTTTTTTGATAAAATAACTCAAATGTAATAAAACTTAGCATAACATACTGGGGGGGAGGCACGTAAAATAGATTTTCGTGAAAAATGGTTAATTGAAATTTTTATTATCCTTTAACAAATTTATTAAGATAAGAACATTTTAACTTTAAATTGTTTGCAGGCATAAATTGAAAATAATGAAATGTTCATTTGATTGTATGTATTACATAAGAGATTGTCATTTTTATAGATGTCTTGTTCTGCGCTTTTTGAAAGATGTCTTAAGGACCCTTATGAGTGAAATGTGGAGGCATACTTTATCCAATTAAAACATTAACATTAAAATCAAACTACACTGAAAATATATGAAATTATCCTGAACTTGTTTTTATTTTTTGAAAAGATTAAAGCCAAAATAACTATAGTAATATGGCAGTAAACATATGATGTATACGTATGTGTGCATGTATGTGTAATGTATAAAGAATAATATACACTTTAGCTGCTTAGAATAGGCAATAGGAGTGCATTAATGTCGTAAATCTAGGACGCCTCGTTTTGTAATGTTGCCTATTATGTATGGTAGTATTTTGTTTTTATTTTCTTTTATTTTGTTTGATTTCATAAAAATGAAATAATATTCAATATTTGTAGTCGTAAATTCACAGATTTTACACAAATAAGAAAATTTATATGGATATTATTAACATATTGATTATATTTCTTATACATTATTTAAGTTGATTTATATAGTTTTTAAGGAATAGAATTAGTAATGGTTGAATAGAAAATATTTGGTTATGTTCCAAATAAAAATAAACTTTTTGAATTTGAAATCAGATATCAGTTATTTTTTTAGGTAACTTATGCAGAATGGTAAGTCTGGAAACCAAGATACGTTTTAGTCGGCATTACATTATTACATATTGTAATGAATATCATCAATATGATTGAAGCTCAAAATCCTAAAATGCTTAAATGGTTTAAAACACCTTAAAACCACATACGTTCGAATTAACACATCAACATTAAGTGACGTTTGTTGTCATTTATTAGAAAAAGTCACAGAAACATAAAATTTATAAGTCGCTGTCCTTGTGTTATTTTTATTTTTCATAATTTCTATCTCTATCATTGTTTGTGTAACAAAAAAGATATAAAAAATTATGAATTAATGAATAAAAATAAGTTTTCTAAATTATTTTTTATGGTTGCAACTAGTCTATCGTAAATTCATTAATATTTTGCGAAAGAACAAGGCAATTCTCGTAAATAAATAAATAATTACACAAAAAAAATTGTTATTTTTTTCGTTTTACAAAGTAATTATTAGCTCTATCAACCGACCAGTAATTTTTCGTATATTATTATTTCAATTATTTTATATCACGGTCATTTTATCCACAACATAAAATTTACAGAAACGTTTGATTATATAGGTATATTTCTACCAACATAATAATCAAACATAAAAAGCAATTTACTTTCTAGAAACTAGGCAAATACGATAGAATCATTGTTTATAGCACATAAATAATCATTTATACAAACACAGTTTTGATGAAATAATTTTTCCTACATTAGCTTCAAGCACAAAAAATTAACAATTTATCTGAAAAAAGGTATAATAATAAGGTATAATAAATAATAATACATAATCATATATACTAGGTATTGTTGGTTATTCTCTTAGTATCCTAAACCTCTAGGTATTTATAAGAATGCAAATTTGTCAAAAATATAATAATTTTGTAAATACATTCAGATTATAAAATTTGCATTATTTGTGTATAATTATAAATGACGTAATATGCATTGTGGAATAGGTTCGTGGCGTACAATTTTTATCTTTAAATACTTATAATAATTTTAAACTTATAATTTTTATAAACATTGATGTATTCATAGCGAATATTTTCAATTTATTCAATGAATTAAAATTATCCGTTTGAATAAGAGAATCTAGTCCTTTGGCATAGTTGATCATCCTAAAAGTTTGCTTGTGATTTAATTATGGTTAGTGTAACAACTTTTTCTATGAGAAAATTCTGAAAATTGAGCCTGTTTATTTCATTACGCGAAGCTGGTTTTGCACCCAAAACTGAAAATTTTACTCCAAAAAAAAAATAAATAAACTTTTCTAATTTCTTTTTAGTTAATTCAATAAATAAATATTGCTGAATTGCATAATTTTTTCTAAATGACTACATGATTTGAAGATTTTTATCTGTCATATTTTATTTAATCTAGGGAAGATTCTATATTTACGTGCGATTACTATGTTTTCAATTAATTTCTGTCGACTATATATTTTCATAAAAAATATATTGAATGTATATCATTTTACAAATATTTCATATTTGATATGTAACTTTTTTTTTTTTTTTGTAAATTACATTTAATTTTATTCAACAACAAAATTATTACAATATTATGTCTACAATTTCAGTATATGTTCAATAATTAAACTTCAACAGTTCAAAAAAATTTCAAATGCTTGTTTATACCTTTAAATTATTTCTCCTATTTATCTATTTGTTATAGTTTGATCCGTTCATACTTCTTAATTAAAGTTCTATGAACAAGGGTGAATTTAAAAGGGTGAAAATATAAACCCAATTTTAATAATGGAAAGTGTACTGTTCAATAGTATATAAATAGTTATTTGAGAGTGAAGTAGGCTTTTAATAATTAGCAAAATTAATGATATTATGTGAAAACGGTAGAAACACTCTCTCATATATGGGAAAAAAATTAAACGAAGAGTTTTCATAATAATTAGAATGAAAAACTATTTACATGTACAAGGACATATCATATGTATAATTATATTTAACGTATGCATATATATATATATATATATATATATATATATATATATATATATATATATATATATATATATATATATATATATATATATAAGTACATATGGTTTATAAAATATTAAACATGAATTATTTGACAATAATCTTTCGATAACATTAATTTATTTAACTAAAATATTTAATTATAGAAATACAAAAATACAACATTTTACACGTAAATGCTTCTGTTTGATTGCAAATTTTATATAATAACCTATGTAAATCACAAGAAAAACATAAAAGCCAAAAGTTCTGAGTTTTTTCAAATATACAAATGTTAATTAATATCATTAAAACTGAAGACATTAAAATTTTGAGGATCCAATCTAAAAAACTTTCCTTTTGTAAGTAATTTTTCCGTTTATAAGCTAAGTGTCGAAACGAGTCATACCAACTCTTTCTTTTAGTACTATTTATCTGAACGTTAACAAAAATCTCGATACATGAAAGATTTCCTACGACATTTCATTAATTAAGCATAAATTCTAAAAAAATTAGTAATTTCAACCCTGGTTTCTCATATTTCTTTGATGCCGAATCTGATTTTGCAAACATCGAATTTTTCTCTATTTCAAGCGTTAAGAAAATAGATTTATTATAATAGAATCGATTAGAAACATTTTCCATCAAAACCGAG
The DNA here is from genome assembly GCA_020423425.1 of Chrysopa pallens. Lineage (NCBI taxonomy): Eukaryota > Metazoa > Arthropoda > Insecta > Neuroptera > Chrysopidae > Chrysopa > Chrysopa pallens. The sequence goes on from CM035591.1 coordinate 81,755,259, forward strand.
TGAATTAAAATTCGACAAGAGTGTATTCGTTTTATAGCCTATATTTATAATATTAATTTAATAAATTCCTTCTATAATAATAATGGGATATGGCCACCTCTTCACCTGATTATGGACACCTCTTATATTCAAATCAATAAAGCTTGTTAAAAAGCTTTGACATTCACTACTTGAGTAAATATCCACATTATGTTTTCGGTTCAGTCTGCATCGGACTGCAAATTAAGGAGAGTATATAAACGTTTGCTAATTTTTCCCCATGTATACACTCTGTGATAAAACTGTCCACAAGCGATATTTAAGTTCAGTTATCATAGATGTGTCAATTCATTACTAAAATATAGGGTCGGTCTGCTTTGTTATTAGCAATTAAGTTGATATAATTAAATCCCAGGTGATCACTGTCAAACTTTATCCCAAATTCTATTATATTTTGTGATAAAAATAATGTGTAATAAATAAATTCGTTATTGCAAGTCACATGGTTGTTGCATTTCCCCGTGATCCGCGTTAATTTACCCACGTTATTCAATTATTCAGAATGAATTAGCACTATTTATGACCAGACATATCTAATTGGTTAATATTATTGTGAATAAAGTTCTCATTAATTATTTCGATATACACAATTATAATAATTTGAGTTTTATTACAATCAAAGTAAAATAAACTTCCTGTAGATGTAACCATATATTATACAGGAACAAATTTCACTCATTCTAAAACACAGAGCACTGTTTTAAATGAAAATTATGTTATAAAGTTGGTAACAATAATGAATGAAACGCCTATAGCACTAAAAGGCAGGCATGTAATAGTAGTCATTGTATATATGTACTGAGCTAAATGACTGAGCTAGTTCAGCTGACTGTACTGTAGAGCTGAACTACAATAATAATAATAATAATATACTGTGTACACATATATGCTCATATAATAATATGTGTCTATATATAAATACAAATATACCGACCGACTGGCATGCGAGTAAGTGAGTCTCATTCGGTAGTTAAATGAGTTATAACAAAAACACTCATTTTATTTATTATATTTGTACACATATACAAATTATATACAGATTGATTATTTAGTTTGTTTCATAAAACCAGATGGAAGACAGATTCACTTGTTGTATCATTCATATCAATTTCAGTTTTCTATACTATTGGGGTTATTAACCAATGACAATTAGTAACCAAATAATTAAGACAGAATGAAAACGTTCCTAATGTCTTCGAAAATTTGTTTTGCTTCTTAAGAATATTATTTATTTCTGCTATTTCAATTGATGGGGCTCATTTTTTTAAACTCTTTTTAAAACTAATAATTGAAAATAACAACTAGCAAAGTTATTTGTTTAGAAATTCATCCATTGAATTTTAATGCTTAGAGTATTTTTAACTAGCATTCATAAAATTCTATAAATATCCAGTCTATACAGTTATAAGTGTATACATGTATAATAATGATATGAATTGTTATTACCTGTATGTGTTTATTAGCCAAATTTGAGCTATCTTTTATAGTTTAAAACTTGGGTCAAGGTGATGACGGCCGGGCGGGGCAGACAGTTGGAAATGGACTAATTAGGTGTTTCTCTGAACATCTATAACCAAATTTTATTTATACGGTCAATATTATGTAGCGTAACTTTAGACTAAAATTAATATACGTTGACATATTATGTATGTTGAGTATAAAAAGAAGTCTTTGAAAGGAGGAGAAGGCTTCGAAACGAGTCTTTAAATTCAATAAAAATATTTTTTTAACTGCTGTCTGTATAGGACCTACAAATAATTTCTATGGTTATTATGAGTTGATTTACAGTAAATATATTTACCAGATAAATTGACAAATAAGCGACAATTTGGCTAAAATCATGGTCGAAAATTGCAATTCATGCTTTTAAAAAAAGCATCCTCTGTATAGATAATATTTACTATATAATAAGACTGACACACAACGGCACCTATAATAGGTTTTTTGTCTGTGAATGAATGCGGTAAATAAAATCTGATATTACAAACATGGATGTGTTTTATATGTTAGTACAACTGATTTTCACTTATTTGAGTTTCTCTAAAATTCTCTCTGCACTTTAAATACAGGTTGTTGCAGAACTAATACAACAACACTGTAAAAAAATAATAAAGATTGATGTAACTAGTAGTTTCCTATTTTCTTTATGTGTAACCATAATAAAATTTACATAAATGAATTTAAACAAGCTGATAGGCGAAGAACACTATGTCAATTCTGAATCTTATATCTAAGGTAATAATAAACAGAAGCTATATCCAGCTCACATGTAATTCAAAAACTGATATTTGTAAAAAACTATTATGTTCCGACTGTGAGAGAAAAATTATAAAAATGATTTTTGAAAAAAAAATTTATGGCAGCTGTGACCTGACGATCAGTCGAAATTAGATATTTGCAGAAGAAGCTACTATCCAACTAAAAGCCTTCTTCTCAAAATTATACTTGGTTTGTGTTTCCGTGGGTATCAGTTATTAATTATCAATTTGAATAAGAAGATTCTATGCAGATCTCTATTAATCTTCACTAGCTTAATAAAAGTTTGATTAAAGTAATGAACGGACAACTACTTAAATAATATGATTTCGAAATCTCATCTATATTCAATGTCAAAAATGATTCTCCATGAAACCATTGTGAAGATGTGTTTGACAAAAATAGTGAGTATCGTGCTTAAAGGTACGAAAATAATAGACAAAATCAGTATTTTATTTCAAAGAATCTGCAAATATGCGAAAGAAAGAACCGATATGTATCAATGACGTATGAAAGGTACGAACTAATTTCGAAGAAAGAAAGTTGAATTGGTTAGTGTTCCTTCCAAAGAAATACTAGAGTAAATTAATCTCGTGAAATTGAACTCAAAAGTGTTAAACGTTCAAAATAGAAAGGCCTGGAAGTTTCTTTCAAGGTGTTCATTTAGCATCTTCAAGGTTTGTGTGAGAAGAAGACGTATGTATAATAAAGCCAGCCAAACTTGAAACATACTGTAATACACTTTTCACTAAAGTACATCCTTCTCACACATATACACATACATACACATGTCATTGTTTTTTTTACGACAGCGAGTAATGGAGACTCTACAATAATAATTACAGATTTTTAGTATATATTTATATTTGTTGTTTTTATTTTTATATTTTCTTTGTGTTTTATATATATTATATATATATATGTATTTGTTATGTATTTTATAATATAGATGGATTTGTATTTGAGTTTGTAAGCTAGTGTGTATTATGCTTTATAAAGTACTTATGTTATATTATTACTAACCAGAGTGAGTATTTATTATGATAAACTATTGTTTAAATTATATGCATAAGCCTTATTATTAAAGCCAATGATCATATGTACGTACCTAGGCTTTGTGTTATGGTGTAAAACTAGAAACACAAATAATTTCAACATTATTAGCGATAGTAAAATAATTTTTCCAATCCATAGTATTATTTATTTTATTGACAGATTAAATACAGTACTGAAATTCAAATCATGGTATAGAAATGGTCGCAATGAAGCGTAAGAAAATATAGTGATATAAAATAAATTTTGTGATAAAAAATTATCCAGGAAAAGTTTTACGTATTGTTTGATAGAACGTGTGAACTTTTATGACAGATTTGCATTGTAACAGCTTCTTATAGACTTTTATATACCTACTTTTTGAAATTTACTACATCGGATTGAAAACTATTCGTAGAGGCCTTTAACTCATATATTTTTTTCTCTTTTTACTTTTGAACATAATTTTTAATATCCTGCTTCAAAAAATACTTCAACTTAAAAAATTTTCTACTCTTATTAATCTACAATTCGTTCACGTTTAATGCTAGGTATTTTTTTAAATGCGTATTTTAATCATGTGCAGCCCTTGTTAGTAAATTAATTCAAAATATATATCATTTTTTAATTTATCTTTGCTTCCTGTAATGTGCAATTTTAGATGTCAACATATTCTCCTTAAGTTTTGAAAGGTATTTAATACTTACATCGTTATAAAATCGAAATTTTCAAATTATTTCAGAAGTAACGAGGTTAAGATAAATGAATATAAATTAAAACAAAACAAGTATTGAAATTAATTGAATTATAAATGCCCATCTAAAAATTATTGTTTGTTTTTCTTTTTCGGTGCTTGTAAATTTTTGATTACACCTACAATATGTTCGTTTTAATTTGATATTATCAAACCTTGCAAACAATTTAAAAATAGAAAACAATGTGGCAAAATTTAGTAAAATAATCATAATTTATAATACTATTTGTAAATTACATTAATTTACATACACAAAACAACGATAAACAATTGAAATAAATAACTAATAGTGTAACTGAAGTACCTACCTATACAGATATAAAATAATACACATAGAATAAAAACAAATTGTAATACAATGTTTTAATCAAGCTTTGAATCATCGCCAAAATAAAACTTTTTTTAAACATTTTTCTGTAGAGATGTCTATTTACACGTAAACTAAAAATTAATTAAATAAAAACTATTGGCTTTTTGTTTCTGTTTTAATTTAAATTTTAATTTAGATGTTTTTTCACCTATTTATTCTATTTTTGTCTGCCCGTCATTAAGTCTATCCAGACCGAAATATGACTTCTGGCAATGATTCTCTTATAAATCGGAGAAAATAGAATAAAATTCCAAATACAGCAAATGTATATGTTCTTAAACAAACAAAAATATTTGAATATTTACAAAACCTGCTCAGTTATTTCTAATAATTTCGCTCAGCTGTTTTCACTTATTTTTTTCACTTATACACGTTTTCAATTATATACTGCATGATTAAAAAATACGTTACTTTTATTAGTCTAATCCATTTGTCAATTTTGATGGCTTTTCATGATGTCGAAGGTAAACTTCTTACGAAATAAGGATAATCCGATATATTCTTAGGGAAGAGATTTATATTTTTTTTCATCAATATGGTACATTTAAATATGAATATACTTAGAAGGGTTAATAAATTTAAATTTAAAAAAATCGGTTTGAAGTTCTCTCTGGAATTTGTTTCAGCTACAACTCGTATACACTTTTTTGTAATCAAAATACTTTTCGGGCATGTGCTAAGTTACTCCAGAACATCACTCCAAACTGGATAATTGAACTGAAGTAGGCGTAATAAAACTTGCAATAATGCATCACTCTCTATCAGTTAAGAATACTTCCCCAGCTAGGATAGCTATTACTCTTCTATTTTGTTTATAATGCCAAAGCTTTATTAAGTTTAACTATTTTTCTAGACATTAATTAAATGCAAAACTTGAAGTTATTTTTGCAACAATGATTGCGCTAACGTATGAATGGACTATAAATTTTTTTCCTATGTCATTTCCAATGTTATTTTAGTTGTTTGGTTTTTAGATTTTTAATGTCTATGTATTTCTGCTTTTGTTTTTTGTTTTGTGTTTTTCAATTAATTATTGACTACATTCAATAAACATTAAATGAAAATTGGCAGCAAGCATTTACTAAACGTGTTTGGGTGTTTTGTTTGTGTTGTCTGCAATCATTATCACCCATACATAACACTCACCCATACATATATAGTTTGTAATTATTCGTTCGATCTCGTCTCTCTAAATTAATTCCTTTTCAATCCTAGGCCTTCTCGACACTTTAATTGACATTTATTTCTGGTTAAAAAAACAATGTTACATATTTGTTTTGCATTTAATGGTTTGTTTAGATTAGTTTTTTTTTTTTTTTTTTTTTAATTCTGTTTTTTATTTTTGCTATGTGCACTGTATTTTAGATTGAACTAAATTTAGCGATTATGAAAACACTGATGACTATACTTGATACTGCGATGATCTTCATCCAAAGCATCGATAAGAAATTTCTAGTGGACGAAGTACATCGATATTGAATATTAACGGCACTCCTTGATTAAGTCATTGTCTACATTTGCCGGATAGGCTTGAGTCTAATCTTTTTCATTCTCTTTTGATTTTTGAATTAGCCACTTTCCTCGTTCTATCGACCTAACTTTTATCGATAGTCCATGATCAGCTCATATTAGCTCAGGCGTGCCCTCCAATTCGGGAACCAATTGATTTGAAACTGAAACCTCTAGATTACACATCTTTTATATCTATACTTCCATACATTCAAATTCAAATTCGCAAATCTTGCTTCAAATATGGTTTATCAATTTGTTTCTTTTGTAATTTAATAGCTTAGAAATTTTTGTTTATAGAACAAAAACAACTTTAAAACAATTTGCTATCGGATTGCTCCAAAGTATTAAGCTGTAATGGAGACAGATTTTTCTAGATCTGTACTCAACTGATTACAAATCTGTTAAGGTATTTCTTTAATTTTGTTTGTCTAACTTAAACTATCATTTTAAACTGAATAGACACTTTAAAATACACCATAAAATCGTGTATGTTATTATTTATAATAATCATGAATGATTCTGGTCGATATATGTTTAGTTTAATAAATTAGTAAAAAGTTATGTGGAAGATCTATGTGATATTCGAGTTATACAATCAAATTGGTAAATTTTTTTAGGCATGGAAACATTAATAAACCGTTAAAAAAACCAAATAGAAAATTATGATTTAAAATATAAATTCATTTACGAATTAAATACTCCACTCAATAATATTTATGTTTGCTGTAATATTTATTTCATTTGTTTATTTATAACAGCACAATATAATGGTTTTAAAACTTTACTATCGGTAGTGTTTTGTTTAAGTCTATATAGTTTTTTATGAAAATAAAAATATATAAATAAAAACAAAACAATAAAGCTACAAATAAAAAATAAAAAAAACTAAATAAATAAATAAAAAATAAAATGAATAAATAATTTATTTTATTGTTATTTGAAATGTTTATTTAATATTAATAAAATAATATAATAAATCTATATAAATATATAATATCTGATTCCCCGCTGTCGAACCAAATATAACTGAATAAAATACATACAGAAAACCTTAACCAAGTTCCAAATCAACCAACCAATAATATGAAACATTGGTCTGGATATTTTCCAATAATATAATTTATTCGGAGAATAAATGAGAATCAAATAAAACCAGAGAGTAGATTGAGGTAGAATGAGGTAACTATATTTTGCTTGTAGTTGAGGCTATGTGGTTTTTGTTTTTGTGATTTAAATTTATTTGATTTGAATATATATTATTATCGTGTACAGGGCAAATAAACAGGACAATAAACGGTCGTATACTTGTTGTACTGTGTGTTTAAAAAATGCTTACCAAAATATATTGTTTGTCTTTCGTTGGGATATAAAAGGACAAAGAGCATTACGAGTTAACGGATGAATTAAATTTGGTTCATTTGTATTATTTTGCTAAAAAAATTCATGTACAAGAATAATTTTACCTGACAATTAAATCCCACTTAAATCTCAAAAAAGAGAAATATTTGTAAGGCTTATTATAACTAATCTCTACAACCATTTGTAGAAATATAAATTTCAGTGACATCATACTATTTCGAAATATATACCTTTCACTCAGAACTGATTTGGAAAACCCAGTTTTTTATACGAATTTGCTGAGTTTTTGAATATCTCTAAGGAACCTGTAGATTTTTGGATCAATAAAACTATGACTTAATATTGTGTTCCGATAAAAAACTTTCGATAATATTATTTTTTTCAATGTCATTTTTATTCTTGGCAATAATATGTCCTGAGTATATTAGCCTTAGTCTAAAGTTTGTAACGTTAGAAAATATTGTACCTACAGATAAAATTTTACAGATAAGTGTTCATAGAATCACCTATTAAGTCCATTTCCGGATATGAATCCGTCCATCAGTCTGAAATCAAGATTACTAACAAACAGAATAAACTAGCGAAATGAAATTTTGTTGTCTTAACAAATGTTTTTTTCAGAGAACAGTTGGTTAACTGTTTACATTTTCCATTATTTCAGCTGTTATTTAGCTAATAAGCACGTATTATCAATATATATTATTATTATTTATGTATTGATAAATATGTATGGACTCAAAATAACGAGTATATAAACACTTTTGTTTATTATTTGCACTTTTTTAATTAAAAATGGTTATTGAGATAAAAACAATGTACATAAACTGATTACACACCTTTGATCCTGTTTCCTTCTTCTTATAAAATGCTATCAGTTAATTACCTTCTTCTTTATCGATTTCTAATCCTTACATAGTTTAAGTAAAGAAAAACAAATCATCTAAATCGAATAATATTGCCATTATTAACATCGTCCTGTACTGTATCGGGTAATAAATCATAATGATTCAAAATTACAAAAACACACTTTATGCCATCGATAATAATCATGGTAAAACCTTTGAGGCAATGGTACAACCTTTGAGGCAATGAATAAAGATGGTGTTAAACAAACGACATTGTATGCTCGCGAAAAGATTAACATGAGCATGAAAAGGTATGTCTCCATTCACTAAAGATAATTTTCACAAGCCGTTTAAACGAGCTTCTTAAGGTCTTATCTCACCCTATCAATACTATTAACCTGACAGGTATAAAAGGCCAAAGTAGACCTGGCTTTATGAGTATATGAACTTTTATTTATGAATTTCATTCTATCCAATTTATTTTTTGCATAAACTACACAATTTTTTTTTTTGTAGCTTCAAATACCTACTAAAAATTATCGGCTAAATGACTACATTTTATCAATTGGCGGCATAATTTAATGATACACTTAAAACATTCTGTGAATTTTATTACAACTTAATCGATTGCTACATGAACGTAGTACATCTAATAATATTTACATAAAACTATGTTGTTTACGAAACAAATCGACTCATTGGAGTATTAATAAACAATACATGAAAATAAGACTCACGTCGTTTCGAATTTCATCTCAAATTTACTTAATCATAAAATAATAGTTTTTATGAGTAAACTACATTCGTATAACTTTGATTAAAAATAATTTCATAACTAAAGCCAAAGATTTATTATATTTAACGCCCTAAGAATTTATTTATAAAAATATGCTATAAAACTTATTTTAAAAGGTTTAATTAAAATTCCTCAACATAAAACAATTGGAAACAAGAGAGCCTAATAAATAACATGTTTAATTGTTTCATTACTTTATGTGCATGAATATCAATATTCGATTTGGTAATTGTTACTAATAAATATTTAATAAATATGGATTAGGTACCCTTAAAACGCTAAATAACATATATGCAAAAACGATTACCTATTATGTTCTGTAATGTAATTTTTGCGCACAAATAATTCAAAAAATAATTAGAAAAATGTTATAAAATTTAATTTGCAGTCTTGCCATGAAAACGGAGCACGTGTCAAAAAGCTTTTTCCGAAATATAAATTTAAATAAAAATCTATTTTAAAATTGTATTTAGTATTTTGAAGTGTCTTTTCGAGAAAACTCTTCAACACCCGCTTCGTTTCCATAACATTTTTTTTCATGCCATAACATTTGGATACTTATTTTGTTGAAATATTTGTGCACGAAAATTGGGAAATATATCAAGTATACTTTAATTATTAACTTGTCTAATTTTTTAGATGATGTCTGTAGTTTAAGAACCCTTAAATTGGACTATGATCTGAAATTGTAGCTGTTTATGAAAACACTGAACACGAAAAGTTTGTAGCAAGATGGCATATTAACAATGGTATTAAATTCAGTTTAAAATTTATAACGCTTAAGGTATTGGAATCGTTATTAAAAAATTATGATATAGATGTTTTTAAAATCACCGAATTTACCTCTATTCGGGTGTCAACTCATACCTCACGATATCTTAGAAAAGAAAAATTTTAGCAGAATTTTGGGCTTCAAGTTCCTGAATTTTATCTGTTATTATCATTCAGGCGCTTGAAGCAAAAATTTCAGAGGTTATGTTTTTCAGCCTTCATAACACTTAAGTAGATGAATTGAGAGAACAGCACAGTAGAATTCAGTTAATGGAATATGAAGTCATAGTAATATTTGAAGTGTTCGAATTGCAATAAATTTATTATGTTCTTGTTAATATATTTTTCATCTCCTCGCATTGCTTATAATGTTCAGTACAGGTATATAAAAGAAATAGTATATTTCTACATTCAGTAATTTGATTATATTTATTTTAATAATGTCAGTATTGATAGACAGTTGATCTTCATTGATATTCAAGGTAATATCATTTATGAAATACAATTATATTTTGGAATATTTGATCAAAACTTACGTGTATATAATGGATAATTATAATGTTGAACAAACAAATTCCCGAAATACCACTTACCTAGAACAAAAAGAAAATATTTAATTTCCAAAAAACAAAATCGTATATATACAAAAAAAAGAAGATATGAATCCTTCTACAACAAGAACCCATCAATAAAATGCCGCAACACGGGGTGAAGCCGCTTTACATTAGAATGCCCATTTACTCAAGTAAATAAATGAGAGACGGTTTCCAAAACAAACAGCTTTTAAATATACAAATTTGTTTGATTTTAAATAATCAGAACATTAAGATCATTATTGTTTCATCTATGAACCAAAGCGTTATGCGAAGACATAAAGAGCCTTATAGACGTTCTGAAATCATTTGTTTTCTTACAATGCTGTAGTAACTTTGAATGTACCTCTATTACATAGTGCAATAGCCTTGCAGTACTAAATTTTATGTATTACCTATAAAAATTGGCATATTTAAAATATAAACACTATTCCGATCGATTTTATACTAAATATTTTATTAAATAGCAATAGTAATCTTCTTATAACTGGTTTTGAAAACTGGAAACATAAGTAAATATATAGTAAACTAGCAGACCAAGTTCCGATTTGCTATGAGAATTTTTACATGTTATCAAATCATTTAAATTTGTAAATAATAAAAAGTTAGATAGATAGTAAGTTTGTATTTTTATAGTTTTTTCTCTAAGGAAGGATGAGGGCATTAAAAAATATTTTAATGCTTTAAGGCTCGCTTCGTTTGTAAGTGACTAATACAAATATCCTGAAACTTTTTTCTATTTTTATTCTTTATTACAAAAATAATTATTCATTAGTATTCAATATAATTAAATACCTTTTAATCATCGCATAAATTTATATTCATTTAAAATATAACTGCAATAGAAATCATATTGTTATGAAGTTTTTAGTTCTTCATTGTTTGCACTAAAATATGCTGCGATTTTAATGTATACTAACATAAGATTATCCCCGAATCTGCTTGGAAAAGCTCTATTATATAATTTATACCTCGAGGTACTCAAAGGAATACTTACATAATTATAATTACTATGTAAGACATATCAATACACCGAGCAATCATATATGCTTGTATCAGTAAAAAAAACATATCGATACATACATATTAAACGATAAAACGATACGAGACGTGCGATACATACGCACACACATACATATACATGTCTCTGATAAACAAAAACACCAAACTAATCTCTTATGCAATACAAACAGATTACGTAATATATGGAAATGTTTTGTGATATATTTTCACATCAATAATAGTAGCAATAATGATAAAGATAACAATATATTATATTTTATATATATATTGCTCTCATTCTATCTTATGTGTGCTATGTTGTGTTGTTCAACGATACGAACGAGGTAGACTTACTTTTATTTTATTTTTTGGTTACATTTACATAATAATATTATCTGTTTATCTTATTTATACATATATCGTATCGTATCTCCTGTGTGTATGTTATTAGATATGATGGTTACCGCATTCGAACTATTACCGCATTCATCGATGAACATTCTCTTGTAAAACTGTAAAAGTTTTTATATTTACTTTTCTAAAGGTATAGGATGATTCTAAGTAATACCTTGGAAAATCTTGAATATTATACAATTTTATCAAATGACAATCTGGATTGTATCTATTACACCCATAACGAAGTATACTCAATATAGTTTTTTTCTAAATCAAATAAGGTTGTGAAATTATGGTTTTTGATTCATAATTTTAAAAACGATTTACAGACCACAGAGTGACATGTTCGTGACGTAGTAATTGTAAAACATATACATAACCTATTTGTTGATAATATAAATTTTTACATATGGTGACGAACATATGATAATTATAATTTTATATAATAGGAACAATGTCAATGTAAAAATTTGTATTTGTCAAAAAAACACAATGTTTATATATGATGAGTATTATGTCATGAATTTTTATTTTAAGCTTTAAAATAAATTTTATGCCAGGCACTATGAATTTTAATAAGAGAGGCGAGTTTCTCAGACTGTAGGTACTTACTTTATCATGTTCCGAATCCTTTTAACCCGACTTTCGAAATGTAGAGTACAGAAAAATAAGTCGGACAAAGCGTTTACAAGTTTTTGTAAACGCTAAAACACATTGTACATGTAATTTTATTCCTTAATTATTTTTTCTTAACATTTTACTTGTGGAAAACTTTATTGGCTAATAAAATAATTTTTACATAAAAACTATTATATTGAATGTAAATTATTGTGTCTGTAAGACAAAAAACCACTTTGATTGAATTGAAATAAAAACGAAAAAATACGTTCAATTTACATATTGATTTATGAAAATTATGTTGTTATTTTTGTTTCTCATGAATCCATATCAAGGACTGTTTCAAATTGTGGTTACAAATAATTTATTTTGGCTCATTCAAGTAGTAGACAATCTTAAAGTAGACTTGAATAAAAATTAAATTAACATTTCTTAAATACATAATTTGTTTATTATTTGTACAGTGTTGTAAGCCATGGCAATTGATATTGTTGAAGGTATTTGTAATTGAATATAGTTAAAGAAAAATTATTAATTACACTGTAAAACAAGGGTTGGTTTTCTTTTCTATTCTCGGATGTTTCGGTATTTTTGAATCATTCCTTGAATTTTTTAATTTTTTCAGTCGGATTTTTTATTTATTTAGTTTATTTACAAGCTTTGATTTACAAACCTGCTACAGTACTTTTCTGTTATCAAATGTTTCCAAAAAATTTTACCCATTTTTTTTTCTATTGCGTTGAACGTTCTATTGTGTTCCGACTCTTAGCAAACGTATAAGAGTCGGATGACAATATAATATTGTGTATATTAGGATAGTAAATACGACTTTTATACTTAAAATTTCATTTTTCATCTTTAAACCATTAGACCAGTGTCGATAATTTTTAAAACCAAAACTAAAATATAGTAGGATGAAACCCATTGGAAACGAAAAATAACTTACTGGCTATCTGCGGTTGAGAAGTGGAAGGATGTGAGTTTTTAAAATGTGGTAAAACACGATTTATCTCGATTTCCCGCAAAACTACAACTATGGAAGAAAAATTAATGACATTTTTTTCACATAACCTTAAAATTGATGTGCAAAATTGAAATACCCTTTTTATTTCTATCTTCTACAAAAACAATTTTTTTACGAAATTTGGTGAAAGCTTACCTATTTCAAATAGCACCCAAATGTACAATCAAAAAATTTTGAGATTATGTGAAAACAGTGTAAATACGCCGGTTTATTATCTAAAACGTTTCCATATAATTTTTTTTAATATGACTTTTAGTTTTGCCGGAAATCGACATAAAACACCCCCTTCCACCTCCCGAATACCGATCGCTTGTAAATTATTTTTATATTATTTTTGATGCATTCTCATCCTTTTCCAATGGGTTTCATTCTACTATAATTTTTTTTCATTTCTTACCATTTTTAAAGCTTTTACCCTCGTCTACATAAAATATTTTATTTTAAAAATATTTGATTACTAACTTATTAGATTGTTTATAGAATATGATATTTAGACTAGATCAAGATTCCACAAGTTGCAATCACAATCTGTGAGGTTTGTTTTCATGAGTATTGGCAAAAGTAAGAAAAGACAATATGGGAGTTAAATAACTAAAATATGAATATGGTTGTGTTATTTAAATTATCAAAATTAAACATCCAGAAACACCCGCACTCAAAACGTTTTTCATACCAGGGTGTACGTCATATTCATCAGCTCTAGTATGTAGATATGTTAAACAAATTGTACTTCACTTTACTATATACAACAAGTGTATGAGATTATTATTAATTTTATCATCATTACATGAAGACAATTATTTATTATTCTTTTCAAAATGAATATTTATGAGTTTTGTAATACCTTTACATTTATATACATCTCACTCAATGAGTATAACTGTCTTTGTCTATACAGATTATATTACTTTGTGTAATTATTATGTACCTGTTTATACATTATGTCTTATTGAAATTAGTCATATATTCAGCAAGTCTATTTAGATGAAATCCGGATTCTACAATAATGAAATCAGATTTTTTAAGCCTTAATAGCAGAGTATAGACAAGTAAGGCTAAATTTACACAGGCGTGAAGTTGAGTGATACATGACCCGAGCCCACGCCGTCACTATCATTCAGCACGTTACTTTCACGTCTCCGGTCCAGTAAGTGGAGAGGAATGCCACATTCGCGTCTTTTGATTAACTTTGAAAAATCACTCATATACGTCTATTTATTGACAATAAAAATTATATCATTATTAGTATAATTAATTATATTAAAAGTCTATGATCACAGATGTTAATTTATATACTTCTTCACATGGCCCATTATATTGACATATTCACACCTCTGTTTATTCAAAATCATATTTATAAAACAATTAAAATAATAGAGGTGTAGACGAAGATGCCGGTTTCAGTTACAGAGAATGAAATGTATACAAATGCATTTTAAAAAGAAAACACATTTCTTAAGACTTTAAAGAGGCTCAATAATAAAATCTGATAGTTATTTTAGCTTAAAAAATTTTGTCGATAATCACTTCTGAATCAAACAAAAGTTTTATTTATTTTTTAGAAACTATTAATGCCAAGGAAAAAAATGTATGATTATTAAAATTGGTGTTTATCGATTATCTTGCCCGCAATGCAATGCCGCCTATGTTAGTCAGGTCATAAAACTTCTTTTAACTTCTCTATTCATCTTAGCAATACAGGCCATAAAAACGATAGTAGCATAAGCTAGAGGTGTTACATATTTGCGACAAAAATTAAATTTGCAAAGAGCCTTGGAGATAAATAAAATGAATAAAAACCCAAATTTTACAATTTTAAATAATCAAATAGATCTTAATACCTTCCCTTTATTAAATTTTAAATTATAAATATAGTAAAAATATTTATCTACTCCACCCACAGTTTCTTCATTCCCAATAATCTTACCTGCTATCTCTATATATTTCCAAAATAAAACAATAACTATTCATTACTTGATAATGACTTTATAAGTCGAAAATGCACTCGTAATTTAAAAAAATTTTATAGTAGTATTTAGTCAAAGTTAATAGTTTCCATTATTTTATTTCTATTTTAATATAACATTTTCACATATCGAAGAAAGCTGTGCTATGAGTGGTTTTCGAAATAGAATATTACTTTTTTCAAAAGTAGCTGATTAATTGAAATTAAAACGTCTATTTATTTCATTAATCCGCCTTTTAATTATTTTTACAAAAGACAGAACATTTTAAGGCAGCAAATAATTACTAAAGGTTGAAGGGTTAAGTGTGAAGTCCCCTATGCTTGGCCGCATTTTTTATGTAAAAATAACTTTAAGTCAAATTAAGTTTTTGTTAGCCATTTAAAAAATTCGACCAAAGCATTAGCAGAAAAAACAACTTTGATGACTCAATCTATACCTTTTATTATAAATAATAATAATAAAATATATAAATATAAAATAAATGATAGAGTATATAATTCTAAATTCAACGAGTACTCTACGCTAGTAATAACCAATGTAAGAGTATGACAACATTATAAATTGATAAAATAATACAAATTACAATTATTAATATTAGTATCAGCTAACTCTATACATACTATAAGTCCCATGATAATAACAGGCGTTGTACTGTGTAGCTCATCAACCGACAAAACGAGTAAATACCTCTACTACATACTGTTTTTTTACCTCCGTTGTTTTAATACAATTAATTAACATTTATTATTGTTGTTATATTTCCAAAACATGTTATTTTGTTCACTCGCCGAGTAATTATTTTTTGAATATGTTATTTTTGATACAAATCAGGTGCAATCCATATTATATTTTCAAATTTTTAAAGCTAACGATGTCTCATTTTTAAAAAATTCAAAATACGCTTCCATTATTGAATAGAAATTTGATAATATAATAATAAAAATTTTTGTGGGTATTTACTGTGCAGAAAATCCGTTTAATCAAACCATTAAGCAAATCATTAAATCCAGAAAACAATTAATCAAATAGTCAATTAGGGGTTAAATTTTGTTTTAATCCAAATAAAATGTGCGGGCTGACTATGAACATTTATCTTCAGAGGCATAACAGTTCCAACAAAAGTGGAATGAAATCTCAAATTTAAGAAGCATGTTTCCTTCAAGTTTTACTGAATATTTTCGGTTAACAGTGAAATGTTTCAAACTAAATTGTTAACGCAAGCTCTTTTACCTAAAAGATTCATTATAAAATTACAACCTTGATCAATTTTCTTGTGTCAAGTAAAAATTAACTCAAGTTCATTTATTTAAAAGCTATATTATATTTTTTATTTGAATATCTTAAAATAGCGCAACCCAACCTTGAATACATACTTTTCGAATTATTGATCAGTAATATTTCATGATTTTCATTTTGACTAAGTGCAGGTTTTGTAGTGTAATCTGCAAGTAAATGATTCGTATGCTTAGAACTTCCAATATAAATCTTCTAAGCATAAAATTTTTTACTCTTTTGCTCTCGATAAATATAACAGATAATATCTTCACCACAGCCACAAAATAAATTTTACTAAATCGTTCACGCTTGTCTAAACTACTAATTAAAATATTCAGTTCTTTCTTAACTTCAAATTAATATTGATTAAACTTTTATCAACTATATTGAAATATAAAATGTTAAACGATACTCCCAATCTATTAGATTAAATAAATATAACAGATTAAATTGCATCAATGTATTGTTGTTTACAATCAACATAAAATATGAAAAGCCTCTTGTTGCCTATATCTGTTAACTATCTCGAAAACATTCTTGGCAACAGCATACGAAGAAGCCAACAAGTGAGTATCATTGTGGAAAAGACTTTGTATATCGTATATAAGAGTCTATGTCTGTAACAATACTTGTTACTTGCATCATAAGTTTATAGAAAATCCGATGTTTAATACCGAAGAGATAATTTATATTTACATTTTTCGAATGTTACCGTATAAAACTGAACGTATATTTATCTTCAATCCCTAATTATATCATATAATCTAAAAAAAAAATTAGTCTGGTAATATTTTTATCTTTGGAGCAGTAAACAAAACAAAAAGCTATTGAGTGACAATAGAACAATATTTGACTTATCAGTTTTAGTATAACAATCATGAATGTATTAACATCCGGTTCAAATTTTAAAAAACGTTTCACTCTTAAAGTAAATGCCTTGTGACCCTCATCATTATCATTTCGTTAGAATTGTCTTCTTCTTAAGGTATTCTGTCTAATGTGAAATAGGAAACTCAGTAATGAAAAATAAAACATTAAATTTGAAATGTTTAAATGTTTATGTAATTTCAAGGCAAAAAATCTTGTTTATTATGCAAAACAATTATATGCAATTTTTTGTGACTTTTAATTGAGAATTCAATATTTTGAGGTACTTTTACAAACACGGTAAACTACAAATATGAATTAATGAATTATAAAAAATAATAAAAGTATTTTGAATAATAATACAAAATTGAGAATGTTTGTAAATTACTATCTTTAAATATTTATAATTTAATTATGCGTGCAAACAGATGTACATAAATAAAATATTATTGTTTATAAACGCTAATTATCCGCCAGGCAGTTCGATTTTTATTAATTTATACAGAGATTTTATACACAGTATTTTTAAGAAATCTTAATGTGAGGAGTTATAATTTGTGGAAGATTATAATTGTTTTATTTTGATCCCATTGCAAATTAGTACATATTTACTTTCAATAATATAATAATTGTTGTTAAATTTTGTAAAGAAACAATTTTATTCTTTCAATAACTTGGATTTGAAATAAATATAAAAAAAAGTTTGTATATTATAAATTTTGTCTATAAAAACTCATCTTGAATTTTTAACCGTATTCAGAAAATGAGGTTTCTCAATTCGACGGCGTATATAAGTTTTTTGTATGTGCTCGCGGATAGCTTCGTCGTTTATAACCCGATTTTGATGATTATTTTTTTGTTGGAATGAATACATCCCAAGGGTGGAACCATGATAAGGATACCAGATCTGATGTCTCAAAGGGGAGAGAACATGCCGTCTAAAAAATTACTATTTATTAGAAAACACCTTATATATAGAAATCGAAACTAAATCGACTTGATAACGCAGTATTTTTTAATATTCCAATTTTTAATAATATTCTTCGATGATCAACGGGTTTTTTGTTCTATGCCTGCACTATTACTTGTTACTTGCAGCAAAAACAAGCTATGTGTTGCATTATAGGAATTGCACTATAGACATAGTAGGTAATAGTAACAAGCCTATGCAACAGGCGAATAAACATGGAACTATATATGAGTATAGCTCTATACAATACACACTAAATGCATAGAAATACATGTTACATTCAATTTGAACCAACAAGTTTTACTTCGTATATTCCTCATATTATATACATTGAATTTGATATATTTTGCTATTATTATAAAGACTTTATAAGCCTATGCTATTTCATATTATGTAAGATTCTATTCTATAGTCTTGTTCTTTTCTCTTTATAAAAGTTATTGCAATTGTTTATTGAAGACTCAAGTAAATAATATATTCCCAATTTGATGGTTTAAACGTTATAAATAATAATTGAGTTAGTGAGTGTGGAAACATTATTGTGATTATTTTTATACGCTTTATTCGTCTTCTTGAATCTGCATTCGATCTTGTATACGATCTTTTGAAGCTATATGATACTAAGAGAAGGCAATTCATCAAGAACGAATCGCGAAGTATCGCGAAACTAATTGTTCTGAGAGATAATTCCAAAACATTACAGTTCATATATCACTTCATCGGAGATTCTTGAAACTTAATATCAGTTCGTATAACGCATCGCAGATGTTTCCGTGATAATCAATTTTGTTGTGAATGCATATTTGAGAGTTAATTTGCGTTAAATCATATGAAATGTATAGATGAAATACTAAATAACAATCGATTGTGTTTAGGATCCATTAAAAAATTGGTGTACGTAACACTGGCCTATTGGGGCACTATTGTCGATATTCACATTCGGGTAAGTATCAGTATGTTCAGAATCTCATTTTGTAGGAGACAAATCACACTCTTTACTATGTATTTACACATATTCAAGAAAGGAACCCAACTTTAAGCTATGGGGCGCGATTATTCTTGGATTATATTCTTCAATTCAACAATTTCAATTATTTGATTTTAGTGCACTGTATCAATGAAAACTTGAAAACTTCTAAAACTGCCCGATCACCGAAATAACATTAACAGCACATTAAATCATTTGTTTTATATTATGTGCGCCATACTTAAACGAGATTGAAGGCATCTCACGTAAACCCGTGAATAGACTATCTTTAACGATAGTAAAATATATTCAAATAACTGTTTAACTTCTTTTAAATATCAGTGAATATTCAATTACAGTATCTCGTTATATATTAAAAAATAAACAAAAAAAGTACAAACGTTAATAAAGAAAATTTAAGTAAAACTATGCATAAATTTCCATTTTTATTTGAATTAAAAAAAAAAAATTCACTGAAATGTGTAAAAAGAAAACACTTAAACCTAAAGATACTTTTTTCAAAGAAGACAAATGTCTCTCGCATAATCAAAATTTATATTTTCTCAGTGTTTTCTTCATTTCTCATAAAATATGTTAACAATGCCCTGAAGTATTTTTTTTACCAAAATGAACAATTTATTTAGAGCTTTAATTGAAATGTTGAATATTTAAAAGACCTTATTCTCCAAAAGTCATTATTAATAACAAGAGCGTAGTAAAAAATTATACGCGAGGATTATGCATAGAAAGTACTCAAAATCGTATGAATACTTTTGTGTATAAAAATAGATCTCAATCTTTAATTGGTCTTTAATTTTTTGCAATGGATTTTATATAAAAAAATAATAAATATTTTCAATACTTTCAAGAGTAAAGATCTTTTGTTGGATGGGTTTGTTAATGGGGTCTCGAAACTATCATTAAGATTTTATAATTGAATTTAAATTTTTTCAGTACATTACTCTCCATCGAAAAGCAATAATTATAAAATCGTTTACTTAAAATGTATCTTTGAATACTGAACAATTTCACGTTCAATGATACATTTTAAGTAAATTTTCCCTCGAAAGTTTATTAAGAGAGTGCTTTTTATGAAAAAATACGCTCAGGTATTAATGTTTAGTGAGAGCTTTGGTCACTTAATTTTTACTAAAGCGTGGACTTTTAACTTTATCTGAATATTAACTTTTTGAATAGGAAAATTCCTTCAAATATAACAATTGAGGTACATAATTAAACATTAAATTATACGTTACACCCTTTTTTGAAAATTACAATGAATAACGTCGTATTTATAAATAAAAATGTCTTGTTACATAGTAGACATATTATCATATTGATTCGATTTTAAATATTGCGGTTATTCTCGGTTATTTAATCCTAAAATATATATATTTTACATTAAACCACTTTATCTTCCACATGCTTAACGGAATTTTAATATTAAATTTGAGAAAACGATAAAACACTAAATTCTTATATCGTCTGTACTTAAATAAAAAAATTAAATCGTACATAAATGAATTGCTCGTTTGAATTTACTTACTAAATAGTTTGGGTTGGCTAGAATGAATACGAATGAACAGTCAGATTTAAATAGTTACAACCCGAAGTATAAAACACACAAACATACATATCCGGTTTATTGTCTATTAACCTTTCGTATCTCCATAAAACTCTACACATTGCTCTGGCTAAATCGACTATATCTGTTTAAACCATTAACATATAGTACCCATTCATACAACCCCAAATGAATGTTTCATGGAGACACCGCTACAAAAAAATTTATATCCACTACGAAGTAAAATCAGTAAATTTATTGTAAACAAAATGAATCGACATTGCTTGCATTTTATTAGTTTTCTCAGTGTATAGATAAATGTCTCATTGAATATTCTTTGTATTATTTATAGGATGATTTGAAAAACTTATTTTCCATTTATGATCCGATTAAAACGTCTATTTTAATCGGATCATAAGACTGACTTTTTTCATTCGCAATTTGAATTACAGCCCTTTTTACAGTTCCAAAAAATAGTATTGAGTAGCATTTCTGATACAGGTGGAAGTAATGTGTGAATTGGTTCTTATACATTATTAATTAACTTCCAGTCCCATGCTTTTGTACTCCCAAGTCCCAGTATAACCTGATAATATACTCAATAAAATGTTAGTGGGCACAAGCCGAGGTTGAACGACAACAAATGAATTGCACACATTTTTAATTACGCATTCTGGAGCAGTGTTCATATTTTCAAAATCTATTGCTCTTGTACTTAAATCTTGTTTTTCAAACAGTTTAAAAACAGTTGTTTTAGCCCTGTGGAATATTGCTGATATTGTATCACAGGCAGTAATAGCATGTTACAGTAATATCACGTCACGAAATTTGGTGTAAGATTACCGTTATGTTACAAATACACTGTCAGTTTATTAAAGTTTATAAATATAGCAATTTTAGATAGTGTCAGAAAAATAGCCCATTGCTTCAAATTTGGTAAAAAGAATGTGTTATTCTCAAATTTAAATAAAACTAGAAAATTTTTCCACATGGTATGTGAATTTTCAGGCTCTCATATCGTCTAAAGAACGTTGACCCCCTTTTCGTACTTTCCAATTCTTTTTTCGTTAATCAGTTATCTGGATATGTGTGTGCAAGGTGTTCTTGCAGTTTAAAAACTGATCGATTAATCATATAATTTTTTTAAATTATAAATTAATATTGATACACAAAAAAAAAACATATGCTGGTTGATTTCTTTAAACATTGTTATGTAATTTGACTTTTTAATGAACGTTATTTTCATTATGGATAGATTGTAAACAGCGTTTACATTTTCAATCATCCCTTAGTTTTTCGTTATTCGATTGGTATCATTAAGTATTAATGTGCTGTCTTTGTTTGGCATACAGAGTTCAAGTATAGTAACGCTATTTAATATATATTGTCGATCTACACAGCATTCATTTCGCAATTGGTTGGAATGTGTGCAACTACATTGCACGATACAATTTATCTCTTTTTGTAAGCAAACAATCTTTGCAAACGGGAAAGTAGGAATGAATATTCTTTTTTCTTATAATAATAAATTGATTAAGACTGCCAATGGTGTGTACCTCACGAAATAGGTAATTATAGCTTTATTTTCTCAGTAAAACTGGTATAACACTTTCTATTTTTAATACGAAATGACATGATTTTTCAGTTGATGGTCATATTTTAGTGTCATTTTCAATTTCTTAGCT
This sequence comes from Chrysopa pallens, assembly GCA_020423425.1. Taxonomy (NCBI): domain Eukaryota; kingdom Metazoa; phylum Arthropoda; class Insecta; order Neuroptera; family Chrysopidae; genus Chrysopa; species Chrysopa pallens. The sequence goes on from CM035591.1 coordinate 81,777,921, forward strand.
AGAAATATGTATTTACCACGTGAAAGAGGTGTATTGAATTTTTAACAATTTATAAAAGTATCTAGCGGTTAAGTTCCGTAATACAAACTCAAGAATGGTTTAACTGTCAGACTCAACCTTTCCTTCATTTGAAACCTTTGTTTACATGAAAATAATATTTCCTAATATTATTTATATTAATATAATGTCTTGACATGCACGCAACACAAATATCACTTGCTACCGATTTGTTAAAAAGAAAAAAAAAGATGTGTGGCACTCGGATACTGCCGCGGTAAAGCTATTGCATAGCATTTTGTATCAACTTATGCAATACTAATTGTTTTTTATTTATTTATTTTATTCATGCGGCATTGCTTTTTCTTACACCTATACACCTATATACTTTCTCATAAACAGCTGGTTATGTATACGTCCAATTTCGGAGCAGCTCGTCTCGATTCGTCAAGCCACACCTCTTTGCCCGTCGGAGTGGGGAGCGTGAGGTTTTTCGTTACGAAATTTCTGGATTCGGTCCCCGCGCTCAAGGCCCGCGATAGAAGCTATGCAATGATTCCAGTAATACTTGAACAATGCGATATGCACACTTTATATATTTGACAGTTCGTCATACTGCTAGTGAGAAGAGATAAAGAAGTTTTATTTTGAATAGATAAAGAAGTTTTATTTTGAATTTCAAAATTAGATTTTGGTTTCTATGGAAATGATGATTTGTAACATATCAGGTTTTACGGAATTTCTGGATTCGGTCTCCGCGCTCAAGGGCCGTGATAGAAGCTATGCAATAAAAAACAAGCTTAAAAACTAAAACCCTTTGCCAAAATTGCATTCTGAAAAGTATTTATGTAATAAGAAAATATTATATTCATTCACATCTAAAACTGACTATTCAATATTTATCGTCTAATAAGTTGACAACTTATATTTTAATTTATTCCATAAACATAGTAGTATTTAGATATCCGTGGTCGTATCCCATATAGCGCAGACAGACATACGCTCATGGATTTCTTCTGTACATTAACTACCATTAATACATTATATTATTGTTCAGCATATGTGTAATTTATTTACTAATAAATTAAATAGTTTATGACGATAAATATTGAATAGTTTGTGAATAAATTAAAACCACTGAAAATAATATTTTCTTGTTTTATACTCTTCAGTACCCGATTTTTTATATCCGGGATTAAGTTTAGTATTAAATTTATAATTTGAGGTTTCATTTTTAAACAGTGCACACATTAAAAGTATAGTCAAACTAAATACAGATGTAGTAGTTTCTCCTGTTTTATTTGTCATCCCACACAATACTGGAAACAATTTTTTTTTTGTATAAAACTCTTATACATGTAACATCTATCCTTTTTGATTTGATCTTATAATATAGTCTATGCTATTCAAATTACAATCAAGAATTAATTATCATAATAACATTGATAAACCTTAAATATGTCGATTCCAAATTAAAAAAATATAGGTTTCATATCTCTTGTTCAAAGATTTCGAGATCAAGTTACCAAGAATCCAAATTATATTGTGAAAAATAATCATAAAATATATCGCATGTTTATTTGATTGTATTAAAACGTATTAAAATGCACGTAAAGTATTCTAATACAATTATACAGATGTTTAATTAAGCTGTAAAGAAACAACCATAAACTAAGCGAACTATGTTGATAAGAACACAGGTAGAATATAGAAGCGAGCAAGCTGTATGTACAAGAAACAAATATAGTTTCTATTGATGTAAGACAAAGATCAGTATATTCATCGTATATAGCTGAAATACACTAGACGATAGCTAGAATATTCTCTGTAAGATCAACCACCATCATACTATCTGAGTCTTAACAATGTGTCCTCTGGCTGGTTCGTGAACAGGTAAGTCAACATTTCTTAAACAACAAAATTGTAACATTAAAATGTTGAAGAATTTCAACATACATACCTAAAAGATTCTTGTACGGAACTTTCACAATAAATTGAATGTGGGTTGACAAGTGTTTCCATATTTCTTTAGACCCGAAGATGAGTTTCATATACACCAGTTAAACAGAATTAGTTATTTAATAATATTCAATTAACTGCAAAAAAGATTTGATTTATTTCTATAGGCACTTATTAGTTGAATAAAAACTTCTCTTTAAATCAATTTGATTGTAAGCGTTACTGTTTGAATTGGTGTTCTTTTTCGGAACTTCTTAATTAGTTTAGAAATGTATTTTCATGGGTAAAAACTTTCTCTCTGGTTTCTATAATCACATATTTGACATTCTACAACGTTCTAAAAAAGGTAATTCTGTAAGTGATCTATTTTCAATTGTTTAGAACTACACTTAAAATTCGCAGCGTAGCCACAACGATTTCAGCTCCATCACAAGAGACGTGGAACATTCTTATTATTTTATCAAGAATTTCTGAAAATTGTTTAAAAAAACTGAACAATAAAGACATCTACAAGGTAACCTTATTCGATGGACCCAAATTGATCCGTTTCTATGCGTGGTACGAAACACGAATCAGACAAAAGTTGTTTGAGACAAAAAGGGAAGTCTATCCATGCATTTTGTTTTAACCTTGAGAAACAATATCTAGGTCATTTCATGGTTAGTTAGGTTTCAGGGGTTGGGGAAGAGGCTCTAGAGTTTAAGGCTTTGAGTTACTGTGATTAAGATCTGCTGTTGAAGAGCCTACGGGGAACATTTTTTTTCACCTCTTGATTGGAAAGCTTCCGTTATTTGATTTTTAAGTCATTGCACCTTCAAATTACCTAGTGCGGGCATGAAAAAAAATTTTTTAATATCATTTTGGGCGTAAAATTTCCAGTTCTTTTTGATTCCGGGATCAATTAAAATAATAAGTCTAACCTTTTATCCCATGATCAAAAAAAATTTCATGGTACACTGTTATTTTTGACCTGATCAACTTTTGTAAGTAACATAGAAACGGTGAAATTTGATCCGTCGATTAAAATGGGTTACCATGTATATATGTAAACGAAAGATTAAATGCAAACAGTAAAGTATTTTATCAAAAATATAATACTTACATTTTTCACCTTTTCCACCTTGAACAAAATACAAACACTTTCTTATATATACGGCATTGTTTTAATACTTTCCAAGTGTGTGAACGTCATCGTATAGGGTACAACACTCCTTTTGTATTTTGTTTTGGTGTTAAATTCATTTCATTTTCATAGAAAATTTATCTTTTCACCTTTAAAATTAAATTAGAAAATATGACAAAACAAAACATTACTTAATATAATAAATTTAAATATTTATTAAAGTTGTGTTGTCTTTGTGTGTGTTTTTTAGTACCTTCTTAATAAATCTCATATTTTAATCATTTTTATGTTTTTATTTAAGTGTTGACACAAATCCTTGTTTATCTAACTTATATTTTTTAGGTCGTTATAACATACATTTTAATCCATTTTAAAAAAGGACCTTCTGTGTGTTTTCAAAAGCTATTGATTTGAATTGGATCAGTTATTTAGAAGAAAGAACATTTCTGTCAAATAACACTATCCAAATTTAAATTAATTTTACAATCAATAAATCATTATATTTTAAAGAAATTGAAAAGAATATATAATGATATATAAAAATATATATATATAAATATATATATATATATATATATATTTATATATATATATATATATATATATATATATATATATATATATATATATATATATATATATATATATATATATATATATAAATATATATATATATATATATATATTTATATATATATATTTATTTATTTATTGAAATTTATTATTGGTACAACCTAATTAAACAAACGTGAAATTTGTTAGTTTAGCCTTAAAAAAACCAAATATTCAGATATTTCTTTCTCGTAGACTTTTTCTTCAACATTATACAACATAAAATAGCTGGCACTTTTAAAAATCAACATTCACAATCATAAAACGCAGGATGTTCTTGATAAAATCTGACCAGTGTTAATAAATTGATCAGTGACTTTGAGTATTTATGATGGCTTAAATAATTAGTAGTCTTAACTTTTGACAAATTAAACAAATTAGTCAAATTAAAGTCAAATCGCTTCTCAAATGTTTTATAGAAGTATTTTACTTATCTACTCAAAAACATATTAAAGCTTTCTAAAAACATAAAATTTATATCTTTTTAATTATAAAAAAAAATCATAATGTAAAAAATTATTTGCAGCTAATTCATACACAATTTAATTTATCAAACGGATGTTTTCTTGTGGTGTTGAGAACGGTACGAACGATAAACCAACTACAGTCGAGTCGAGTTGGTAGTCGGTGACAACTTTGTTATATTCATTGCATACATACAGATATATTTTTTGTCTGAATAAAAATAATTTTTTCCTCCACATACACACACAAAAAACTTTTGACTTTTTCACCGCGTATTACATGAACACACATAAGCAGCTAACAACCTTTTTTATTATTATTTTTTTTTTTTTTGTTAAGCGGGAAGTACGGTAATTTTCTATGAGAGAGAACATACAAATGAGGAGAAAAAAAATTGTCAAACATAAAAAGGCTTTAAGGCAACGCTACATACAACGTTTGTATGATATATGTAAAACTTCGTATTACTTATATCTGAAATTGTATATGTATGAGCAATGCAGAATTTGTAAATTATATTTCATAACATATTTTATTCCAAAATTATTTATTTGAACGTAAACACACATAAAAAAGCTTCCAGAAGTTCCTTATTAAGTCACTTCGAAGATTTTTTCAAGTCCTTAATGAAACTCTAATATTATATTAAAATAGATACGAATGATATTGTTCAAAACTATCAACTTTTAATTTAATTGAACTTTTTTTTAATTTAAAAAAATCACTAAGGTCACTACCAAACTATACATCCAACTCGATTCTGCGGATAGAATTGAGATTAAATCCGATCTAATTCAATATATTTTCGTTAATTTTAAACTGGCTTCTTAAAATGAACCCAAACTGATTTGTTGAGAAAGATTGATAGCATTAGATAGTTGACTAGGAAATCAAGAAAAATACATTTAGTTTACTCAAGTAAAAAATGTCTTCTCTAGCATGCAGGAACAAGAACTTTTAGAACAGCTGCACTACTGAACAAACAGGACTATTTGTTAAAGAAAATATAAAAACAATTGCTACTTAACCTATATAAACAGAACGGAACAGCTTTCGTACAATCTCCATTATCTGTATCTTAAAACAACAACCAAAAGGAAACACTACCTGGACCTTAATTTTGATTTATGGAAAAAAAAAGATCATCTGTCGTATTCGAACAGGTAACTTAAACAGGTTGACACTCAATAACAGAAAAGGAACCACAATCACAATGAATTTCGATGATGAATGCTTATTTTGTAGATTAAAATTTCGATAAAATCTTCAGCTTATCCAGGATATTAGACAAAAGCACATATGTGTAATCTTATTTCGGAAAATGACTACTCAATTTTTGGGTTACTAATTTAAATTGGCAAGACAGGGTTGTGTACCTTGTGTGATTATATAAGTAAATTTTTTGACTTCTATTGAATAAATCTAACTCTTGGTTCTAATGCTGGTGTAACTGATTAACTTCCGTCAATATTAATTGTTGATCAGAAATAATTTTTGTTTTGATATGATTTTTATATTTTCTTTGTTCTTAATCTGTAACCAAACAACATCATTCAATTTAAAACCATAAATTATCAATCTATCCAGTTTAAAAAAAAATGTGAAATGTATTCTCATATATATCTGTTCAACCTTCTTTCATGGCAACTTAAGGGTATTGTCACAACATGGTTTAAAAGTGAAAATCAATGTAGTAAATTGCTTAAATATCAATGTGAAGTATCTTATCATTTCCCAATCTGAAATCTGAAAATAGAAAACAATGCGAAATATTCCGATTCAATTTTTGAAGAAAGCACTTTGAAAACAATGAGATTGCTTTTTCTGCAATTAAGGAATGAAAAAAATACATATGGTAATCATGGGGCGAAGCATTTTTAAATTTTATTATTTTGCTTTAAAGCATCATCAAGTCGAATTGAAGAAACGGACGAACGACTAATGTATGTATTTAATTAGTTAAAATAATGATTGGCAGATGTGAATTGATTCAATTATTAATAATTTACCAAAAATACAAGACTAATAAATCTGTGATACTTACTATGCATTTCAGTAAAAAAATATACAAAAATTAGAAATAAAAATGATAAAATCTTTTCCCATCCCTTCTTGAATATGAACGTAATACCAACATTGTCATAACCATATACCATTATAGAATACAGCCGTAGAAGCCATAGAAATATATGTATGTAGTACTCTTACATTAAGCAGTATATAATTTGAGTAAGTCTCTCGTTACAAAAGGATATTAAAACAGTGTGTCATATATGTATGTTCAAATAACTACCTACAGGAGTTTGAGGTGTACCTACAGGACTACAGTATAGATGAGATGATATTGTATACTCGTTAGTGTGGAACTAGTAAGGATACTAGTAATATGAACGAGATATGTTTTTTAGTGAAAATGGCGGTGACAGGATCATTAGTCTTTGTCTCGTTAGGTCGCCATTTCATTTCCTTTCCCGCGTGACAACAATGTTGTCGCTTCAAAACAACACAACTATCTTCTTATATGTGTACTCGCCTTGGCTTGGTTCACTTGGTTTGTATATACTAGACGCTATTATAGTTAAAGATAATGATGTAATGTCAGTTAACATTAACTACTAAAGCTTAAATGTCCTGTTCGCTTTTTTATTTTATTTCCCTACGCTTTTTTATTCTTTTGACTCTTCTTCTGCTAACTCGATTCATTCTTTTCCTCATTCATCAGTTCAATGAATTATTTTCAAATTAGAGAATATATTAAAAACAAAACTAATTTTAATTTTTGTTTTAAAACCATTTGTTTGACAATTTTTTATTTTGTTATGAACGTTTTGTTCTATTTCGCTTCATTTAATTAGATAAAAACAAGAAAAAATTTTTAACAAGCATGTTATACAAGCTTTTGAGAAAACATGTTAAATGAGTTCTTCTTTCCTTGGAGAAATTAAAATTCTATCAAACTTTTAACGAGAGAAATTGGACTGAATTCCACATTGGATCCATAAATGGACATGGATTACTCTTTTGCGTAACAAATATTATGAAAACATAAAAAAATGTCCTTATTTACAAGGTCCATAAAACTAAAATAAACTTATTGAAAAGTAATGGGAACATTAATAAATTTTTGACCTGTTGCCCAATATACATCGTTCTGAAATGACAGCGATGAGATTTATCTGAACGTACATACATACGTAACCACGTAAACATACATACACACCTAAAAATATCTAACATCCGTACAATAAATTCCTGTAGAAAAGAATCAAAAATTTTTTTTAGCTTATACAATGAATTCCTGCTGGGGAAAATTAATAAAATAGTTTTAGCTCAGATTTTATTTATGACATCTTGTTTTGCGTATACAACCAGTGCCCGAAGCACATGTGAAAGAGGGAATAGTAAAAAAGATCCATAAAGGACGATGTGCTCAATTATATAAAACACAAATTGAAAGAAAAGCGCAACAGCAATTGGAAAAACACTACCAACAACAAATTAGAGAAAATAAAAAGGTATAAAAACCTATGGAAAACCTCAACTCAACTCGGCAGACAAGAACAAATAATACTAACTCAACTGCGACTTGGCCATACGAAACTTACGCATCAACATCAGTTATTAAAAGACACAAATCCTTTATTCTCAATTTGCAATGAACCTGTAATCGTAGAGCACATCTAGACAAGTTGTAATAAGCTCTCCAACCAAAGAACAACAAATAACATAACAGGCCATATCAAGGATACCCTAGGCGACAACACCGAAAACAACTTCATCAAAGACACAAGCCCCATATATCATACATAATCATTAAAATCAATATGCGTATGATTATTATTAAGCTTAATATATAAATAGCCATCTATTGTTAAAAAAAAAAAATTGTGTTGTTGAATTTAGAATAAGGTCAGAATTGACTCAGTTTTTCCATTATATTGTAAATAAAAAATCGTATATTACTCAAAATCTTTGCATTACCCAATATAATTACAATAAAATTTTTAACTAAAATTAAAATGAGTTTTAAAATTCCCCAATGAGAATACAAGTGTGTACTACAATGTCAGTCTGTGAGTGAACTGCATGGATAACAACCACAAAACAAGTGTAAAAGTTTCCTAACTCACTATAATGACTGTATAAAATATTGTATATTAAACATAATAATTTGTTTGTTAAAATTATACATACAATAGTTAGCTGCTTCTACTATTTCACTTCTATTAAATTACGGAACGTATCAGATGAATTTCTATAATGTAATTCGTTAAGTAATACTTAGTTTAGTATATTCTATTTTTTTCGATAAAGTAAATAATAAATTTCAAAGGTACAGATCAAAATTAAATATTTGCAAATGCTGTGTTTTTTGTGTAGAATTATTCTATTAAAAAGAAATTCATCCTTTTTTCGATATCTGTACGAGCGATATAGAAGACAACATCAGCAAAAATAAATATCAAAATGTTAAAAATGCAATGACTTAAAATGAAAAAATGGAAATCATCAAATTGAATCTTTGCGCTATCTATTCCAGTAGAGTTGAATAAAGTTTCGTTATTCTATGAACTTAGACTGTCGTGAAAGTAAATATTTTTTCGATTAACGCTGAAACTTATCATTATCAGCTGTAATCTTTATCTACTATGTATCATTACGATAACTCAAACTGTTTGAAGTCACTTCATACTCTAGGTCTATTATTGTATATAACATCAATCCTATAATGGCTGTAGTCTAGAAGGGCAAATAGCAACAAAACTAGTCTAATTTATTTTCATAATGTATCAATCAGTTTCAGTAGATTTTGTACACAGTCAAACGTAATGTAGTATTTCTAATACGTTCTTTACTGCAATTGATCATTTTTGTAACTAAAAGAGGTTTTCGAAACTTCTTCAGTAGAATATCCAACTCAAAATATTGTAAATTTTCATTTAAAAACTAAAGATGAGCTTACACACTCATTCAATTTTCTTCAATGAGTCTGTAAAAACCAATTTTCACAAGAAAAACGATGCGTGTGAACTAATACCTTAAGCAAAAGCCAAAAAATTTGACTTGAGTTCAATCTGTTCTGTCAGAGAAAAATAAATCACAGGGGAACTAGTAGACATTTTGAGCAGGGATCTGGAGTGGAAGGAAAATATGTGTAAAAAATGGTACTTTAATTTTTTAATCTTTAAGTTATTTTTGTTAAAAAAAATTCCTAGGAATTTTCGAGATATTTAGAAATTTAATTATCTCCAATAGAATCAAATTCAATGAAATAGAAAAAAAAAACTAAATTAAATGACTATTTCTAAAATTAAGCCACGCGGTTACAACATTTTATTATTTGGCGATCGGAAATAGTTTGTCAATTCTGTGAGAGACTGTGAGAGTCTCAATATTCTTCTGCAAACTCTCAAGTCTGTTTATATGCTTAGAGATTGCTAAATATAATTTACATTAATTTTTGGGCAACCTCAAATGTATATCCTAAGTTGACAATCAGCTAGACTAATGAAAACTGTATACATTAATGAAGGTGTATAGTTTGTACAAGTCTTGTTCATTATTCATTATTACAAATTTTTGCGAACAAATCGGCTTAATCGATAAGCGTGTAAGCCCACCGTACCATTAAATGATTGATTTTGGCACATCCCGTATAATTCATACATATACAAAAAAATTAATAGAATAAAAAAATTATTTATATTTATATAATTTTATGAGTTCGTTAGAGAGTGTGTATTTCATTCTGTTCGTCGTTGTTGGTTGTTAGGCAACATAGCAAACACAAAGTATCCATCCTCGAATGTATGTATGTTTGTATACACAAATAAGTAGAATATTGCAAACATAATAATAATAAAATAATAAAAAAAAATGCATATAGTAGCTTGTGCAGTTCAACGATGTGTAATTTATTATTTTAGCTATGTATATTTTATTTATTTTATATAAAAAAAAGTTTAAAAAAAATATGTCTATTAATTAACACAACACGAAAATATGTTGTTTATAATTATTATTATTAAAAAATTGTTGTAAAAAGAGATAGAAAATTGTCACAATTAAAAATAAACAGTTTAATTTTTATTTTATTTTTTTTCATAGAAAAAACTTATATAAATTGTTTTGTTAATTGCTAATAAAATAGTAGAAACGTAGAAAGTTCTGTATTTAGGAATGATAGTCTCTTATAGGTGGTGTCCGACTGAATATCTGATTTTGGCCGAAGCTGAAGCTGAATATTTGGCGTTACTTCCGAATCCGAAGCTAAATGTTTAAATTGAGTGAAAAATTCTTGAATAGTGACGAAAATGCACATCAGTTCGTTGGACACTCTAGATGAACTATTTGATATAACTCTGCATGATAAAGTAATTAACAAGTACGCAGTAAAATTTATGTCAATTCTGTCTTTATTGAAATACGGTCAAGAACAATCTGAAAATATACTCATTGAATAAATTTTTAATGACATAAAAAATAACTCTAACTTATTCAACGTAAACTTTGAGATCTTCGCACGTGCCTAGTAAGTTGTTTTATTTGTATAGTTGTACATGTCGGCTGACGCAGGTAAGTTTAAGTTCATCATTGTTCGTTCAAACCATCGGCTGGTTTTGGTCAAAGCCGCATGAGGTCGATGGTGGTTGAAGTCGAAACTGAATGCACGGTCGGACACTATTTATAGGTTTAGTATTCAATGATATTGAATCGTTCTTTACATAAAAATTGCAATCACACCTTCTTCATTTTTTCTAGAAATAGATTTAATCGATATTATGAAATAAAATTTCATTTGAAAGAAATTGAAGCGAGTAAAACCCACCTCAAAATTTTCTGGTTCCTATGATTCTCTCAAATGTTTCTCTAGGCAAAATAATTAGATTCGTGTGTTTATAAATAGCCAATACACATATCAATTAAGGCGATTCAGTTTTCGTTGTACTAAAAAATAATAGCGCTTCCCATGATCCTCCTCAATCGAACTATAATTTAAGACGTGAGTAGTTTGACTTGCATATACGAGAGATCCTTAAAAAATATATTTTCGCAGCGTTGATTGAAGTCATCATAATTTTTACATCACACATATGATCATTCGATATGGTTACTCTGGCTGCCTGACATATTTCGAATAATTACATTAGTCGTTCCTGAATTACGTTCGTAATGATATTTTTTCAATTTCAAATGTCATATCGTTGACAAATAACCAATATTCCAAGAGAACTGAAGTACTCCACACTTTTCGTTATCGATTTACGACTCGAAAGCGATAGTAAGTCGAATAAAATTAGAGAGGTCATAAAGAATAAATCGGTCGTTGTGTGAAGGAGAATAAATTAACCATCAGAAACTTCAGGCAAATATTGACATTCTATAAAATGGTTATATTCCTAGGATTAGATTGCCTGTTCGTTTTTTACATAGTGAGTTCTACGTTTTGACAAAAATATTCAAAAAATATCGAGGGTTATCATTTTTGTTTATTATAAAAAATCAAATATAAATCCGCATTTCCTGTTAATGATATATTAAAGCCAGAACATTTTTCGATAAATAAATTTACAGTTACCGTAATCACACCAGTTTAATTACTAATCGAATTGAACTTATCTTACTAATATTATTTGTGTCTATAGCAACATAGACAATATTCCTTTCGTCATTCCCAAAGGACTGGGACAATAATATAGTTTGTTGTACATTACACCTAATAATATAATTCATAACCCATAGTACTTTATTAAAGATATCTCATAAGAACAAGGATAGGATGATATTATTATGAAAGATAAAACAACAATTTCTATTTATTTGTACGAAGTATGAGGTCTATTAAGTACCTTTAGGACATTTGTCTCTTCGAAGTTAATTATCTTTTCATAAATAGTTTTAGTAAAATTATATTATAGAATTGCTGGGATTACATTGAAATGACTGTTTGTAGTAAAATTGTTTTGACTACTCGATATATTTTCAAATAAGTATTTATCGTAAATATGGGCAGATAAATAATAGCAAACGACTATAAGTTATATAATATTGTATTACAGATTTTTGTGTCAAAAGCATTCAAAAATTTATTTAATTCTTATTTTAATAGGAAACTGAATTAAACATCCTGAAGGGAATGTTAATCATCTATAGAAACTGATTTTTGGGTATTAATCTTTTTTTTTTTTGGTTGTTTATTATTGTCATAGAGCGCAGGAAAATCGTTATGAAATTGAACTTTGCTTTTAATTTATTGGAATTTTCATGCCAAGTTTTGATTTTGTTCGACGCAGAAAATATAGAACAATTCCATTTTTATAATATTACAAAATAGTTTTAAGTTTGTAAAAATTTGCTTGAATTAATTTGAGAAGTTACGTTTTTATAAAGGAAATAATTTGGTTAACATTTGGGTTAAATTTGCCAATTAAAAGCAAATATTTTATTCGAATATAAGGATTGTTTGGAGTTCCTATAAGACGCTCAAAACACATTTTAAAATACGAAAACAGTTTTAAAATACAGAAACATTTTAAAGTACAATTAAATTTCTTTAGAGAATAATTTACATCGAACATTTTATATTTATTGAAAGTATGAAAACCTTTTATCACTAAATCTACTCAAGAGGGAATGTTTGCTCTGCGTAATGTTAAAAATTACCAGATATAAAAATAAATAAACAATAATATCCAATTTAGATAAAATATCAACAAATACAAAATGTTCGACAAAGAATTTCTATGATATACGAAGATAAAGTTAGAAATATATATATAGTTGAAACAACATGCCGTAATTTATAATAATACTATTTTTCATTATTTCCTTGGGGAAATCAGAAAGTTCTATATAATGTTGTATAATTAGTTCGGTCGGTAAGCTTTGTTTCGTTCGAATGTCGAGAGGTGGATTCGTGTGTGTAGGTATACTTGTTTATTCTAATAAAAGTGTTTTTCGTTTTATTTTTTAAATATAAATTAGGTGGTTGACGATGGACACTCATTAAATTACTTGCATATACCTAAAGACAAATGAATCATTTGTTTATTTGTTGTTGTTGGTTTTTTTTTTAAACAAATTTATTTAATTGTTCTCATTTGATTAGCACTTATTGATTTTCTTGTTTGTATTTCATGTATAATCTGATTATATAAAATATAAGATACCGTAGCAATTTTTGTGAATTGAAGAAGTTGCAGGTACGTTGCGATGTTGACTGATTGATAATATTTATTGGGTAGAAAACACCGGCTAACATGTTGTAAAATGATTTTCAATTGAAAAAGTCGTAGGTATGTCACTTTTATCGGGATAAACCGTTTTTTTTTTTTTTTTCATTTACTTATTTATTTATTTTATCTTCAACTTATTGAATTATAGATACTTTTACAATAATATAACGAGTATAAAGTATCACATTAAAAATATGAATTTATAACTTAAAATATATAATACAAGAACTAATTATAATGAAATTTAAAAAAATAAATAAATAACAAATTTGACAACGATGTTAGTCAAATACCAGTAAAATTCAATAATTAGTTATTTTCTCATATCTAGCAAAGATAGCGATATCGAAGAATTAAAAATATTTTTAAAAATAAATTGCGAAATTAAAAAACCAATAAATAGTTGAATAATACTAAAAAATTAAAATTAAAATCAATCATTTAAAAACTTATTATTTTTAAATCGAGTTTTCGTTTTTCACCAACGTTACTCTTGGAAATGAATTTATTAGAAGTCAAAATTGAATATATTTGCCAAGAATATTTTTAAATGGGTAAAAATTAGAGAAAAAAAGAAATATTGGAGCTACATAGACTATTTATCATATGAGACCGGCTGAATAAACTTTCAATACGAATATGATAGAATATGACAATGATACCAACAGGTACAACCTTTTTATCATCACTAGACTTACAGAATCGTTTAACTGATAACGACATTACTCATCACGACAAGCATTCACACTCCAGGAAAACGAAAAATTAAGCTATATTCAACTATTATCAAATATTTCTATTTTAATAAACAATTATAACAATATTGTGCCGAACATATACTTGTATTTATTAATGCAGTCGCCAAATGTATGTACCTCCAACGTATTTGTGTATGCAATTATTATTCGAAGTATCTGATATTAAAAAACACCAATTCGATTCATACGTATCGATGAATTGAAAATGCTACGGCGAGAACATTGTGAACGCCCGTTGTATACATTCGATTTCTATTGTTTGACGATTCAATTCAAATTTTCAATTGCAAATATACAATAAGTAATACAAGTGATTTATAATTTCTTTAACTTCTTTATTTTTACTATATCTTTTTTTGTAGAAAGCAAAAAAAGATATGCAAACATGAATGTTTAAATTAATGAGAATAAATGATAAAAAAATAAAACTAATACACATATCACGGTATTTACCAATATTTAATTATCATTGGTTAATAGGGTAGTATAGTTTAAAAGTACTTTAAAATATTCATTTCTTAATAAAAGTTTCTAAATATTTTTGCAAAATAAATACGATTTTTTGCCATAAAAATACATTAAAATTCAAATCTTATTTATTCCTGTAAAAACGCTGTATGCCATTTTGCTGACTTATTATCGGTATGTAAAATTGAGAATAAAAGCATAACCCATAGAGAACAAAATATAACCTAACACTTTAAAACACTTTTTACTCATTAAGATCACTGTTTAAATTGAACTTACATAGGCAACTAATAATTTTTATTAAAATTTCGTAATGCATTGGCAGCCTAGTGTTTTAGGTCACGTGATAGAAATGATAAAAACATCGAATTTTTATTTTAAGATTATAAATTAATCATAATAACTCGAATTAAGGATTATTAAATATCATAAATTCTGTACATGACCCAAAAAAGTATTTCGTTATGTATCTTACAATTATTTAACCATAAATTTTATTGAAAGATTGACAGTTCATAAGACATTCACACACCTTTTGTGTAACGGTGATTCCGAACACTCATTCAAGAAATCATCTTGTATGCTTTGCAATTGAAAAGTGGATTGAAGTGGGGTGAAACGCCAGCTATTAGTATGTTATTGTATATGTTTTATATATTGCATTGCTACAGACACATAGTCGCATTAGTAGCTAGCTGTCCGAATGTAGTTAACCACTACAAATTATTAGAATTTGGTTCAAAATAAACTCAATTCTATAATATAGTTATAGATATTTGTATACAATATAGATTGCTTACGTATTTATTTGAAAGTTTATGGTTATTTTGGGAACATGAGACAAGAGCATATAAAGATTGTTATGTCAATTCTTTGAGCTTAAAATTGTGTCCTTTGAGCCTAAAATCGAATTAAATTTATTAATGTTAATTAAATATTGAATTTTTTCAAGAGAATGCATACATCGATGTTTAAATCTTTCAAATTATCTCCAGAACAAAGTATACTCTATACGTAAATTGAATTTGTCGTGCTGTAGATATGGAACTAAATGTAGCAGATTTCTTCGAATGGTAACACTATAAGTTTAACTAAGCTATAAGAAAATCAAAACAAATAATTAATTAGTTTTGAATTAAATTAAATAAATCAGCATATAGAGTATTACCACAGGAAAATTTATAAAATTACAACCAAAAGATGGAAGACACTGTCATTGAAACATATCTTCAGCCAAAATCACTCCAAAAAAGAGCTATGATAAAACTAAAGAAAAGTATACAAAGTTTGACACTATGCTCAATACCAAACCGAATTTAAAAATTAAATTTAAATTGATTCAAAACCGATTATTTTATAAGGTCTTAAACATTTTAACCCATCTCTTTAAAATGAAAGGTTTTGGTAAACTGTCATTTTCTATAGAAAATGACTGAATGTTCTTTCTATAAAGTTTAATTCATAATCAAATCATTTGTGTATACTAACAATATTTATCTTAAATTTTGAAGGAAAGTGTATACAAGTGTATATAGGAGTAATAACGTCAATTAAGCAAATATACTTTGTTAATGACGAATTACATTCATATTTTGGATATTTTTCAAAACTTTTAAAAAATATTCGTAAAGTAAAGACGCTTCAATTGAACTAATAAAAATGTATGCATCTTCCCTATTCAGTTGCATCTTTAGTGTATCAAATAGCTTCATCGCATTTTTAAATGTTCACTCGAATTTATTGTCCAGTCCCGTTCATTCTACAAAGTCTGAAAAAGTATTATAGCATTCAATTAATGATTATAAAGTGTTATACCAAAATCTATAGAAAGATTCGGATGATGTGACAAAGAACGTTAGGCAATCGTTTGAAAAAATAAAATAAAGCTGCTTGTGTAAAGGTTAACAAATGCTTCAACAAATAGTAGAGACACTTGTATGTGGGCAACTAAAATCAAGTTTCTAAAGCACAGAATAATCAACTTGACATAGCTTAGGAAGCCTATACTTTAACAAATTTCCAAGTAAATTATTATCATACAAGTCACACATCACCAATTTATAAAATGAAGTACAATGCCTGAATGAAAAATTAAGTTAAAGATCTGACGGAGACAGGACCTACAATATATAACCGTAAAGCGTATTTCTTATACAAAAACCACCTTGTATTCAATATGTACATCTATGTGCATAATAGACTCTCTATAATACATTTTATTTACATGTAATAATACTACATGCAATACAGAGAGTACAGGTTAGCTTCGATACTTTACGATTGTAATAATAATTATAGGTAACGCCTATACGTGTATCTAACAATACAGTAGCTACTCTAAAACTAAACCAAACAATATACCTATGTATTTATTATTAAAATCTCATACTATTCCATTTCCCTTTTATGCTTCATTCCACATTCCATTTATATTATATGTGTGCATGTGTTTGGTTGGTATGCTTTTTGGAATATTTACGACAATGACATTTTATTTAATTTTAAATAACAAATTAATATAAATTTTAAACAATAGTTTTTAATTATTTTAACTAAAATGAATGACGCATGTAATTCATTATTTAATTATTGTTAACAATAAAGTGTTTTTACGTATACAGAATGTACTAACTAACAACCTCTTTAAATCACAATATTTATCGGTCGTCGTGGTGCTTTTCTTATAAAATCACAAATTAAATTATAAATTCAAAGAAAATACATATCTTAGAGTAAGTACTCTTTGTAATGTCATTGCGTATGTAAGCATTTCTAATATAAGGGTCTTCTTATGTAGGTACATAATGTCATGTATACCTAAGTCAGAACGGTCTCTTGTTGTCGGTTACTTTGATATTTGAGTTACAAATTCAATGATATTGTACCATATTGCTGAGATGTGAAGAAACAAAGATATAATATAAAATAGCAAATAATAGGAAAGAATTACTTTTAAAAAAATATTGGAACATTTTAGAAAATTCTTACATATGAGTACATTTTTATAGCCAGTAACTAATAAATTTCGTTACGTATTGTAGTAAAAAAATTTACTACAATATAAAAATACACGTGTTAACTTTTGCTAATCTGAAGCCTGTTTAGCCCTAATTAGAACTGGTTTTGTGAACTTTTCATTAGAAGCCCGACTATGCAATGTCGCATCATTAACATCCTTTTCGCACCAAGTTTCATACTATTATTCACAATTAATATTACATTATCATTTGTATTATATTAAATGTATTAAATAATTGTGTTCGAGCTATTATCTCTTATGGTTTATGAGTAGTGCCATGGATCCATGGACAAAATTGATCAGTTTCACCCAAAATCAAATGTTTGATTAATTTATGGGCACTAATACTCTGCTTACAGACACCATTTGTAAACCGAAGTGAAAGAGACTATGTTGAAATATAAAAATATGACGTCTATCCCGATATTGACGTCATTTCAGAACGATTTCAATAAGATGCCTTATAATAAAGTTAAAACGTTACGCCCCTTCTATAACTTTGACAAATTAAATAATTTATGTTACAATTAGTGGTAATATATATCTTAAACATTCTAATAGTCAAATAAAAATGCCGAAAAACTGTTAGTCGCGAAAATTTAAGCTAATAATGAATTGCAAAATTTTAATTATATAGCCTTTCTATATATCGAATATCGTTTAACAAATTATTATTATTTTGGCTGCATTGGTTAATACTACTTTTCAAATGATATATAAGTTTGTGAATGGTATATATGATTTAACATCAAAATTTATTAACAACTTTAACAAAATACCTAATTACTAAGACAATTTCACCGAGCATTTTTGCAATTTTCAAACCAATGAGTACAAATTAAATGTCATTATTTTTAAATACTCAATAATTTTTGTCATACAGTTTACAGGCAAACAATTTAACCCATAATAATATTTTCTTGAATGAGAATGTTAAATACAAATTTTATCTACACGTGGTGGATCAATCGAATAAGAAATTTCTTGTATAAGGTACCCATATCATACAAAATAATAACTAATATTATTGGCCCGCAAAATAAATAAAATAGAATATTCTTAAAATCGATTTGAAAATAATATTGAAATGAATATTGAGGAATTTTCTTTTAAATTTTTAGATCTTCACTTTACCGGCCAAACTTAAAGTAAAAATATTCATCAATATTCATTCATATTACCATGCCCACGCCATATTGTATTTAATACCTACATCGGATATAAAACACATATAAAAAAAATTCATTTAAACTGTAAGTACTTTGTAATAACTACTAGCAGTTCATATTCATAATCGAATAAGTAAGCGAATGAACGAACTCCAACAAGCACTTAATAACATATATATATATATATTATAAAATACATCGTCATACGAGAACAACAGATAGAGAGTCGAGTTAGAACTGTCGAGTATTATGCGAACATAATATATACATAAACTAGAAAAGTAGAGATATGATGATAGTGAAGAGAGATTTGTTTAATCGAGTTAATGTCGCCCCGGACATTTTACTATTTCATATTCCAAGAGTATAATAATATGTTGAAAGTTAATAAACGAAGAAATATATTCAACTCGTAAAATGACTGTTTGTCTGTGCGTCTGTTCTATTTAGTGTAGTCTGTCTGCCTATCTCATCTTCATAAACTAAAGTAAATCTTCTCTCATATTCAACAATTTGTATGTTGTCTATCTTTCTCTGTTTAAATAATGTTTAGTAGCTCTTAAATTATGTACAGAGAGTATCGAAAGCA
The DNA here is from genome assembly GCA_020423425.1 of Chrysopa pallens. Taxonomy (NCBI): domain Eukaryota; kingdom Metazoa; phylum Arthropoda; class Insecta; order Neuroptera; family Chrysopidae; genus Chrysopa; species Chrysopa pallens. The sequence continues at coordinate 81,797,316 of CM035591.1, forward strand.
TTCCTTAAGTCCTTTGATAGCGTATATAAAACAAGTTGTAAGAGCTTATTAATTTTTCAAATAGCTACCAAATTCTTCTGTAAGTTATATTCTTAAAAAACATTAGTGAGAAGTACAGCTACATCATTTTAATCTATAGAACAATCGATAGAAAATCATTATCTATATCTAAAAACGAGAGAAAGTAAAAAGAGGGGAAATGGAGGTGGAATCTACATAGATTTTTAAACTCTTTAGCTCAATATGGAGGGACTGTCTAAAAATCCCTCCAGCATACTCACCAAATTGTCGAAATTAACCTAAATTTAAGAATATTTTTCTGTCTGGTAAAAAAAACTCACCGAATTTCAGCTCATTTGTGAAAAAAGAGACTGGTGAAGATTGTAGTTTAAACTAAACGAACACATCCATACATAAAATAATAAACAGGCGATTTTTGTGTCAGTCAATATTATGTTTATGTTTACAGTTTTGGGGAGCTCATCGGCGAATACGTTTCATATTATTATTAATGGGAGAAACATTCCTGTGTTAGATCTTCTCATATTTATTAACTTGCTTTGCCTATATATAGCCTGAAAAATATGGCTATAATTATAATCGATGAATTATTCCATGCAGCCGATGTTGCAGGCGACAGTTAGTGGCTAATATGTTTTTAGTCATTTCTAATTTACTAATATCTTCTTCATGACATATCGCACTTAAATGAACCACTTGTATAATTTTGTTAATTTTGTTAGAAGTTCAGAATAGATAGTCGTCGTACTCACCAACCTAATATTATTCCATATTTAGTAGCATGACGGATGAATTCAACTTAAATTTCAGACAAGTGTCACACAAGGTTGTGAGGCAGTGTGTTAATAAATAGTTTTGTGTGAAGGTAGTGAAGGTAACGTTTTTAGTGGATGTCTCATACTTTATGATTACCTTACTATTATTAATCTCTACAACAAAATGTATAGGTGGGGTTTGTTTATTTGACATATAAATATTATTTTCACATTTTGATATTTATTTTATATTGTATTATATTTCGAGTACTGGATAATCGATTCGATAAGTACAAGTAAACATTACAATAATAAATACGTTAGGAGATGACAATTTTTATGAGTTAACATATATTCATTAAACCTTCACAGTTTGTATGAATTTTCAGCACGAAAAATTTTATAAAATATAATTTTTCGTATGATAGTAAATTTCTTGATTTGTTGCTTGCAAGAGAAGAATTGTTCTAAATTTTGGAATGATAATAATTCAGATATTAAAGAGTAATATATTATTATTCTATATTCTGTTCATTCCAGTCTGAAATCGGAACTTGAAAATATTAATAAAAGTTATCACTAAATATATATATAATGATTTGCATACATTTATCACATGTAAAAATGGATCAATAAAATATCTAGTTAAACTCGATAAAGCATTCCCGTATACATGGTCTAAAGCGCTAATGTTGATATTGCTAGTTGATTTTGTAATTTCAATAATTAAATAACGGTAGCAAATTTGGTTTTGAGATTGTAGTAGCGTTTAATATAAAATAATTTCGCATTTCTATCTCTATACTTATAGAATGGAGTTGTTTCTAATACAAATCGTGGTTATTTTTTGTGTTATAATTAACTAGCAAATTAATTGTTCGCGTGAAAATGCGAGAATATAGCCGGACTGCACATAACTGAACGTCACTATGCATTACAGTGTTATAAATAATAGGCAAGTCTATAATTATCGATCAATCGCAAAGAGATTTTAATAGCATACAAAATCAAATATAACGTTTCTTATTAGATAAATGATTCGATAATCTAGATTTCTATATCTTATAATCTCAATAATAAAATATAACACATTCAGAAAATTAATTGCTTGCTTTTACCAAAATAACCAAAGACTGGGTTCAAACTGCAATCATGTTTCCGTCTCGACATCATCAATGGTACTAAATATGATGAAACGTTCTGTAAAAGTAATACAAAATTTTAATTTGATTTGCTTCATAATATTAATTTAATTTTATTATGTCCATTTTCATATAAAATATTGTATGTAATTCACTAGCAGTAAAACTGAGGAATATTTCAAAAATTTTGAATCAAGTTTTCTAATTTCAAAAATGATAAATCATTTAGGTTAAATTTTAATGTCATACAATTTCTACATTAAACTGTACCTTATAAAAGCTATAGAATGTCACTTAAAAATGATCATGACAATTTCAATTATTTAAGATTACAATGTGATTCAGACATACCAACAAAAGAAACAGGCTAGAAAATTAAGTTATTAGGTTTAGAAAATTAAGTTCAATCTGTTTTTGTTAATTTAACGAAAAATCCAAAAATTATGATGAATATTTTCAAAAAAAAAGATTAATGATTTGGAAGTCCTTACTTTATTCAAGATTATTATTATTGGTATTAGATTCATTCTTTAATATTTGAAGAAAAGTAAACATCAACTTTTTTCAACATAAGCTTTATATTAGTTTGACGTGTTCCACTTCCAGGCGTCTAAATGATCTGAAATTATGAGGACGTGTACAATCTATACTTGGTATCAAACATTACTAATATATCATCCACAGTCATTTGTAAAACTACCTCACCCATTTGATTGTTTTCTTTTACAAAACATTAATTTACAAGCATTTTACTGAAATTGTTGTTTAATTATAATGAATTGGTGGATTTTCTATCGCTTTTTACCAATATTAATATTTTAGTGATATTTTTTAAAAACTTTATTTTAATTTCTATACAAAAACTAGTGCTTTTATGGAAAACCTTGAAAAAGTTTTGACCAAAACGAAATTGTATAAAGAGATGATGCATCTTGAATTCAAGTTCCTACTATTATAATAAAATTATGTTTCAACTTTATTAAACGTTATAAAATTAAATGTCATAGAAGATTTTATAGATATTTTATAGTGATGAGAATAACATATAATGTGACCGTATACGAGATAATTTTGAACCACAGTCTGAATTACATTCCTTGCTATAAATTAGAATAAAAGAATTCAAAATAATTTTAACACAAAAATTTTATATTCCCCAATAGTATCCACAATAAATGAATCTAATGGGAAAGTCAAATCAGTAATGGCCATTTTCGGCAGAATCCTTTCTTTGTGCATCAAAATGTTTTCATTCGTTTTTATGGTCACAAAATACTAGTTTTCTTAATCAAATGATTTATAACTGTGTGAGTGGTCTATGATTTAACATAGGAAATTTCTCAGAATTTATTAACTAAATTAGATGAAAATTTTTTAAAAATTTTTAATAACTAATTGAGATTTGTAATTAAAATTAATTAACAGTGCAGTTCCTTCAGTCATTCTTACAATTTAAAACTCAATAACCTCAATTAAATGTTAATTTTTTTAATTTTTCAATAATTTTTGTTTGATTTTTGCTATACAATTTCCGAGCAATTTAACAAATAATTTTTTAGATTTAGAATATTTAATTGCATATTTAAGTCCCTTCCACACGGTATCGATGTCTTAATAACTTGTCTTAATGATTATCAAAATCGTTATAAAAATTTACAAACCTTTAAATACTATGTTAATACGTATGCATATCGTATTAACATCAAGAAAACATTTCTCGAATCATTCGAACTACTTAAGAATTCTTTATACTTTGTACATTGTATTTGTCGCTCTCACATGTTCAACCCTATATAGACTGGTCATAATTCATTACAAAACACAGCTAGAAAAATCAGCATGCCAAAAGCTCAGTCTTACTCACTATTCTCTTCTCCACACACGCCATAAATTGCATTGTATAATACAAGAAATTGATGTAGTTTAATAATAAAAGCGAAGACTGAAATAAACAAGAAAAAGAAAATGTTAAGACTACACAGCTCTCTTCCATATATGAAAATGGTGTTTATTGTATCAATTTATCATCAAACGTATTATTTCTACTTGGCAAAAGCATCAGTTATCACATACAGGTAAAAATGTCCACAATAAACAGACAGATACAATACAATCGAACTTTGTAAACAAATAACAAGTACAAAGATAAAATTTTGTATTTTGCGGTTGTGACTCGCCATTAATAAAAAACATTTACAATAGATAATAAATTAATATTATTTTGTTTTAAAATGGAATGTATACTTCATATTGTCTCTATCGTACACTTTACTTTTGTATATTGATATTGATTCATTCTCTCTTTGTTTATTTTATAACCCCATCAAAAAAATAGATTACGTGATCAGATTTAATTGAAATATAATTTAATATGTCCGTTGTTTTCATACTCCAACACGTATATGTGCGGTAAGCTTATAAAACGAATGGGATGAGTGTTTATTTTAGTTATAATTATCTTTATACTCTAATATACATGTATTATACACATACATGTATAAGATGTAACGCTTTAATTGGTTCACAACCCGAACTTCAATTTTTATTACACTATTAAAAGTTTAATTGCGTTGGTAGAAGAAAACACGATATATTGATAATTTAAAACGGCTACTATCCGTATTAAAATATTTTTCTTAATTTTCAACTATGAAAAAAAGTAAAATATGGATGTATAACCGCGTAGATCGATGTGCTTTGAATTATCGGAATATACAATCAAATATTCGAATTATATCAAATATAATTATATCGAATATAATTTTCCAATTATTTACACATATTTTTTACAATAAATGTCACAATTCCTGTACATTAAAGTAACAGAAAGAATTTTCCTATAAATTTGAGATTTTTTGTTTGGAATTTCAAAAATACAATTGTTCTTTTGGTTTTATTAAAAGCTGGGGCGAAAAAAATTCTTCACAGGTCATCATAATTGCGAGATATATAATGTAAATAAGTATATATAAGATATATAATGTAAATAAGCAGTTTAATTTTATGTAACTTTTGTCTTAAAGGACTTGCATTCACCCTAACAATATTGTTATTGCTTAATAATAATCGATATATAAAACGAATAAATTATACTTTATAACTCAAATATTACAATAAAGTTTGAACCATTGAGGATGAACCATTGAATTCTTCACAGTATACAACAATAAAAAAAAATTCGATTTGTACAAAAAATATAAGAAATTAAAATTACACACGTAAATATACCACTTATTTTAATGTATTCCGTTGCGTAACAGTTCCATGTAACGCACAACGAAATTTTTTTTGCAAAAGGATTTTGGGATTTAGTTAGATAAATTTTATGCGAAAGTAATTTTCTTTTAGATGACATGTGATGCGATCACTCAGTAATATAATAACTGTGGTTAATATTTCAATATCATCGAAAAACCCACTGTTATAAGCATTCACATTAAAAACAGTAAATAAATTTTTGTTAAATTTAGTTAAAATATAAGTTTTTTAAATACTATTCGCACAGCAAAAAAGCAGGCAAAAAATATGAAGAAAAATTAATGGAGATAAAAATTGTAAATTTCATTAAATCAAATTGAAAAAAAAAATTGTTATAAAATAAATTAATATTTTTAAAAAAATCTCTCATTTTTTTGCCTGTACTCATTATAATTGATTCCCCAACTATTTCTATAAAATAAAATACTAAATAAAATAAAATTCGCCATAAAAACAATAAAAATGAATGATATGAGGAGAGGGAGGGGAATTTATTAGTGGGTTGAGATTGAAAATAACATTCAATTAAAATATAAATCATATAGCAAATAACATAAATATTATAAACTATATTAATAATAACAAACAAATTGGAAAACAGGGTTATATAATCTCTGAAAAGGTTCTGTATGACAAATTCTGAAACTATTATAACGCTTTATTAATTTTAAATTATTTAAAAAATTTAAGATTTTTACGTGTTAATTTCGTCTATGATACAATACATTCATATGCAAAAATGCATCTGTGAAAAATATATTTAGAAACGAGCTTTAAGACAATAATAGTCTCGGATTATATAAATTTTTGTTGCTTATTTTATAATTATCCCTATTATGTAATTACCAATATTATCAATAAGTACTTAGAAAATTTGCAAATCACTCGTAGCAGTGCTTATGGGTTGTTTTAAGTAAGCAGCCACATTTGGTGATCATGTTTTTATCTTCAGTTGATATATACAGATTTTGTTTGTTTAAAAAAATGAAAATGGAACTGAGTTCACAACGATGATTTAACATTAGCGCCAAAAAGGTGGTGAAATCTGCTGAAAAGGTTATAGCTCTGTGTTTTTGAAAAGGGACAAACGATAACTTGCCAGTATTATGAATACTTATTAGGTCCGGCAAGTAAGAAAACTAATCAAATCGTCCTTATATGAAAAAAAAAAAAAAACAAATTTTCTGTTTCCAGGCTAATGCAGGAAAATATACGTGCGCAGTTACAATGCCCTTGAAATTGAGCTATTGAAGATGAAATAATAAACCGTACTCGTATTCACCAGATATGGCTCTGGGTGACTTCTTTTTGTTTCGAAATTTAATAGAATGAATCAGCATTTAAATAAAAAGGAACAGTAAATATCAAATGAGAAGGTCATCGTGCACACATGGTTATTTTGAGTGACTTCCACATCTAAACTTTTGAAGGCTTAACAAAGAATAAGGAAAGTTCTGGAAAAGTGCATTAGATATCTTTTTCTAAAAACTTCGTTACCATTGCAATAAGTAAGAATTCTCGAAATAAACACACCAAATAAACTAGATTACATTTCCAAATAAATTACATATTTTTTATGAAAGATACGGATCCCTTAAAATTAGTAAAATTGGGCATAGTTATAGAGGAAAATATTTTTTAATTTTTAATTAAAATTAAATGAATGCATCGCATTATTTTTGAAGGAGATGGAGAATTTACTGTAATTTTTACTCCCAAATATCATGGTAAAACGTATTTAAAAATAAAAATCTGTTATCATTTTTTCTGAAACCCAAAAAAATAAATCAAAATTATTATAAAGAATGTTAGTTTATATACTTTCATGTTAAATATAGAATGACTAAGTATAGTCCATCCATACGAATAACAAAAACACATAGCAAAAAATACGTAACAACACATATACTAGGAGTTAATATAATTTGTTGACGATATAATATACTAAGAAAAAGAAACTTAGTGTGTACATATATATTTACTTCCATGGCGGTGACAAAGTGTATAAAAGTAAGAAGTTCATACCTTATCACATAAATAAATAAAGTTACTACTTAGTGTTACTGAGCAAACCAACAGGAGTTTGAGGATAGGGTAGCGTTTGTTTATTTATTTATTTTTCTGTTTTGCTTATGATGTAATTTGCAGATACATTTAGAAACTAAGCTACGTTGTCACGATATATCGAACATATAAGGTTTTTAGTTAGGTATTATTTACAAACATATTACCAAAGGATTGTTCTTTTTTCTGCTAGAAACGAAATTGATTTTATTTTAATGGAACGGAAGTAAATGGTATGGAAATAGAAAATATTTTCCATTGTATTTTTATTTTTTTAATTTAATATGAACCTCTCCCTCCTAATTTGTATTTTAAGTAAATAGGGAGATAGCAGTAAAGCTTCCCACTTTCAACGATATGTAACCCATATTATGTAAGGATATGTACAACTGTAAAAAAAACAAAGTTTGATAGATGAAGTAAAACAAGTAATAAATGCTCAAGGTGGATTTAAACGCTCACTAAATTTAGCTACAAGAAAGCTATCTATGTAGCTAAATTTAGTGAGTTTTCAGCTGGACTGAAAACTGCGTCTTGTGCTCACGAGAACAGTTAATTTCGATTTTTTTTAAAGAATAGTGAAATTTTTTTAATAGAAGCGCTTTTACTTCACGAACATGGAGCTGTAGTTATTTATTAAAAATATAAAAAAATTGCCCAGATATGAATGAACATTCATAATTCCTAATATTACAAGGATAGGATGGATGTCTCTATATAAATAACATGATAAACATGGTTGAACATGTTATAACAACAAGAATGAGATACATATGTTATCTTTAATAGCTTATAACCTCTTTGATTTTGAATCAATTTTAATTTAAAATTTTGGTATGCTATTAATTAGTTTGGCAGCATTTTATTTTTGATATGCTGTTAAATTAGTATCATGCAACTACCCTTTTATTAATAAGAGTACGCATTGTATTATTTACGTACACATTTCATCTGCCGAGACAGGCAAATGAGATACTACACCCAATGCAATACAGTTTTACACAGTTAATATCAGGGGCAGTACTCTGCTGTGTTCAATATTTAGGGTTTCAGGTTTTAATAAAGTTTACAAAAAAATTTTATGCTTACGCTGCGTCAGATGAATCTTAATACGATATGAACCCATTTTTCTCATTAGATATCAAGCCGCTTCCACCATTTATGTATACAAAATTTTATAAGTAGTCAATTTGGAACTATTAAACAAAAAATACTTTTCAGTATGTATTTTGTTTGCTAAGTATTCAAAAAAGTATGCCAGAAACTTATCTCTGCTAAGATTCACCCCATGTAAATATGTATAAAAATTAAAGAAATGTAATATAAATAAAATTTAAAGTAAAGTAAGAAAAGCTTTATTAATAACAGAAATAGCAACTCAGTTATACAATTAAATTATTTTACCAGATACATATCGAAGTGCAATTATAACCAACACATTAGCTTTACATTTTAAAAGAAATTTATTTATTGAGAAGAAAGCCAATTGTAGTTTTGATTTCCTTCGATGATAAACGTAAGTACATTGAAATTATAATCAAACAAAGATGCAACTTGAACAAACTTTGAAACATAATAATAATATAAAGCAATAAATTAAAGCACAATTTCACTCCATGATCTCTAATTACTCACAATAGTATGTTGTTCAATTTTAACCACAAGATTGCACGCTATTCAAAGAAACAAAAAATTTGAATGCTGTGTAATTCAATTTTCAAATAAAAAAAGCTACAAAACATTTTTCTTAAATACACCCTATATATATATATATATACAGTTTGTAACACATTGATGTAGCCAAAGTAATAGAAGTAGCGTAAAGTAGTATTGTGTCGTTAAACAAGACGTAATTCGAAAATATAATTTGAAATATATTGTTTCACACATAACATTGTTAAGGTATAAACTCAGATATAGTCAACAATATTACACTTCGAATGCCTACTACATAATATAACAAATCCGTAAGCAGTTTGTGTAGGCTCTACATCATTGCCTGTAAGGTGCAACATATCATTTGCGGCGTATGTATGCATGAGTCTTTTTACATAAAAAATAGAAAATCTCACAAGTTAGACTATTTTAAGATTACATATAACTGATGTTAGAGAGTTTGACGACTACATACGTCTAGCTTCGAGTAGGACTTTTCAACAAACATGATAAAAAATAAAAGGTACAAAAACCGACATACCAAACAACAGAAAAAGGCTTCTTTTATCCGTCGGTATCGACTGTTGATGAAATAAGCAAACAGTTCTCTTTCTACAAATTGATAAACTTAGACATCAAAGAATATTTTACAATTATATTTAAAACTATCGTATATTAATGATAAAATAAATATTGTCAAAACCATGAAATTTTTACCATCAATATTTTTGCAAGACACATATTATTATTTAACAATTAGATCATTTAACAATATTTCTGATCAAAAATACCTAAAATACATCAAAACTGCTTAATTAATTTTGTAAATATTTTTTCTCTATTTTGAAATCACTCAATTAATCTTCGTAAAATTTACCTATTAAAATCTAAAATACTATTGACCGTTCATAAAAGAAAATTTAACAGAAAGTTTTAATACAAGTTTATTTTTTACAGTATTTGAGAATAAATTAAAAATTTTTATTTTATCTCTTCTTTAAAAAGAAAAAATTTAAAAGGTTCAAACTGCCAATATTATTGATTTTGCATTACTTGTATTGACAATGTTATAAAAAGCAAAGAATATTCTCCGTTTAGGCAGATCTAATACTCTTAAATCTAAAATGTGAATCAGGCATTATTATGTGTATTATTACGTGATATATAGTGTAACTTTGTACGTCTAGAAAACAGAACACAAGTTAGTTGAGATGACTACCTAACTACTTAATGTTAAACCACAAGTTACGACTCTCTGAGGGGAACATACGGGGCTACGACTACGAATACAACGAAAGTATGTGAAACTAATTCATTGTAGCTTTTTATTATTAAAAAAAGCTTTCGTTACGTATTCTTTTTATGGCTATACTAACGTTATTTTATTATATAAGTGTGAATCATACCAGTTACTTTTTTTCATTCAATGTTGGTGGTACTACCAGAATGTTTTGTATGTGTATGTGCTATAAAATACATGTCCTAAAGTTTTTAGTTTTAATTCATTGCTATATAAATCAAAAGGATTTTCTTTTTATTTAATTTGATAAGCATACACTAACAGCGTTAGCTCATGTCTATCGCATACGTGAATCTTTGACCCATTTACGTGCACAATAGGTGAAATACAATATATTTCACATCGCCACTAGTGATAAATAATCAAACTAAATGTATTTAGTAATTTGTTATATGACCATGTTATTACAATATTGCATACTATCCGTCAGACATATATTTTAATTTATCGTCAAGAAAATGTTATTTATTTAAGTATGCCTACAATGTTTGTGATCTTTACGGAGTGTGCCAGGAAATTGGCACAAAATCTTAATGTTTGATTTATTAGACCTACCCAGTTAAAAAATTTATCCACATTATATCCACCTTTATCAACCCCAGGAAAACAATAGCATATGCAATTTATTCTACATATCACGTAACGCTGATCCCTGAACTAAAGATAGTTGTCTTTCAGCGTTACTACTTGCAGACGAATCCCTACTATCCGGGTACTAGCGAAGCCAGCACTGAAACTGGAGGCCTTTCTTACTTTAGAATCGACTCAAATCGATTATAACATTATTTGGGCTAGATTGTATGTACACTTTTTAAGATAAATAAATCGAGGGTCTATTACTTATTTTGAATAATAAAAATTATCTTAATGTCGAAAGTTTTCTTATATAAAAGTAAAAGTTTGAAGTGACTTTCGTCAAAAATTGTATTCACTTATAAACTTACGAAATTAATGAAAACAGAAGAATCCATAGAAAATTAAACTCACCTGAAAAAAAAAAGAAAGTAAATTAGATATATTCAAAATATATTTCAAATTAGTTTCAATGAAAGCACTTAAATAAATTATGATACGAGAAAGTATAGCAGGAAATGTTTTTAAGCTTGATTAATTAATGGATGATTAAAAATAATAATTCAAATATAATTTAAAATTTTAATATTACAAAAACGGAGTTGAGTATGATTGTGTATTGTGTACCAAAAAACATGAATAGCAAGAAAATTGTATATGTTTTTTAAAAGTTTTCCTTTGAGTGTGTTGTATATAGATAGATACACAAACAAATGTTTGGATATGATTCCCTATTTACTTGTTTATGTATATAAATGTTGGAGCTATGTATGCTTTGAGAGCCCTAAAGGAATTCCGTTATTCACCAATACTTTAATAAGCATCATCTATATCTATATAAATAAAGAAATAATATTTTTAACATTCTGGAATATTCTATGTCCGGTATTTTTCCCCAAAAATATTTACCAAAATATTCTTCTACGTTTCTTTTGTATTGGTTCGAAATTTTCCAAATATAATTTCGCTTATATATAGAAGCTTCTTTAAAATATTTCTGTTCCAAAAGATTTTTATTTTAGTTCACTTTTTTATTAATTAAACTTTAAATTAAATCAATTTTTATGGAATCTTTTTTTTAAATAATAATCCTTTACACAATTTCTATTCATTTAGATTTTATTTATCAAGATGTCAAATCCATTCAATTTCAGTATATATTCTAGTATTTTATAAAAAAATTTTTAAATAATAAGTTGGTAATGGATATAAACATTCGTTTCTAGTATATTAGAAAACCTTCACAATTATACTAAATATATAAGTATTATATCAAATGACTAAGAGTTAAATGGGCAGAAAATGGTACTCTTTTGAATGTAAAAATATTAATTGATAACATTTAAATACAAAATATTTCAAAATAGAATACTTTTAGAGCCGATATAAATGAAAAACTATAATATTTTTATTTATTTTTTGCTAAATTATTGTTTTTTAGTTTAAAAAAAAATTTAATTATAAAATATGAATACAATTTGTCCGTTGATTGTCTATTATTGTATATGCTCTAAAGATTATTGTAAAATTTGTCAAATAGATATTTGAAAATTTTTAAGATGACAAACATTTTTAAATAAATAATATGTAAAAATCTTTTTACGTGTGTATGTGTGCTTGTATGTATAATTTTGTCATATAAATTATAAATTAAAAAATATAGTATCGTGATAAGTTTGCAATCATACAACGTTTTTACTTGTATGCTTGCAAACAGCTTGAATTATGATTTTCAACAGGATTCAACCATTAATAATAATAATAATATGTTTGTTATAGAAATTGAAAACAATATTTTTCAAACAAACTTCGACTGTTTTTATTTATAAATTATGTTTTTGTTTTCGCTGTACTGAAACCCTATTAATATATTAAGCTTTGGCTGTTGCTACGAGCTAAAACCACATACAATAAATACATTGTGAATGTAGGAAAAATATTGTCGAAGACTCTGCAAGGGTTATAAAAAAACTGTATTATTTTATGTTATTTTGAATATCGTTTTAAAAAATAATTTTTGTAGTAAGATATTTTTGAAAGGATTCTTATTCACTATTAACCAACCACGTATAATATGAAAAACTTATAATATTTCCTTTAAATTTTCCCAAAAATTAATGGCATCTAGATTCAAGTTGAAAAATAATATGAATTGTATTTGATATTTATCTAAAAAACTTTCATTATTTGCCCTTGAATATAGAAAAATATAATAATTTTAAAGAAATTTTTAAGCCAGAATTCAAATATTTTTTAATATTTTCTGTTTATGTTAAATAAAATTTGGCCCAATTTAAAAAATGAAGTTTCTTATTTCCAATTTTTACATACAGTTGAATATAAACAATTAATATTTTATTGACATTTGAAAAAGTTGTAGTTTCCATTTGCACTCAATTACAAGGTTTGAAAGGCAAATTTTTCAGAGCTCACATAAAATTTCCAAATCTGATCTCATGAACGTGAATGAAATGTATAACATTAACAATTATGTTCGTCTACAAAAACTATTTTAAAGATTACACCTCAATTTAATCAGAAGGTTGATCTTTATAATACTAAATGCAATCTCATATCCTAGAGCTTAGGTACTATTTAAAGTACTACATATATAGATGTAGATAGAAGTAACGAATAACAACATAACGAACACATCATATAAAATATTAAGTATAAATCCGTAACGAACGTTTTTGATAGGTATATTCATGTTATTTCTGCACAGGTGATTTTTAAATACGTTCGCAAATATTCTAGAAAAATTGAAAATCTATTTAAAATCAATGGATTATTGGTAAAAGTTTTCTTTAAGGTTGTACAATGTAAAACATTGTCGGTTAGCATTAGTATTTTATTTAGATTAAACATCAAAGATATTTTCGATTTCAAAGAAGGTGAAAGTTTTAATCAATTAAATTTCTTCATATTTAAAATTCTTCTTATCAAACACGTTCAGATTGTTTTATACAAAACTTGCAAAAGTAAGTAAATGTCATTTACTTCAAATACTTGAACATACAAATATGAAACTCGACAACAATTCTAATAAACAGACTCCACATCTAGTATCTCATTTGATTAGTGCTATGATTCGTAAGGCATTTTCCGCACTAATATAAAACAAATACTAGTATAAAATTACATAGTGTTATACCGTACTAAAGTTAGGAAAATTGGGACTGAATTGGTATTTATTTGATACAATTTTCTAAATTTTACGAAAATATAACCAATAGAATACAGAATGTTTTTTGAATAGGTGAGGTTTTGCAATATATGATAGATGCACAATCTTCAGCCAGAGAAAACATGATATCTTCAGAAATTGGCTCAAGTTTCATTCATGAAAAGTGCGACTTTTTCAAGCAGCGTTGATGAGACATGTAAGAGTTCTTATGTGAAGCACTAGAAACTGACAACATCTCAGTGAGATAGGCAACTATGATAATGATATGTTCAATTAAATTCTATGGTTTTTCAAAGAATGTCTTTAAATGTATTTGCGTATGTCTTCATGCTCGAGAACTTATAAGAAATCTAAATAAAGTGATAACGTTTTACCCACAGCATAGCATTTTAGATAGATAATCCATGCTCCCTTTAAAATATTTAATGTTTAACTAATTTTAACTTCCTAATAATTCAGCTAAATTTTGTGTAGAAGAAATAAATTTAATCATGATAAAATAGCTTAATTGAAACTGGTGAATTGCTCATATACTATTTTTATAACTCATATAAATTTCCACTGAACTGGGATGCTAGTCAGGTGGACTTGACGACTCGCGTTTCGATTATTTGTTTTAATTTATCCAACTGGAGCTATGCAAATAAAGAAATTTAAAGTAACTTTTATTTTAAGATTTTCTTAATATCCTCCTTATATACCATACTTCTAATATTTGTAATTCATCCTTTATATTTTACCAGACATAGTTATAAGCAACGAACCAAACAAGCAACCAAAATAGTGAGGAAAATTCTTAACGCAAAGGTGTCTTATTTTGTGTGAGGAACATATTTGCATGTAAATTGAATAAAGAGATGCCGAAACACACATATTCACACAAACACAACACAAATACACACACACACACACACACTCACAAACAAACACACCACCAACATTGAATTGACTGACGTACGGAAAACACGAAATATTCTAGCTCGTTTCTCAATGTTGTAGTGACTGAAACATGTTCTTGTGACACCCATCCATGATCGCATAGTCAGTCACATAGGTGATGTCTTATATGCTGTTGTGTAACATATGGTGTTGTTCATTTACATCTGTGTCTAACATGTATGTGCCGATTGACTGACTCACTGTAACTCTCTGTGACATTCTCTCTTACTTGTCAACTCAATCTTCGAAAATATATTACAAAGTGGAATCGAGAATATTTTGTTATATAACCATAACAATCTGTATTTATTAAGGAATTCGGTCATTTGAAAAAAAAGAAGATTTGTATCAGTGGTGTTTTCAATTATTTTCCTCTATGGATTCAACTTCGGTAGATAAGTATTTAATTAAATTTTCCAGCACTTATCATAAAGTTATGAAATTTTGTATTCACAATATTGATAAGAAATTAGTTATTGTCGAAGAGTTTTTTCCGAAAAAAAAAGTTGTGCTGGAAATTTGTATGCTTCTAACAAATGTTAATAAATTCTCTTAAGAGATACGTAAACACAAGAAATAGATTCTAATTGATTTACCGAATTGTATATCTAAAACATCGCCATACATGTTTATTTTTATTTAAAATAGTTATACATTTAAAAAGGTTTTAATTTTCTGTGCCTCAAGTGGTTGACCTCGTATATACAGTTATATAAAATTAAACCCTCAAATAATAAATATAATTCAATAAATTAACAACAACAATAGAACGAAAAATAAAAACAAAGCATACGAGTATAAAAATTCGAATAAAAAATGGAAACCTATAAACAATTGTCACAAACATCTTGTGTACCCCCAAAATATTCCAATAATAATAATAACAACCTAAAATCATAAATTGTTGTTATACAGATAATGCCATATTTGCCACACTTGCTGCTGTTGCTGCTGCTACAACTATACTACACTCTAGTTTGGAATGTTTGGTGTGTGTTTCAGATAATATTACTTCAATATAATAATGCTATATGCTGTTTGTTACTTTTATATGTTTGATACTAAAACAAGCATATAGAACTCTGTTTGTTAGGTTTATGTGAATATAGAGATACTAGATAGTAGGAACACCGGCTGTAACGAATATATACACCAAACGCATTGTTATTGTCGTATTTTTAAAATAATATACCCAAGTTATAGTCACTGTAACTACAAAATGTTACATTTATGTTTTATTTTAACTATTTATCGTGTAGTTTTACTTCAATATGTTTTTAGAGCAAATACTAATAGAAATGTTCCTGTTTACACAGATTACTGCTTCAAGGTTTATAAATTTTTTAATTTTTATAATTTTGAAATTATATTCCAGTTTAAGTGGATACATTCAAGAAAATGAATTTTGAAAATTGATATCGTTAAGAAAAAAACTATTATTCTACTTAATATAATTAGTTCTATCGATTTATAACCAGTATGGGTTTATTCATATTGGCTTTTGTGATAGTCTAGACAACTTCTTCCATCTAGAATTTGAATTATCTGAAACTATTCATTGGAGTATTTCATACCAAGTTTGACAGTTATTAAAGTCATTCTAAGCAACTTCCAATGCATCGAACTTTCAACAAAATCGGTGTAGCCGTTTAAAACTTTATACTGCAGTCTCCTATGTGTAGAACGGCGAAGTGGTACTCTTTTCCATTTTCGACAACCTCCTGCGCTACTTGTATTCATCCGCTCTTGATTGTAAAAAGCCTTTTTTGAGTTATTTTCTGTATCCCTAATAAGTAAATGCAGCAATTAAGAAACCAAACAAAATTATAATTTATTACATTAGTTTGATACTTTTCTTGACGAATTAAAAATAGAAATAAACATAAGAAAAGTGTACAGTTATGGATTCTTATTATTATATTCCTTCCTGATTTCTCTCATTGGAATTATCCGGTACATCGTCAATTTGAGCTCGGGTATAGTATATAGTATTCTACTAGTCAAGCTCTTTCATTTGATACCCATTTGTTTGTTTTTTTTCAAAGAAAAAATAACAAAAACAAAATCAATTTTTCCGTTCGGAGGCGACGATGGCGCAGGCACACACACACACACAGTGCCCTTTGCATGCAATCGCCGGAACTAGATGGAAGGATGCCAAGAAGAAATATTGCTTCGTGGCTACTCTGGACATTATGCACACTTTCAACTTTGCCAATTTAGACTGCATCATGCAAGCCCTTGAAGAAATGAACGTGCCAGAATACTTCCGTAAAAAGGAATCCCCCTCTTAAAAAAAGACACACACACACACAGTCAGACACGTGATTTTCTTAATTAAATCCCCGTTGTTTTGCGTCGTTCCGAGATTTAAAGATCTTTTTCAAAAATTTTAATATGTATAATTAGTCATTTCAATTTTGTTGTATATATTTTATAGAAAATGGATATTTGAGAAAAATGGAACAAATTAAAGAAGAAATGTATGCAAGTAGAAAAAAAAGTCTGGATATTTTAAAGTAGAAAAATACTGAAATATAAAAATTAAAATAAGATTATTTTCTGGCTAGAAATTAAAAAAAAAAATCGCAAAGTTGAAAATATTCCAAGGCTAAAAATATGATAAAAGGTGCCAGTATTAACCTTGAAAAGGTAAAATTAATGATAATACTTATTTAATGTAAATGGGTATTTTAATGGTACTTAATTTGCTATTTCTCATAAAAGAATGTATAATGTCATAGAAGAACTACCTTTAATACCTAAAAATCACTAGAAAAAAAAAAAATTGATTAAAAAATGAACAAGCTGTAAGCTTTCAAAAATAAGTTTTCATCTCCTGAAAACGATGCATTACAGGTAATGAGAAATAACTGAATAACGCCACAGCAGAGTATCACTTTATCTGTATCTAAGGATTTTAGAACTTGCATAATTTATTTTTTATAAGATTTTTAAATATAACTGCAATTCCTTGTTTTTGAAGAAAGACATAATTTGACGAAATCATATGAGGACAGACATAAATTAACGAATTAATAAAAAAAATTACTCAAAGGCACAAACTCGTAGATATATGTTAGTATATTAAAAACTTTATTATTTCAAAACCATTCCATTTTACTGCCAAGATGCACCCTATGAATAATTCACGTCAAAACTTTAAAATTAAAGACACTAATAAAAAATGGCAAAGGTACTCGGAAAAATAGAATTATATAAGTCAATTTTGTATTTTAGTGGTTTTACATTCTGCATTGCATTCAAGGTTTTATGCCCGGCATTTATATAAAAACCATAGAAACAATGATAATATGATGAGATAGTAGAATGCAAGTCTACCTAGAATGATAGATATTATGCATTAAGAAATTGTTCTCAGTCTTTGAAAATACACGATAATCATAAATAATGAGTGCTCAGTTGCACCTGGCAGAAGTACTTCCTCTTGCTTATAAGCGAGGGTTTACACTTGTGTCTCAACTCGTCAACACGTCAATCGTGGTAGGCAGACGAAAGCCTGACGAGCAGCAATTGCAACCATTAACTTCTGTGACAACGGAGGCAATTTAACTTGAAATCTAGGTAAATTGTGTACATTGCAGATTACACGATAACCAACTGGGTTAATGTGGTCGGATAAAGGTAAGGTTATCTAAATTAAGTAGACTACCTATTGGTTATTAAAATTTAGCACAATGATACAAAACACCAAAACCCATATCTAAAATATTTCGTTCTTTAAAAAATTTAATGTAAAACTATATAAAATGTTATTTAACAAATAAATTGATGTTGTACAAAACGGTTAAAATTTTCATAGCACTAAACATCAATCATAAGTTTGATGATAGCACAATAAACAGTATGAACCTTTATATCTGAATCACACTGTACGCATACTAACATGTCTGTTATATTATTATAGAATATTTACGACAGTAATTTCATTTTTTAATGCAACGAAAAATATCATAAAATTTATCTTAAATGCCATGTTTCTTGCATCGTATATACTATATCCCCAATATACCCCTCATTTCACCTAAATACCATTGTTCCCAATAAAAAATCCCATTTTCTTAACTTTTATAGGCTATTGTTGTCTGGAATGAACGAGCAAACACGATGATAAAGAGCTTCATATCATACCATATACGATATGAACATTTTCATCTGGTGTGTCTTTTTTTTTGGATCGTTGTGCTACGTTTTAACTAGCATATAAAATTTGTTTATTATGAAATATTATAAGGATGATGTAATAAGATTTTAAAGTAGTGCGAGGTAGTGCAGTTATTTTTAAAGCTTAAAGAAATCAATACTAAGATATTTTTAACAAAACTGTATTTTATCGTTTTCACGTTATAACAGAATATTTTGTTGTTTATAAAGTAACAATTTGTTTACCTTCTTCACGCGGATTATATATACACAAGAATTTCTTTATAAAAAAATTGGTCTTGAAAATATCACACTTTGAATATAAATCATATTTTGGAAAATAAATAAATAGTTTACCAAAAAATAATAATAATAATAACAGAAACACAAGAAAAGTAATAACTTTTATGTGTATAAATAATGTTTTTTATAACCAAGTAGAGACAAATAAAATATGACTATATGTTAATTTCAAAATTTTAAAACATATATACCGGAATTGGAAATATGTTTTTAGCGGTAGTTTTTCGTGAAAATTTAAAAAGCTTAAAAATACATTTATCTTTCTAAACAATAATTTTTTGAGCTTTATATTGATTCTAGTAGCAATAATCATTTTGAAATAAAATTCTTGAATTCATAAATCTGTCATGGAAAATTCTAATTGAAAAAAGTCTGGGATCCTATTTGCAGATATAACATAATTGAAATTCAATTAATTAAATAAAAATATCCGACTTTTTGCGTTGATATTCTTGAAGATCGCATTTTATAAGACTACATTACTGGACTTCATTGACTGACTTAATTAATTATTAATAATACACGATTAGTGTATAAGATTATACACTATATGACAACGGAAAGTTATTTTCAAATAATATCATTCTAAAACTGATGATAATACGTTATTTGTAACGCATGTTTTCAAACCAAACTAATGCATCTGGAAGCTTCATTTAACTCAAACGTTATAAATCTTACATTGTAAAACCATATAAAAGGACTTTGAATATAAATTTATTATATTGGCCTCATGTGAAGTGAAAGACTTTACCTTCTCGAGCATCCTGCAATTTTTAAACCGTAATCAAACAATAACAAACTTCAAAAAGGAAAAGACAATAAATTCGTCAGTTTCGTCGGTTTTTTTAATATTTGTTACCTCAGATATCCTCTATTCATAAACCGATTAGGAAAATAATTAAAATAATAATATTTAATACGTTCATATTGGTAAAAAGTGTAAATAATTTTAAACTTAATATCTGCATAAATCCCTTATGACTAATTACCTTTCAAGTCAGCTTCAATCAAATTCCTACCCAAAAAATTCATTCGTTGATGACTAGACGACTTCGAAGGATAATTGCACATAAGGTATTTATTTATTTGTCGATGTATTTAATTTGCCACTTTTTTTTTGTGAATATTTGAAATCTATTTGGTTTTTTTCGAAAATTTTTATTTGTTTACAGATTTTATTTGGACGTATAAAAAAATAAAATTTATTGCTTAGTTTAGTCTAATGTATAGTACAAATTTATTTATATTATTTTATCAAATTGTTTCGAACAAATAAAAATTTTTGTTTAATGATTTTGTAACACATTCTAAGTATCACCGAAGGGGAAGAATTCTTATTAGAATTATAGATATGACTGAGGTCAGCAAGCGGGTTTAAAGAGTGCTATAAAATGTAAAATAAAAACTGCATTTTTTTTCAACGAGTATTTCAAATTATTAACATTTATTTTTTGTTTATATAAAAACCCAATATCATATTTTTGTGTAAATACCACTTGATATCATAAAACCACTTTAATTTCACTTATATTTCATGAACACAAACATACATACATATAAAAATACTCGTTTATATATAATGAAATCCTTTCAAATACATGATCTGTTCGTCTTTTTTAACTGTTTCTATATATCACCATCGTAAAATCTATCTTTGTCATTTTATTTAAGTATCTGTCTCTTTTTTTAAGTGTATAATTATTTATTATTACATTCAAAACAATAATTGTTATGTTTATATTATGTAGCTATAATTACTTTTATCTACCAAAATAACTGAGTGTATCAGATAATATGCGTTCGAAATATTGTAAGTGTAGATAAATCAAATGCTGTTAATAATATGGTTCAATTATATAAAAACTAATTAATGCCATAATAAATTACTCATAACGTACGCTAAGAGTTGTCCAGATCTTTTGTCCTTAAGATTTTCAGGTAAACGATGATCTAAATGTCGTCTATAACTAATTAATTCTATAATCAATTCTCGTTAGTGTCGAGCAACTATTCGTTAATTCTTGACGATATGAAAGATGATTGTAAAAAACAAATTTACAACATAATTCTTATTTTTAATTTTAACTCACTTTTCAACTACTAAGGTCATACAGTGCCTACAGTGGGTATATACTTTATTTTGGTGATCGGTTGAGATCAGTAATTATCTTACGTCAGTGGGGAGTCATTATAACAAATTGTTTTATATCTGTTTTATTGATTGATTGATTTTTATGTCAAAGCGACTCGTATCTTAATTTTTAATAAATTTTTGCTAATTACTTATTGAAAATTTATTTAAATTTCAATTTAACATAATAAAAGAATGTATTCTGTTGTTGAAAAAATATAATTACAAAAATTAAAAAAAAATAATATCTTGAAAATCATTTAGCTCCCATTGATTTCATTTTTTTGTCAAAATTCAATATCCTTAAACTAATAGATTATTAACGATCCTCCCTTTAAAATTATGCTAAAGCACTTTACGAATTTATTGACCTTTTGAATGAGGTCCAAAATTAAGTAGCCTAATGGCTCAGTGCGTTGAGCTGCCATCTTGGCCATACGCAAAACAATGGGTATCTAGTCTTTTATTGAGAGGGCTAATCAGACAAAGTGTTGGCTATACTTTTTGTTGGGCTGTGGTAACGTTGCGTTGAGTCAAGAACTGGCGGTTGCCACTCTGTTTTGTTTTTCTAACAAATTTTTGACTTGTTCCTTTACGTTACGTACGCGCTTTTTCAGTTACTATATAAATAGTGTTTACAGCTATATATTTAGTACGTACAAATTCATATTTCGATAAAATAATTTTGTTTTAAATAATAATTTTTTCACAAACATATCAAATATTTCACATATTATTTTTTTAATTAATTCAATACTAATAATTTTTGGAACATATGAACGAACATTCACTGCAACAACCAGATCAAATGATTTATAGTTGATATAATAGATGATAGAACATTCAAGCATAATAGTAATAATAATGATGAATGAGAGATATTGATAATAAAACTTCACTCACCAAACGGAAATCATATTCAATTTCACTTTGACTAATTTCTGTCTGATGATAGATACATTCATTCGTCTATCTATACTGGTGGACATTCATGAATAGAGAAACAAGTATTATACACAAAAACACACACACACATATATATATATATATATGTGGAATTTATTTGATTTGTATCCGATGTCAGACACTCCATTCCATTTTATATTTAATAAAAGAAGCATTGCATTTGTAATCCAAGAATAAAATACGTACAAAACGTTGGTCAAAAACCGATAAATTCAGCGCAAATTGGGAAGTATTATTTTTATGTTAAGAATAATGAAGCATTTAAGAGTTTTATATTTATTTATTTAAAAGACGATTAAAGTTTTTGATCGAAGAAATCTTTTACGCTTCGTTTTAAACTTTTTTAAAATTTTATATTAAATGGCTTGGCTACTTAAATTTGAATTGTCACAATAAAAGTCTGCCCACTATGTATATTCGTAAACTAGCCATGAGTGAAATAGCCTACGAAAAAGAAAATTCATATAGCTGCAATGTACTCAACTTACCGATGTTACGACATAAAAAACAAAGTAAGAAAATTATTAAGAAATTCTGTAGTATATTTTGTGACTAAAGCGATTTTTAATCCAAAAAATATAAAAACAAATTAAAAAATCAGATTCTATACAATACCTTACGTAAATTCATTTTCGAGTGAAATTTTTACAAATTTTTAGGTACTGTTGATTTTTCGATGGGTTTTCCAACTGGTTTATGTTTGTTGCATATATAGATTTTATTTTCATATTTATTCAGTTCAGTTTGTTTATATTTACAATACATTTTAATTAAAAATGATTTTCAAAAAGCATGCGATATATTTATTTTTTAATCAAATACTAAATAAATAATAATCATATCTATATGATAAATTAAAAGTTTTATGATATATCAACATAATTAGATATATGGGATGTCTCATAATGACCGCATACAGACAATTCTGTAATATAAGACCGATTAATAAAATATAAAATTTTGTGTAATGCAGATATTTTTTTTTAAATTACTCATCCAAGTTACTGCTGAGAGACATTGTAGAATTTCGTGGTAAATTTTTTACAATTTGAAAATAGTTTTAAATACTTCAAAAATAATAAATTTTACAAAAATCATATTCTATTTTTTTCTTTTTTTGTGTATGATTGGATGTAATAAAATTCGCTTTTTGGCAATAAAAGACAATAGATTGGAATTTTTGAACCGATCAGAATAGTATTAAAAAACTCGGTAACTGAATTTAATCGGGCGCATTAGATTAAATTATGGTATGAGAATGGGAGTCACAAACTTCAAAAAAAGACACGCCACATACGTCACGCTCATATCTTCAGATTATTAAAATATACACTTTCGAGCACATGATCCACATAGCATATCTTCACCTGACGCTCCCCATTGAATCCAACTATCGACTTTTTGTACAATTTTGATCGGCTACTATATACGCGCAGAACTATATAAGCTCTCATATAGAGAGCATAGTTCTGTTGGAGGTACTTAACAAAGGGTAAGATATCTCTCATATCTTAATCTGACGTGCTCGGGTAAATCCAAAAACCCTCGCTTGTGCTCCCCAACCACAGTGTAGTTCAGCAACATATAAAGTAACTCTTTTTCTATCAAGATCAGAACTTGGATGGTTGAGTGTGTCCAAACAGAGCACCGCACTCTGCCAATGTAATTGTGTTAAGAATACTCTAAATATTAGGAATCCGGTTGCCGGACTTCGATAAAATTTTGGTCAATTAAATTAAAAAGATAAAACGCAGTTCGTATTCATAAATATCTGTTAAAAAAACGTTTCGCAAAAATTATAAATTTATTTAATGTTAATTCTAATTTTTTAAAATATCCATTGAAATAAAAATACCTATTTTTCTTTATGTTTGTAGTAAGTCATCAATATTATCTAAAATACGACTGTCTATTAATTAATTCACATAAAATTACGACCGAAAGATGTAACTGAATGACATATTTGTTAAATATTCGCATTTTCAAGTAATAAAATAAGATGAAGTTGAGTAAGAACATGTGTTTTGATATATATTAGCTGATTAAACTATTCTTTCATATCACGTTCATTTTTGGACCACCACAGGATCAAAAATTATACCACGCCTCTTCCAATATAAAAATCGATTGAAAAATAATCAGCTATTTAACGTTGTAAATTTTATACATTTGTTTGAACATAGTTAAAAAAATATATTTGTTTTAAAATTATCAAATACTACATGTACGAAACATATTAATATAGAGACCTACGTCAATATTTGTAAAAAATAAAATTCATTTAATTTTATTTTATTCATTATTTTTTTTAGATATAGCCTCATATTATTAATAAAATAGATATTATATTTATATATATATAATATATATATATATATATATATATATATATATATATATATATATATATATATATATATATATATATATATATATATATATATATATATTTATATATATATATATATATATAATATATTGTAGTGATAAAGAGTAAAAAAAAAAATCATCACATACGTAGTATGCACGTATATACGTTCATATACATACCAACCACCCTAAACTATGATATCTACCATTCACCACGTTTTATATCATAATTAAAATATTGTAATGTAAAAATTAGTAGCTTTATTAAAATCAAAATGCAATGAACTGAGTATTCATTATGAGTGTCTGTTTGTACTGTATGTAGTATATGTATATTAATGTGGTTTTATTAATATACAGTATGGTCTTAAAAATAAAGAACTAAGTTATGAAGTATATGATATTGATGATTCACAATTTTATGTGCTAAATAATCTAATGGATATAATTAATAATTATGGAGAAGAATGATTGAGAAGTTTAAATTTTTGACTCATCTAGTGATAATGAGCTTTTTTCGTACGATTAGATACGATGAAAGTATCGATACATTTTAGTAGTACTTATCTCTCAATACCGATACTTTTGTACTCGATACTTTTAGGGCAATGCTATTACTTATACGAATGCTGTTTGGCAATTATTATAATACAAGTTAGTAAACGTAGAAGTAATTACATTAAAGCATAACAAGTAAAATAATGAAGTGTAAAAGTATTAATAGACGTAAAAGTATTAATTATAAAAGTACTTGACGAAACAGTAAAAGTACAGAATACAAAACTCTCGATAGATTATGTATACATTTTGTGTTCATATCAGCGTGCAAATACCAAATCAGCAGGAATAAAACATCAGTACAAAAATCGGGATCAGATCTGGTGAATACAGAGAAATATCTATTCAAACTTTTATAGTTAAATTTTACACATAGAAACTAGTGTTAAGTTTAAGGGACTAAGAACTAAGATATTTTCTGAAATATATTTGTCTTCTGTTGATGTGTGGCTACTTAAATTCAAGTTTTCAGTTATAAACTATTGCGCACTCAGGGACACATGTGCCATGAAATGAATCCAATTCAGCTAATATATTTTACAATTTAGCCTATTAATTAGAAATGTTTGATCACTGTAGTAAATAAATACGTCGGTTCAAATAAGTTTTTTTCTTCAACAGACGATAAAACAATATCACGTTAGGCATATAGCTGCAACCCGATTCCTAGTAAAGAAGGATGCTTACAAAAAACAGGGACGAGTCTTAGATTTTTTAAGGGCTTTTAGGTAGGTCTTTTGTAGCTGTTTCAAAATGCATGTGCTGTATAATGTCAAAAATATTATATGATCATTTCATTTACACTTGTGGATCGGGTCAAATTTAACTTGTAAGATTTGATTGCAGGTAGATATCCTAAGAGATTATCATCTACATAATAGTTTGTAAAATATTCTTTTAAAAATTATAATAAAATAATATTTTGCATAATAAGTAAAAATTATTATTTTATTTCACATTAAAAAACTATTTAACTGATATATTATTTTTTAACTCCTATATTTTTGACATCGTATTTTTTAATGAGATATCATTAAATTTCTGAATTAATGAGAGTATAAATAAATATATAACAGAAAATTTTGCATGTAAAAAAATGTGGTTTAAATTTCGAACGGCATAAAAAACCCCACCTAAATGTTGATTCCAGATTAATATAGCTAATGAATGTGAGCAATCTAAGAGGTACGTTTTCTACAACAATGATATCCTTAATTTTTTTTGGCCGGGTACCATTCTGAAGAAAATAATCTAAAAAAGTGTGTTCAATATATATTTTGCATTTCAATTAATATTTTGTACAGGGTACCCCAGATTAAACCCAATTATTCTATAGTTATACGGTGTTAAATTAAAAAATCTATCCCAACCGTGCAAAGTACGTGGAAGATACTTTTAATCGATTCTATGTGGCTATGCATAAATTGTATACGACACGAGTATCCTAAAATTTCTAATTAAACATTCAGCTAGAAAACTATAAATGTAAATTGCAAAGCAAATGTAAAAAAAAAAAAAAATATTGAAAGAATACAAAAAATGACATTTTACAGGAAATTTTGGGTTGAATATTGAACGAATGATCGAAGAATATATATTAGTATCTTTGCAAGTACAAATGTAAATAATTATTAATTTAAATTTGTTAATAAATTTTGAAAAATTGCCTATGTTACCTCACATAATTTGATTGATAAACATTTTGTTGCCATTATAGAAAAAAAAGAAAACAATTTGATGCACGGTACTCATATTATGAATCATCGCAATTAATATTTCTTTACGTAACAAACTTTAAAATGGGAAATTTTATTCTTCGTTTTGCGAAAGTATTTTAAAACTGTTTACATTTTTATTGATATTCAAGCTGTTTCTTTTACAAAATTATCCTCTTTTCTGGTAGAAAGAAGTTTGTCTTTATTTCTTGTATTCTATATGATATGGTAAAATAGTATATAATGTATTTTATTTTATGTATGAGGAAATGTATATAAACATAGATATAAAGGAGTTTTTATTTGAATTTTTTAGTTTTTAAAATTTTTATTTGAATTTCCTGTATTTATGTGTGATGATACTTCATAACATATAAAACACATACTTAGTGTCTACATGTTACAGACTTATCTACATACAAAAACATAACGAAGTGTACCTAATGTTTGCAGAAAACAATGTATCAAAGTTACGTACTTCAAAATTAGGGCTTACCTTGGAAAATTTTGACTTTTTTTTTTGTTAATATATTTTCAATAAATTGACCCTGTTTGGATAGGATGTACTGAGAGAACCCAAATCTTAAATAAAATATGGTTTTATTATTATTCGAAACAAGTGAAGGTAGCAACTAACGAGTTAATTGTTTAGATACTCGACATATGATTAAATTTCATTGTTTGAACTGTTTTTAATCAGCATTCATAAAATATTACAAATATCCAGTCTATACAGTTAGATATAAATACATGTATAATAAATAATAATATGTATCGTTATTACTTATATGTGTTTATTAGCAAAATTTAAGCAAAAATTGTGGGGAAGTCAAACACTTTGCGAAAAAATGTTTCAAACAAAAATTTTGTTCATTACAAAAAAAAAGAAAAGTTTTTCTATTTGAAGTTTTATTCTATATTTTATAGTTTAAAAATTGGGTCAAGGATCCAATGGACTGAATTTGCTCATTCACGAACTTCAACTCAATTTAAATTTTTAGAATACATCACCAAATTTTAGCTCACTATCTCTTTTTGTTTCACGTATTTACGACAAAAATCGATGCCAAATCAAAGGGATTGCTCATTAAAGAAGCCAGCGAGAACAATAATATCGAGAAATTATTAAAATTTTTCGGTTGGGAACGTACTGAAAATGCCCATTTTTAAACATTTTCGGATTAGGAATCAACTACCTTCTGTGTTATATCCAAATTCGAGAACTATTTCGCGCAACTCAATTCGGTCCCATTTGGACGCATAACAGAATTTATGTCGTGATATTTCCTGGGGTCTTCAAGAAAGACGAATTAACGGTAAAAATCATTGCTTGATTTGGTTTAATAGATCATAAATGATAGGACTTGCTCAATTGGGAAGGATTGATATTCTGACACTGATTGTGCTACTCAATTGGGTATATTGGGCTACACAGTAACAGGATGGAATTTCTATACGTGTTAATATAAACTCTTTATTCTAAGAGCAGTAATATTTTAAATAAGTTTATAAATCAAAATAAATATCTCAATTGAACTCATCCTTAAAAATCCCATAGCTTAAATTTTTTTTTCTAAATTAAACACTTTTGAGGATCTAACGGAGGGGGTCAGACACATATTGAAACAATGTTGGTAAATCAGATTCACAATGTACAAAAAAAAACCATATCCTACATCTTATTACCTAACAATTTGTTATATCACACCATAGCAGAAAACCATCTTAACTATCCCTTTTTTGATTGATTGATTGAAAACATAATTCATTTGTTTGCAATAGGTTAAATTGAATTGTTTAACATAAAATTAAACATAAGGTATATTTTAAAATAGAATAAAAAAAAAAAAAACAAATAAAACTTCAAAATGGAAACTTTTATGAATTAGACATAAACAAGTTGGTCGTGTGTCGTTCGTAATATCTCATTCAAATATTTTTGTTTACAATAATATTCCAGTATAAATCGGTACAACGATACCGTCGTATATATATGTTGTAAACATGACAACTCAACAAAAAATAAACAACACACATTCACAATATTTTCTCATAAAATGAACGTTTTTACTCAAATTACCAAATAAAAATGTATCTCTTCTTTTGCTCATTCGTTTGCCGTATAAAAATATTTTTATTAATATATTTTTTGTTTGTCATTTCCTGCTGATATTTACATTTTATTTTTCGTCAATAACTATAATTTTTAGTATTCTTACTTTTGTAATTTTATACAAATTTTTCGAACGTAACATTTTTCTTAAGATATTAAAATATTATATTGTTGTTTGTTTAAAAATGACCCACAAATTTTTATAGTATTAAAAGTTTGCAAATAAAATGAAATTATACTTTTGTTTTTGTTCTAAAAAATTGACTCATTTCCGTTTTATAAATTTTTTATTATACATATTTTTTTATGGTTTTGTAATCAATATTCAATTTAAATAATACATAAGCGCGAACATGCTAATGCATATAAGATGACTGACACATATTTTAAATAAAATATTTTCATATTCTATCAATTCTTTTAGTCAATCGTGTCCAAACATTGTTTGACAATTGTAAAAATGTAAAGATGTCAAATTATTGCACTGTGATTGATTCTTGTTCGATTACATCAACTCATACTTTAATAATACATTATTTGTCAACTAAAGAAACTTCAGTCGATTTATTCCATGTATAGGCTTCGATAAAGACAATACTTTCTCATTAAAAATTAGTTAAATAATCCTCTTTATCGTTCGTAATATCTCGCTATTTTAGCTACTCAATTACTGGAGAGAATTGATTTGATCTGGGAGAATAGAACTGACAACCTCGATAAACTATGTACATTCAACAAGTATCAGCAAAGTTATCGCGATTGATTGGTCAAATAGTACAAAACCATTTTATGCTTTGCAAATATAAAGAAAAGACCATTTTTCAATCGTTTACATAAATAAAGTCAAATGTAAACAAATATGCTATCTATCTAAATTCATGCCGGATTTATGAATTACTTGCAAACCATATTCGATACCCAAATACCATAAACTAGAGCAGGGTCACCAAAATTAAATTGAAAATTACCCCCCTCTGCTTAACCATTGCTCTCCTATACAAAGGTTTGTATGGTTTAAATGAATCATAATTTAAACTTATAAATGTATAAAAAAGTTTTCGGATGTATTTCGATATATAACGCTATAATCATCAAATTTTGCCAAACAAACTGGTTTCCTTATTTTTATGGTTGCCGTAATATTATTAAATCACATTGATGCGGACATTGAAGCATATTCATTCTATAAATACAAATTAAACAACAGTATTTATTTTAGACCAAACTGAGTTTGTCACAATTGATATTAACCACAAATATGTAGTAAAAAGTATAAAGTAAAATATTGGTTTTATTATTTCATATAAATTGAAAAAAACCGGATAGAATAAACCCCATTTTAGGTTAGATAAACTATATGGTGTGTGATAAATATTGTGACAAAAATAAATATTACATAAAATTGAGCATAAAATAATAGTAAATAAAATAATAATATTGCTAGTATAAAATAATTAACTCTAATTAATATGTAAAACAAATAAAGAGCTATATTATTTATTAATATAATTATAGAATATTAAAAACTCATATAATAATATATTAAATATAGTGAGTGATAAATTAATATTTAATAATAAATAATATTGTTGACCAATAAATAAACATAAAACCACTTTAAAATTTTATGCAAATATTTAAAAAAATTAAACCTGTTGAAAAACTGTATAATCTTGGTTTTTATTATCATATTATTATTTGTATGGTTTGAAGATTTACTTTGTGAAAAATAAAAACTACTTTTTTGTTTCAGCAGTTTTTTGTTTCTGCTGTTTTTCACCAACGGTGTTTTGAAAATGGTCACATATATTTTTAAAAAATTGGTGAAACAAAAACGAAAAGCAGTTTTTATTTTGTATAAAGTTACTATTTGTCGTGTGCTAATATTTCTAACATTTTTTTGACATTATGCTATAATATTACGCTACTCCAGCTTCCATTCATTCCTTGGGGCGTAATAAGGAGCCCTGTGTGTGCTTTCCAATAACGCTACGCATTATAATTAACTATTAAAATTAACTATTAAAATTAAGAGCGCATTATTTTATTGTCACCGTAATTTATTGTTAAAAAAGTTACACATTTGTTTTTAATAAACTAATATATCTGAATTGCAATTCGAATACTTGTTTTTTTTCAATAAATAAAAACCCCTAATTATTCTTGTTCCGACAATAGTATAGAATATTAAATCGAATTTCAATTTTTGAAATAATTTTTAATATCATCGAAAAGTTTTCTTTGCTAGAGATTCTCGCTTTAAGAAATGATTTGGAATTTAAAGAGAACATTAAACATCCATTCTCGAACTTTTTATAAACTTATATAAATAAATACAACATCTACTACATTTTATTAATAAATAAATAAATAAATACGTTTGGAAAAAAAAATTGAATACCAAATTATACTTGAAATAGCCAACCACAGAATTCATTGAATAAATAATAAACAAATAAATGTATTTTATATTATAAATTAAATATTATTATATTTAAAATAGGTAAATAAAATTTTAAAATATTTGTAATAAATAATCAGATAACAATTGTATGATAATTTTGTAATTTTTTTAGTCAATATTATTTTTATAAACGCTATTATTGTTTTCATGTTTTTTATTTTTTATTTATTTTTTTTTTTTAGGAATATTTTATAAATAATGTCATTTATAATGGTTTTTTCATTTTAATTTTTCATGCGTTACATTTAATTTTATTAATTTTTCATATTATATATATATAATATTGATGTTCCCATTATATTTTATATTTTAATTTAATGAATATTTGGATTTTATTTAGGCTATATCAAAAAATATACGAGTATGGGCACTGTAAATGTCAAATTGATTTTTTGGTTACCAAATACTATTCTATCAATCATATGATAAACAAGTCTTTGAATGGTATAATTGGCCCCTTAATACGGTATATTAAGAGAGATTTACCTTTTGGTTCCCTGTACTCTTTTTTTAAAGCAGTCCATCACCTGTAAGCAAAGATTCCTTCTACTGTAAGATGACAACTATAATGGTATCAGGTTGTACTCATATATAGCCCAATGTATACTGTATTATTTTTAGCCCACTTTACTAGTAAGAGAATGTGGAAAAACTCCGATTTTAAAAATTATTGTGTGTATGTGTTACTTATATCTACAGGATTTTTCTACCTTAAATATTAAAAGTAGAATATTAAAAAAATTACAAATTTTACATCGAAAATCAGTGTTGTTTCAACTCTATTCAAATACCTTAGAATTAACAGAGATAACATTTTAAATTCAAAATTTCACCTGCGAAATCGCCTCTCCGGGGTTTAACGAGGCCAATGATCACAAATCCAAGGCTTAAAAGCATCTGAGGATTGTATCAACCACAATAAAACCACTCTTAGAATTGACAGAGATTAAAAACATTTTTTAATTCACAATTTCACTTCGGAAATCGTCTCTCAGGGGCTCAGGAGGTCATAAAGGAATCAATGGGTCTGAAAACCCCCAAGATACAATTTTCGAGATGAAATTTTTAATTAACAATTTTTTTTAATCTTTGCCACTTCAAGGGATGATTTTATTGGAATTGACAAAATCTTCAGTTTTTGATCAGCAACCTGAAAAAATCCATAGAGACCAAATTTAATTTCCGAGACGAAATTTTTATTTAAAAAAATTCTCTTATCTCTGTCACTTCAAGTGGTGGTTTTAAAGAGATTGAAAATATTATCTGTTGCTTTTTAACTTCGAATTCGTGATTAGAAACTTTAAAATCCCCGCGAGACGATTTACGTGGTGCAAGTTGTAATTTTTAAATTTTTTTAATCACTTTCACCATTAAATTTAAATTTTAATAGTGAGACAGAGGTTTTTAGTATGGAAGTTCCTGAAGATCTGAGGAATACGTACAAATAATTTTTTTTTTACATCAGAGCTGTTCTACCACTTTTCCTCATTTCAACGTATTTTTATTAATAATTTCAATTTATTAATAATTTAAACGAAATAATAATTTAATGATTAATATTTTAATCTCTTTCAAATTAAAAATGTAATATCTTAGATTATTTTTACAATTTTGAACCCAGTAACGTCAATTAAACGCCATTTTTTAAAATTATTCAATAAGCTTTGTTTGATTTTGCTATGCAATTCACATGCAAAATATTGATAAGAAATAAGTGATATTTTCTAGGATATCATTGTTTAAATCAATCGATTAAGTTGCCCTATTCTCGTTTTGTTCACATTACGAATATTATTTTACTCATGAATTAGTAATTAATTGTTAAATATTGAGTGTCTTAAATTAAAACAAATTCTCCAAATAGTTGTAATAATTCAATTATAATCATACTTCGAACGACACTGTAAGGTTCTCCAAAGAATTTTACAAGGAAATACCAAAAATCGCTCAGAGATTCTTTCAATTTGAATACAATATAACGTATCATTTCCAACATTTCGGCTCGAGTATGGACAGCAATTGAAGGCATAAATATTTAAGTAATTGTTTAGAAAAAAAGAAATCAGTTTCGAAATACGCTGTTCTGTTTTGATCTTATTTCGAAAACCAAGTTGTAAAAGTTTTGCTGACATATAGGCAACTAAATATTGTTGTTGTTGTTTTTTTTTTTTATGTTTAGGTTATAGGAATTAAAAAAGTAGACTTTCAAATCTACAGCGGCTACGTTATACGAAGTGGCGTTCTTGGCTTGCGCACTTTCCAGGAGTGATTTTATTTTAATCATCTTTAAAAAAAATTTAATTCAAGGTACACACAAATTTTAACCAATACTTAATTGTGGTGAAACAATCAGCTACCGAGCTTCAAAAATTCAGATCCCTTAAAAGAATTAAAGACTATTTAAACCCGACAAATTGTGGTACTTTTTGTTACTTTGAATTGCATTTAATAAAAAAATTGAGTATTGTTCGTACAAAATACGATGGAAATATTTAATAAACAAAATAAATAAAAATATACGAATTCTTCAACAGAACACAAAAACAAAAATTAATAAAATGATTAAAATATTATAAATATGAATAAATACATCATCGTGTATAAGAGAAAATGAAATAGAATTATACTTTTAGAATGAGATAGAAAATATTGTTGGTATTTCATTCATAGAATAACTTCAACAGCGTGTGTTCAATAAGAAAATAATAAAATGAAAAGCTTGACTTGTATATATAGAGAAAGCTTAAAGCTCTTTATTATTATTTCACTTGTATGCTTTTCAGACATATTTTCATCTCGTGAATAGATTGTGATTAAATTCAAACATGGTGGGTTTTGACCCGCAAACAAATACTCTAAATGAACATACACTACTGTTATATATAACGTGAAAAAGTGAATATACCATCGTTAGACGTTATCATAACTGTTCTACTGTATGTATGTATAAACACAATATGGTTGTTAAGTTAAAGGTACCGAAATTACTTATGTCTGTTCCACAAGAATAACATTTCATATTTTTTTCTTTTTATATTAACGTTAAACAAAGGTTAATTGATGAAATGTTACCAACATATAGCTTTTCGAAACCCAACCTCTTTCCGTAATTTTTTGATTTAATTATTTATCGTCCGAATCATTTAAAAGATCTGTGTTATGAAGATCATTCAGAAGTAAATTATAGACGAAATATGTCACTTCTATATTTTACGTTTTGATGAATAAATATATTTTGAAAAAACATAATTTTTATTATTTAAATGTATTAAAATTTGAGTCTCTTTTCTAGACCTGTATTTTGACACATAAAAACGTACGATTAGTTTGTTCGAGAAGTATATTAGAAAGATTTTTAGTAATAAATACTAAACCTGATTTTCTTTCTTTGCAATTAACAATACGATTTAATATGCTGGAGATTATTTATAATTAAGTATAGAATGTGTATGATGAAAATAAGACTCATAAATTCCGTAAATTGATCATCAAGTAAGAAGATATATGTTTTGAAAAACGAAGAGGTACTTTCGTTGTCTGTGTGCACTAGCAACGCCATAATTCTGCTACGTTCCTGGCATGTCTTGGTCCGAATGCCACTTCTGTATGAATGGGGGATTAGAATAAATTGTTTTATGACTTCCATTGAAGAATCTTTTTCAAACAACTTTTTAAATAAGCAAGATATTCAAAATTCCTAATTAAACAAAGACGGAAACACTTTTGACGTCAACTGTTGTATCTCCATATAAAGTAAATATACAATGTTTTCAAGAAAGAGAAAAAAACTTCTCTGTTTTTTAATCAATTTTAATTTAATTCTCAAGTTTTGCTATGGTAATGAATCTAGTTTCACATTTTAAAATTAAGCAAATTTAGGATCAGTTCGGTACCGTTTAGGGCCTTAGACGGATATAAATAACGGAACCTGGCCATTATTTTTTCTTGTAATTTTTTCCCTCATCCAGCTGTCACTCACCCAGTTTAACATATTCATAAATAGCTTCGTAACAACCTTATGCGTTACGAGACAGTGACATGGACTGTATTTTGCAACTCTTTAGCTTTAAATTACTCCTTAGAAATGTATTACATAGAAATTATCTACATAATTAGCTGTTTTTGATTTTAAATCTCTAACTATTCACATTGATAAAAATATATCTAAAATTTGAAGTTTATAACTAAATGTATACCAGACACTAATTCATGAGACACAACAGTCAATGGAAGAGAATATTTAATAATATTTGTGTTAATAATTTATCTTTTGAATTTATCTTTTAATAAACTTCAGAGAATTCAGAAATCATAAAACATCATACACACTGTGAAAATCTCTGTGTGCGTGTGATTGTGTTTGAATGTGTCTGTTTGTGCAGACAAATTAAATGAAATTATTTAAGGTTACGACAAAATTATAATCATAAAACATATACATATACACACACATACATATCTATTCAACTCAAAATGGGCGTTTATTAAATTTTCTAGTAAAATAAAATACACGTGACCTTGTGTGTATGTATGTCTTTATTATAGAATTATTTAATTTTAAATAAAATATTATTTTTAATTCTTTTATTATAATATTTTGTGTGAATAATAATTTTTACATATAACTAACTATAACACGGGTGTAGTAATTATTTAAATGAAAAAACTTTATTTTTATTTTTTCTAATAACTAAATTAAACAAACATTCGGTTTATTATTACAAGATAGCGAATACATTTTTTTCTTATTTTCATTATTTCAACCTATTTGGCAGAATGAATTATATCCATCTCTGGTGTTGTATTTGAAAGAGCCAGAGCCATAATTGGTATAAAAATTTCATTTAATATACTTTTTTGTCTGACGAACGTATTAATTGTATTTACCTTTATCCTCAACCGAATCACTTCATTAGAGATATTCGGAAGGTATTTGATTTTAGTATTGGGTACCGGCTATCCTACAAAAGGTTTCCTATGGTTTTCCATGTAGACTTCAAAATGGTAAATATTAAGATATTTTCTAAGAAAGTCAGCTAAAGCTACAAATCTTCCATTACTTTCATAAGTCATATTATCCTTTTAATTTTGACTGGTTCTCGACACTACATCCATTGTTTATAAACGAATAAATAAAGATTGGAATGGCTTAAAATGAATTGAAAAGCTATTAACACGAGTTTCTGTTCAAAAATTAAGGTCAGATATGAAGATGACTGTTTAAAATCATAAATTAATGACTATCGAAAAAAACAGTTCAGATAAGCTCAATAACTCCATCCAGATCCTATTAAACTCAACTTATAATAACTGACAAAAGTTATGTACCATTTCTTGTTAACGGTGGATATAAAATGTAGGAGTAGGTATTTGAAGAGAGGAAAAATCTATAAACTGTAAATTTTATTCTTATTTTACTCCTAGATATAATAAATAATAGAACGAATAGAATAAGAAGAACGACGATGATGATTAAAACATCGCAAAGTGTTTCTAGTATAAATATAAAACCATAATTGTTATTATACGAATTATTATAAGAGTGCTAGCTTGTGAACTGAAAATATATTTAATAAAAATTAAAAAAAAAAAAAAAAACTTAATAAAACAGGTCCGTAATTAAAGAAATAGAAAAGAATGTTTGTAATTTGATTAAAAACTCCAAGAAGTCATTTCTATAATGTAATCGGTTTAAATTAAAACAGTTCTACTATTTTATTTGTTGTTATTTGTTTTTTATGTTTGTTTTTTTCTATATAAATATATAATTTTTTTGGTATAAGAGAAAAGTTTGCACCGGTAATTTTAAATAATTACATTAAAATGTGCATGTAAACATTAAAATAAAGTTTAAAGCACATAACAAATTATATGCAACCTTTAAAAACAACTACCACTGTTTAACTTGGTAGTAAAACTTTAAAACTATACTAAAGTAAGTGTAACACAAACTATAGCTTGCTACATTTGCAGCAAGCTTGCATATATTATATTATGCTACGTAGTATCCAAAGGTGTATTAAGGTTTCTTTACCTATCTTAAACATACAAAGAGGAAGTATCTATGAGTACTTTCTTATAAACAAAATATGTTTATTGTGCAATCAACGAATTAAGACGAATAAAGCCTACATTACAACATATATTCAATTAACAGGTGATGATGCCACGATTTACTTATTAAAATCTTGTATCTAATTCTTTAATTAATTACAAAATTAGATTTTAATGAATCTTTAATATTTTAATGACTCTTTTGAGTTGTAATAGTTTTTTTTCAGTCTAAGAAACATCGTTATTTTTCCTTTACTTGAACTATATATGATCATTAATGAAGGGTACTTATTGGACTTTATTTTGATTCCAGAAACATGAAAGTGCTTCCTTTTAAAATTTTACTCTTAATAATTAAATAAGATCTAATTTCGTATTTAAAGACATAATATATTGCGATCTACTTTTATACTTCTATCGATTTTGCACATTAAAACAAAACCAACATTCCTTTTCTTATAAAATAAGCTATAATTAGACATCTATAATTATAATAAGATAATAATAAATGCAGTACACATTGTACACTTTTGTGTTTTCGTGCAGAAAACTATCGAAAGTTTCATTACATTTAGATAGGTATTATTTAGTTATTCGTGCAAAAAAATATATTATTTTATAATATTTCTAATAAACCTGTTTAATAATTTTGTAAATCTGCTCTGTTAATACGCGATATACATACAATATGCCAAAGTATATAAATATTAATGAAAAGTTTGTAACGCTCGAAAATATTGTTCGCACAAACAAAATTTTGGTATAAGTGTTCAGAGAATCATCTAATTTGTCAATTTGCGCATGTCCGTCACCAAGTTATAATAAAAATTGAATAGAGATGGTGAGTTTTGGTGACGTACTGTAGGCATAAAATCGAGTTCGAGAATGAGCAATATCGGGCTGTTGGACCAATTATTCAGCTTCTAAACCATTAAACTTTGCACATAATTACGTAAACTGTTCGGAATCGCTACAATTTCAGCTTAAATGTAGCCAATATGCACATATATAATTACAATAGGTACTTATTATTATATAATAGTATATATAACTGTATTGACCGGATATTTAGATTGTTTTAGGAATGCTTATCATTGATACTGAACCCTAGGTTAAGTATCAAAATAGGTAACTTTGTAAGTTGTTATCTTCACTTGTTTCTTTTTTCTAAATAATTTTGAGTAATTTGAATTTCTAAACCATAAAAATAAAAATTATATTTATAAAAATGAAAATTTTTATTTGAAAAGATTTTTGTTTTTAATATGGTAAAAAAAAACGTATTTAAAATTGTGTTTTTCCCTGTATTGAAATTCTTGAAACTGAAAAATTAAATGGATTTTAAAAGTCATCTATATGAATGAAATTACTTTTAGTTGGGCAAAATAAGCAATTCATACAGATGTATCATTCAGGTTTTTACTTAAACTTACAAAAATTGCAAAATTGACACAAATTAAGAAACCACCTTAATAAAGAACCTTCTTTGTGTAATATACCTTGCAGTTTTTCAATTTTTGAGCATTTATAATTCAAAAAATAATCCAAATGATATGAAATTTTGATACGCACAATCTTAAAATGAAAACGGAGGGTGTGTCTATGGACACAAGAAAGCACATGACTTTCTCGTAAAACTTTCTGAAATGAATTAAAAATTTAATTTTTTGCCAATGTTTTTTCTAGAAAAACACTCAATTGGTTTTCATATTTAGAGGAGAACGTTTCGAGGACAATTTTTGGTTTCTTTTCTTGCGAATATTGAAACGTGTCATTAAAATGCATAAGTAAACGTAAATACTGAAAATCATAAGTAAAGTTATTTTAATTTTGGATACACATGTTAACATTTTCTTACTAAGTATTATCCTATGAATTAGTCTGTAAAATATGGGATGATCGAATAAATTATGGATAAATTGCTTGTATCGTACGCTATTTTGTTTGGTTTCATACATTTAAAGATTTTAGCAGGGATTATTTGAACCTTGTTTATTATTTGTTTTAACCAAATTACAAAAAGTGCTTAAACTTTTTAGTTAAATGTTTTTTGAGTTTCAGCAAGAGGAGTAATCAACTGTTAAAGTGTTATTGCAGTTATGAAAAATTTGTTCTAATGAGGAATTATTTTTATTGTTTTCTAAGCATTATTTTGAACATAATGTAAAAATTGTACAAGAAATTGGTGTTGGATCATATAAGATTTGTCAATCTTTTTTATCACACATTTATTTTCCCGTCTAGAATTAGATTACAGATTAAAGGAAGAGAAACAGTTAATAGTTTGTATGGCTCATTATATACGTGTTATATGCAAAGAAAACAAGAAAACTAGATGAAGCAAGTTAGCTGGTAGCAAACTCAGTACTTAGTAATGCATAGTAAACTAAACTGGATGAAGTTGTGAGTTTCATATAACAAAACTATTTGTTATTTAACATTGTATATCGTTTATAATTAGAAAATTTGTCTTCCTTATTCATCATAAAACAGGAACACAATTGTAAGGAAAGCTTTCTGGTCTTATATGCTTCGTCTTTTGCACGAAACTCAAATATAATAGTTTACTTGTACTTGCTTGCTATATCGTAACAAGTACGAAGTATAAAGTGTATCATTCATTCTAACAGTGTTGTGAAGATATTGTGTTTTGATTATAAACTAGTTTTTGGTACTTGCATGCAATGTTTATAACAATTAAATTATCCATTGTTAAAATTTACCATTGTTACTCGAATATACGATGCAATTCAGTATAAATAAATACCGAGCAAAATCTCTCCATGACTTTTTTCATAACAATTTTTCATAATAAGTTTCGAAGTTATTTTTACGTAATGCACAAGCAAAATTTTTATGAAGTAAACAATGAAGAAGCTCGTCCCATAAGAACGGCGCAAGCGAAGCAAATTCCCTATAAAGAATGGTTAAAACTTAAGTGGTGACTTTTTAAGTATTTGAGTAAATAAATACTATAATTTACGAAGGCTAAATAATGATACATGGTTTTGTTTGGTAGAAAACCCAACATTTCATATCTATTATATGTTTGAGAAAACATTCCTGGTTTGCCACTTCAACTGGATTACAAAAAAATAATAAATAAATAATAATAAAGTATTTTAGGTAAAATTTCATTACGATACTCATAGAAAATTGTTTTTGTTGATGACAATGCAGAGTTTCATCCAAATATTACAATTCTCTACCGGCATATATTACTTCTGAGTTATATCAACGATATCGGAAGTATTGTGCTCGTGATTTCAAAAAAAACGTTTTTTTGTTAATGTCGACGTTTTGAAACTTTCTGAACAACTTTCGTTTTGTGTCCGGCGGTCTGTCGATCTGTGATACTTGTTTACACAGACACGTATAACTTTTAAACTAAATGACCAATATTTATAACTTTTTGGAAACAATAGTGTTTGGTATCCTTTATGTTCAAATTTAGAAATCACTCGACACATTATATTTGAATGGAACTGTATTGGATTAGTTGCTTTTGAGGTACAATAATGTCTGCGGTATAGTTTCCAGGCGTCGGCAAGTTATTTTTTGTTTAAATCATGGGAACCTATAAACAGTTAATAATATGATTCATTATACTCAAACATAAGAATGTGATTATTTTTGAAACATTCTGCATATTTGAGTTCGGTAAATTTTCAATTCGATTATGACATTTTATGCTTATTTTTCAGCAAGAGCACTAAACATATTAAAATAAGTATATTATTCTAAGGGTGAAAACAACGATGCAAAGGAATGATTATATCATGCACACATACCAAAAAAAGAGGAAAATGTTGAATCTTAGATTTGATTTTCCTTCCCAGTATTAGAAAATATTTGTTAAATAGTATGTGAGTAGCGAAGAAAATGGTTGAATTGTGTATTGTTGTACATATATACGGTTTATTTGGTACATAGCAATACAGTACTACAATGTATATTATATAACAAACAACATAAGCGCGAACATGAAAGCAGCAGAAGATTAAAAAGTGATGACTTGGAAATAAGGGAAATTTAATTCGCTGTGAATTTAGACACCCACCCTATTTAGTCGTGTGTACACATCTTTATATTTGATAAAGAAGTAAGGCTACGAAAGAAAATGTTGATTACAATGATGACAACCTAACAACAAGATTTTCTTATTTTGTTTTAAATATACAGGATTTATAAAAATTTCATTGTTACTTACAAATTGGCCGTTATAATCAGTTGAACATTCAAAAAATGACGTTGATTTAGATTTATCCAGCAAAAAAGACATTGGTGACTATTTACTTTGGCTGCTCAATTTTCAAAGCCAGAATATGTGAATTTCTTAGTAAAAAGTGAATAATATAAGAATTAAATGTGATATATGATATTATTTTCTAATACTAGTACTAATTATTTTCATTCTTATTTTTTAAGAAAAGGAGAATTTTAAGAAAAGGAAAAAGAAGAGAGGCAGGCGCGTCGCAAATCTTTGTTTTATGTTTATTGAAAAGAGATTAACATTAAAAAAACACAATAAAAAGCATTAATTTTTACATTCTTTTATCAATGATATTAAAATGAAGTTACATTGTAATTGATCTTAGCATTTGCTTGGTTTTTAATATTGAATAAAAGAACACACACAAAACTATGCACGAAAAGAAACGAAATATAATAAGAGGAATTTTCATACACCCTGTAAATATTGTTGATTACGTTTCCTTATTTAACTACTGATGAAATAAACATCTTATTCTTTTTTTATTCAAACAAATAAAGACATCGTCTCGCACAAAAAATACGCTCCTCCCTCTTTCCTAACAAACGAGTCTTTTTTTTCTTGATATAATACGCTTCTAGCTCTGCTCTGACAACAATCATACACAATCTTTATTAGACAGACGGATATCTCCATGATGATGAACTATGACGACATGTTGTTCTGTCATCACTCTTCGAACATTGTGTGTTGTCCTGTTTTTTTCCCGTTTACACATACAAACACACAGTGGGATAATTATACGAATTAAACGGTTGCATGGAAATTGTATTCCTTTATATTTTATTCGGCACACAGTAAGTTAGTACTACTGACATACTGACATTAAAAATAATTATTTTAAATTTTCTTTTATTTTCTAATTCGTGTCTATATAAAATTAAATGTACAGTCATTAGCAAAATTAAATGGCTACATTGTTCTATTATTAAAATATTTTTTTTTTTAATGATACAGTTATTTAATGAAATAGTTTGAATGACATTTTTCGACAGTAGTTTTTGCATCATTTAAAAAAAATTAAAACAGTCTACTCAAAATTATCATTAAAACTATATTAAAATATTTTATAAACAGAATTAAATTAAATTTTTTCTTTTATAAAAAAAGCTTTCGTGTACTTGAAAATACATCACTGGCTACAAACAATTCAGAAATACGTTAACAAAGACTTCAAATATATTTTTTAAACACAATGTAATAAGTAAACTTTATTGTAAATTTTCAGACGGCCACCGCATCAATAACCATTCATCTGTTGATTTAGTTTCAATGATTTAGTCATAAAAAATAAGTTATTACATAAAAAGGTGTAATATGCTTGTAATAACTTTATGAAATCGATTCAATCAATTAATAAACGAAAACTATGTATATTATAATTAACCTAGATTAAATACCCGACAAATAGTTGGGAAGCAATGATATTTAAAAAACTGCATATTCACATTAAAACACAAATTAACGAACAAAGATATATGGTGTAATAAATATGTTCATTATATATGTTAATAACCTTTGTTTATATTGAACATTTTTGTAACCGAACTAATCTTCCATCTCATATGGCTTAAATCTCTTCTCGTTTTTGAGTTATCGCTCGCTTTCACTTTCCGTTTTCAAATTATCATTATCACGGACGGATGTCCTCATATATTTTATTCTTGAGCCAGTTAAGAGTATCCAAAATGACAATAACAAAAAATAAAATAAAAATTGGTTTTTACGCATAATACAACCAAGTGAATTATGTAATCACATTCGAAAATTATTTCTAGAATACTACAATAGCCAAAAAAAAAAAATATCAAATATATAGATGTATTTGACATATAAATTAAAGAGAAAAATTGGGTAGAAAAATAACCGGAAAAACGTTTTGAAATAATAATCGTTATTTTATTA
This sequence comes from Chrysopa pallens, assembly GCA_020423425.1. NCBI lineage: Eukaryota > Metazoa > Arthropoda > Insecta > Neuroptera > Chrysopidae > Chrysopa > Chrysopa pallens. Next base: position 81,841,230 of record CM035591.1, read on the forward strand.
TTGTCATTTTCATATATTTGTGTGCTGCGATAACTATACCAATACACTAAGTATGTATGTGTGATCGATTAAAGTGATTTATATTATAGAGTGATTTTCATAACAAGCATAATTTATTATTATTTTCTTTATTTCATTTTTGTTCAATTTTCACAAGTGTGCAAGGATTTTCATATAACCTTGTATAATGATAACTATTGAGCGCATATTACCGTACTCAATATACTCAAATACAAACACATATATAATAATGAGGTGGGAGGAGTTTATTACTAAATATTGTCTTCTGTTTAATGGTTATTATATAGTTACTGATGACCTAGTAAGATTTGTTGAGTATATTTGTTTAATAAAAGGAATATTTATCCTGAAAAGTATTTATGTATGACAATTTTAACGACTTTATTATTGAAATATAAATATTGTTTGCGTGTATGCTGTTGATCACGTGGTGTTGAAATGTCCTCATGAAAATGATATTTATATAGGGGAACGAATATTCATTTACAGAATGTATTAGACGAGAATGAATTAGAAGGTATTGTAATTATCTTTTATGATAGAATAATAATTTATTGATATTTTAAAAATTGTGCTTTTGAAATTTAGGCTAAATAGTGTCAGGTGATGTCTTTGTAGCCCACAATAAATATTATGCATTTGTTTTATAAAATATAATTTGTTAAATGTTCAACTAATATTTTTTAATTGTCGGACTATACACATTCCGATTAGTTGATACGATAAATAATTGTTTGTATTTGCCATTCAATTATCAATTATTATTTGCGATTATTATTGAAGTTTCTGAGGTATTTGTGGAAGAATACAGCATTATCATAAATTATCCCAAATTTTTCTCACAGATTTTTCTTTGAAGTTCTCACATGCGCAGCTTCAGAACGGTAGGTTCACTAACAAAATTGCTTAGTGCTTGTTTTCCAAAGACGAGATAAGAAATCTGAATTTCCAATAATAAAAATGAAAAAAATATTTAAAAACCACGTCATTTGAACTTACGATCACTTACACTAATTAAATTCCTTCATCTTAATTTGGGGTCAATATCAAAAAAAATGGTAAAGAAATTATAACTTATCTTTCCATCTTTCTCTTTCCTTTTTTAAGCAGCTTTGCACATTTAATATACAAATCATTTGAAATTATTAAAATATTATTTATAATATTTCAATTATTGTAGAAATCATAAATTAAGGGTTCTATGCTATTTCAAATCATTAAAAATAACAACGCATGGAAGAAAATTTAGGATTTGTTTAAGGGTATTATTGTATGGAAATAGCAAAGAGTTAGAACATACTCTTCGAAAGATGTTTATAAAGATTTAAGTTAATTGTTTTTGTTTCGCATACAACATATATTTGCAAAGTTTCAAAGTAAGAAAAATTGATATAAACCGCCTCTATTAAAAGTCAATTTTATTTATTCTTATTATGATTTTACTTTTAATCTAAAAAAAAAATTTGATTTTAATTCATTGCCTCTACGATTTTCTCTGTTTAGTTAAGTATACACGTTTGAAAGTACTTTTTGTTGTTAATTTTTATCTCCATTTAGGTCATTTTCTCTAAAATTTCTATAGCAAATAACCCATTGAGTAAAACAGGTAAATTTGGTGCACAAAATATACACTTAGCTCGCTTAGTAATATTCGGAAAAAGTATTTCAATAGAGTTCTTAAAATAAATAAATTTGAAACATTTAAATATAATTTTGGTTCTTAACATATGACTAAACTAAAAATAAGACCCAGGCAGCCAAATAAAAAAATGTGAGTTACTATATTGTAATGTTGTCATAGTAACTGACATACGTAACCCTGGGGCTGGAATAACACCTACAGTTCATGATATACTTACAGCCTCATACCTCGAATAATAATATGATTCTTCGACCCATAACATAACAACAACTATGAGAAATTCTAACTAACAATCTAACCACGTCTATACTGAGATATTATTATACATAGAACATTCAGTAGAAGGCATTATGGAGGTATAATCATTTACTACCACTCTCGTGGTGACGATGCCCCTGAAAGAAAGAAAATACACAGACAAATTGTTTAGAGGCCATCATAATATGTATACTCAACATTATTAACGATTGGCGTCAACATAGATACGTACGACAGACAGGCATGGACGGACACATGGACAAAACCATATATGATGACATAATCATTGTTTTTCATCGTACAATTTTTCATAATGCTGATAAATAAACATGGGTGTGTCATGAAAAATTAAAATACAACTTAGTCTTATAACCTCGCGGTCCTATCAGTATATGCCTTAGTAAATTTACCTAATAAATCTTGATCACAGCTGTCTTTAGAACGTACGATTTTCAAAGAAGCAAACATTTTTCATGGTTTTTGAACTGGATTAAGGCTTATGTATAATTAACAAGAGTGCGTTTCTTATTAAAAACTAAGCTAAGTATGAAAGAAAATCAACATGTAATTGATGGATATTTAACTTTTTCTATTAATTTTATTGTAGTTTATTATACTAAAAACAATTGGATTTATAAGATCAAAAGCGTTTCTGTTTTACATAAATTTGTAACTTCATTATAAATAAGTTTTTACATCCATAGCCTATAATGTTTATACAATTTGTCAAATACCATTATGTATTTTATTTCTGCTGCAAAGATTTTGGTTTTTAGAAACTGTTACCATCAAAAGGAAACAACAAATGACTTGCTTATTCCATAACCAATTATTATTTAAATTAAGTTTCAAATGATTTTTGATGTAAAATTCAAAATAAGAAATCGATAAAGACCATAGATGGATTAATGGGCCTGATCCAGTATAAACACTCTATAATGATTATCCGTTTTTGTAATTCAAAAGCAAAGAAACTGAATAGCTTCAAAACCATTTTTGCATAGATCGCAAACCTATTTGCATAATCATGATTTTCGAACACTATCAATTTCTTTTATAGGTGTACTTTACACAATTTCTTTTAAACATTACAAACAAAATTATCTTTGCAATGTTTATAATATTTTGGAGAAATAAAAACTAAGAACAGCATTTTCTTTATGTAGTTAAAAGAGTTTTTATATAAAATTTCGAACGTATAATAATGAAGCCCCAAGTCATGTTTTAAATATGTAGCAAGAATAATAACACTAATCACTGTGGACTGATATTGTAGAAACATTCTTTCAATACTTCGCTGTTTTTGTTTAGGTCAATTATGTGTACTTTTTGATACTCGAATTTCACAAACGACATCCGTTATATAAAATGATTATACAAAACGTCTTATATCATATCAACTCAAATATATATTGTTAAATTAATAAAAACGTCCATGCCTGTAATTTCAGAGGCAGATATTTATGGTGATTAGATTATCAAATATATAAATCTCGTATTTTATTTATTTATCTATGAAATCTCTCTCGTCGCTCGTTCACCGTCGAGGTATTTCTAGATATTATTATTATTATTATCATGATTATGTAGACCAATCAGGTGTGAAAGATGGCGGATGATGGCGCCATACAGCTTGTGACATACAGGAGCTTATTATATTTACCTTTACTAGTTGTCATATTCATGTTACAAATATTATTATATATATATATTGGAGGATGGGGGTGGTTGTATGACTATGGGGGTTGATTTGATATTTTGACAAGGTATGAGAACTTTATGCTTGTACTATACACAATCGTTGTTAGTAATAGCAAAGCATATGACACGGTATATGTGTGTTGTTATTATTGAAATTGTGTACATACTTATACCGGGTGTGAAAGTGTTACATTGGTTTTGTTTCATCCATAAAAACACCTTCCCCCTTGTTTTTTTGAAAGTGATAATGTCACATCTAAAATTAGTTTATCTTTTTTACTACTCAATCAGAAAACTTCCTATTTGTTAAAAATTACATCACGTAAGTTAATATTTTTCTACAGAGCAGGTTACGTATTCTTAAAGTACTACTATTTTTGCAAAACTCATGTTTTCCCTACAACACAAGTTCTTTCTATGGAAATTATTATATTATTTATAAATATAAGATATATTTTTAGTAATATTGTTGTGTGAGCAATGGATGTATAGTTTTAACAAAAAATGATGTCGATTGAAATTTTGTTTTCGATAATTCAAAACAAAAGCGTACTACTCTTTCGATCTTATCATTATTTTTTTAAATGTGTTATTTCTTGTTTCTAATAACATACGATACTTTTGATCCCGATTATTTCCTTGCAAAATTAAAGATTTTCGTATTTGTCGATAGCTCCCAAAACTTCTAAGAGATGGTAATGTAATAAGTATTTATTTTGTACTAATACCAAAATTTGTTATAAGATGGCATATGTTACTTATTTGGTGTAAATTGCATCCGTTTCTAAAATACTTTGATCCTGCTAAATGCATATAGTGACAATATATGACAAATTATGTTCAAATAATAAACTAAAAAAATTACAAATTGTATAAGTATTTGCCATAGAATATTCTAACCTAACAATAGTATAATCTGTGTTGAATGTTAATATGACTCCAAAGCAATACGTGGTCGGATCTACAAGTAAAATATAAAAAAGCAAATGGAAATTATAGTATTCATTCTTATACGAAAAATGGGTTATGATAGAAGTCACTATCAAAACTGTGATAACTTAGAAAAATTTTATACTTGAAATTTTAAAATATTTTAAATCTTAAGAAAGTTTTTGTAGAAATGAATGTCAAAAATGGAATCATTGAAGTTCATTGAAGTCCAAAGTTCTACACAATGTAGCCTATACAAAGTTAATAATTTAAATATCGTCAACTGCACTTAGTGCAGTTTAACTACTATTTATATTTGATTCCAATCATAAACAACAAAAATTAATTTTTTCGATAGTTTGAAAGCTATATGCAACAACTGAAATATTTTATTTATGATTTCACACATATGTAAGATGACAGTCGAATGTGAAATTGAATCTATATGGTAAAAAAAAACCGCATTACTATTTGTTCTTCAGGCTTTGAACATTTAAAAAATGAAAAATAATGTAAAACAAATCATATTCTCTCCGATTATTCAATTCGGCAAAAAAAATATTCTCAAAATATATTTAAATAATCATGTTTTTATAACAAAATTGTCGCTTAAGCATGACCACTCAATATATACAGGATGAATAATGTAAAGGAACGAGTTACCAATAGTAATCATATTCTAGTTATTATGTGTTTGCAAACAACCAAACACGAAAAGCAAGCAAAAAAGCTGCAACTAACTTCTGTGTGTAACGACAGACATATCTCACCTTTCAACTAACTGAGTGTGCTTTTTTCATAAAAGTTTTTCTCTGTATACAACAAGCAGAAGCAAGGTGTGGAGTTTTGTGTATTTACAACAAAATAAAAAATAAAGTTATTGAAAAGCTATCGTTTTCGTAACGATATGAACCAAACAAAGTTTTTTTGTGACCATTAAATATTCATTCAAATAAAAATTAAAATTTCTTCGATTACTTTTCTACATAAATTGATAGGTTGCTGAACTACTAGACTCAAAAGAAGCTTAAGTTTTCATCATTAAGTTTAATTAATTATTAATATGTTGCTTTATACCCTCAATAACCTCAGTTAAAATTTGTTTAAAATTCCATAAATGATCTAAATTTGTGTTTTAGAAGCATTGCCTTTAATTTCGGTAGCATATATATGACATATATAACGGTATCTTAAATTAAGGCTGAAGTTTGTAATTATTGAAAATATAGAAACATTAAGTTAATTATTGTCATTGTTTAATCTAGTCGTTCACATTTTCGATAACTCATTATAAATAAAAAATGAAGATAAAAGAGAGCTGAAACCATAACAATATGTTTTAGACCTGAAGATTAACTTTCACTATAAGACAAATCACTTAACTGAATCCTATCAGTTCTTCTCAGTTGTAGGTTGTTTCAGATATGTTCAAATTAAAAAAATATTTTTATTTTAATAACAAATTTTAATTGAAACCGTTTTAAGAAAAGTTAAGATTAACCTCAATTCCAGCTCAAAAATTCCTTAAAAAATATATATACTTTCAACATTTTATATTTCGGTAATGATTATAAAACTTTAAATATTGATAGCATATTATATTCAAGATGTCTAACCATTCTTTTCTTTAATTGAGATATCTTCACTTCTTTAGTTTCGATTTATATACGGAATAGATTAAATACTATAACATTGAACGTTACTTGTACTACTAAAAATCTATGTACTATTAAAAAATTCATTTGAAAAACTTATTTACTTAACAGTATATATTGACTTTAAATCTTGAATCACAGTATTTTCCCGGAAAATAAAACATCCCCGTAAACAAACAAATTTTAGTTTGAATCCATGTCTCATTTTATGCTTCACAATTCGTTTTATCTCAATCTTCTTGTTCATATAAAATGTCGTTGGAAATTTTGGTATGCTCTAAAAAATTGGTTAGAACATATGTTATGAAAACTTATACTTCTAAAAAGGATAGATATACACATTATGTATTTTTATATTACAGAATAAATTTTCTAGTATAAATTTTGTGTGGAAATTTTCTTCTATAAAGTTTGGATTTATATTAGAAAAACATCAATTCTATTACCTTTTGGTGAAAAATTTATACGTGTTTCTTTGGTTTATGTTTGTAATAAGTATAAGTAGGGTACACTATACACAGATGTTGAGAGCAAATCGAGATGACTAACTGTACGACTTGTTGCCGGTCACGATTAAGAATTTGATCATTATAAAGTAAATTTATTATGTTAAGCACTATAATATAATATCTTTTAATACCAGGCTAGGTTGGTATTAAGTTGGGATTAAGATTAAAGCAAGAATATAAAAGTGTACGTTTTTTTGCTTTACGCAGCTACGATATTAATATGGTTAAATAATCTCAATTTCAGTAATCTTAATAAAATCCATCTAATGTCAAAATCATTCATTCAAATAAATTCATTTAATGATATTTTTCAGTTTATAAGGCCTTTGTAACCTAATATGTAAATCGGTTTTTTATGATAAAAATCAAAAACTTATACTACCCTTCTTTAAAAACAAAAGGTTAAATTAAGGTATTTATTTGAAAACGTGTATTGGTGGTAGTTAACGGTGCTAACTAAACTAGGCGCAAAACAATCCGCGCAAAATTTATCCTTTTCTACTTGGCTCGGTAGATTTAGTCCTTGTGAGCCATATTTCACAAAAGGCAAAAATTTGAATGCCATGAAATGACTCGTAAACTAGTGAATAATGAAGACCTGCCATGTCCTTAGCATAAAATAGTTCTCATCACAGAAGATACCATACCCCTTTAAATTTGTAACAATATTTCATGCCAAATTGAGAAAACTTCATTTTGAAAAAAACAAAAAGAAGCTCAGCATGGAAAGTGAAGATAGGTATTAGTTCAAATTTGAGATATTAAACACTATTAACAAATTGTTGCTCAATGGTGAACACCTGTAACATAAAATACTACTTATATAAGAGAAATTGTTACTTATAAAAATTCATACTCAATGGTTTCTGTATTTCGCTGGACTTGATAAACTTTATTTCGATAATGCATAGCGCATGTCTGAGGAATAAAATCATTGTGACTCACTAGTGTTGTATGAACAAAAATATATCGAAAATAATACAGATTCGCTTTTCTTCTTTCAATACATTTTTAGAATATATGTTTGTATCTTTATCTATATACCACGTATATATCTTTGTTTAGTTTTAGTATTATGTTAATTTATGTTAAATTATTCACACCATCAATTCATATCAAAATTGATACACTTTTTTTATGATTATTATTTGGTCGGTCTTTGGTACTATGTGCATTATTATCTATTCGTATTATCGTATGTTATACTTTATCCTGCCTGTCCTGAATTATATAATCCTTATAGTAAATTTGATTAAAGAACTTGTACGGACGGTGTGCTATGTATTAAGAATACAAAGAAAAAAAAAACCAACAAAATCTGTGAAACTTTTTAATTGGCCAATTTTTTTTATTCCTCAATTCTTCGAATTTATATTGCCGTAAAGAGTATGTTTACCAGCTAGCTAACAAAAAATTACTTTTGTAAACCAAGCTTACGTAGGTAAAATAGTTTAAATCAATTATATTTAATAATAATTATCTATTGTGACACATTTATAGTTTGGATCTAAATAAGAAAGTTCCTAATTTTTTGATTATAGACCTCTATTATAGTTGTAAGGTTTTTAGAAGAAACAAACAAAACAAAATTTATTTGTGTATAAAATTCGACTTTGACATATTATGATTATGATGATCATAATCTTAGTAGTTCATGTTAAAATGTCAAATCGAATTTTATAGACAATCTTTGCTCAATTAATCAGGCCAAAATGTAAGTGTGGAAACAAACAATAGGTGATCAAACTAAATACCTGATAAACAATTCTTACCACCTGTAGCAAAACTATGAAGCTGCTGGAAGACTACGATGATGAAAGACTTATTTTCAATTTTTTCTTATAGCGTTTCATGAAATTTCAACTTATTATTATCACAATTAAAGTTGCAAACAAGGAAACAAAACTCGGAATTATTAAGTTTAGTAAATACAAGAATACCGGATGTAGGGCAAAAGGAGGAACGTATAAACTATTCTCTTTAAAGGATAAGCAATATGTTATATGGATATGCAATGCCCATGGACAAATAATTTGATCAAAGGTTATTTTCACTTTGAAAACTAATATTTTCCGATTTTCGCAATCAAAATAATTGCATGTAGAAAATCTCATTTTCTAAAAAATTAGATCCAAAAAGTTGTTCTAAAGAAAATATCATAATCATAAGCATTATTTTTGTTTTAAACGCATTTATACTAAAATTAAGAAAAGTAAATGAATTTCAACGAGAACTATTTCATTAAGGATTTAGAAAATCACACATGTGAATAGGGAAAGTTTTTAATGATGAATAAGTAGAAATCAGAAGTAAAAATGAACTAAATTAGAGAATAATATTTTTTTTCTCATATTAACAATAAAAATTTATAAAATATAGTTACTAAATTTATACTAAAAGAAAAGTTTCGAATAAGCGTTTCTACTGTCAAGAAGCCTCGTTATCCGATATTATATGTCGACCACTATTGAAGACATATTTTTACATAGAGAATGACACATAATAGCGGGATAAGTGGTGCTAATCGGCGGTTTTAGTCCACTTGTATAGGCCTTTTTATGGCAAAAATTTAAATCCTATATCTTATAAATAAATATGGAGTCTAAAACGCCAACCGGAAGTTCCTTAAGATCCAAACAAGTGTGAACCTTCACATAGTAATCTAACGCTTAAACCAAAAAATTGTCCATGTATCAGATCCATAAATTGTTTCATATGTATTCGCTTTGTGTCTTATAGATTTCATAGTAATTTATATGGAGATGTGCAATGCAGCCTTTAAGATTTTGCCTTTTCCAAAAAAGACCGAAGGAAAATATGCTTTTAAAGTTTATAACTTTTTTGATTTCAATTTTTTTCTAATACAATTTTCGAGTTTCATTTTTGTGTTAAGTATATCTTTATATTTTTATAAGTAAACTTTGTATCAGTAAACTGCCTTATTATGTTCTAAATGGACATCGGATCTACGTTTATTTAAAGCTTGCTTACTTACAAATATTTTTAAAACTTTGCAAACAAGATTTCTCTACTCAGCAGCAAAATATTTAAGGATAAGCATAGGGTCATTGTATTTCCAACAGGCTAGTTTCCGGAAATTTTTTTATATCTTAAAATATTTAAATGGTAACACATATTGGAATTTTTTTAAACAAAATCATGTAAGCACTAAATTAATCTTAAACAATGAATTTTGATGTTTAATTTTTCGATGAGTTATCGCATGTGAATAATTTGATAAAAAAATTTTTATAGTCATAATTAGCGTATTGTGCAAATACTTGATATGATGCCATAATTATACATATTAAAGCTATAAACTTCAAAGCAAAAGCGAGAAATTCGTTATTAGAAATAGCATTTATTCTTAGTACATCCTTTACAAGAAATATGGGGGATTTTCTCAGATATGTCTGGATGTGAGTTTGTAAAGAGGTATACAGAAAGATATTGATGGTAAATTTAGTTTTATTCAAGCTATTATCCTGTTCTTTAGGTTCTTTAAAACTCATATGATATATATATATATATATATATATATATATATATATATATATATATATATATATATATATATATATATATATATATATATATATATATATATATATACCAACTGCTTTATAAAAAATACATCCTATGTAATATCTATTACTTTGGTATTTCTTTTATATATAACAAATCAGAGTTGACACTTCTTTTTGGTGCTAGAAGTAAACACAATTTTTGTAGGTTTTTGGCACGCGAAATTTAATGTTTTTTATTTACATTTTAAGCCTTTAACTATATTAAAACTTTAGTAGTTGAAAAAGTAACTTAAAATAAAATAAAAAAAATAAAAATAAAAAATAAAAAACTATATTAAAAACAATCATTTGTTTTCTGAGGAAATTTAAAACAAAATGCATCAAATTCTAATCGTATTTGATTCAATACTAAAATATAATAACATTGGTTAGGATATGCGTTTATCTTTTGAGCACTACAGAAACCATTTAGAAAAGGTTTTTCCCTTATAACAATTCCCTGATTAATAATTTGAAACGGATTATAGATATCAATTGAAACTCCAATACTGTATATTGAACCAATTTTGGAAAATTTAATCAGAAGTTGAACCATCTTATGTTTTTATATATGCGTTTGTGTTTGAGGTGAATAGCTTTGAATATAGGTACAGTAAAATTAACAAAGTATATTCGGAGCGCAACAGAAATATCAAAAAATAAAATATTAAATAATGTTGCTCCTTAGTTCATACAGCGATTCATTTATGCAATTTAGGGTAGGTATTGTATATTTAATTATTCATTCGGTACATTCATTACATTTATTATCTGAAGCTTAATTGAATTGAATCGCATACCTCTAGAAAGAGACTTAGGATTGGAATCATAAATAAACACGTTGGAGGAAGTAAATAAAAACATTATAGATCAATAAAATTTAATATTTCTATTTTTAATTTTTAAAGTATAAATTGATTATACACATACAGTCAAAAATAACATACAAAAAATGTAGGCATGCAAAATAAATAAGCCAAAGTAATATTTTTTAATAAATTTTCGCCGTCAGGATTTCTCGTTGGTTCTTTATCGTAAGCCGTCGGGTTTTAAAAAAAAACTAGGATATATGAACGACGATTATTTGTGTTAAAACAAAACTGAGAAAATATAGGAAAAAATTTATTATTTTGTATATTCGATTGAGAAAACCATTCGCTCATTCAGTCAGTCGTTTTTGTATGGGTAAATAAAATAAAAAAAAGGAAAAATCTCTTAAGAATCAATATTGTTTTTCATATATGAAAATAAAAATATAGATATTTATTTATTACTGCCATATATATTATAATTTCTAAATGTATGTAAGAATATTTTATAAAAACGTAAAATAAAATAATTGAGTTCGATTTAGTATCAAAGCTGGACAACCACTCATTGCTGTAAAATGGTACCATCCGATTTGAGATCAACACATCCGCTTGCCTTCTGCTATCACATCCAGCAACCGTTATTCATTTAACAGCCTTGATGCTCGAAGTGGCGCACGTTCCTGTAATTTTCTCATAAATTTTCAAAGTTTAAAATCATCGATTAAAGTTATTTTTCTTCAAGCAAACTCGATGTTGTTATAAGTCGCTGTTTAATTTTGATTTTTCATGAAATAAAAATAATTTAAGGATGCAGATCCATTTCCATAATTAGGAATTATTATATTCTACGCTTCTTCGTCAAATGATTAATATTTTATGATACTCTGCTTTCGTATATACTTATTCTCGTATAAATTACATTCTATTATGTTACTATGTTAAGAAATTACAATACGTATCTGTAAGAAATAATCAGAAATAAATTCAAAGAAGCTAGTTAATACAAACGCGGTAAATAGAAAAATCATTCAAAATACAATCTTAAACATAACATTTAAAATTGAATAGTAAAAGATATACCATTCTTGCAACACCTTAAAATTTCAAACATTTTATCGTAGTAACTTTAAGATTATGATTTTTCGAATATAGAAAACAAAGTTTAATGAAAATTATTTACTTACTTCGTGAACAAAAACGTTTGCATTTAAAAATAAGTATTAGTAATAATATTTATAATAAAAAGTGAAATTATGAAAATTCAAAGTTTAAAATACATTTTTATAGTTATTTTTGCTTTACAATGTTGACTCTTAATATCATGCATTCATCCAACCCTCAGTTTTTCGTACATACCAAAATAATAATATAAAAAAAAACCTATTTGATCAACCTGAATGTAAGCGTATTATAGAAAGAGGTATAATAATAAAATAAAATGTAATGTTTATTAGCAACATTATTCTAAAAACTTTAATAGTATATCTATCTATCTCGTACCTAAGTACATATACAGAATGATCAAGCATATTGTATAGGTAATATCATTCACATATATAATGGACAAAGCCCTCATGAAATTGATCACTCCCTAGAAAGAGAGAGCACAACTGTGCGACCAAATAATCTTTTCCCTATGCTTGTAGCATAGAATCAGAAAAAGACAAATACCGATCGCACAATTGCTTGGACTCTATGATTACATAGTGTTTTTTTATAGTGGTGTAGGGAACGCTTTGTCCATGCCAATGTGTCCATAAACTGCATGAGGGCAGAAATATGTGAAAAAATTAAACGATCGTTCGACCTGTAGTTTATTTGTATGCCAATGCTACAATCCTACAGAAAAGACTTAGGTATTTGCCGCACAATTAATTTTTCTGTATTTGGAGAGTGGCTAATTGTAAGAAGGTATTGCCAATACCCAGTACATTCTTCTCCATGCGTATATCTTTATGGCCAACAAGAGTAGCTTCAGCTATAAATATTTCCTAGGTACTTTTTTCTAGGACACACATATTGAATCATGAATTGTAAGTTTAGCCAGCCAGCGATTAACGACATAGTTCTTGGTCTGACATAAAGTGATTAGCTGTTAGCTGTAGATCTCATTGAAAATAACAGCATACAAATTGCTAGCTCGAAAGACGCCCTGCCCTGATAATTTCATTTTCCATCGATTGCAAAAGATTACATCTTCCTAGTTGCAGAGAAATAAGTTTTTTACGGTATTTTATTACAAAAGAGAGGTGTGCAATAAAACATTTCGGTTTTCCGATTATTTAATATTGAATAAAAAAACTGCATTATTTTAGTATTTTAGGAAAAAATTGGTAGTTTAAGGGATTTATCCCAATGGGACTGGAATTTTTACAAAAATCAATATAATTCCTGAATGTATAAAACGTATGTACACAATTTTTTCAAAATCAATTAACCGGTTAGAAAGTTACACAATTATAATCATAATTGAATAGATAGAAAAACAAAATTAAAATTGATCTAGTTAAACCATTGACTACATTCGGTCAATTAGTTAATAATAAAGTTTATGCTTGAAGAAAACGTATCAACTCCTTCTCTAAGATATAAAAAGGTATTTTGTGGCATATTTTTAAACTTGAACCCGGATTTTTCTATTCATAGTTTTTTTTAATGGGAGAATTGAAAAAAAATATGCATAATATTAATTGAAAAATGTACCCCATGTAGAAAATGAAGATTCATGTTTGGATATATACTTCAATAATCATTCCAAAGTTTAGGGCAAATTGTTTGTAGGGCAAAACATTGTTCAAATTCGATAACACGTACCTGGGAAGATATATTTTGCTTCTCAGATCCGCCGCTTAGAAATTGAAAAATAGTTTAACCATTGTGTTACACATTTATCTGCTTATCAGGCGAATTTTTCCAAAACATTATCAGTATACTTTAATCGTTATATGAAACCATTGCTACCAATATTGAACAGCTTTTTTCATTGGAGTTTAGTTATGTTTTTTTAAACACACAGTTATTACAATTTAGAAGAAGAAGCAATATAGGTGTGTAAGTTATAGCACGAGAAGGCCTATTGTCTTGAAGTCTGAATCCAAAGCCAGCCTTTTCTTAAAATACATTTAACGCTTTTATGGAATACTATGTAACGGAATGCTCAAATGAGTTTTCATCGAATATTCGAAATTTTTCAAACTAATCAGTGAGTATCAGGTTGACAAAAACAATTTTAAAAAAGTCACAACTTTTTCAAACCATGTTATAATATTTTACTTACATGACTTCAAAGCTTCCACATTAGTTACTGTATCTCTACATATTTTAAAACAGCATTGCCAAGCTTTGTATAGCCCTACTCTCTTCTTTATTTTTTCCATATTTCTCCCCCATCCTGTATTCCATGAGCTAAACATTGCATCTAGTGAATGTTTATTTGTTTATTTATAATATAAAATTATTATATCAAAGTGTTATTATAACATAACACAGCATAACAACATTATACATTACATATGTATGTTGTTCCTATTATAATTGTGTTTGTATATATATGTTTAGTTGTACTGAGGTAGGTACTACTACCTACTACCTACCAATGTGTCTGCCCGACATGTGTCCATACATAGCACACACATATATAGACAGTAGATACCTACCTACCTCTGTATTATTATTATTTTATATCTATCGAATTGTTGTTATTACCTTTTAACAATAACAATATATAATTGTTATTTGAAAATTAGTATAAATACAAGCGTGAATATGAATTTATTTTCTTGTGAAATGGAAAATACATCGATGAAAAATCAATGTAATGAATATAATGCAACTAATATTACTATAGGAAGATTATAATAACTAAAGTTCCCGGTATGCAAATGTGTTCAATTCAAACAATTAAATTAAATGTAGTTTAAAAAGTAGAAATTCAATGAATTATAAAAAAGCATTCATAACAAGAGAAGATAACAACTAACAGTGGCAATTTTTAAAATACTCGACGTATGGTTGATCTCAGATTTAAACCATTTTTTATCATTAGGATTCACAAAATATCCATCCATCTAACATAGCAAATTTAAGGAACTAACACCATGCTTCAAATAAAACTTTTTTGTTTTGAACAATTTTTTGTAATGGAATTACCATTATGTTTAATATTAAAATTAGGATTAAAAATGAATCCATGCTTGCTTTATTTCCACATAAGAATGTGAGACTAGATTCAATGTTTTAAAAAAACCAAATAAATTAACATTCTAATCAGTATGCCTCAAAGATTAATATTCATTTCTGTATCTGATTAGGATTTTAGAATTTCCAAAATTTGCTTGTTGAAGATTACAAAGAAAATTATTCTAAATTATTTTATTTGTTTATGTTTTTTGCAATTAAATATTGTATTTGCAGTTTCTATTTGCTTTTTTTCTGTCACCACGTACTTATTTTTACAGCTATGACGTTTAAAATCTTATTTTTATAACATATTTTGAAAACTTATTTTTCTGTGGTTGTTTTAATTAATACACACACACGCATGGTTGAAAAGCAGATTGAGTTATTATTAGTTAAAATGGACATGAATTTAAATGTAGAGCAAAAGTGTTGAAAATTATTATTTTGATGAATATCAGACATTGAAAAAATTGCCGTGTTATATTATTATTGATATTGACAAATATTAATATTGAACCATCCAACGGGGAGGATTAATTATAGTATTTTCATAAAATTCAATATAAGCAAATTGATCGATAGATTTGATAAGTTGATTGATTGATATTAAAATTCTGTTTGATCCGTCGTAAAAAATGTGAGAGTAAAATCAACATAACCTAATAGGGATCTGCACATTGTAATATTAAACAAATTATAATCCACAATAAGTGAGTACCAAAAGAGCTAATTACAAAGATCTTGTTTCAATTTGGTAACATCCTTTTTTATTAACATTGTGTCATTAAAAATAATCCATTATTACTGAATGCTAAAATTAAATATTTGTGCTTCATAAATGTTTCGGTAAAAATATTTTACAGCAAAATAATGAAAAAAGTTGCTCCTTATTTTGTAATAAAATCACAATGCATAATAAAATGTCATATTTTTTATAAAAACTTTTTTTATTACTTCCAATCCCACATATCTCATGTTAACAGCAACCAATACATAATATTTTTTGTTATACGTAAAAAATAAAAAAAATTTTAAAACATCTAACATCTGCTTATGGATTAAGATCCAGGGCCCGCCAAACCTACGTCAATGTTAAAAATCACTACGTCAATGGCTGAAGATTTTTTATGCGTTTTATAATAAAGTTATGAACAAAGTTTGAGGATTATAAATTTCTGACCATCAGCATAACAGGGAACTGTTTTGATTATAAAATGTAGAACAAAAACAAAATTTAAGATTTTTTTTTGTACTATTAAAATTAACAAAATAACGGGGCTGGAGATCTTGAAGTTTACAAATGCACACATAGAATTTACACATACACACACACACATATATATATATATACATACACACATATATATATATATATATATATATATATATATATATATATATATAAATAAATATATATATATATATATATATATATATATATATATACATACATATATATACATATATATATATATTATTTATGTGAATTAGATATGTTTGTGTGGCTAATGGTCTAGACGCCAGAGCTGTGTTATTTTTAATAATACAAATCATTGGCTATACTATTGAGAACGCAAAGAAAAATTGAAGTCATTGTATGACGAAGTTGTGTCGGACTCTGGCTCTTATTCCATTACGTGTGAATAGTATACGCTCCTGGTGATTGTGAAAATATAGAAAAGTATTTTATCAAAATAAAATAGTAATAAAGTTTTTTGTTCAAAATGACATGCAAAAAACTAAACAAATAAAAATATGTGAAAAATATGTAATAATTTTATATGTTGTACGAGAGAAAATATACAAAACTCTATTCGTGTTTGTACGAATAATATACGAATGACTACACACTAGGAATGATATTTATAAAATAATTGTACCCAGTACAAGTTTTTTTGTACATAATAATAACACGTATGAAACATATTTATAATCTAAATTTGTGTCTGTATATATTAATGTTTGTGTCTGTCTCTGGTTTTAAAACGTGCGGTACGAATGTAAGGATTTATCTGGTCAATGCGAGTGAATGTAATAGAAATACATTGATTACTATACTGAATGTAACAATAAAAATTATTAATACAATTTCAATTAAATGTATAACATCATGTGTTAAAACGTTTTCTTCATTAGGAAAAACGAAAATTGGATAATTCGTACCAAGACAATATGAGTACATATCTAGTGTTCCACAATAGTCGTTACTTCACAATTAAGAGAAAGAAAGCTTTGTACTAGCTTCTGGAATATCAGAAATCATTCAATAACCAAACTACAGACCGGAGCATACTAACTCATCAAATCTTCGCAAACTACTCCAAACCACAGAGATTAGAATTATAAAAATATTACAAAGTTGGCTACAAAACATCAATGGAATGTAGCCGGTCAAAACTTCATTGTTAAGTAGGCGTGCAACAACTTTCTGACGCTTTTCCCTCTAGACTCCGGATGCTTAACCAGATCTTTTATCACATGGGACTCTAGGAAGCTTCCAAAGTTCGTACTACCGGAAGAAATTGATAATAGTTATCATACATTCTACTCGTATAATCGATGGATAGCGGAAATTAATGTTTCTTGGGGAACTATAAGAGAAGTTCCAAATTCAAACAACATTGTAGACATTGTAGCACTCATTGATAACCTCTTGGAAGGTTTTAATGAGAACGTCCTCACGATTAATAGAATTGAAAAACTATGGTATGAATGAAGTAATGAAATAAATATATGAAAGTGATTCTGATCTAACCACCTACATTCGAAAGGGTGGTAAGAGGATTGTTTTTGAATATTTTCTAACCTCTAATTCGGAAAAAAAAAATACTACTAGGATAATATTCCGAATCCATATTTTTAAATTATTAATTTACCTCCGCTTAATTAACCTTAAAGCTTGGATGTAAATGTCTCAGCTCATTTGTGACAAATGATCACATAAGGAAATCATTTTCTTTTAAAGATAACATTTATTGTTTGTGTAACAAAACCAAACTGCTTTGTCAAAATACTAAAAATACAGAATGGGATGCTTATTTAAAAAAAATTCATCAACAATTAGAGAATTGAAGAAAATATTAAAACAATTCTATAAATAACTAAAACTTAGCTAAAACTTGAGTTTATGAAGTCTCACTAGAAGCGTCTTTTTTATTAGAAGTGAAAAATTATCTCAAGGTTTGTGATAATCTAAGGAAAGGTAAAATTTTCAAGGCTTTTTGAGATGAACTATCAAAGTGATGAATGAAACGATCCATTTCACCAAAATTTCATAGCCCAATAATATATCTTGATCTTGTACTTATTAGATTTGCATCACACAATAAATCTTTATTTAAATGTATACTAGAGATGACCATCACATTGAGCATGTATAAAATAAACTGCGAAAGGAAAAGAGAGATTAATGATGTGGGACGATGTGAATATTTCCTCAAGCGTATACTGTAAACTGATTTTGTTGCATATTTTACGTCATCGTATGGGGTATATTTTATTATTCACGAAATGAAAAAAACTCAACAGACACTGAAATTTATTTACAAATTTTTTTCATCATGCTTTAGTTTTTATTATTTCTTGTACTTTTTAATTTGATTTTATGATACATCAGGAAAAAAAAGTAAATTCAATTAGGTGCACACCAAGTTTATTAGTTTTAATTTTGAGGAAAATATAAAAAATTAGTTACTATGTTGAAAGTGTATGGGAAATGTTTTTTTTTTGTTTTTTTTGTTTTTTTATTCAAAAAATGAAAACAATTTATAATAATTATACCCAAATTTTTATATTTATAATACAATTCTAAATAATAAATTAACATTTTATATTATACAAGCAGAGCCACCCAACTTCGCATATGCTCTTTTTGCATTCACTGTGCTATACAGACAGCCTTTGCTAGACCTTTGTCGAGTCATTTTAAATAAAAGGCATCCTATTTTGTCTTGTCACGGCATTCCGCTTGAAAAGCTGAACCGATTGTGCTAATTTTTTCCCCGATTACGGCAATCCCAAAAAGAAGTATTAGGATTTTAACAGTTAATTATATCTGTGTATTAAAATAGAATCTTTGTTTTCCTTGGTCACGATATAATTCAGAACGATTTTACCGATTTCATTCAACTTTTTTTTAGGTTTTATACTTTGTAGAAGGTTCTTACGGAAAGAAAAATTTCCCGAAAAACGTAAAAATCGCAAAAACGTATAGATGTATTACAAATTCTCACTTGAAGTATGTTAAAAATCCGATTATATAATGCCAAGTAACTTTTCTACGAATAAACAAAACTGACTGGTACACCAATGCAGAGCCGAATCCGATTGGCCTAGAAGCTTGGAATTTTGCATGAATTATGTTATATAACTTTAGTATGCACTAAGGGATTTTTAGAAATTCATCTCCTGAGAGGGGTAAAGGGGGACTCCAATTTTTTTATGTTTTAACTGAATAGTTTTTTGTTAAATCTGTGTTCGGCTACTATATTTTAAGTTCATGGTACTCCCAAACTAATTTTCAACTACCATTACCCCTTTCCTAAAATCTGAGAGCCCACAAACCATGAACAATATCATTCATTTATATTATAAGTAGAATAACAACATAAATAATTTGTAAACAATGTTTTTCATTTATGATACTGTTTAAAAATAGTTTCCAGTTTCAAAATATCCGATACTTTTATACATAATTTCCCTAGGTTTCCACATTATAAGAATATTCAAAAAGAAGCAACAAAATAGAACAAATATTGTCATATTTCTCGCATTAATTATGAAATAGACCAATTCTTTGAAGTTGAAGGTTCCAAAAATTACTTCTCGTTTAACATTGTAAAATAAACCTACTTATATTGCATATCTAGCCTAAGTGGTGTTGGGTGCGTGTTGATAATTAATCAGTCAACACAACTGAGGTGATATAATCTCAAAAATTAAAAAATATTACAAAATAATATTTTGAACATTAGGCCAATGGATAAATTTCCGAAAAGGATTAAGATTGGTGCCAACTTGAGAATGTAATTTTTGGTAATAGTAGTATTTATAAATTAAAAGTTTTTCAATTCTAGTGTGTTTATATTTAAAAAATTGTATTTTTAATCTTACAGTTTTTCTATACATTTTAATGAAACCATATTGCATCATTTTTACTATACGATATTATATTTTTTCAATTTCAAATTCAAGTTTTACAGAAAATTAGAATATAGAAAATATTTCAGTACATAAAACATAAATTCTCTTAAAAAACACATACTTTACTTGTTACTATCAATGAAAAAGAGGATTTAACCTAAGAAAATTTTTTAAAGAGTATAATATGTTTAATTATAAAACGCATTTATTGGTATTCTGATTTTGATCATTTTTTTAACATTGCGTCCGATGGATCTGATGGCTAATAATCAGTTTACATTGGGTTACAAGGGTGATGATTTCTAACTTCGTCGAAAATGAATACCGTTACTTGTGTTAAATATGATTAAATGAAAGAATTTATTGTCGCT
The DNA here is from genome assembly GCA_020423425.1 of Chrysopa pallens. Classification (NCBI taxonomy): domain Eukaryota; kingdom Metazoa; phylum Arthropoda; class Insecta; order Neuroptera; family Chrysopidae; genus Chrysopa; species Chrysopa pallens. Next base: position 81,862,016 of record CM035591.1, read on the forward strand.
ACCTTCTCCCTTCCTGTATAATATACAAAATAGTCGATATTATTTATAAATCAACGTATTTGTATATTTCAATGACATCTTAATTAAATTCAAATGATAAACTCTAATTTAATTTTATGTTTAACTACAATGTAGACCTGAAAAACATATCAAATAAATTACTCTATATTTAAAATTAATTAAATACGTAGAAATTTATTGTTTGTACTTCGAAGGAGAATATGAAAAATTAGCTACTAGAGACTTTAAAATTGTTTTACAAGAATTAAAAACAATTTATATTAATTTTCATCCAAAAATCACTTTTTACATATATTATTAAACTCGTGTACCTACAAATGAAAGATAAAACTGAATTTAGTAAACACAAAAAGTTTGTTTTCTTATTTCTCGAACACCAAAATTTCATACATAACTTAATTTAAAATTAATTTCTTGTATTAAAATTACAAAATTTTCTAACAAATTTTACATGAGCATTGTTTTTGTTACAATATTATAGTCAGGTGTTATAATAATTGCACGAGTAAGACAAATATAGTGCTGTTATATAAACAAATAGATTTGTGTCTCACTTCACTTTTACCTGCTGGTAGCGTCATAGCGCTAAAACTTATTTACGGGCAATGTTGTTATCTCATAAAAACTAGTAAACAAATTTTAATGCCTCTTCTATACATAATATGAGAAATAAATTATAATAATGATTGTGAAATTATAAACATTCTTATGTTTTATAAATTCGAGTAGTGAAGACGTGAAAAACAAGTTTTTCATATAGGGTGTTTAAAGAAAACGACAAAATAAATTTAGAAAGAAAGCAAATAATATATACGTCTTATAAGTTATTTGCGTTAATACAGTAAACAGTAAAATGCTGACAGATTAATAAATTTAGAAAGTAAGCAAATAATATATAGGTACGTCTTATAAGTTATTTGCGTTAATACAGTAAACAGTAAAATGCTGACAGATTAAGCTTGTTTATTGTTTCGTATTTACTTACATCCCAAGTATATTAGTGTTAACTAAAGTGAAGGGAAAATAGACCGAAGCACATGGGTCTAAAAAAATTATTATTACTTTTTGGCAACTTCTTAATTTCATTTTATTTTACTGTTCGCAAATCAAATAATAATATTTTGAGTGGATATTTTGTAGGCATTATGATATTTATTTTCGCGATTCAGAAGCATTTAATATCTGAAAAATAAAGGTTTCAAGTAACAAAAGTATTACGTGTTTTTGTAAGGACAGATTTTTCATATATATACTTTACATTTTCTCAGAGATAATAATCTATTAATAAACGATGTTATTTTGAACTAAGTTTTGAGATACCTGAATAGAGTTGTGCGTGTAAAATAGAAATGATTATGAATTGACAAAAATTTTAACAAATAATAACTAAAAATAAAACATTTTTTAATATTAATCTGTTCTGATGGAGGTTTTATAATGTGGTGCTCCATTTACAAAATACTTCATAAACAATGAACACATTAGATCGAAAAATTTGGATCGGTATCATCATGAGCTTAAGTGAGATATTAACATTATTTTAATATAATAACATAAATTTAATGGGCGAGTTAAAGGATAAGGTATCTTTTAGAAAACTTTATTTTTGGGAAATTGATAAAGAAAACTTGATTATTGGTTTATGGTGTATACATTTATGTAAAACTACTCAGTTATATGTTGTTTTTTCAAATCAATATTTTGTTATTACTATTAAGCGAACGAAGTGAAGTCTATGATATAATTAGACGAATTTGCACTTCGTTTGCCTGTATGTATGTTTGTAAGTATCTATCTATATATCCGTTTGTCTATGTTTGTTCCGCTTAAAGTTTCATATTAACAAAATAACAAATTTTCCAAAATGTTCAACTTGCTAACAGTATGATGAATTTAATTGTATTGATATGAGTCGAGATATAAATCAATTACGATAAAGAATTGTTGCGTATACTTTCTTACTATCAAGATTGGAGTGGCATCGTGAATGAGGTCGAATTCTTTAATCTACTAGTTATATCAGGTTAGTTTCTATGTTTTGTGTTTTAAATTTGGAAGAAATTTTTAATGTATATTTTATCATCATAATTATCGTATGTAAAATCCGTCAATACAAAATGGTTTAAAACGGTATTTGAATGATTCAGAAATCGAAAATTAAATTAAAATTAAATAAAAAATAAAAGAATTGTAAACAATCAATGTATAGTATGCATCTCTTTCTTGAAAACGATGGATTACGTTTAATTAATACGGAGATGCTAGCAAGTGCATATGCATGTATTTTCGTTTTATATAATCAGGAATTTTGAATGTCCATATCTTGCTTATTTTAAAGATTAAAAAAAAAAAAAAAATAATTTCAAATACACGTTCGTGAAGTATAGACGCTTCAATTGATGTTTTAACAAAAACTTACTCAAATAATCTATTCGTAAATAATATTTCTACTCTACACGACAAAGTATTTATTTGCGATGGAGTTTTACAAATCATCCTTTACACTATAGTAACATACTTACTCCGTTGTAGCCCTCATATTAAGACGATGAAATATAAATTGTAGAAGGCATATAATAATGTGTGGAATGTTTATTAGTGCTCTTGGAGCCATGTTCGTTGTTCATATTCATCCCACTCCCTAGTTTATATACGCCACGATACAATATACGAGATACGCATCCTGACAATTTAAAATAGCACACTGATGATAGTAACAAGTATTTAGGAGGATGAAAAACAAAGGAAAACAACATACTCATCATTTTCAATGAGTTCGATGGTATGAGGGCTGGCAAGGGTGTAGAAAAGCTTTCTTTTACTGTAGGGCTTACAATATACGAGAGTTATGCTAAGTTCCCCTTTCGCCTTATAAGTATATTACAGACTGGTCTGTATAAAGAGGTTACGAATAGTTTTTATTACTTCTGATTTGTGAATATTAATTTTTCTATCATGATTAGTTTAACTTTTAAGAGAGGAGGCGGCAGGCTGGCTTTTAAATTAAGCAACTTATTATTGAAGCTCGCCATTTCTTTACAAACCTAAAAAAAGTCTATTGATTTCAATCTTGGTGCTACTTATAATACTTTGTGTGATTTTTTTTTATCGTCACAATAATTTATATTCAAAATTTAAAACAGTTAGTAAAAAACGTAAATAATTGTTAATTAAATTCATTTTGATTTTATACATAATTTAAAAAGGAAATCAACTTTTTTTTTAAATATTTAGCATGCCAAAAAGTTTAGTAGAATAAATTGATTTCAGAATGTATTCTTAAAAATACTAATTGATTGTTACAGTCTAAGTTAATCTATAGTCCATAATGGAGTTGATGATCTGTAAACGCGAATTGACTGACGCATATAATTAAGTCTTAACACTAAGGAAAAACAATGTATAAAATTATATTACAGGATATTTTTTTTTTTGAACCACCCAGTAAATATTATTATTCAGCTAACTGTGTTACTTTAAAGCTATCAACAAAACGCGTAGACTCGAGGAAGCTTTAATAAAATACATTGAAAAAACATTAAATTTATTTTTTCCCATGAATTAATTCTTCAAAAAAAAAAAAAATTATTATTATTTATTCTCGGCTTATTTTTGTGTATACTTTTCAAAAAATTTAACATCATCAAATTAAGACCATCGTTCGTGTGCTTCTAAATATTATTTTCGTTTCATTTTGAAAAAAGAAAAGATATGAACAAAAAATGTAATTAAAATTAAAAAATAAAATTGTTCATTCATTTGAATAAACAAAAAAAAAAAAAAAGGAAAAATTATGAAAATTGTGTGAATATTTTACAGGTGTGTTATACATACGTTTTATGAGTAATTTTGTTGTTCGTCATCTTTGTCACGTAAAAATTATTTTCATATTTTTTTGGAGAAAAATGTGAACAGTTGAAATAATTAAGAGATGTGACAGAATAATATTTAACTTATTTATATCTCAAAAATTTTAATTTTATTAAAAAAACTAATGAAACAAGTGATGATAACAAGTAATTGTTTTGATACTCGACATATTGTTGAGTATTAATGTTTGACCTATTTTTAATCCTTAGCATTCATAAAATAAGTAGTCTATATAGACTTCTCTATAAATTATATACTTAAGTTGATTCGTTTTCGTTAGTCCATTGATTATCAACAAAAAAATTCACGGGTACATTTGTAGTCTACAATTTGATTGGTTGTTTCAATGTTGTTATATTCACTTATAAATAATAGTTTACTATTATTAAGATCCCTTATTGTTTATAGGATCCTTAAAATTAAATACTACGTCAATATTTTGTTATTATTTAAATAGTTGATATTTGCTTGTTAATTTGTATATAATAATGTTATTAAAGTTCACAACTAATATATGCAAATTTTGTTATTTATAATTTGTTTAAAACTTCAAAGTTATAAGTCAATTTTTTTAGCTAATACTCAAACACAAAATAAAGGAATCAATTGAGCACACAATAAAATTGTTGGTTACCAAAAAACTAAAACATAAAAAGTTTTCGGTTATTATTTATTTTTCATTTAACACTACAATTCGTACATGAAATACAAAATACAATATAGAAACATTTTCATATTATATAGAAAATTATTTGTGTATGTGACATAAATAATATGTGAACAGTAAAATTATTTGTGGTTAAGAAACGAGAGAAAATATAACATAGATACACACCACCACCACCTCCATCACGAATTATGTGGATGTGAGTGAGCACCGAATAACACCATCATATATATTTAGTTGTCGGTGTATAAAAAAAAAAAAGATACATTGAAATTATTTATAAAAAGGACGTCGTGCATTCGTTATGATATTTTTTTATTGTAATGAAAAAAGACATGAAATAATATTTTATATATATATATTATGTGTACTTGTAATTACAGTGTGGTGTATAAATTATCTATATATAAGATCAGTTCAAAATTCATTAAACGAAATATTAGTGAAGCGACGTTGGATTTGTGTTTGAAAATATCGTAAGCAGAAGAATTAAAAAAGTTATAAAAAAAAATTGAAATAATAAATTCAAGCGTTTATATTTTCATGACTTAATTTTTATCTTGTTCGCATTTGAAAATTTCTACACATATGACAAAAAAATAGCATTATTTAAACGCCTTTACATAAGGATAATTTTAAGTTTGTCTAATTTTCATTATCAAAATATATAGGGAAACTAGGAAATATTATTGTGTATAAAGAAACATTTTTCGATATTTAAAATTTCAAATTTAATAAAGGGAAATTATTAAGGACTATTTGATTATTTAAAATTGTAAAATTTTGGTTTTTATTTAATTTATTGATCTCAAGAGCTTCTAGTAAATATAATTGACTTTTGTCACAAATGTGTAACACGTCCGTGTTGTTTTTATTATCAATTTAATGCCTGGATTGGTAAAATTTACGGAGAAGTTAAAAGTTTTATGGCTATTAATGTTCTCTTTGTACCTGGTTAAAAATGATCTACCTGATTTATCAACTCCATCCCCAGTTTTACATTGGCAATAACTTTACCTACTTTCCCTTAATATTTCAAAAAAGGTACTCTTTATTTAAAAACATTTTTTAGTGAAAATAAGTGAATCGTTTCTTTTCATTTGAATTTTTATTCTGATAAATGTTAGATGGATACTAATTATTATACAAACTTTATAATTTTTTTTATAATTTTTCTCCTATGGTCTGAGAGTACTAAATGTTTAAGGTCCGTACGATTTTTTAATGTTTAATCTACAAGCTAACTGATTTTTTTATTAAGCTTAATTTAATTACAAAATTTATTTTTTATTTAAAGGGTACAATTTTATAATTTGTAGCTCCATAAGAAAACATATTCATTTTTTATAAGGATAATTTGTAAACTTTTATAGGATATGGTGAATTCCTAGCAAATTTTTCGAAAGGCATAGAAGAATTGAGAAAATTTATTTTGTTATTATTGTACTGAAATCTAAAATATGAAAAATTCTCTCAGTATTTTAATTCAACTATAAGAATTTTGTTGTGTACAACTTGTCAAAATTTAAAGGATCATTTCAATATATTTAAAAATATTCATTGCTTCTTAAAACAATAAATATGAACCACTTAGTATCCTCCTACAATGTAGACTAGTATCTCTCTCTACTAAAACAGATAAATATGTGTCTGTGTCTGTGTCAGTGTCTATCCGTCTGTCTTTCTGTTCTATAATATGTATGTATAAAATATGATATACTTACTACTACTATAACAATTCTCATTATATTTCATTTTGAGGTTACGATGTGTTTAATATCCACCAAATTTAATCGTTGTTATTGTATTATTTTTATTATTTTCTTCCCTTATGCTGTTTCGTATTATTTATTCAGTTCTTCTGACTGACGCGTTTTTTTTTCAAATAAATACAAAACAGGAGAAGTGGGGGGTAAAAATTATGTCATTTTTTGTTGAAAAAATAACACTTCAATCGTTCAAAACTACAATTATGACAAAAATTAAATGATTTAGTTCAAAGACATTTTATTTTATACTATGTTATGAGGGAATTTCTTTAATAAAATTAAATAATTTTTTCACTTACCAATTAAATGATAAATTGTGGAAAATGAAACTTACCTACAAAAAAAAAAGAATGTGAATTAGCAAAATTTCATGATACTTAATTATATGTAGTTTCTTTAATGAAGTAAACTTTATTTTTGTTTTTGTAACCGACAAATATGATACAGGAAGCTATATAAAATTTAGTCTAAAATTCATAAAGCATTATAATATTGAAAGTACGTACTAATAACGTTTAGTTGTTTCTTTATTTTTCTTTAATAAAACGTTTAAATCATAATTCAAGTTCAAATTCAATTATTTAACTTACATTTTTTTAATATATATTATTTCATAAACTCTTCACATTCGCTGGGTGTCCTTGACCCACTATTTGACTTAATCATATTAAGTCTAAATTTGTATAGGACTTAATTATGATAAGTGTAACAATTTTTTCTTCTACAAAAACTTTGAAGTTTTTTCTTTTTGGAGTTAGTAAAGTCAGTAAAATTGACGATTGTCCCCACAGGTCTCAAGTTGACAACCATCTGTTTTGTTTTTTTTTTTTTTTTTTTTTTTTGTTATTGTTCCTGGAAGATCATTCAATAACCAATTTAAAATATTTTTTTCTTTCCGCCACGTAATAAATGATAGCTGATGTTCGTCAATTTGAAAATTGTGAAAAATAGTAATTTTGATGGTTTCGGGCAAAGAAGATCCAGTTTTATCTACATGTTTGAGAAAATCATTTTTGCATCCGCTTTTAAATCATTTTATAATGACAAGAACAAAAAAAAGGTGTCCGTCAAATTCTACTTCCCCCTTTTCTGAATTTACGAAGAGAAAAAAGTGGTTTCACTAACAATAATTAAGCCATATACAAATTTTTTAACCGTTGAATCGATACGATAACACTTGATACGATGAGGGTCAGAGGGACAATAAGTGTATGTTCTACATATTCAGTTAAATATGTTGAGATAAAAAAATAATTTCGACTTAAAGTTTTTTAAGTATATTTACATTAGCTTAAGAACTTAGTTAATTAAGGTTAATTAAAAACTCAAAATAATTTCAAAAATATATACTTACATTAGATTAAAAACTTAATAAAAAGTGTAAATAAAAACGGTTTATTAATTTTTGCTTTTCAGTTTTTTCGTCATTTTAATTTTATTGCTAAAAATATTTTATTCGTTTATGTAATTTCTCTTTATCGTCAAATAAACATTATAAATATTCGTCAAATAAACAGGCCTTAAGGTGTCTTAATAAACTTGAAATAAATCATATAAAAGTAAAACAATGAAAACAAAAATTTAGTTTCATTTTGAAAGACATTTGAATGGTGCAAACTTGGTAAATAATTTAACAAATATTTGTCTCATAAGGGTAATAAAGCATTAAAGCCCACATATACACATTAAGGAAAAAACGGATATACTTACAAGCAAATGAAACATGACATCATGAGATATGAAATAAAAAACAGACACCGACATTCAGAATATTTAACGCTGAAAAACACTATAAAAAAAAAAAGCAAAAACCAAACAAACACACATTTACAACAGAGTAGCACAGCTATGTAGGAAGCAAAAAAAAAAAAAAAAAAAAAAACTAAAACCAAGAAATAAAACCAAAAGTGTTTATTTGGGGTTTTTCTAAAGTACCTACCCCACATACATATATGAGAGATAATGTCATACAGTCGCCACACTTATGTGTAGCAAAATAAACTTTATAGTGTTGGTGTGTCGTTGAATACTATGACACACATGGGACACACATAGTTTAGTTTAGTACTATCATCGAAATGATGACGATATTCGTTCAAGACATTGTACACAGGGTGTGCCCATATAATGTGAATATGTCCCACAAAAATTTATCAAGACATTTGACACAGAAACAAAGAAGTATGTTTTATTTAATTTGACCTAGCATCCCCTTCCATGAAGGTATAATTCAACCCGAAAATTTAGACTGGTATCATGAATGGGATAGACACGCAAATCAGTATTTTGTATTCTAGACTACCAACATTAAAGAACAAAGAGCTGAATAAATTTCGTGTAAAATTGTTATTCAAAATATTTTGCGGAAACAAAATAAATCTTAACTTCTTTTCAAAACTATGTTTATAACTATAAATTCGTCATTAATATGCTTATAACTTCAATATTAATTCACTCCGAATCATAAGCCAGGCATCCGAGGATCAGATTTCACACTTCACTAGAATTTCCTTTCTTTTACAGCTGAAAATTTGATCTCTTGTAATGCAATGCTAGTTATATGAGCTATCTATCTTGGGACTGATGCCTTGAGTGTTTTTTCAATGTATAGTCGTTATCAATCAATGATTATATGAGCAGCCTAGTTCGTTCAGTTTATGTTAATATATATGGATCAATATTCTTCTACTCCTTCTGCAATCTTTGAATCTTTATCCTTAGACGTCTCGGTTAAATAATAACTGTTTTATTCATCTTTCTTGATAGAATCTAGGCCTCTGAGCTGTGGGTGATTCTTACTAATGTTTTATTTGAAAGTCACCGAATTCTACCGAAGATTATTTTAGAAAAGGACAATGGTAGTTTCAAATCAAAAAGTCTGTATATTGAGTAAGTCTATTATTTAAATAAATAGGTATTATTACAAAAAAAACTACTTTAAGCTGATTGGACTTCCTTCCTTTTCTTTAAAGATAGTTAAATGAAAAGTATGACAAACTTAAAACTTTCTTTATACATTACAATATTTAAAAAAATTAGAAGATTTGCTAGTAGCTAGGTTTCAAATTAATAATGTTAAGTTTCCCATTATATATCATTTTAATAATTAATACTACTTGAATAATAAGACCTTAAATTCAACCTGTATAACAGGAGAAGGCACTTTTCATGACATCTCTGTCGGTAAACCCAAGCCGTTCATCTATGTGCTTGGTAGAGGTGTAACAGTCGTATCTAAGGATAAATATATATATGTGAGTGCTTGGTTAGAATTGCCGGCCAGAGTATTGTTTTTAATATGGGAATATCCTCGCATGACCACTTTAAAACTGCACGCAAACACTAGTAAGAGTATCCTTCCACGAAATAAATGTATAGATGTGTCACATGCTATTTTAATGCTTATATCATTTGGTTGCCCTCCTGTCTTGTCTTGTATATCTATCTATCTATTCATTATCCCATTTCATCCTACATAATAATGATGATAATACTATTGTCCTGATCAGGATAATTATTTTTGTGTTCATTTTATATAATGTTTGTGAACGAAGTAATAATAGAATGTAAAAAGTCTATTAAAACGAATAAACTTTTCAAAAAACAAAATAGATTTAATTTATTTCATGATTTTGGAAAATAGACTAATAAATCACAACATAATCAATTGCCATTGTATTTTTTTTTTCTGTTGACGAAATCATGATAATTTACTAATATAATAATATCAAAAATGTTTTGTTTTCTGATAGAAATGGAATTATAAATGTGGAATGAAAACATTTCAAATATGTAAGTTGTATGAGAAAAAGTTATTTTAGGTTGATACTCTGTATTAAAGTCACCGGATGATTACGTGATCTTGTATTCAGCTCAGAAAAGGAAAAAATTTCAAATTTTAACAAGTAAATATAACAACTATTAATGTTAATTTTTAAATACTCTGAATGTGAAAATATGTTCATAATTATGAACCAAGCAACATTCCATATAGCAATATCACTTCTGGAAGAATTCCTAACGAATTGTTATTAATGATTTGGATGACAGAATTATCTTCAACAAGAATTCTTTAAGAAGTAATAAATAAGAATGCATTGGGAATTATTTTTTCTGACTATTAAAATAAATTCGTTGTTTAGACTACACAATGTCCATACGAAATATACTCAAATATTATATATTTTATATACACGAATTAATAAATATCAATTTCTTTAAATGAATATAGATAATATCGCCTATTTTGATAAATATGAGAACTTAAAAATAATCTTAAAAATTAATTTCAACCAAGCGGCTAGAGAAATTTGTGGTAAGACTAATCTGTGATAAAGGCAATTTACTTTTAACTTTTTTGTCACTTAATGATAATCCTAATAATAAATTAATAATAAAAAAAAAAAAGAAAAACAAAGACTATGAAAAAAAAAACTAATTAAATTGTAGGCTATTATTATTATTAGAAAAACAATCAATATAATTTGAATGAAAGAACAGAAAAATGAATTCTAATCGAGTACTGAAAAAGACCTCATATTTCGTAAAACTACTAGCAAATTCGAAAAACTACTAGCAAAGTTATTTAATAAAACTCGATAAAAACATCTATTAGAGTGCTTATATTTCCGACTTCTTACAGATCTGAGGAAAACGACTTTTTTTTTGTGAAAAAGTAAGTTCATCACTTTATATAATTATAACATTATTTTAATGTTAAAAATCAAATGCTTATCATAAGAAAACCTAGTCAAATAAATACAAAAATAAACAGTCAAATTTTTATCACAGATCGTTTTTGATGCTTATGCGCAAATACTATGATAAGATACTATTCTTAGTATCAAGAAACTTGAAATTCTGAAAACTCATTAATAATAAATTTATTTCATTTGCTTTTGAATTCTTATACCCATAAAAATAAAGAGGCTTTAAAAAAATCAAACTTTAATTACATGAAATAAAATCTATTTCTATGATTTTCACCATGTGTAGTATGGAACTGCAACGCATATAGGTTTCAGAAATAGGTATAACAACAGTCAAATCAATTTAAATCGTGGCAAAATAAGTAAATATTCATACATAGATTATTAGTTTTTGAATCATATTTAGAAGGCATTGCAATACTGCCTATTTAATGGTTGTATTAACTTCAAGTTGGACAAACCGATTTCACTGATGACTAACGATCGACTCAGAAGATGTTTTTTTAACTAAATATTTGATTGGCTCTTTTGTAAACTATTATTTCATTGTTTATATAATTAATCCGGCTACAATATTTATTATGAATAAACATTAACATTTTTTCATTTATACGTTTACGTCAAACATTTTACATAATGAGGTTGCTTCACTAGACTTTTGACCAATTATGTTTTACGTTATTTATAAAACACACCCTAATACGAAAAATATGATATAGCAAAAATAAATGAAATGAATAAATATAAATATAACAATGTTTATGTATTTACACAGAATGTCACAAAAATTTGTTGAAATAACAGGAAAGTATTCTATATAATATTTATGTATTGATGTTAATTATTTATGTTTTGAATTCGAATTAGTAAGGGTAAGAAGCTGTATGCGCAGAGTGCTTGACGTTTAATTTTAGGTCTTTGTTCGCTTGTTATGGAAACGTCATACTAAATTATCAATCAAATGTTAGAGATGTTTTATATTACAAATGAGCACTATTTATTAATAAATTTAAATGGAAAATTTTTGAGTGCACTTTCGACTTATAAAGTCATTATCCAGTAATGATTTATTATTCTTTTATTTTGGAAACATATATGAAAAAAAAATCAGATTACTCCGAATGAAGAAACTGTAGGAGGCGTTGTTAAATATTTTTTCAATAATTATAATATCAAATTTAATAAAGGGGAATTTAGGTCTGCTTAATTATTTGAAATTATGTTTGGGTTTTTATTTAATTTATAAATCTAAAAGGCTTCTAAGAAATCAAATTTTTGTCTTTTATCGCAAATGTGTAACACGTTCGGCTTGGTATATATAATATCAATTTTATGACCTATATTGGTAAGACGAATGAAGAAATTAGAAGTTTTATGGCTGCTAGCGTGCTCTTTGTACCTGGTTAAAAATCATCTATCTGAATGCCAACAAAAGCGGAATTGCATTGCGTACATGATAATCTATGTGCACACACTACTATTAAAAGTGAAACATAGAAGAAGTCAATAGTCTCCATTATTATTTAAAAAAAATAAAAATAAATAAATAAGATATGCATTAATTTTCTAAATTTGAAAGAGTTTTTATATTTATTTCCACTTGCAATTATTACTAATATTTCTTCCTTTATCATTAAAACTAGACAACAACTATAATCATTAAAATTTTTTTTTTTTTGAAATTTGAATTTTATAATAGTCGTTTACCAGCCCGCTCTATCAAGATTTCTCAAAAACGAAAAGATATAGCGATCTTAAACTTTAGTGACGTATATAAAACATAAAAAGTGAGTCCATGACCCAACTTTTACACCATAAATAAAAAAGCCTAGCACACTAAACGTTGTTTTTAAAAAATAAAATTCTGATTTTTTGATTGAAACTTTTTTTTGTTCGCTGTTTAGATTAGCCACAATTTCACCTCAAATTTAGCAAATAAGCACAAATAAATGCAATACATGTTATTAATATATAATATATATTTATAATTGTATAGGCTACTCATTTTAGGGTATCTAGTCGTTTCGAATCAATAAATTAAAGGGTGGTTTTTCCTCATATTATTAACAGAGTAGATCCAAGTAAACATTTTTTGCCTATGCATCCTGTATTTATAAACCTACTCGCATATATTTACTGTAAAAATAAATAAATTAAAAAAATATATATAACTTTTTTTCTATATTAAATTAACTTTTAAATTAATTGAATTTGATATAATTGTGTAACTTTTTAAATTATATTTTATATACTCTAATACTACTGTTAAACTGAACGTACAGATGGACAAACAGACAACAGACAGACAGACACATAGACAATACCTAGAACAACATGGACTAACTACAATTGACTAGGGTATAAATATCACATGTATGGTACAGTAATAATAAAATTCATTTGTGAATTAAATTTTTAAGTACCTTCGAACGGTTATACTTAGTTATTCGATTGCATGCAACAATAACACGAAGTATATACTCATGTTTATTGTTGTCTTGTGAGATTTCGTTTTTTTCTAGGTTCGTGACTTTATAAAATGTAATTGAGACACAAGCTCTGCTATTAATCTAATTTTTATTTTGGTATTGGTTAAAACATTTTAGTTCAAAATGAGAACAATTGATATATTTATTGAATTTAAATAAAAGTTTTTAATAGTAGAATATCCAAGAGATTTTTTTAAATATTTTTTAACATCTTTGGTCTTTCAATATTCCTCAAGCTAAAAATGTATTATTAGGAATAACCCTATCATTTATCATGTAAATATTATTTAATAATTATATATTTGCCCGTGGCTCGTTTGAAGTAAGAAACAATTTTGGTAATTATAAAAGTATGTGAAATTGGGTGATAAACTGAATTTTGTATAATTTGAATAATAGAAAACCTTAAAAAAGCTTTTTACGACGTATATAGAACTATGACATGGAAACAAATTTAAAACTTGTATGGTAAATATTTTAAATTTAATTAATATTGATTTTAAATAACAGAGGAATTCAAAACATACAGTGGCCTATGATCAGGGTTGTCAGATTTTCCCCTTGGTACATACTATTTTTAAGTTACATATCTTAGCCAAAATATTTTGAATGTCTTTAATATTTTTTATAGCTAGGCTAAATTAAATAAGTCCTTATATATTTCATATAATTTCCATGTTTACTTAAAATTCAACAATATTATGAATAGTGCAAATATAGCTATGGATATTTTAAGAATATTATTTTAATCTGAAATGTGTAAAATATATTTGACATCTAGAAAGAAAGCAAATAAGTAATATTGTTAAAAATGTATATTGAATCAAGTAAAATATTCCAATAACTAAACTTTCACACACAAACATACATAAACACAAATAAAAATATCGCCAACAGATATCCCTTCAAATTCATACACACAGCATGCAACATTTCACCTGGAAAACGTCATTGAAGAAAGTGTATATGCACCAACCTAGTGTATACGCTGGTATGTGATGTAGAAGTACAACAAACTCCCACTTGAAGGAGAAAAAGGGGTAGGTTGAGTTTATAAGGTATAGCAGAAAAGCAATATAGAGGGTGTTATATGTTAGTTAATACACTGCAGTATTGTGCTCTAATGATGATCATGAGAAAAGTACGAAGTAGTACACACAAAACGGGTTAATCCACAAGTTGGTGGGAGGTTCGTAAAAGTATTAGTAGTTGAAGCATTGGAATGAATGGTAAAGTGTTTCCTTCGGGAAGAGGTTAATCCTCGACAAGCTAGCTGAAGCACATATACAAACATATCTTTATGTGTATATATAGGTATATATAGTTTATATATAAATATAATAGAACAGTTTGAGTTTTACTTGGACCAGACGACAGGCCTTAGGGATAGTAAATGCGCATTATTGAGACATGTCGTTTGGTTATTTAATTTAATATCTTACATAACATGATGGCACTAAGAGTATCTTTCTCTTATAAAATATCACTACAGAAACAAGAATATTCATTTTAACTTGGTAAAGTTAAACATTTACACGAAAAGTTATTAAATAAGTGAACTTCAAAATATATTAAAACAGTCGAATTTAAATTCTATCCTTTTTTGTTTCTTAATCGAACTTTCCAAAGATTGAAATTCAAATGACCTTTGAAATATTTGAACTATTTGTTTGTTAAATAAGTTGTGGAGAAAGTGGTGAATTTTTTAATGTAAAGCTTCAAGAATATTACACGTGAACATAAAAAAATTGATTAAAAAATATATTTTCATCGCTGAAATTTTGTTGATATTTACTTAAAAAAAGAGATTGACAGGATTAACTTTGCTCCATCTATCCTAAACGAATAATACCTACTATATAATATTTAAACAACATAAATGTGGTACATATTTTTATGAGAAACAATATATTTATTCGGAAGTGAGAAAAAAATGGAAGCGTAATAAAACTGAAATATCACAAAATATTTTATGAATAGTGTTAGGAACAAAATGATAGGTTTTGTTACACCGTTTCAGTAAGTTAAAAGTAAAATGTAACGGTTTCATAATTAAGCATCAATATTACAATGTATTATACATTCTGAGAAACTACCAATTCCAAGCAATTCGCTTCCTAATTCGAAAATAATCTGTGCATTAAATGTATGCTGGTAAGTTTCTGCGATGGCTGTATTATATAGTCAATAGGACATTAATTAGACATTAAAATATGTTTGTGTATAGTCTATAACATGGTCTTAAACATAGCTCTTGACAGCTTGAATTGACAAATTTTGATCCTCTTTATAAAAAAAAATGGCGGAACGTATGGCATGTGTGTATAGAAGTGTGAGTGTGTTAATATGTATGCATCAGAAGTGGTATTCTAAGGGGTTGGAGGTGGTGGATAGTATACTCTATTTGCATGCACGGCCTTTTTTTAAGCGATAGTTATACACTTTTGGTCATTAAACCTATTTATATTACCGTGGTCTCAACTCTTTAGGATATATTCATAAAATCTTCAAATTTACAAAAAAGTGAATATTGGCATATCACGTAAAATAAGAGTCATATAGTGTTAATGTATAAGTTAATAATGGAAGTCCTGTTTTTTAGTATTTGCTTTACTTGTAGTCATTACAAATGTAAAATGATTTTGATTTTATTATTGGCACTTCGTAATATCTCTTTATTTTATATTTTGTTATGTCTTTGTTATAAATTTTATTGTATATTTTCTTCTTTTTAAAAGTTAATTTGATGAGTTTTTTCTCTTATTTTATTCTCTAGTTTTGTTTTCGAATGAATTGTTCTTCATCTTTGACATTTTCTTGGAATTGTTCGGTAAAAAGAATATATACATTTATAAAATTGAAAGACTTATTATAGATCAAAACAAAAAGATTCAGTATTTTTAATTTAATTAAATTCATTTAGTTAGATGAAATAAATTCAACAAACTGTGTATCTCGAAAAAAAAATACGATAAATTATTTCATACACTAATTAATGAGTACAGAATGGTACATTTAATTTCAATGAAATTCCAAAATGTTTAAAAATGTACGCTTCTTGTAAAATGATTAACACAAAATTTATTTTTTTAATATTATCTCTACAATTTTCTATGAATTGAATAAGATATATTTTCTAATATCGCAATTCGAATTATATCTTTATAAATTATTAAGTGCTACAGTTGAATCCATTTTGCTAGTCCATTGTTTGTAAACAAAAGTTTCATGTGGACATTTATATACTATAATTTGATTGGTTGTTTGAAGTTTATTATACTAATTTATAAATAAAAGCTTACAATTTTTTTATAGTATGCGTCATGGCACCGTACATTATATATATATTTATTTTTATTACAATGTGTATTAAACCAAAAAATAGAATCGATAAAACAAGCCATAATTCAACTTTAGCTATAGAGTTAAGATGTACATACTATTAAATAGTTGGACCAATTATTATATGAAAACAATGTTTCTTTAAATAATAACACATGTATATAAAACTCATTCTACATTGAAAATGAGTTTGATATTAAAGTTATAATATTTTTTTGAATTATGATGAATTGTATCCTTAAATGTCATTAATTTTTATTTTATTTTGACGAATACAAAACAACGAAAAGACATTAAGTAATGTCATCCATTCTTAAATAATTTCATTGGATCAGCAGTTTTTTTTTTAAAAGTAAGAACAAAACAAAAACTACTCAATTTGAAGAAGGAATATATGGATTATATGTATACGTATATATCGTTTATAAATCTTTAATCTCTTGGAACGTTGATACGATCATAGTTAGAGAGCCTAGCAAGCTCTTGTAAGCAAACAAACTACAAAAAATATCAAGCAACAAAATAAAAAATAAACTTATCTTATTACATATTAAATTTTATTGATTAGATTTCATTGGATTACTTTTCTGTTGTCCAGTCACAATAGTCAACAGTATTTCTTAGTCCAACTACACATTATGATTGGTACAAATTTACACTGTGTCTCAGGAAAATCAACCTTATTTTTTAAGTTTGAGATTTTGAAAGATTTTTGACCATATGTTTTTATTACATTTTCTAATTAAGTATTTATATCAAAATTACATTTTATATGACGCTGATTAAGCTTGAGAATTTGTCAAATTTAAAGAATCGATGTTGTTTTTGTTACCTATATTATGGATGGATATAGATTATCCGAATTTAAATCAGATTCGAAGGCTTGGATTAAATTGGTAGGTATAAAATGACCACAAACGAAATACAGCATGTATGTGTTAAGAAATCACAAGATGGTACGTTTTCCTGCAAAAATGTAACAATAAATTCTTAGAAACTTGAACGTATGTAAACAGCGTCTTTTTTTGTAATACGTAGAGAGTAATTATATGTATATAGCTGGCTTTATATACACTCAAATGGATGTTTTAAATACATATAAAAATTTATAAACATGTACATATGATAACATAAAAAATAATTTTTTTTTTTTAATTTAATTTAATAACTTCTAATCGCTGTATACGTAAATAAAAAAATATTGAAATGTATAATATAAACCTAAATCTACAATACTAGTTTTGGTATACTTTTATTTATTGATTTATTTCTGATTGAAGTCTAATATTGGCATAGATACTTGTGTATATGGAGACAAATTCGCACAAATAATCGTTTTCCATTATATCAGTGTAATCACCAAATATTTTAATAATCGATACAGAAATATAAATAAATACTCGAATAAAATTGTATGTTCGAAAATCTTTCACACATGAAAATTAGAAATATTTATTCTCAAACACTTTGTAAAAAGACAAATAGATACAACTACAGATATATCAAGATAAGATAATAATAATAATGGGAGTAAAAGATACTAAAATGTGTAATTTTGTACGATTCAAGAAACCTAGTTTTCCATTCTTGTTTAGTAACAAGCCCTTGATGATAGTAACCGTATATGATGTCGGTTAAGAATATTGTTTTTGGTACAGTGAATTTAAGAACAATGGGAGAATTACATACGATATGCACTTTATTGTGACCAGATCAACTAATTTTCAATATTACTGAAGTTATCCATTCATTTACTGAATGATTTATTAAACTTATGTTTTTAAGGGTATCGAAAATTATCAAATTTTCAATCAAATATTAAAGATTTTCCACAACTACCAACGTTACATATCGAAAATCTTTAAAATTTTGATCCATCTGACTTATTATATCCATTCGTTAACGATTGTGAAAAGTATATTAAGAAAACAAATACTTTGTTCTTTTCAAAAATAAGAAAATGTAAGGCGCTCATAAGTAAAATTTTACGCGTTGCATAACAAAAGAATTAAGAATTTTGACTTATGTTTCAAAGTAATTGTTTATTCATTATAAAGTCGATAGATTATAAGATTATTATTTCATAGTCAAAATAAAGATTCTATAAGAATTGCAACCTCCTATTGTTTACATCATAATGTAAATTCAACAAGTATAATTTGTTTATATAAAAAAACACATGCTTAGGTTACAAGCTTTGTTGCAAGCTTTTATTAGTTTCCCGGTATGTGTCTGAAATTTAGGTATTTACATTTGATAAATTTCATGATATGCTATTGAATAGAAATTCTGTATGCATATAAGATACATTATTATGATTATAATACACAAATCTTATGGCAGCGTAATAAAAATTTCTTTTTTGTTTCTTACGCTTTCAGAAAATTTGATAGATATGATTATCAGATTTAAACTAATAGCATAATATACTACTAACATATGATAAATATTAGATTAAAAATTAAATCTGAAGTGAAATACCATTTTTAAGATACAAGCTGATCTACCTTTCGAACGATAAAAGTTTATATTTTAAATAGTATTTTTAAAGCTGTGGTTTGAGACATTTTGTGAATGCAATGGCTTTACATTTTATGATTCTTCAAGAGTTTTGATTGACAAAAACTATTTAATGAAAAAATATATTGATTTGAGCTTAGTGTAGCTATTCGGTCGCATTCATCATATACCGTAACAGTTTTACAGTAAAGTTTACTATAGAAAAGATCTTATCAAATCAATACAATAGTTTCTAGAAGCATGTATTGTAAAGCAGACGGATATAAACAGGATCAGAAACAAACAAAAAATTATGAAATTTATTTTACGTAACACTGTAAGTGTTAAAATTAAGTAATTTCTAAAACTTTTCACTTAAAACCAAAAATATATAAAATAAATTCGAATACTTTTGGAAAAAAAATCAAAAAATAAAGGCTAACGTAAAAGTAGTCAACATACGGTACATCGTTTAAAACCATTTTCATATAATTTTTAACGGATCATCTTATGTTGGATTAATGAAAATGATTTCGTTTTAATTTTAAATGAATTGTAAGAAAATAAGACAATGTAGATTTGAAATGAGATACGTATCGAAGTTAAATAGTAAACGAATACATTTTATAAATAAGGACGAAAACGATTCTAATACTCGAAAGTATTTTAGTTAGAAATTTAGTATTATTATTGTTGTGACTTCTAGAACTGTTGTCAATGAATTCTCTTATTTGTGAGTGTGTGTATGCCATTTAGACAGTCATTCATTGCAATCCACATAATAAATAGACGAACACAAATCGAGACATTCGACTAAGACTTCAAGTCAGTCCATCGATTTAGTTAGTTTAAGTTTGTTATTATTGTGTCTTGGTGTGGAGATTGTACACACCAATTGTATTAATGTTTTCTACATTTCTGTAAGAATTGAAGTTTGTCGTTATTGTTGTTATTGAAGAGACTCAACTGGAGATAGAGAGGTCTTATTTGATATTAACTCTATGTTTTTAATAAGATTCTTCATTTATGTATGTTTTTTTTTTTTTTATATATAGTATGTTTCTCATTTCTTTCCCAAAATATATTGTAAGTTTTATCTAAAAACTTATTTTTATTTTTGAATCGGATGTTACTGACCATATAATTACACAAATCTTGCTAAGACAGTTGTGAACAGTGAAAAGTAAAAAGTCAAAATTCCACTCTTGACGTTTTAAGTTATATTCCTTTTTGTTAAAAAATTTGCGAAGTATTTACAAATATGAGTATCATTAAATTTTATCATTAAATTAAAAATATTTTTTTTTAAATTTAAACAGTAAAATAACGTGTAAAAACATAGGATAACGTGAAAAGATGTAAAGTGGCACATTAGCAGGAGCTCGGGAAAAGTGAAACTTGGCTGAAAGGCAGTCGCATCAGTCATCACACAAGTCATAATATGTATTTCAACATAACGGAAGACGATCTTGATAAATCTTCTATCTCTCTCAAAATTAATAACCAGCTCTTATAATTTAGCTTTTATGGGTCAGTTTTTGGGAGGTTTTGAAAGCTAGCATCATACCTGAGAAAATGAAGATAAAATAATAAATTGGTAATTAAATGCCAGAGATGAGCAATTGGTGCTTTAATTATTTACTGGGAAAGTAAAATATTAAAAATAATAATTCAAATCATAAAATTAAAACTAGTCAGACTGAAGATTAGAAATTTTGGCAATAAGATATTTTATAATAAGGCGCTTCTTTGACAAAAATATTATCACCTAAGCGGTATGAGATTGAACATGTACATTTAACGCTTATGAAAATGTAAAGTCAAAGAGTTTCAAGAAACTTCTTATTTTATTTTTTCTTTAAAGAATAAAAAAATTTGTTTAACTCAAAATCCCCAAATATATTCTATTTGTATATAATATAACTAGCAGTGAAGTTGATTATCGTATGGTATTAGAATTTTCTTTAACAGGTGTCCTAAGCTATGTTCATAAGTTTTAAAATTATATGTAACTATGTTCATAAATTGTAGTTTTTATTAAACATAATACTTATAAATATAATAAAAATCTTATTTTGCAAGTACTTTTTGATTTTTCAACAAATTTTAATACAAAATATTTATTTGCAATCATTTGTCATTTTTTGTAGTACATATTTATTACTACGCCTCTAGTGTGAGTTTTTGCCTACCAACATAAGATAATCACATGGTCTTTGCGCTTATACATCACGTATGTTTGTAATCTACCACCATGTCCACAAATATTTCCAATGGAAAAGGGAGTACTCTAGCTTGGAAATGTAAAAAACAATCCTTTATGTAATCTTTCGAAGTTTTCTTATTAAAACGAATATTGAAAAAACAACATAAAGGGTATCTTTGATTACAATACAAAGATTAAAATAAAAACTTAAATGCCTACTGTTGAAGTTTGTTAGTTTTAAAACACACAAAGTTTTTAAGAATACATGACGTCAATGTGTACCACATATTTATAAAAGTGGAAGGGATGAGGGAGTGGGGTAATATGATGCCACTGATACTCATGTATATACCATACGTTAGCTCGTATATAGGAGACGCGTATGCATGTTTAGATATAGATAGTGATGGAGAGTAGACGAAAGTGCAATCTATCACGTAGCATCTAACTAATATTTAGTTTTAATACTACAGTCTTAAAATCTATAATATATCCCTGTCTGTGTATATATTGTAGCACTACGGGTGGTTGGGAAAAGGAAAGGAAACGAATGAAATGAATGAAAAAGGCATTATTGTCATATAAACTATTGTTATATGAATGCTGTTTTAAGATATAAACATTTTCTGTCTTCTTATCCAATATAATCCAAAACTTTCGTAACAAAGATTAGTAATCCTAGTAGCGCAAGCACAAGTATAATAAAGTTTTCAATGAAGACACGAATGAAGTGAACGCTCCTCGCTCTCTTCACTTGCTATTCGATTCCCTGTCTTACCGCACTCATACTCTAGTTTGTTTCATGTACATTTGTGTCGTCAAATTACACAAAGAAACATTATACTTTTCTAGGTGGATGGAATGTAATTATTTTGTACCATTGACACAAATTTTATTCATGATTTCAGTTGTTTTTTTTTTCTTGAAAAACTGTTTAACTCATTATGTAAGATCATTTTTTTTTGCTTTTAATTTGTAAAAGAAAATCAAGTGAAGGATATGAGATGAAATTCGACTGAAAGCACTTTTTATTCGTTATTACAGGGTTGAAAACTAATTAGAAATACAATTAATGAAAACAAAGTAATTTTGAAGACAGAAAAGTAGAAAATGTTTCATCAACTGGCAGTTTTAGTAGACCTGTTTCATGAACTCAACAAGATGCGCTTAGTTACATTGTGACATAATTTAAGGAGCTACCGAGATTTACTATCTCAATAATTATTTTTGTGTGTATTTTCTAAATTAGTTGTTCATTTAATAATGGAAGGTTAATCATATAAGACAAACATATTTAAAACTTGTATTTAATAGAGTCATGAAAATGATCTGAACGAATAAAATTCATGTGTGAAACAAACTTCTTACGTAAGTACATTATTTAAACTTATTGAAAGTTTCTTGTTTCTGTCCGATATTTTATAAAAAATGCAGTTTTGAAATGGGATTAATATAAAAATTTAATCCGTTAATCATTAATCCGTCACTTTTATTTCTTAATTTAACGATTCTACTTTTTTTTGACCGCACTGAGTAAGGTCTATGATATAACTAGCAGATTTAGCATTTCGGTAGCATTTCGTTTTGACGAAATTTGGTAAGCGCATAATTGCACTCAGGAAATTCACTATATAGTTTTTAGAAAATTTTTATTTTCACCTTCATGAAAATTCATTTTTTTTCTAAAATTATGTTACTTTAGATATTAAATACATATTTCATTTTTCTGTCTATTTAGCACATATAATATTTAATATTTCGACATAATCTAAAATTCTAAATTTTGTGTAGGTATTATTTATATAAATTTTATTTACTTGTGACTGAGGTCGACAAACCGAACTCAGTATTTTAACTAATAAGATATTAAGTAATGATTGAAATTATGACTATGCTGAATAAATAAGGTTTTTTTCTGTTGATTTTTCGCAAAAAGTAATGTTGACATGTAAAATTCTAAAAAAAGCACTTCAAACAGTTTTATTATTTTCAAATTATATTAAAATGCACATGGACAAGCTAACGATCTAGGTGTTACAAAAATAACGACCTAGGTGATAATTTTGAAAGCCACAATTCATCTGTCGCCAATATATTGAATCATATAAAAATAAAACATCGATAATTGAAATTTGCAGGCAGTAAAAGAAAGTTATCTCATCTGAAAGTATATCTAATAAAATTTTTTATATATATTTATTATTATAAATAATACTAAAAATTATTCATCTTTCACTAAATATTTAATTTAAAATCAATGTGTATCCATTGGACCAAATCTAATATGATAGTTATTTGGTGGAAAATTGTTCGTGTGGTACCTAACTCATTCTAAACTACTCGAATAAAACCCTTGTGTGGATGAAGAGAGCTTTCGCTGTGTATACAATCTCATACAAACAAGCTCTACGTGTACGTATATATATATATATATATATATATAGAAGCTCCACATATTATGGTGAAACTGTTCGATGTGGTCTATTTTCAAGATTATATCTTTTACCACTAATTTATGTGCATTTTCAATATTACTCTGTAATAATAATGTGTAGTATCAACCAGCTACCGCCACTAGTATTCGAGTAGATGATTGGTGTTATTGAAAATTGAGAATATTATGTGAAATATAAAGCATGATTCACATCGTAAAATATTTATTGAATCATGAACTTAATTTAGGTCGTTGAAATTATATAAATGGTGTAATTATTATTTCAAAAAGTTATTTACACAACTAACACCAATTTTTTACCATTTACTCAAATCAAAGACAGGTCAAGCCTTTGAGAAATCTTTGTAAAAATCCAAATTAAATTTCATTAGTCTCCTATTCAAGTATATATACATATCAGCATACTGTTTTTTAAGGTATTTGCAAATTATTCTTTAATTTAATGTTTTTGGTTCAATTTTATAATTTTATTAAGTTTCAAAACTGTGCAATTATATTACTGGTTCAAAGATCTAGTTTATCGAACGAAGTGAATATAGTTCGATGTATGTGTGTTAGTATATATTATTTAACTACCATTCTATAATTTATTGGCTGTAACTTTCGAACGCGTTTTTAGATCTTTATGAAATTCCCTACACATGTTTATCACATTCAGTATTTACATTACTGTAAAATCATACAGAGTTTCATATAAGGTCTAATTGAACTACATATAGTTCTTAATTGAGCCACCAAGGGCATCGTAATAACAAATTTATCAAAAAGCAGCACACGAGTGATTTTTTATCAAACTGAGGATTTTTATCAGATATATACAATAATTATATATCAAAGTTTTTATTGAGATATTTGACTTTCAATCAAAAACTGGTAGAACATTTAAACGAGACGGGATCTTTTAAACGGTATATAACTATACTCGGGTCATTTTCTATAAAATTTCTTTTGAAAAATTTAGGATCAAGCCTTAATGCAAAATATAACACAACTTTATATTTTGATAACTTTAAGATTTGTTGTTCATTTTACTCAAAATTATAGTATGATATAAATTTTGATACAAGAGTGCACGAGACTGTAAGCACAAACACAAATGGAATGAGAAAATAGAGAGAATGTTATATTTCTTCCCATTTACAACATCTAAGTTCATCTAGTTAAGTATAGTGTTATTTAAGTATATCCATTATTATTTTATATAGTATATAGAAGTAGGTACAGTTATACATGAAATAAAATGCACAATAATATAATGAATAAAACAAAGATAGATTGATGTATAGGATGTTCACCGTAAATGATTTTTTAATATAAGTATTATAAATTGGGTATTTGAAAATATTTCATAATCGAGGAACAGTGCTAAGTTTTCGAAAGATCATCGATATATCGATATCGTAAGTAACACACGAATTTTCAAAACCTTTCAATAAACGAATTTTATAATCGATTAAATTTTTTTCAATTGTTTAAATTTTTTGAAAAGTAAAAAATGTAATGTGACATTTTTCATTCATTATTAATAATTATCTGCAAACATGTAACTATCCGGTATCCGCCTGTATAACAAAATAAGTCTGAATACCGGAGAGTAACGTTTCATTTTTGGTTACAAATTAATATTTTCGAATGATAGATTATTTATCATATTCAAAGAAATAAAATTTAATTTGGTGTATAATTTTTTGCATACACTGGGTGTAATATGTTATAAATTATAATATACCAAAAGCTTATAAATTTTGTTAAAGATTTGCATAAAAATATCAACTGAAGAAATAAAATTTTGGTTCATGATGTCATTAAATCACTTTATAAGTCTGCTTATGTGTGTACGTTTACTAAGTGTTTATTCCATGTTTATTCCACAGTAGCCCAAATCAGATAAAGCTATTTATTGTATACGAAAATTCACAATAAGTTGCAGATAAATAGATCTGGGTACACAAGTCTCAAAGTATTTTGTATGAGTGGACTTCAAATATACGAGCTGCTTAAACTATACTTTTCGTAAGTATTGAAGATTTTTGTAATTGAAGCAAGACAGTACAATTTGGGATTCTTACATCGGTGTTTATGCCCTCCATCTTGAGATCATATCGGTGTTTTTAACATGGAAGAATTCCTTACCGTACCCCAATTTTTCATGTGGTGTTCAACTACATGTTTGCATATTCTTCATAACATGTGCCAGATTTTAAAGAATATCACTATTAGTTTTTATATTCATGTGCTTATAGTATCCAGAATTTTGCTACTTTGTTATTATTTTTTTTCGCAATTGTATAGCTTTTTCAAAAATAAACTTTTTATCAATCTGAACATTACTATTCGATTTTTTCACGTAAAACCAAACATAAAATAAAGTGGAATTGGTACCATATGATAGATTCTGGATCGATTGCAGAGAAATACGAACTCTTCAGTTTGGATTCACGTGAAGAAATCAAGTGTATATAATGATTATGACAATGAAACAGCAGCATTATGTTTATGCAAACACATGAAAGATTCTGAAACATTCTGTGAACATAACGTATAAATGTGCAATACAGAGAATATAAAGAAAATGAATGATATAACATTTGTGAACAACAACACAACAAGAAAATCGTATACAAGACTAACGAAAATTTTAAGTATATTAGTGACTTGTATAGTGTACACAATAATATAGTGCTTTGTTTAGTACAGTGCACAGTGTTTTGGTACTATAACAATAAAATATAGATATAGCAGAGTAAAGATGGAGCTTAGTATTCTGACGTCCATCCATACCCATGACAAACACTGAAGGCCTGAAAGAGTGTATAGTCAACTTTATACTTATAATACAAAGAATAGTAGTAGTAGAATAGTGTGCTTGCTCTTTACATAAGATACATCTTATATTGAGTAGTAGAAAGGATAGAGGTAGGGATGTTTATTCTATACTATTTGGAATGAAGGCCATTGTTTGATATAAAGTGTTGAATTTCTTGTCAATTGAAACCAGGATTACTAAGGCAAGTAAAATAACGACGAAACCAGCTTAATCCTCAGTTCATACAGTTTTCGTTTTAAATTGTAAATAGCGCACTGTTGCCATTGGACAACCCAAAAATTTGTGGTATTCCATCTACAACCCTATACGGTGATCAACTTACAACATTTCACTAAAAGCAAAAAATTCAAAATGGTTTACACTGAGAAAAAAAATTTGCGGTCACCTGAATCTTTCATGTTTATTTAAAATTATAAAATACACATTGTTTTAATTAAATTTTTAATTTATTTAGTTTTAAATATATTTATTAATTTAAATAAATACAATATATTTTCGACAATAATTTAAATACAGATATAAAACTATAGGACTTAGAGAGAAAACTTTCAAAAACGATTTCAAAATGAACCTTAAAAGTTCTTCTATGAAAACAAAAAGTTCACAGATAAAATTCTTCCTTTTACCAGTTTTAAAAGTTAACATTTTTATATTCACTTACATATGTAATCGCATGATGTCACGGTCATGCGGTCATGGTAAGTATTGCTAATATTGATTATGAGACGAGAAATCACGTTGAAGTAGCTTTTAAGGCTGCGTAATCGTATAGGTATGATATCTGAAACGATTCTTCATGCTCCTGCAATTACATTAATCCTATTCTAATTTTCAAAATAACCAAAGTCATTTATACAAGTCAAATTTTATATCTGGTGAAAGCTTGCAAGCTTTGATATATTTTGGATCATATACACACAATAATTTACTTGTGGAAATTTGTTTGTAATAGTTAATTTACGCAAATTACAAGAACTCGTTAACTCCCAGCTTTGCTTGACTTATTTTATACATTTCATTTTCAAGGCTGCTTATTCAAACACTCTTTTTGATTAAATTTGATATTTTATTTAACTCGTAATTCATTATCTAGGTCATCGAAAGAAAATGAATGAAAAATGAATTTTAATCAATTTGTTGACTAAATTTTATAACCGAGATCGAGAAAAATGTATGATTCGTACGGACACATTTAATAACAACCTTCGTAAATTAAGAGTTATTCAAACATTTTATCATATAAACCCAGCCTTAGAAATAAATGAAATAGATAAAATATTGTGTCAAATACAAAGTAGTTAGGAGGTAAAGGCACCCTATTTCATTTTCTATAGTTCATGAACATATAGAACAACAATTCAGACCTGGAAAAATGTATACATTTTGGCGATGACATAGTTGACAGTATTATACTCTCCCTACAAATGTACAAGAACAAAGGTAATATTATTGTTTGAAATTGGCTGGTGTATATGTTCATTGATATGAGTTCACTCTTTCAACATAATAAACATGAGACCTTAATTTATTTTAATATACACCCTTCTATATATCTAAATTAAAGTAAGTCTATTTATTCATATTTCGATGAAAATGTTTTACATGTTTCGTATATTTATAAACTTAGTGTTTTTTTTATATTTTGATTGTAAAAAAAACTAAAAATTTGTTTTAACTTTTAAAAAATGTATGTGTATTTCTTTAAAGTTAATGATTTCACCCCAAATTTATTATTTAATAATACCCATCTATCCGTAATGTGAAATTTATTTTTTTTTATGATTTAAAATAAATTTTTGTGTGTTGGGATACAAAATTGCCTTGTGTGTTTTGAAATATTATCACAATTTGTAATAATAGTGGGTGTTAAAGCGTAAATGTATTGAAAAAATTTAAGATTATATACATATACATTTATATATATATATATATATATATATATATATATATATATATATATATATATATATATATATATATATATATATATATATATAAATGTATATGTATATATATAATCTTAAATTTTTTCAATCATATATTAGAGAGATTAAAAAAATATATAAAAATTATAATACAATTAAAAAAAAAGAATATTCTTGTTTCGATAAATTTGTCTATGGATTAAGAAAGAAGCCTGTGACTAAAGAAGAATTGATGTCTACATTAGCCTTGCAGTCACTTGCTTTTCAATATTTATTTATTTTGATAATATAATATTATCAAGCAAAACAAAAAATCAATTTACCTTTAATCAAAACATTAAAATATAATAAAAGTAAATTTGAGCTGAATATAACAATCGTAAACTATATAATATGTATTTAAAAATCAATAGCTTTCATTAGATTTAATATTTTTCCTTGTGAATTCTTAAATTCGAATTTTTTAATAAATTTACTACAAATTTACTAATAAATTTTATTTTGTAATTTCTGATTATATTTTCTAGAGAAATTTATTAATTATGGAATTAATAAATATTAAAATTTTGGAAATAAGAATTCATTATTTTTTTAAACATAATTGTACAGAATATGTCAAAAATATGTATATGAAGGGACGGTATGCAGCTATGGCTGGCTTTATAAGGAACTATTCCAGTATTTAGTATTTACTTTCTGCAATCAAAATGCAAAACCATAGAAAACCATTGGTTAAGGATAACCGACACCAGATACTTTTAAATAAAACCTGTAAAATTACAGCATTTGAAAAGGTTAAGTTCCGCAGTTAAATCGACGCAAGATCAGAACACACTCAAAAAATTCATTTATCAATATAAATGAAATAAACATAATCAATAAAACTGCAACAGGAGTTCAAATAACTACGCTGTCTTTGTAAAACGTTTTTTTTTTTTAGTCCAAATATAGTTCTAATGACTTTTTTGGCATGAGAAAGACTTTTTAAGCGTAGTTATTTGAACCCCATACTATTATTCCAAACGACATGATCGAGTGAAAGTTTCAATAATAAATGAGCATTAAAGAACTCGATTCTTTTTTTCATTAATCTAATCTGAAAACAAACTTTATTTAATCTACCTCAAAATGAATCTTTATAACAAATTTTATACCCAAAAATTTTATTTTATTTGATATCCGCCTATTATTATTATTGATTTTGTTTTATTTAAGCTAAGCCATTAGAATGGCACCAATCAATAACAGAATTAATTGCTTTGTCGATCATATCATCATCTATGATCAATCGTCGTGATGTCATTAGTATAAAGAAACATCACACGTCACACCCTTACAATCTTAAATATACTTTGGTCCTAAAACATTTTTTCAGGGAATTCTCTTCTTTTTCCAATCGGAGTAAAAAAAGTGTACATTGTAAACTGCTTAAACTGAAATTAAGAATTTATCAAAAAAAAAAAAAACTTACATAAATGGATTGAAATGTTGAATTATTTGAAAAAGATCTTACCTAAAACAAAACAGAGAAATAACATTAAAAATATTGAATCAAAATTACAAAAAAAATTAAAAAAAAAAAACAAAACAAAAAACAAAAAAAAAATAAAACAAATTAAAATTAATTATGTTTTATTTGTGTTTATGTATCTTCCTTTTCATAAATAAACCAAGTCAGATGTATACATGATAACATTAAAAATTTAGTATCTCTTTTGCATACTTAACAAAGTTATACAGTTGCATGATACACATAAATTATTACATTTTAATTGGAGTACAATAATTGTCATAAATAATAAACAAATGTTTTTATTGTGTCTTTTCAGTATAAAATAATATAAAAAGAATTCCCTCTGACATTTTAAAATGTACGATGTAGAAGATTTTCAAGAAGAAACAAATCTTAACAGTATATATTTTAAAACATTTTGTATGTACTAACCATTTGATGGATTTGTAAAAATAATTCAACCACTCTAATTTAATTAAAAACAAAATATTATTATTATTTGATATTAGAGAAGTTAGTTTTACATAAATCTGTTTTATTTTACTATTAATACTTGAGTTATGAAATTGGCATTTAATCAATGTGTTTATTTTCAATATATAAACCTTACGTAAAGTAAGACATTTCTAAATAACAAAAGAAATCTCAAATTTTAAATGTCATAATGATATTTGCCATCGTTAAGTGCTTTTACTCTATTCATTTTCTGCAAAGTTTTCTATATTGAGTTACTAAATTTTCGTTTGATAGAAATTTAGAAGCAATTTTAGCCCTAAAAGTAACATTTTTATCATCCAGAGACATTAAAACGTTAAAGTATTTTAAAAATGCATCATCGGTAGTGACCGACAGTAATAATCTAGCTGCCACTCACTCAAAAAGACACATCCACTTGTGAAAAATGATATTTTAATGATTACACCCTAAAACGAAAAAATCATTTGACAGCTAACATTAAATTAAATAAATATGCAAGTTATTAGGCCATTGTTCTTAATAATATAAAATTGATTAGGAAACAAAAAAGTTTTATAACTTATATTGGAAAAACTATAATTTTCAAAAGAAAAATTAGTTTAAATGTGTTTGAAGTTATAATAATAAAGAAATTAATATTTAAAATTTAAAAAATTTAAAAGTAAAAAACCATGAATCAGTAATCGTTTTTGTTTTTATTCATTTGTATTATGAGTAATATTTCGCAAACAAAATTTTATATAAGATGATTTGTGTATTGTAATAGGTCTAAAACATAATTAAAAAATAATACGTATATAAAACAGTATAATACTACAAGTAGATGACGGAGCCATGACTTGAAAAATGTATAACTTTCAATTTTTCTTAAATTTTAACATAAAAAAGTAACAACCCTATTGTAACATTATTTTGATATCAGGTAATTTAAAAACGAACAAATAAAAATTTTATTTTCTTTTTTCTATCATTTGTTCCTTATTATCATTTGTTCTTTTAAACGTATATATTTTCAAGCAACGGAAGTATTTAAAGTTAAAATAGAGATCAATCTAAAATTGAAAACATAAATAAAACTTAGAAATTTAAACTGCGTCTTAAATATGTAATCATATGATTTAAAAAAATGGTTAATTAATCTTGTGTGAATAGTATTCTAAAATAATATTGGAATACACTTATAATAAATGTGTACATTACAACTCACCAATGACGGTTATTTGAGGGTAAAAAACATTAAACAATGAATATACAATATATATAATGTATATAGGTTATGATATATTGTATAATTTGAATCTAATTCCTACCCATAGTATCTCAGACATCAATTTGTCCTTTTTATATAACACCCACACACGATTTGACTCTACACATCATTCCATAAAATTTAGGGTAGGGCATATAAACTTTTTGTAGCATGAAGCAATACTTCTTTATTTGAGTAAGAACTAGTGGTTGGTCTTCAAAAATAAAGAAGAGGGTGAATCAGCCGGTAAATAAATTTCTGAACATCTGAAATATATTGCTGAATATTTACTGTGTCGCAGTGATAGCTTTACTTCCATTTCCTCTTGAAATGTTAACAAAAATAAACATAATGGAATTGGTTATTTTTTAACAAATTTTACAATGCGTTAAATAACATTTAATACATTAAGCAATAATTTAACAAAACAGTAATAATTTCATCTGACATTATTAACTATGACAACATAAATAAAGTACTAGAAGTATACGAACATGAACATGAAAATCACTTAAAAATGGCTGAACCAATTTGGTTGAAATTTTGCTCGCGTAGATTAAATTAATGGATATATTTTATCCAGAAATAATATTATATAAAACACATCTATATCGAATTTCAAGTGTATACGAACTATAGTTCATTTTTTGAGAATGTCAAAGGGATAAAAAGGAATAAAAAGATTCTATGTGTTAATTTGGAGGCTCATCTTCGCGTGTGACAAATATTCAAATCCGTTTTATTGTGTTCCTAAACATCCAAACATATAAGTTTTTATATTTATAATATTATTAATTAAGTCATCCAACTTCCATGTATATAAAATTTTATTTCAATCGTACGTTGAAAAAAGATGTAACTTAAGAAATAATTTTTTTTTACACATTGATTCTGGGACAAAAAACACCAATAAAAACACCAAATCTTCCAAGAATTCTAAACCTACTAATGTAATTTACATTATTTTCGGAGCAACCTTTATGTTATTTGTAGAACAACCTTTATAACGAGTGTATATTTGATGAATGATAACAATATTTTAACGTGTTTTTATTGAAACAAACAAACAAACAAAACATAAGTACATTATTAAGAAGGTGTTGTTTGACAATTGTTTTTCATGTATTTATTATTCATTGAATGTTTTTGTAAATAAAATAAATTGTTTTTTTTTTTCATTCCACTC
The DNA here is from genome assembly GCA_020423425.1 of Chrysopa pallens. Taxonomy (NCBI): domain Eukaryota; kingdom Metazoa; phylum Arthropoda; class Insecta; order Neuroptera; family Chrysopidae; genus Chrysopa; species Chrysopa pallens. Next base: position 81,895,220 of record CM035591.1, read on the forward strand.
GACATTATTTATTGTAAAATTTTACATTTTATTACACCACTTATTTACTTATATACAACAAAAATAAAGTTTAAATAAGTAGATTTGTTTACATAAATTGAGATAAAATAGGATAAACTTTCATTTGTATTGACCTTTAACTGAGAGAATCTTATTTGCTTAAGTTTTACGTAATTAGATGTCAATAATATTTTTTATATATACATTAAGAACTCGTTGAGGATTTGAGTAACGATTTTTTAGCCAGGCTGTGATTTTATTCAATGATCTGTTAATTTGAATAATATTAAAAAAATACAAACAAAACAATGTATGTAAGTGCTCTACAATTTTCATTTGAAAATTGTTTTTGTAACTATACCCTTTTGCCCCAAATCAACTCTCTTCTCTTTCAAATATATAAAAATCACTGAAAAATATTACTGCCTTAACAAAGACCATTGTTTAAATCTCCCGCGAGGTCTTGGGCTAATAGCTAATATCATTTTTAAGACTGGAGAGAAAGAAGTTTGACACTCTACTCAGCACATACTAACTGCAAAAAGAACATTTCCACTATTAAACCCCTACTCTTAAGACCGTCATGTGAATACTTAACTTTCAGTAGAAAACCTACCTACTACGTAATTCCCCGTTACCCAAAACGACGACTTTAACATCCTTGGAAACATGTTCATATTCGAACTTATTGACTAAACCAACGATCACAATAAAGTCCATAGGGCCTTTGGCAGGACGCAATCAAGAAAGATTTATAATTGTAAGTATTAGGAATAATTATATTCAATTTTAGCTTGAAAACATTCTCATTTTAATCTCGCAATGGTTATCCCATCATTAATACTTCACTTAACAGATTGAATAAGCTAAGAACACAATTTTTATATAAATAATAAATAAATAGTTGATAACTTAGTTTGTAATTTACGTAAGTTAAAAATTAGCGGTGTAATAGTTTCAGGACATAGGGAAAGAAGATTAAGAAAATCAAAATGGTTGAATAATTTTTCATTTTTCACAATACAATATTATATTACATAGTGAAACATTTATTATACATTAAAAAATTATTATCGACGCTTACATCATTGTCGGGAAAAGTCCAAAGTAATGATTTTTTTAACTCGTGTTTCGCGACGTTACCACAAACTGTATATAGATTTAACATTTCAATTCGTGAATCATTTTGACATTAAAAATAATGCTTTTATTCTTTCCCGTTAGAAAACAAAAGAAAATATCACAATAAAAACTATAATAATCATAACAATAATAATAATAATTGAAAATGATGTCTTGTGTAATAAGCTGTGATAACATTTGAAATACCACATGCATTTCTTTCTTATAACAATGAAATAACATAAGGGATATTCGGATTGAAAATAATGGCAAATAAAAATTCATATATTGGTAACATGTAATAATTCCTCATTTGGAGGCATTTTGTGTAAAAAATATTCCAAACGTATATAGAAATTTTATCGTTTTTGAACAAATTCATAGAACCGTTTTTTACAATATATGGTGGAAGCGCAAGAAAAAACTTGATGTATACTTATAACACATGTAGATACTATTTACTTGCGCTTCCACCATTTCGTTACTTTGTAAATGTTTAGACAAAAATTTGAGACATGTAAGTTACAATTTTGTTAAGAGTGAGCCCTGTTTTACTCAAATTATTTTCTAATTAAAATTTCGAAGTATGCAAAAATGTTGTTCTGTATGAAATGGTGACATATTCCATACATAAATTTATAAATTAGTTTATTTGTTTTCCTGGCAATATCGCTGAACATTGCTATAAAAAAATTTTCTTGTGCTGAATTCTGGTGCACTTTTATATGTAATTTTTTTTTTTTTTGCTAATGAATGACACACTAGTCTAAAAATATTGTTTATATATCCTTTACTAATCATGGAATATTTGAAGCTTAAATTTGTCAATTTGGATTTTTGGACTCATTACGTATTTTCCTATAATAGTGAGCTTTATATGTCCGAAATCATGTAAAAATATTCTAAGATTCATACTTTTTTATCTATAAAAATATTTTTTAAAATAAATTTGCATATGTTCTTAAACATATAAAGATGAACAAATATTTATAAAAATAATAGCTAGTAAATATTCTAAGCTCAGTGGCTGATATGAATTCGAATATTTATTATTAATACAACAATTCTCCTCTACCCTACTATACAAAGGCAGTAAAATAAAATTGTCATTTCAAATCGTTTTTTAAATGTTGTGTAAATTTCATGATCTGTAATAAAAATGAGAAAAACTCACGAACTGCAGTAATACAAGGAGCTAACGATAGTGTTTATCGAACACACAATGTCTCAAAAATGGAGCTGATATTTCTTTGATTAAAGATTATTTCCTAACAGACTAGCTATATAAATTCTTATATAAAAATTAGTTTTAGATTCAATTTTGAAAGAAAGTAACAGTCTATTTTCCAGTGTTAAAAAAAAAGCTTAGATATTTAAGTAAATTTTTTCTGTCTTAGTGTTTGTTATTAATAAAGCGAATTATCAACTCAAAAAATAAAAACACAATACTTAAATGCATAAAATTTTCTTGATTTTATCATTTAAGCATTTAAAATGATTTAAAAACATACACCCACAGTTAAGAAATTTCTACAATTTATATTTTCATCAATTCCTATTTATGTCGATTATAAACCGCTCTACTATTTATTTTTTATTATAACCTTGCTTAAATAATTAAGTATTATTTCTCAAATTATCGACCTTGTACAATCGTTTCTGTTGGGCTGTATGAAAATACTTCGTTATAAAATCTGGATAAGAAATGAGGACTCTCTAATGCGTACAGAAATTTTGAATTTTAAATTTGTGTCAAAGATTTAAACTTTACTTATAAAAGATGCGGATATACCTACTACCATTATATGGATGTTTTATTTAGAAATGAAAACATAGAAATGAGAACATAATGCGTAGGCTTTTGGAATAAAATATTCCGTACGTTTTTATAATAAAACTATCTGACCGGTAAAGCGGTCGTTTATATCTAATCAACATCAACATTTATTAAGTATAATGACATATTCTTAACAACTTTCCTCTATTTCTTAATACTGAAAGCTAAGGCAAATCAGAATAAATAATGATATTAATTTATATTTTATAGCATACCCGATCACGTTGCGTAACAATTGATATTACATCAATTGCATGCAAAATTTGAAGCAGATTGGACAAAGGAATTCCGTTGTCCCATACGAACTTTGCCTCCGCTTTCCATCCCCTTAGGGGTAAAATTTCAGAAAATATTTTTTTACACGATGCTCGGTGTGGGTTGTGTAATCCACTATTTGATGAGGGATACCCGTGACATAAAATATTTATACATACACTCGTGTTTTATTACTTCTATGAAAAATTATTTAATGGGAATAAAAATGTCTTCGCTTAAAGTAGTAGTAATTTTTTAAGTTAAATATTTCTTATTTCGCTCTGATCGATTACATTTTGAAGTATACACCAATTACAAATATTTCTAAAAAACTTAAAAGATGTCGATATTTGAGTAAATTGGAGTTTTTCAAGTATAAAAAACGATACAATTACACTTTCTCCTTTTGAGTTATTGTTTGCATTGACAGGCAAAGGATTTGATAAGCGAATTACTGAAAATCTTTATTATTTCAAACCGATATTGTGGTTTGATTAATACAACTAATATTTATTTCTATGCATTAACAAATTATAAACGAGAAATAATGTACACTCATCTAAGAACATTTTACATCGGAAAGTCACATGATATTTTTCAAACATTCTGTATGGTGTGAAACAATGTATGAAAATCGATGTATGTGTTTTATAGACGAATAAAAATTGGTAAGCAAAGTGATAGGCAGATAATAATTCACATACATCTTTTTATGCATTGTACACTGATGTATACACAATATAAAAATACATGAATACCGTCATCGCTTGTACATATCTCTCTTTCTAACTCATTTGTTTTATGTATGAAATATATATATATATATATATATATATATATATATATATATATATATATATATATATATATATATATATATATATATATATATATATATATATATATCGTTATTTTAGGTTCGTATGTAAACATATTATGTATGTTTTCTACGTGATTGAGTTTCAATGCTATGGCAGGGAGTTAGTTGTATTCCAAGATATATTAGCCATATAGATCGTCTACAGTTTGTTTACAATATTTTCAGAATAAAACACTGTTTAATAAAAAAAAAATTCATATAAACGTTTTGTACTTAATATAAAGCTTAATTTGTTACATTATAGGATCTAACCTTAAGCAATCATTACAAGTGTAACTAGGAACTAACGGTATTTGTTGTTTATACACCCACGTACGACTGAGTATCGAATACTATTTATCAGTATTTACATTTATTTAAAACACTAACTGCATAGTTGATATGGTTATGAAATGTTTGTTAATTATTTATGTTTTATTACCATTTATGAGTTATTGAGATGAATTGAAGCTTTTATGGTGACAAATCTAAACAGTTTATGAAAAAAATTCACACAAAATTCATTTGTTTAAAAGAGAAATGTATCTGAGTTCTTCTTCTATCTCTATGGTGTAATGAGTCAATAGCTTATTCGTCGTTTTGTTCATTCACGAACTTAAAATCGCTTTTAAGGTCTAAGGTATGCCATCAAAATTTCTGTTTCTAGCAGGGAAATAAAATTTCAATATATCTTAAATAAATAAAGTTATTTACTTTTCCAAGAATTTTATTCAGAATGCTGTCTTGAAATCTTTCTAATCTTTTCTAATGACTGATATGTTAATAAATTTACATTACAAAAAAAAAAATCACTTTAATGAATTTAACAAACCTTAAATATTTGTAAGACACTTGTAACACAACCGAAATTTATAATAATGCAAAAACTTTGGTAATATAGGGGCCAATTAGCGGTGTATTCTTTATACAAAATTTATTTTATTCAAATGAGAGGGTTTATAACACATATACATATAGTGTATATTCATAACCTTTATTAATAATATACCCTCGAACCACAAGCATAAAGTCATCTCTTTATTCAAAGTATCAACTATTTATATATACGACTAAAATATATATGAATGTAACGCATATTTTTCATATGTGAGAAACACAGCGAAGAAGCAAAAGACGAACATCAGGAAGGTAATCGAAAAACAAATTGTTTCAAATGAATATATATTTCGCGACTGACTTTTAACAGCAATATATGTATACATTTAATCATTTTCGCTGTGCTGTAGAATATCTACGTTTTCGTCTTACCCCTTTGTTTTTCTCGTTCGCATACACATATTTCTCAGTTCCCATGCATGTAGAATGTACCAACAATTTTACGCTGTTGGGAAAGTTGTATAAATGAAAATATTTATTACAGGATGAATCTAATTTAGCCTAACTACAATATCTTTGTTAGTGAAATTAAATAAATATAACATTAGAATACAAAAAAAATTATTACTTACGCTATTACAAATATATTTTTCCAAATAATGTAACACTTAGAATAATGAAGAAATGTTTCATAAATTTCATGAGTGTTTTGTAAAACAAATTATTAATAACTTTGTAATTTGGTAATAAGTATTTTACAATTTTTTTGGATATGTTAATAATCTCTTTAAAATCAAGAATTTGTTGGCAAAATAATTATTTTAAAGTTATTATTTTATGGTCTTGAGAGCTTTAAATATATTTTTATCTATAAATTTTGACATACCTACTGCCAGCAAATTTTTGTTAAGACTATTTGAACGAAGATAAAGACAATGATTTTACAATAATTTAAAAATAATATCTATTTCACACCAGATTTTGGATGGTCGTAGGACTTGATGCACAGTACCGTTTATAATAATAATAGATTATGATCATTACTTTACCCGGCCATCTACTTTAATCTTATATCAGTAATTAAAAATCCATTAAGTCAGGCTGTGTGAACTTAAGACAATACTTTAAGAAATTTCCATTGAATGACTTTCCATGCGTAAATTAAGACATACCTTCTATAAAATCGTATCCATAAAAATACATAGAAAACTGAATGATAATTATTAATTTTTCTCCTTTCAAGAAAACTTTTTCACACACCCATGTATGCATACACATGTCTATACAAACTTATAACAAACATATTTTTGGAATATGGAAACTGCAAAATGCACGAATACGTTGAAAATTTATCATAGAACTTACGATTGGATTGAAGATAATTTATATTGATTCGAAGAAAAATATATTATATTAATATCTATATTCTAATTATGGTTTGTATGACATATGACAGTGTGGCATTATTCTACCTAAATTTCTAGACGATAAAGTAATTTTTTTATTTCAACGTAAAGAATTTCAAAAGAGTTTTAAATCAACTGTTTGATGAAAAAAAACATCCATATAATGGTAGTAGGTATATCCGCATCTTTTATAAGTAAAGTTTAAATCTTTGACACAAATTTAAAATTCAAAATTTCAATTTGGTTTGCAAATGAACCACAAACGTGGTGATGTATATTTTGTACTTTCTATAGTATATGGTAACCATATTCTTCTACTAACCATCAGGTTCGTTCGTCAACAATATAATGTAGAAAATATCCATAAAAACAGAGCGATAAAATAGATAGACAGACATATTGGTTTGAAGACTAACAGACAAACATTACATTTTACCTTATAAATAACATTTGAAGCAATAACAAGTTGATTCGCTAATGGTTAGTTTAAAAAAAATTCGATATGCACATCTTATAACTTCCATACTCAGTGTAGAATCTTAGATTGTATTTAAATTTGTGAATTGCATACTAAAACATCAAACAATACGTATCGACTTGACTCTTTGAGGTTTATTTAAAATTACATATTACAGAATTTCTATAGAATCTTACAGTCTTTAGATTTAATTTTGTTTATCTAAGTAAAAACTTTCATTTAATACTAAATAAATTATAGAAATTGTATACTTTGCAATTTTAAGCCGCGTACACACGTGCAACATTCGCGTGATCAAGCCTTTGTGAGCAAGTGAACGCGTAACAGCGTCTTGTAACAAAAGTTGTTTCGCGACGAGGTTAAATCGCGTCCCACAAATTGTCGGTAAATTTGAATCGCATTAAAATAATTTGATGAGTGGGGTTACGAATAGTGTGTTAAATATTTTGATATATAGAGTGGAACAAATAAAATACAATGCAATTTATTAAAATTTAACAACATAAACAAATACTTAAAGTGAAGATCCTCTGCTTGGTAAACAGATGAAACGCTATGCAATAAATTGCAACATCGTAACATCGCAACACCTACAAACCATTAAGCATTGTTTACGATAGTTTCTAATGAATTTTTCTCGAAATGATTAAAACAAAATTTTTAAGTCTGATTTCGAGTAGGATTATTTTTAGTATAAAAATTCTAATGCTTTAATAAAAATACTGATGTTTCTTCTTTATAATATAATGTCCTGTATATAGAGGTATAAGAAAATGAAGACGATTTGTATTTTTTTTTCACCTTTTTGTATTTATTATGCAAACTTAATGTGTTTTAAGTAGGAATATGGTGGAAAAAAATTGATGATTAAATGGCATATTCGGAATTTTTCTTATTTTATTACGTTTTGTTTCGTATCACCCCTTCCACCAAACTGTCGCGTTCAACAAATCAATTACGAATAAAACGTATTCTAATCTTTATTGATGAATGTTTTTTTCTGTAAATACGTTTCAACTATTCGTTCATGCACTTGACTTTAAATATAAAATATACTAGTTGATGATTAAAATGAATTTTGTTAAAAGTGAGAACAGCGATTTGGTTTTTACAAAGATATTTCGTTGAATTAAATTGATGCCTGTATAGAAATATTTGTAAAAATGATCTGTCAATAGAAGAAATATTATATTCAGAGGATAGCCGTGGTCGCATACTACTCGGTTACTATATTGTAATATATATTGTTTACAACAAACAACTCTTTCGGCATGGTACTATGTAACCAGGTCTATACTGTAAATTCGGGCGAAATTCTGAAAAAAATCACCTCCGTCAAGCTAACAGATCAAAATATTCAAAATTAATTTTAAATTATGTAATTTTGAATTTTTAGCTGCTGCAAAATTAATAAAGTGTTTTAAATTAGAAAAATTTAGTTATTATGATGCACTGCTGCCGTTATATCAAGCCAGCAAAGCAATGTGAAAATATGAATTCCAATATATATTTTAATAGTACCAGAATTAGGTGAAAAAATGTGGTTTGCGAGCATGATGCATGGATTGTTTTGGCAATTTTGATTAAATTTATTTATATTATTTTGATTAAATTTATTAAAATATATTATGTCACATAGCTCTACATGAAATCACGGTAGCTGTGCATCATAATGACTCAATTTTCATTTTGCAAATAATTTATTTTAAGTTGTTGCTATACTATCTTGACGGACATATTATTTTGTTGTATCGTACTTTTATAAGCATATAAGCGTATTTTACAAAGAGCTTCGACCGTTGGAGGGTTTTAATATTTTATAACTTATTTTGATATAGTTTATTTATATTAACTTAATATAAATAATAGCTAAGAGGAATTGACAAAAAAAAATGAAACCTCTTCAATTAAGACAACCAAAAATGCAGTTTATTTTAAGCTGCATTTATATTTTTTCAATTTTCACGAAAAAATAACTGAAAAATACTCTTAAAAAAAAAAAAAAAAAAAAACAGAAATTTCTTTTATATTTTGAAATGATTTTCTTCGACACGCCTTCCGTTTTCTTGTAAAGATTGTTCATAACAAATTTCCTAACAATTGCATGATAAATTTTGATTTTTTGCCCCAATTTCCTAGATCAAATTTTTTTGTATTTTTATTAATACGTATTTCGACTACAAAGTAATCATCATGAGGATGAATTATCTAGTTGTAATGATTCTCTGAGGAGATGTTACTCGTTGCTAATTTGGCGACGGTCTGCGTTATTCGAAAGATCCTAGAGTTCCCATTTATAATTATGAAATTGCATGATTATTTTTTGAGTTATTTGTGCACGAAAAAAAAATACAATATATTTTTCATTTAAGTACTTTTAAGATTTTCGGGAATATTATTACGAATATAAAAAAACATTAAAAATGCTTTGTTTTTGTTATTTATTTAGTTAAACTCAATTTTGTATTGCAAAATGTGCTACAATTAAAATTTAATAATGTATTGGTTGGTGAATAAGTATGTTTATACAAATGAATGATGGTGCGCAGGCAGCTTGGTAACGATGAAGTGGCCATATTGATGACGCAAATTCACAAGTGTATCCCCTACCCTAATATACGCGTAAAGATGTTTTCACTTCAAGAAAACTCAAAGACATATTTGATCCAAACATTGTAAATAGAACCAACCTTATAATTTTACTAGTAAATTAAATATTTGTAAAATTTATATTAAGCAGATCAACTACATGATGACTATTAACCATGTATTATAAGTTGTATAAACTTGTATATAGACGCAAGTAGTGTGAATATTTATGTTGATAAATAAAATTCACACTAGATTATAAATTTTTTGTGGTATGTTATACTTTTTTATGAGTATTAAGTAGATTTAATTTAAAAAGGATTGAAAAACATAATATATGAAATAAAATTTTGTTATTACCAACCACCAAAAACCTATGTATGTATTCTATACACTTTGCTTGCGTAGTTAAATATAAATTGTGTTTTGTACGTGTATGTATATGAATGTATGCCTGTTTGATACCACCAACAACTTACTCATAGTAACTATCTATAGCAAGCGCTCGCTGTACGCTAGTTGAAATAGGTAAATAGTAATCGTGTTGAGATTAATAGCACGTATAAAGTATAGTAAACCGCACTAAAAACATACAAACTAACATATTCATTTTATATGAATATAGTTGAATTGTAACAGCATACATATGCTGAAATACAGCTTGAATCAAGAAAAATTACAATTAACAGAATTAAATGTTTAATCACAATTCAATTTCAATATATGAATTGTTTGTAATTATGAACATTGTTAAAAAACGTAAAACATATTTATTATAATTTGATGCTTTATTTAGTACACGTTAATAAGTCAACTTTGATCCAAAGTAGTAAAGAATCTGTACAGAATACGAAAAATATTGATCAAGATCATGGATGTCCCATGAAACAAGTTAACGATTTTGGTTACATACAAACTGATGTCAATTTGGTTTATCATAAAACAATTCTGTATAGCTTCAAACATTTCTGCACTCTGTACGTTAACATTTTGAAGTAATATTTATAACCGGTGGTCAAAGAATTAATCGAAATTGTAACAGTGACTTATCGACTGGCATACTCGTATATTGTAAGCCTAAGCCAATGTCATAAGCAACGTTTTTTTTCAGGAGCATTGATTTGTTTCACTAATTTTCAAGTTTCTTAATTAGCTTGAGACCAGTGCACTTCCTTTGTGCATTTAATATTCCAGGAAGACTATTTCATAGCATTGAATGCTTGAAGTAATTTTTGTCGGCATGACGAGAATCGCAAAGCAAGCATATACGCCCATTACTTGGGTAGTGATTATTTTTTTTTATTTCACTTCTTACTTGAAATACTGTTAACATTAAACATTTGCATTTTTTATGAAATCATTTGCGCTAGCTTATTTATTACATTGTACCACTTTTAAAACAATTATACACTATTCCCTAAAGCGTACCATCATTGATGCTTATAAAGTGATTCAACTATAGTATCTACCTGATTCTGGTATGATAGTGTTATAATAATATTACAAACAGCCACAAAATCTAATATTTTATACACCTACAAGTATCTTGTATGTATTATAATAGGAGAACTACAGAGAATGAATACGGCACGAGAGTTTTGGGTAGAAGAATGTAGGCATCATATATTTGATACCTTGAAAACAGTGAGGTTTAACTTTATTTACTGGAGATATAATGTAGTTTTAACATCCCTCAAAGTAGGTTATTTACGCGCTTGTATTCTATTGTCTGTCTGTAGTAATTTATGTATTTTTTGGAATTTAGTATTCGAAGGAGCTTAGAAATTTTTCTAAAGAAATGATTTATCATCTTTATTTTAAAGCATAATTACCTATAAACCAATGTAGGAATAAGGAAAAGGTGAAAGTAAATTTTCTTCGTTAAATTAAGAAATTGTATAAATTGTGGAGCAAATAATGCGATTTGAATTGAAGTCTTTGAATATAACACTTTGTTTTCTCTTTTATTTTGAGTTTATATTTTCGCAAAAAATGATTTCATACTCAATTCTGACATTAATTCATGTAACTTTACTATTTATTGAAATATCTAAATGTACCTCAAAATTAAATTACCGAGGAAACAACAATGAATGACATGACTGGATTCACATTTTTAAACAAACTAGTATCACAAATATTCAGTCATCGTTTGTCAAAACAAATAAACTTTAAATGGGGAAGAAACTGAAAACTACAATTTTGAAATTCAACAGCTCGTGATAATGTGAACTAAAATATAGATGGTTCATAACAATTGAAGGTGGAACTTAAAATCAATTACTAGCATTATGATTTAACCTTTATCAAATGTATAATAAAATCGGAATTTCAATTATAATGGCTTCATTCATTATGGGACTTAAATTACATTTTCTTCAACCATATGGAAATAACACTAAAGATATTAATTAAATTCTTAATTTAAATTCATTGAAATTCATTTAAGGTCTATAAAAACGTATAAGGTACGAGCTTGCAACGATGTTTCAATTTCAATTCATGTTTTCCAATTAGCATCTGTCATAAAACGGATAAAAATAGAGCTGTAACTAAGGTAATTTATTTTAACCTGCCCATTGCACAATTCTAGATCTAAATGACCATGTCGTTACAAGCTCCTGGAAAATGAGAGAAGTTCCATTATAATACAGTTTTTTCAATAACTTTTATTTCGACAAATATTTTATGAGGTAGATGATTCTAAAATTCTTAACGTACTTCTAACGGACCCCTTTTCTGTTTTATGTATCACATTACAAATAGTTTTCTTAGATATAAACAATTAGACAATGAATTGAACTCAAAATTGCAATAATGTACATTAAAAAAATATGTTTAAAGAATACTAAAGACCGACTGCGTAAAAAGGTTACTCATTAAGATTAATAAATATTAAAATTTAAAAAAATATCTCTTCTGTTTTCATAAATTATAAAAAAAAAAAAGAATTATGGAAATAGCATGAATATGAGTAATGGCACAATATTATTTGAAACGACTTGATATATTGAGTTAAAATTTCTTTGTAATGTGAAAAAACATTTTATACATATTAATCTTATAATTGACTCAAATTTTCTGTTTCAGATGGCAATATATGAATTCGTTTTGAGAATTTTTGATTAATGTTTAGTATTAATGTTTCAAGATAAGTGATTAAATTTGTGCTTGCATACCAAATTTAATGAAAATCAAATAGGTGGTTTACAAAGTATCGATTTGTAGACACCAAGACCGAGCATTGCATCTGCGGAACGACAATTTATTGCTGTGATGTTTTTAACATCGGACAATCATGAACATATCTACCAATATTGATCAAAGTTTCTTAAATATCCGTTTCCTTGTAGTAATTGTCGTTCGATAAAATTATTTTAACAAACAGGCCGACAGGTAGGTAAATGCGATACATGAAAGTTGCACCGGTGGATCGAACAATTTCATGTCTTCTTATTTGGTTCGAAAAAATTTAAACCTTCGACAGCGTGTTTATGTGTTTATATGTTATTTCGTATTTAAATATAATGAAGTTTTTCGATTTATTTTTATTTAAGCATTGCCTACCTTTAACAATCATCAAACTTCCGTGGATATTGTTTTAGATGTATTTATCTATATGTTATATAACAGTTTGTTTAATGTTTTTGAATTGGGATTGAGTGGGATTGCATGAGCTGAATTGGTTTTGGTTTAGTACATCTATACATTTATATTATGGTATAGTGAAATAGAATGAGATGAGAGTACTAACAGGGAGCAGGAAGACGCGAGGAGACAACGACTCTTTAACCATTGTGATAGAATGTGGATATGTTTGAAATACCACAATGTTTTTATACACATTTCAACATTGTGTTGAGTAGATACACACACATTCATTGAAAAGTGAGATGGGAGACGTACGATTCCATGGAATTGGGTTTACTATTACTACGGTTGATGAAAACATATGTTCAACAATCTATCGTACAAGGTTTTTAAAAAGTGAATGAAGATTCGATATTGGTATGCAATACAAAATACTTAATGAGTGAGTGCTTCACAATATCAATTATACATATTAAATAGGAGGTAAGATAGGATGACATTTGATATGACATCAGGAATTTCAAATTCGGAAATTAAATAGCTAATATACATGCAATGTTTTAACCTAAATTCTTCTAGGCCAAGGTTACTCTTTCTTGCTGCAATGAACTTATCTCCGTTCTTTCCCGAATAAAATGCTGCAAAATTTCATGAAATAGGATATTATATTATTTTGGAGTAAACGAACACCATTATTTTGTGGTTTGTTGTTTAATTTACAATTTTCAGCAAGCTGCAGAAGTGAGTGGCACAGAAATTATCTATTAACGTTATAAACTTTAATTATTTCCAGGCATTAAGGCAAGCCATATATGGCTCTTTTCAGCAACAAAAATAGCCCTCCAATGTTTTCTAATTGATTTGTAGATGCTTGTCAATTCGTCAGATTCGTTATTTTGGAAGTTGCACCTCCATTTTGCTTGTCTTATGATAAACTGAATGCTCCCTCTATGACATAGTACGGAAAGATATAAATATAATATAAATTTTCTTTCGTTTGAAAATATATTATTTCACTTTTAATAGTCAGTTAATTCTTATTTCACTTTTAATAAGAATATTTGAATAGTCTGAAGTCTACTTGTTTTTTTTTTTATTTCTCAAGTTAAAATACATGCCCTGACTGCCTTAGCCTTCGTGTGATATGTAGTCACGATAAAGTTTTTTACAGCGATTATATAGTTTCTACGTTGGCAGGAATGGGGTATATTCTTTCATGGGAAACATACGAAAAGTATCCAGACTGCCTTGAATTTGACGATTTCAAATTTAAATACAAATTTTGCCATCAGGTATTCATGTTTAAAGAGAGCCGGTTTTGAGAACATAGCTTACCCAGATAAAAAAGATAATGAATGTGTGAATGTATCAGATAATTTTTCAAATTTAGTATATTTGGTTTACAGATTAAAAGGAGCAAAATAAAAAGGTGTTTATCGTATTTTGGGGCACATTCATACATATATATGGTATTTAGTTTCACATAACATCATCTATGGGATTCTTTCGTAAATTAAATATATACGAATGTATTCCATAACAACTTCCGCTCATTAACAAAAAAATCATACACAAACTATTTCTGTTACCAAATTCTGCATGTTACTACTAAATAGCAAACATATGCATTAACTAATGTAATTTACGAACAAAATCTCCAGGAAAATCCTCAAATATCCTCATCCTAATCTCCTAATGTACGAATGTGTAAACACCATACATACGATTTCCACACTTGCAAAATTTCTTTTACAGAATAAGAAATAAAAACTGTATGAATTCACCCTACTCCCCTTAAAAGATCAATTTATTCAAAAATTGCAAAAGCACATATTCTTATTTGTTGTGGTTATAAAAATAATATTTTTTGTCCCAATTAATTCACGTATAAATTTTTGGCCAATGCATAAAATTTCGTTACCCACGGTATTTGTGTATGGGATAGTAATAGGTTATGTGCCTAGCTAAAACATTATATGAGGTTTACATAGTACACAAGGTTTGTATACATTGGAAGTGGAGGTTCGTGTAATATTGAGAGGATGAGTAATATACATTTATTATTTCAGGTGCATCATTCTCTAGCATATTATTGCACCTCAGTGCACGTATAAACTCATTCGGGTTGATTTTAATAGTTAGTATTATGGTATGTAGGTATACACACATACACACATTGAGTTAGAAATAGTCGTCAGTTCGAAAACATGAACTCGAAAACTTCTGTGCCTCTTGTCATAACTAAAATACCATTTATATGTTTTAAATGTCAGTTTTGTAAGTTGAAGAGATACTTCTAAATGATATATTATGTATTCATGTATACAGTTTACAAGGTGCTCCAGGTTTTCGTATTCAAAAAAATACAAAGCAATTTCAAAATGCATAATAATGCTTAATACAAGATCGAATCAACATCAATCTAAATTTGTACTGCTGATATTATCTTAATTCAATTATTTTCTTTGTTTCTTTGACGTTTTTGAATCCTAGTTCTGAAATTTTGCTGTTATACTTTAACACGTTCAAATACTAATGGGTAAGTATTTATATTTTACAAAATCTCTTCTTAAGAGTTAGACAGAATACTCACTTTGGTTTTTAATCAAAGTAAGAAGTTTGTATTGATTCGAAATGTTGAAGTCAACAGTTATAAAGAATAAAAAAATAAACTACAACAACATTTATAAAATTTTAATAAAGGTATTTAAAGAATAAACTAATGAATCCAATTTTCCCTGCCTGTCGTTTCCTAATCATGATAACTCAATATTCAAGAGATTTGGAGCAGACATTTTGAAAGTGTGTATTAAACTTTATGTTCATAAATTATCAAAATTTTCCAATAAAATCCTATAAATCCTTGATTTACATTTTTAACTATAAAAGAAATTCAAATTTGATCAAATTAATGCTCAAATTAGGCTAATAAACATATTTAATTTTTCTGTTTTGACAAACTAGTAGATGTATATTTAATTCTTCAAAGCTATAATGACTTCGAATTTTGTATTATTATGTAATTATTTGAATGCATTGTTTAAAATAGTTCAATCATTTTTAAGCAACTAGCACGGTAAATGAAAAATTTGTTTAAAAAGCAAAAATAGTTACAGAAAAAAATTAAGAATATTCCCACATTACAGTGAACAAAACACTAAGACATTTCAATTATAAGTATAGAAATATAAACGTCTATCATTGCAAAGTCCAAACCACCTGTCCTAGAGCCTTGCAATTTTAAAAGAAGTTACCAGTTATGACGTTAGTGAGCTCTAAGAAGAACTTTTTGGAAACACATACCCTTAGGTAAAAAGATTAAGTACAAATTTAGAATTATCTAACAGATACATTTCTCAAATCGCTTAGTGAAAAAAAAACTTGAAATTAAAATCAAAGGATTCAGTTGTAACGCAGACAACGCCAAAAAAGTATTTTTTCGAAATTAAACCCAAAACGTTGCGAATAGACAGAGACGATTCAAATTTAGAAATTTTGATCGAAGTTTCGATCACACTGTTGATTGAGAAAGCTTGCAATTTTGATAATAAGATACATTCAAGAAGATACACGAAAATTGAAACTAAGGAATGGTTTTTTGGAAATTAAATCCCACAGGATTGACGCATTGATTCAAATTTTAAGTTGTTGATTGATATACCAAAGTTGAATAGTCATAAAGCTTGAAATAAGTAATAGCGGAATTAAAATAGTGGAATAATGCAAAATATATATCCTTGAAGTTTTCTTCAGTCATTATTAATAGCAATAGAGTTTGGCGAACACCAAGAATATATTTTTTATATGTATCTAAAAATGAAAGAAATAATCCTTTCAAGCTCCAGAAACGAAAACGAAAGTAAATAGTTTTGCATTATCTTAAAAAATTATTTCCAAGTAATAAACTTATTTTTTCATTACCACTGACACACACAGTATGATGAATGTATAACTGTTTGAACACTCAGACATGTTAATTCATATATTATGAACAATTATGTTATATAATTAATATAATTGAATTATGAAAACTAGTTATAACAAACCATAAGTTTCATTTTTTTATAATATCGTAGGTATATGGGACTTAGTTAACATGCTTCAAAAGTTTTAGATTGCATCAAATAAAAATTTGAATCAATTTGAATCACATGTTCATGTAAGTAAACAAACCACATAAATTTGACCTGGAATGGTGGAAAATCTAAATTGTTTGTTTCGAAAAAGTAAACATTTTTTGGTTTTAATTTTTTTCTCTCTTTTATGGTTTAACATTTGGGTCATAGATCCATTGAACCCGATAGACCGATTTTGCTCATTCACATACATTAATCAATTTTAGCGTAGAGCTTTTCTGAAGATGGACGGACAGACAAACGGAGAAACAGTCATAACAAGGTGATTTTATAAACACCTATACTAAAATTTGATATTTACAATCAATAATTGAAAGCGTTACAAACTTTATACTAAAACTAATATTCTCTAACATATTGTTAATATGTCTGGCATAATAAAAGAAAAGCACCTTGCACACATTAAATGTCGCAGAATAGTATCACTTGATTTACACTGCGATATTATCACCAGTAATTGACGACAATTATTTTAATATTTTTGGCTTTAGTAGCCTTTAGAAGTAGCAACACATGAATTTAAAATAATATCTCAAAATCATTTTTATTCATTCAGTTGTAGCTATTGAACTAGCAACGAAAATTATTTTGAGTGTTGGGAAAATTCTAAACAAAGATGTATTGTATGTAAAAATATGAAAAAATATATTTTTGCTTTTATAATTTCAATCATACATTACACATATAATAAAATCTAAAAACTTGACATTTTTCCCATTGCACGTATAGATCTTATAAAAAAGTGCAATAATTACTTTTATGTCAAGTGTTTTTTCTTGATTAATTATGGAAAACGAATGTTAGTGTAGTAACGCCTCAAGAATACCAAAAACTATTGCACCTCAAGTTTTTTACTCAATTTTCTTCAAACTGTCTTCCGTATGGTATGAATGCATGTTTTAAATGGGCAGCACGAAGCCATTGCTTAAGCCAAAATTATTTAAACAATTGCAAAGAATTGCTATGTTCAAACTGGAAATTTGAACATAGCTATTGATGAAAAAGGTCCTTTGAATTTTTAAGAAAATGTTAATAGTTTTGGAGATATGAATATTAAGGTTTGAAAAGTCTCGATTTCGGTTACTTTCGACTTATTAAAAATATATAAAGACAAATAATAAAATATAAAAGATTTTAATAATTAATATTTAAAAATATTCTTAAGTTATAATAAATTAAATTCAGTTTATATACCTTTTTTAATTACTCATACGCAACGGCTGAGTCGGACAGAGATATACTAAAACATAAGTTTGACGAATGCTGTGTAATAAATAATTAAAAAACAAATATAAAAGTCTAAATTTAGGTCTCGCTTAATAATATAATTAACTATTGTATAAAGAACATTAATACAAATTTATACGTTTCAAAATTAGAATTCCTGTCAATTTTTAAAAAGTTTCAGCTCAAACAACATGAAACTGAGTTTTCCTCTAGCAACTATATTTTGAGTAGAATAATTTGAAGAGAATCGTGTAAAAAATTGAGGCTAGACTATGCAATCAATGGCTGTTTGGCTGAAAAAATCGGTTAGAAAAATGGTGATTGCTAAGCAAATCAGAAATTATCAAGAACTATTAAAATTAAAAAACGTATCCTGGCGGACAAATGTTGTATGATTCGGTTTTCAGCGCTAGCAAGCGCCACTTTCATCCAATTATAGTCAATCAGTATTACTGACCAAAGGTTTCTAAGCAGAATTTCAATTTGAGAAATATCGGTCGGTCAATGAGTTCTCAAAGGTCCATAATCCAACTTTAAAAGTTAAAGAGCTAAAAAATATTCAATTGAAAAATTTGTTTGTTTTTTTAAACAAAAAACTTTTGTTTCGAAAAGTATTCCATAAAATGCTTAAATTTGCCACAATTTCATCTTAAATACAGCCAATTAATATAATATTTATAATCCATATCAGTATGAAATGTATATAATGATATCGAAAGAAAAAAATGACAATCTTATAAGGAAGTTCTTCATGTAGCTTCGTTGAGTCACACCCATTATGGCTTGTTTTTGAACTTATTTTATCTGTGTATATTTAAAAAAAAAAGCACTCTATGAAGAGCTTAAATAGTTTTTGTTTCAATTCATTTTCTATTCTTTCTTAGTGATTGTATAATAAAGTGAGTAACGAAAAATTATTATGTCGATATCAATTTTTGTTTGAAACAACTTTTCTTAGATTATTATCATCATCAACAAACACAAAAAGTTGTTTTGTATTTTATTGAGTACTAGATAAGAGAAAACGATGGAAACTGTTCTTTCTTGTAGAAAGTTGTGTGAAAAACATATTAAAGGTTTTACTTAAAAGATGATATTATTAGATTTTCTTATCCATTTCGATAATACACAGCAATTCTATTGGAATGGAGTGGATCGAGATGAGGTTCATATTATTTTCATTACTAAGTTTAATAGTCGATCTAATATAAATTGTTCCTGAATATTTGGAGTACACTTGAAAAAAATATTTTGATTCCAATATTTTTAGGAATTATTTAATACTAGAGCGAATAATCTTTTACTTATTTTAAAAAACAAATTTTTGATTTTTAAACAATAAAAAAAAAAGAAACATTTTTCTATGCTTCTTTCTATAAATCTTGTTTATATTCGCTCAAACACTGATTGAAAAAAATATAAGTAAGGTATTAAAATCATCCCGAGTTGGAACATTTTTTGGCTTATTATTTTTGGTTTACATATCCGTATCAGGAAGTAAAAGCAAATGAAGGTAGGTGAGTTATTGTTCTCACTTGGTTAGTTTTTAACACAAACCGATCTTGGCTGTCTAATTGCAATAAAACCATAAATTTTACAAAATAAACGGATAACAATGCAAAATGACTTGTTTTAAGGTTTTACTTGTTTTGTAACGATAGAAAATATTGGCCTATAAAATAAAATTTTGGTAAAGGTGTTCATAAAATCATCTAATTAGTCAATTAGGCTATCCGTCCGACCATACCTAAACATAATAACGTAAAAGGAGCTAGTAGAAGTTTGATAACGCACAAGGTTTAAATAGCCAGATCAAGTTCCTGAATGACAAAAATCAGTCGATTGGTTCCAATGGATCCATGACGAAACATAATAAAACTGCTGAACAATAAAAAAGATGTCTAAAAAAAAATATGTATATATATATATATATATATATATATATATATATATATATATATATATATATATATATATATATATCTTGTACATATATGTTTATAAATGTACGAACTTCATATTTAGAGTATTTTCTGGATAACTATTCATTGATATTGAACCATACATCGAGTATCTAATCAAATAATTGTATTAGTTGTTATCTTCACTTGTTTTTTGTTGAGTTTAGTGTATGAATCTACACTTTTACAAAATGTTTCTGTATAAGTATATTACATAAATTTAATTTTTGATTGTTTGTAATCAGAAACTTGATATCATCTGGACCGGTGTCAATGCCAATTTCTTTTAAACAGCGGGAAGATTTTTTTATAAAGTAAAATACAAAAATTGGAAAAAAATATCTACTTAAGTCATTCGATAAAACTATCTATCAAAGAATGAAATCAACATCAAAACTCACAATTGAACGATGGATTAGCTGCCAGAAAACTTTTCAGGAAAAACATGCGACAATTATCAATAAAAGTTGGAAAATTCAGGTATTTCTACTTTAATAGAAGAAATACTATAAATATATATATTATAATATACAATTTCTTGTTAGTTTTGTAATACATAAACATAATTTGTATATCATAATATATGTATTATTCTTAGTTTTTGAATACTGGTTGTATATTTCAGCCGAAATATCTCAGAGAATGTCAAGAAATTAGATGAGTTTATATATTTAGAAGTCGGAAGGAGCACAATATACAGAGTGATATGGATAAATGACAATGTTTATGTATTACACTGTGTAATACTATGATCTTAAATTAATTTCAATTAGTACTTTTAAAACTGTCGTACGAAGCGGGCGAGTAACAGCTAGTTTATTATAAAAATAAACGAAGAATTAATCAATAAGATAAATAAAGAATTATCTTTTAAATATATTATTCTTTTAAATATTTTATATAGGAATTCGACATCAAATGGGGCCATATGCGTAAATTGTTATTTTGTGATACACAAAATTTCTTTTCAGCCTTTACTTTTTTACTAAATTTACAGTTGGTCGTATTTTTTACAAACTATAATTATTAACAGATAAAATATGCTCACAAATATTAATTACCCAACAAAATTTATTCCGAGGAATCGATTACAACAAAATGGATAAATATGTGTCTCAGGAATTACATAAACTTGTACCGATTTTAATTAAAATATTCAAGAAAAAAGTAATTAAATTATTTGAAAAATAATAATTCATTATTATAAATAATATTAATATTAAAAATGTACACACAGACAAATTAAAAGTAAAATTTTAGTGGAGAGGGGTCTATGTGTATATTATAGGCAGTGTGAATTCGCAATATAATAAACTTGAGAAAGAAAGGTATGAGAAAAGTTTTGTTATTATATAATACTTTAGAGTATAATTTTAGTAAATACATAATAAATCTTGTCTGTTCATTAGCATAGATTTAATAAACTAAAGTAGTTTAAATTAGTTGTGTAGCTTCATATTTTGAAATAGTAATTAGAGAAGTTTAATTTGACCTAATTAGTTCATAATAAGATAAACGAATCAGATATATTTTATATCATTTAAAAAAAAAAAAAAAACTTGCTAAAACAACCGTAACAAATATATCCAACTCAGATGATATTCATTTTATTTCTTTATAATATGACAACTTTGTTCTCATACATGACCGTAATAAATACTTAAGCGTAAATATATTACAAAGTTTTAGTAAAGAAAAAATTAAAAATCGTTTAAACACCATCATAAAAGCAATCAATTATTAAAATCGATCTAATTTACATACGTTTAAGAAATGTGGGGATATTCAATTTTGTGTGACAAAATTGGGATTAATTAATGTGTACAGAAAACATGAACTTTTGAAAATATAAAGATTGAAAAACACAATTAATTCGACAAATTTGACAAATTTTAAATGCAACAAAACTTTTAATTACAAAATAATCAAGAACGTCAACGTTAAGATTTGGAAAAATCGTTAAAAATAGCTTTCTGTTACCTTAAGGTAGAATTTATATCGAATTAAAATCGATTTGGGTAAAAATAAAATAGTGTCGTATTTGTTAAAACTTTTTAATTAGTTAAATTAGTATATCATACATTTAAAAGATTCATTAAAAGCAGTTTAATATCAATATTTTGCATCAAAGAAATTTAAAAATTAGAAAACATCAAGGTATAATGGTTTAAACTTAACTTTGGGAAAAATTTCATATCTATACAAACAATTTACTAAAACTAAAATTCATAGAAACATTTACCTGCGGTCTCCAATTATCATAAAGACAAAAGTTGGTAGCCAAAATAGTCGCCAGCGTTACAAAAATGTACTTGTTGATTTCTCAATAAATGACAACAATAAAGAATTTGGAAACCTTGTAGAAAAATTCTTGTATGTTTATTAATATCACAATATGTTTGTTTTATTTTTAAATAAACGCGCGTTATTTAAAAATCACTGCTATAATTCACCAAAAAATAAATTAAAAGAGTATAAATACACATATGATATATTAATTGACTTGAAGTTCGAAAAAATTCGGTGAACTGTGTTTTGTTTTCACAACGTGCGTGCGTGCTTCGATATCAAATGATAACGATAAACCGTTACTTTTAATAAATAATAGAGATGAGTTCTTGACTGATATTATTTGTGTTAAATTTTTTTTAACGTTTTTTTTTTCTCTCGTATTCAGTCTATCTGTCTGTGAATCTTTGTGTATGTGTTTGTGTGTTTGTAAATGTGTATGTCGTAACAAACAAATGTGAGTCGTACTAATAATAATATGATATTAGCAACAGGCTGTATACGGTATCAATATGTATTTGTGAAGCACGGTGAGAGAAAAACCGACCGATAGAGACAACGAATATAGACGAGAGTTCCGAATCAACCGACCATCACACACATCTATTTTCAACTTTGGTACACCGTGTGCGGTAGTGTATAAGCTTAAAGCACATGCAATTTGAAAATTTCTAACGTAACGAACAATATTTTCCTAAATATAATATATACAATATTTTAGTTTTGTTATAGTTTGTTAGAGAGGCGGATACATATACCAATTTTAAGCATTGTGACGTCATGCGCAAGAGGCGTTTACCTAAAATTGTGTTATATTCATAATAATTTTGGCATGCGCAATGATTCCCAATATATACGTACATATAAGTTAATACAAATTCGAGTTCTATGTATCTGTAAAATGTATGTATATATATACATATACCTTATATTTCTCGATATCAACCTGGTGCCTTACTCTTTGTCAAATATCTAGTGTAGTGTGTCTCTATGGTTACACATTGAGCGTTGTAAACCACTAGGGTTGCCAATAGCAACCAGTGGAAAACTCATACAATATTATCTCGAATATAATTTTCACATATACACTATCATATTAAAATACTCTTCGGCTACATCATCTCTCTACCGTACACCTCTCTATAAAATTTTCTCTCATCTACTCACTGTTTAATATATATATATATCGTTCTATTCGTGTTGCACACATTTTAAGCTCAATATATCGGTTGCATTATTTTGTGTTGTTTGGACTAAGAATATTTTAATTTTATATTTTTTTTTTTATTTTATATTTTACATATGTTTGCTCTCCAATACAATTGAAAATTTAATTTTTTCCTGTAAATATTCATTTTTGGAATTTAATAATTATGTTCGTAGTGTTTCCGTTTGAAAAGTTATTTATTTGTTCATATATTTGAAATTTTTGTTGGGTTTAACTTTATACAAAAATAATTTTTTGATTTTATTAGAGTTTTAAAATAAAACAGCCAATTTTTATTTAAAAGTAAACGTGTAATGAACTTTTACATACTCTGTATATTGATTTTCAAAAATATTACATACTTCTCGAAAATTTTAATATCGTATATCTACTTATATTAATGAAAATAAACTAAAAAAGTGTATTAGGAACAAAATTTTTGGTTTCATTTTATAAATATTCTCTTACTTAAGGTCTATCGAATTTAAATGAATTAGTGCAAATCAATTTGCAAGTATGTTTATCATGCTAATCTTAATGAATTTCTATCAAATTAGAAGATGCTTCAACGACATTTGTAATTAAAAATCGATATTAAAAAAACTTTTACTTGACATAATCAGAAGAATCAGTTGGTTATTATTACTATGATACTAAAATTTTTATTTTCAAAAATATGTGGTATATTTATAGTGCATAATAAGAAATTACTTATATTCAAAATTAGGGAATACTTTGTTAAACTGAGAATTTAGAACGTCCACATTTTGGCTTTTTTTAATTTTTAAAAATTATTAAAAATTGTAATTTTTAAAAACAACTTCAAATTCATGTTCGTAAATTGATGACGTTTCAATTCAAAAACATTTATATTTTTATTCCTTATTAATGGTACTTATGATGTCATCAGCAAATTTGAAAACGCAATCACATAGTGAAAAGCACAGAACCATTATTCCTAATTTTGAAGCGAAGAGATAAATTCCAATGCCATCGAACTCATATAACTCATTTCCACTTTTTCTAAAATATTTCACAATCTTCAATTTCATATATGAACCAGATTTCATATATTTTAAAGATTCTGAAATTTAAGAGCACACCAAACTCTTTTTGAATCATAAAATATTAACATCGCTCATTTTTGAAACGAATAAAATGCCTTATACATAAATATGAGAAATCATACGACATTTATCAGAAAAATTCAATTATTTTACAGGTATTATTCACAGGTATTAGTTTTGTGTGTTATATTTCATATCAAATTTGTAATGTATATTTTTCGTATAAAATTGATAATATAAAAAAAATTTTTAAATGGTATTTTGTAACTAATTGAAAAATTACACTATAGAAATAATATTCCTAACTTTTGGTTTTTATATGGTCAATTTTATACGAAACTTTCAAATTGTCCATTGGGAACGAAATATCACACACAAAACTTATTCAGTAATATGCATATTAAACATTTTATTATTGCATTGTAATGATTTGTCATCTTTCCTTAAACCTAAATGTTTAAATTTCATATATCAAAAGCTTTATTAATAGAGTTTCAAAATATTCTATTCTTCTTTTGATTACAAGTTTCTTCAAAATTTACTATGAGAAATCTGATTAACTAGTCGATTTAACTTTTATAATTTTTACTAGATAATACTATAGTCGTTATTACCGTCTAGTTGAAAATGGCCTATTTCCCGGAAACCAAATGTTATTTTCATGATGTATCTTTCAGTATAATCACATTCTCATGTTTAATTGATTAAATGCTTTTGGATATATACCTACGAATTATATAAATTTAAAAAAATACATCAAAGTACATATGTACATTGTTAGTTAAAAAGTACAACTACATTACAAACATAAGATAAAATATGAAGTAAATAGACTTTCAGACTTTCTCCATAAGTCTCTTGAATTTTAATACACAAGGTTAAAAATTCTTAAACAAATAGTTGTCATTTAAAAATGAATGTTTGTTTTGTATGACAATTACGTAAATCGAATATTACCACAGAATTCGACAGCAATTGTGAAACATAAGACTCAAGTTTTCGGATACTTCACTTAAGTTTCCAGTGTCTGAATGTGCCTTTTTTTTCAATTGAATTAATAAAATATTAAATTTAATATGTTAGTTTAAAATTGCTTGTTGGCCAATATGCTCGAGCTGTTAGCAAAATGCCCATAATTCCTATCACCTATTGGTATTTAGTACCGAAAAACCACAAGTTATTTCGATGCGACAAAGTAAGGCTCTGCGTATTTGTACCCGTTGATTTTTCGATCATTGTGATTTAACTTTCACGTGATATTATGAATTACTTAGACTGTGTATTTGAGGTTGAAATAATGGTTTAAAGGTTTTCAGGTTCCTTATATTCATACTGTAATGAACATATTTAAAATACCGAGACAAAATTTAGCGCCGAGATTGTCTGTGTAGATTAAATTCCAAATGGTGTAATCTTATATATTTAAATGAGCAATTCTTGTATATATATATATATATATATATATATATATATATATATATATATATATATATATATATATATATATATATATATATATATATATATATATATATATATATATATATATATATATATATATATATATATATATAATTGGAATCTCGGAATCGGCTCCAACGATTTTCATGAAATGTAGTATATAGGAGGTTCCGGGGGCGATAAATCGATCTAGCTAGGAATCCTTTTTAGAAAATATCGTTTATTCGTGTTTTATCGATAATTTTTTATAATGTAATGGTATATTTGTTTAATATTTATAGTCATATAGTCATTGGAGTGGCTAAGTGTTAGCGTGCGAGGCTCTTATACAGAGATCCAGCGTTCGAATCCTTGCTCGACCGACGAGTAAAATTAATTTTTTTTTTATTTTAAACCCAACCCAACCCAACAAAACAACACAATAAAGTGAATAATATTTTTCAAATAAGATTTTGTTATTATAATTGTACAATTTTTTATAATGTAATGATATATTTGTTTAATATCTAAAGTCATTGGAGTGGCTAAGTGTTAGCGTACTGGACTCGTCTTCCGCCTCGACGTAATATAATTTCCAAAAAACACAATTTATAAAAAAAAAAAAAAAATACCGAGCAAAGCTCGTCATCCAGGTACTATACTATGATAAAACCATCCTGTATTTTAAAAATTGGTCTACGCGGGTCATGATTTCTTTTCTATTTCCAGAGCCCTGTTAAATAATGTTAAAGTAATGAAGACTAAAGAATAATTTATTAATTGGCCTGATTGAACTTGTAAGTCTTCAAACTGCTCGGGCAGTATACATAATGGCGTTATAAATAATTTATGAGTGGGTACGCTTTATTTTAAATACACGGATTGTCCACCGAATCAATTTCCATTTGCGTTCATACGCACATTAAGTTACTCACACAAACTAATAAAATTCGTTTATTTTTTGGTGGCAGATTTTTTGAGTTTTTTTTTAATGCGCTCAGTTTTATTCGGTCTAGTTGTATATAATTGTAATAATAATATTGTGACCCCCACTCTTAAATCTTTTAAAAATAAGCTAATTATTAAGTTTGTGTTGGGTAAATTATTATGGATTTTCATATAAACGCAATTTTATTTTTGTATAGTATGTGTATATTTTATATAGAGTGTATAATAAGAATTATATAGGTGTATAATAAAAATAAATTTCATTTTTTGAGGATTTAGCATCTGATCCAAATTTATAATCATATTGCAATAATAATATTTTATTGGTTTTTTAAGAAAATGTCATACACTGTATACAAGTCATTTTTAATTATAACTATTATAAAAAAATTAAATTTATAATTAATGATATCATATATTCAAAAACTCAAATATGAATTCCAAAAAGTTTCCTATAATGAAATCCATTCAATTCAATTATATCCACAAGTGTCCATGTCTACATACAAACGATAAAATTTATGTTTGAGACGAAGCAAAATTTCAACAAACTTCCAAGCTCAAAGAATTTACTTGAAACTTATACCATATAGAGGTGAAAATGAAAAATAGGTTAAATAAATAAGAAAAGCCGTTCTAAATATATCTTGTTCATATATATATATATATATATATATATATATATATATATATATATATATATATATATATATATATATATATATATATATATCTATATATATATATATATATATATATATCTATGTGTATATGTGTAATATATGTAGTATATGTAACGTTTTTTTGTCGAGTATGTAACAGACAGGATAAGGTAAGGGGAAGCATTGAAGGCAGAAGCTGAAGTAAATAGTCCTGTTATATTTATTTGTGTTGTGTAGGCTTTTATAAAAATTTAATAAAATATTTGTTGTTTATTGAATCATTTCAATTTTTAAATAAAAATAAGGGTACTCGACACAGCATAACAAGTTCACTACTACGACATACATACATTTAAAATGGGGTTAAATTTATATTTTTTCTTTTTACTATCTTTTATATAGGTACATATAGTCAAACAGGTCACGAGGTTTGAGAAAAACACAAGAATGGGGCTTCAAAAGAGGGTTAATAAATGTTGTCGCATGAAGATATATATCAGTATGAGTATCCATACATAGTGTTTAAATTATACTTTACGATGATTTATGCTTATCTGTGATTTCAAGTAAAAATATTAATCTTTATATGTCTTACAATTTAATGATGTTAGACAAACGCAATTTCTTTCATCTTTTTTTTTGAAAATTCGCATATCTATTAAAAGTAGCCTAGGTGCGAACCATATGACGTCCATTCGACGGGTTTCTTTGTGAAGAGCAGACCTAGTCACATGCTGTTGTGACAATTTTCACAGAGAAAAAAGTAGAAGTAGATTCGACAGCGAAATGGAACAACGTCCATACAAACTTTACTAACGTTTCTCACCCGCTTAGGGATAAAATTCCGTCAAGTACTTTCTTATCTGCATATGATATTAGGTGTGTGGCACTCGGAATTTCAAATTTAGATTTTGGTTTCGATGGAAATGATGCTTATAGCATTTGTAATATACTTCAAGTGACAACTTGTAATTGCCTCCGTTATTAGTCTTAGGAAAATGACAATTTTTATTAATTGTGTTTTTGCATTTATCTTCGCCAAGAACTGGATTCATCAAGATTTATTTTCCTAAGAACGGAGGCAATTTTTTTATTACAAATTCTCACTTAAGTATGTTACAAATCCAATTAGTATCATTCCCATCGAAAACAACATCTAAATTTGAAATTTCAGTTGCCACACAACTAATATCGTACTCAGATAAGAAAGTACAAATGTTTCAATGTAACGTAAACGTATTTAAAAAAAAAGAAACACTGAATCGATTGATTTTTACATTGTGATTCAGTGTTGGTACACAACTATTGGCTAACTTCAAAATTTTCTTCTTTATCAAATCAAATTATAAAGAAGAAATTTTCTCATAAAGCGTTGTCGATTGAATGCATACTTTTTCTATAAACTGTACATGAGATGGTAAACAATATTATCTAAGATAAGATATAGCATTAGTAATGTTAAATTAAGCGTAATCAAATAAAATTTACAAAATATAGCTACATATAAATTTGAATAAAAAAATTCTAATGAAAC
This sequence comes from Chrysopa pallens, assembly GCA_020423425.1. Classification (NCBI taxonomy): domain Eukaryota; kingdom Metazoa; phylum Arthropoda; class Insecta; order Neuroptera; family Chrysopidae; genus Chrysopa; species Chrysopa pallens. The sequence continues at coordinate 81,924,665 of CM035591.1, forward strand.
ATTATATAGATTTTAATAAAAATATTATACAAACCAGTTACGTAAGAATTTCATTATTTAATTTCCTCAATACATGTTCATCATACGAAAATTATATTTAAAAAGAAATTTTTGTTTTTGTTTTTCTTATAAATTAATATTATATTGAATCATTTCGACAAGCAAAACGAAATCAAATCTTTATATAATATAAAACGTACATACTTAACGTGTATGACTGAAAGTCTAAATTAAATTAGCGACAAGTAGTAGGGTGGCGTGTTTTTTGGTGGCTAAAGACTGGGAAAAATAAATATCAACACATATATGCAGAGAATACAAAAAATACGAGAGAAAAGTTATTTACAAAACATTAACATTATGTGAAATGAATTTATCTTTAATCGTATCAAATCACAGAAAATCACTTTAGAAAGAAAAAGAAATTTTCTTATATTTTTCATCATTTTTTTTAAAGATTTAATTTAATTTTATCAATTTAAATACGCAAAGATGAAAACGTTAAATCTATGTAAAAAGGAAATTTTTCATTTATTTAGATGATGCACACGTAAGGAGTTGTAAGGGTCGGAGCAACTTTCGATGTACTAACAACCATTAAACTCAATCAATTTATTGAAGAAACATTAAAAAAAAATGTATGATTTATGATTTCAGGAAAACAAAATAAAAAGGTGCGAAAAAAACATTACAACGGAAATGAAATAAACTGTAAATAAAAATATTATTACGCACTACAAATGGTGGTATAGTTTTAATATATGATGTGGTTAACACAAACTTGCACTCTAAAAATTTGAGGTATTTAATCATTTTATTCTAAGTTGTATTAAATTAAAAAACGGGTTTTAATACGAATTTTGAACTTTTGAAGAAACAAAATTTGTAAATGTACAACTCTTATTTTAAATATTCGACTAAAATATACACGGGCCAGTGCTAACTTACCTCTAAATATTAGAGTCCTTATGTTATTACTAATAGACCCCACCCACGAGACTCTTGCTATCCGAATTTAAGTACCGATATATGAATGTAACTCAATATTTCAAGATGAAATAGCAAAATATATCATTTCCAACCCAAAAGTCCGCCATTGTTACCTAGGTAGAATATGATACAGATAAAAGGATAATTTTTAAAACAAGCAATAAAAACAATAATTTTTAAAAATTCATTAAAATAATAGAAAATGTACTTTTTTCTTCTATAAACAAGATGATTTGATATTAAATACATAAGAAATTTTTCGAAAGCTTGGAACGAATCCTTAAACACAGGTACAGATTTGTATTTTTCGGCAATGTTAAGAGTATAAGAAACTTTTATGATATACGTTTAATTGGTGGAAATGATACACAAATATTGGTGGTGTATTTTAATAAAACTTAAATTAATGTTTCATTTCTGTCAAAAACGGATAAGAAATTCGTTTCTGATGTTTTTATAACGAAGTTAGGACAAATATTAGCACAAAATTTATGTGTTATAAAATGCGTTTTCATTCTACATTTCGTCGTTTTTGTAATTCTGTGTAAAAACCTTAAAATATCGACAAACATAAAAAAAGTATAATTTTATATATGTAATAAATATTCTGTAATCATTAGGATCAAACATATATGCAAAATTTCTTCGAAAACGAATATCGGAAAAGAGGTTCAATCATACATAATTGGGCATATGAAATATCTGACAAAAAAAAAACGTTATGTTGTATTTCTAATATTGTATCATCATGACCCAATTCACACTTTGTTGTCAAGGGCATTATCACAAATATGTGTGTTTGCATGTGTGAATATGCGTTTGTTTGTTAAATTTTTGTGACATGATCATTTTCAAAAAACGTATACAAACAATCATAGATTGCAAACAGATTTGGAAACAGTCATTGATTCATTACCCGATTCTTTAACAAAATTTTGAAAATTTCAATAAAAAATTTTTTTGTAAATCTTTTACATTCATCACAACTCCACTTCGAATATACCAAAGAAACACTGTTATTATAATACATATTGTTTAATGATATGCGTTATAAGTAATGTAATAATAGTTCTAATACACTATTTTTTTACAACTTTTTATATAAAGCTCAACTTATGTAGAATCGTATCTATTACGCCTTGTTTTTTTTTTTTTTTTTTTATAAAAATAAATAATTGAAAATTCTATATTTTACTTAGTTATTTAATCATGCAACTTTTTTATACACCTTTTTGTACTTGTTTATGTGGTATAGAAGAAAATTAAACTTTCGTTAGTTTATTAATGGATTAGCAGTAAAATAAGTTTCGTATATTTTCTTTTTTTTTTTTAATACCAAATCCTATTAACTTCGCAAGGAAATAGGAAAATAAAACAAGCATACGACTTTCAATGTTTCTACACAAACAAAAAGATTTTTACTTCTTTTGAACGTAATCGTACACACAAAAGGTTTTGACGTTTTATTATAGACTTGGATGGACAATGTGAAAGAAAAGAAGTTATTCGAAGTAACATTTTAGTGAGGTGAGACAGTAGATTGGATCTTAAATACAATGGTTAGGTATACTAATGGTTTTGTCTTATAAAAATGATTACGAAACCTATTATAATTTTACTTTTTATACGTTTTAATTAAGATAATAAGCATCGACTTTGATTCATCATAAAATTGAGATACCGAATTCAGTCAGAGATTCACTTGCAAAATAAAATTTTAAGATTTTACCAATTTTTTTTATTTGAATGAATTCAAATGAAGTGATCATACCTTCTTCGTAAGACAAAGTATGGAAAAAGATGGGTTTGAAGAGACAAGAAATAATTAGTATTTAGAAAACACATCCTATATAAATTTTAGGACATAGAATAAGGTAAGGAAAATTCAAATTTAAGTACTGTTTCAAAAAGAAGGCTATTCAAATGAGAACAAAGGTGGTTCAGGTACCTTTGTTCTTATTTGAATACCCTCGGATACTGAATGGATATTTTGATCGCCAACTTAATCATTCATGTCTCATACTGCGTTAAATCGAATAAAAATTTAGCCAACATTTGCATTGTACAAACTAAGTTTTACTTTCTTTTTTTAAGAAATCAAAAAAAAAATTAATTTCTGTTTTTAGTAATCTTCTTTTAAGAAATCTATGACTTTTTCAGAAATGATTTTAACTTTCCAGCGAGAAGTTCTTATTATGGGGACGATTTGGCTTATCCAAATTTCTTACAATATTTTTACGTTTCAGGGTCACTAATATAATAATAATAACCCAAATCAAATAACTGTTTTTAGAAAAAAGCCTGTCATTCTAAATTTATGACCTTCTAAATTTTTTGTCTCGATTATCCCGATTTGAACTAATCATTCCATTTTCCGATTTCATTCGAAGCGTAGTTATGTAACTTAAAACTGAATTACTCTTCAGAAAACGCAGTCCGGTCCAATCGTTGTGGTTAAAAATAACAAACAAAAAAATAGACAAAAAACTACCCATATTTCAAATTATTGTTTTCTTATTCTTCTCCATTGTGAAGTTCGTCGTGTGGACCTTGCAGGTCGCACCTAGACCAGTTAGTTATTTAATTATACAATATATTTATTATCAAAATTAAAGAATTAAAAAAAAAAAAAAAAATTAGTGAATACTTACATTGTATATGGATACTTGAATATAACTACTCAGAGAATTCATGATATTCATAAAATTTAATGAATTTGATCGATCCACTGCAACTCCAAATAAATAAAAATCGTCATATTTTTTAACAAACTATATCTAAAGATAACATTTAAAACAATTTTGCTTAACCGTACCCTACAAAATATATACATTATTTCCGGCATTTTCATGAAAACAAAAGATAAACTTACAAAATATTGAATGGTATTTATAAACGAATACATTTATATATTTTAAAAAGATATACGAACCGAGTGTTTAAGAAATTTTTCAGTTACAATTTTTATAGAATTACATAAATTAAATCTATATCGCATACTGAAAACTATCACGCTGCAGGTATACATTTCACGTAAACAAAACAAAATTTATTGTTTTGTTCCCCAAGCAGGTAATTATTGTACATTGAGTGATGTATAATACCTCATGAGCGAAAATACAAATTAAAAACGAGTAAAGTAAACAGACTTAACTGTATAAATTTCCGATATATATTTTAATGTTTGAACTTTTTAATGATGGTCCATCATAAAAAAGGAATAAATAAGTAGTCCGTACAATTATAAGAATTTTTTGAGTGCTGTTTTGTTCTCATAAGGTTAGCCAATACTTTGACAAATGCTTACGAAACATTTTGTGAAATAAAAATGATTTACGAACAAGTTTTTTTAAAAAAAAGGGAAATTTGAAAGGAAATATTAAATACATGATTAGCAAAATGATAACAAAGGTTGTTTCGACTGTTTATCAACGTACAACCAAAAATACTAAGTTTCGAAATTTTGAATATGTGTTTATTGTATAATGTAAGAGTCCATTTAAGACAGGATTTATGATAATTTTTAATTTTGGAAGGAGAGACTTTCTATGAAGGTCTTTGTTCTTTGTAATATTCTTTGTATAAATAACCACCAACGCGTTTGTTTTTTTTAAAATATTCATATTTTATGTAGGATGCAAGCAATGGATTAGAATAATGTAAGGTAACGGTAAGAGTTATTCATATTTGTTATTTACATCATAATAAATAAATATTGCCATATTTCAGAGTTGAAAATTTTCAGATTTTAAGAAGGGTATGGTTAGTGGCTTCTGAAAGTGAGTTAGAAAAAACCAATTTTCTTATTTAAAAATTTTAAATACGGTATTATTGAATTAAATTTTATTATATTTTTGCCAAACTGAGAAAACCTATGTGTATGGTTGAGAATGTATCAATATGACGAGCGTCCTACTCGCCATGACTCCGTGGTCACAAATGGCACCTCCACTACTAGCAAAGTATGCTTATTTTATATTTATTATTCGATGTAAACTTATAACACAAATTAGTAAATTTTAACATTTTGCTTGCATGACCCAACTACTTTAACGTTTTGGAAATGACTCAATGAAGGCATTTTGCATTGCACAGTGAATGAATGCTTATAGATCCCGTGCGAAGCTGGGTGAAGCTGCTAGGTTAGAATTAGAGTTTGTTATATGCACGTTAATAAAATTTTCAGTCATCTTTCACATTACGATTTAACGAATAAACGAAGATACACGTGTATGATATCCATAAAAAACACACGGTATATTTATTACAAGGATCGTACAAGCGACATATAGATATCACACAAAATTGAGTTGTTTTGAATGATCTCAAATAGATGCATAAGAAGAGAAGCAAGCAAGTTTGTTGTGCTATAGCCAACGAACGAGCATTCATGCATCTCTTCCGCGACTCCCTCAGTGAATCAAATCAAATATATGAATTCGTTTGCATACATTCTTATGTTTGATGGTAGAAGCTATTCAATGTAAGTGCAGTATTTTTATGTAATAAAAAATTGTGATGCATTATTTTATGACAGTAAAAAACTATTAAATTTCAAATTAATGTTCATTTTGTCGTCCCCGATTATATAATTTTTAGAATGACGACATCATGTCTCTATTTTTTGAATAATTCTGTCGTAGTTTCAGTAGAATGTATTCAAATTAGAAATTGTATATTTTAAATAATTTTTGTAGAAAATTATTTTTATTATTAGGTCAATTGAAATGTATATTATGATTTAATACTTCCTCTATATAAGAATAATAAACTGCAAATAATCAACACACAACTTCCTCGTGATATTTAATTACGTTCAATTAAATTGATATATCGTAACTACATAGTTTAATAAAATTTTCTGATACACTAAGCCGATTTAATTTCTTGTTTTTGTAAGTGTTCTGGTTTGGTCTCTTTTCCTAAATAACGATTTTCCAGAATAATATATTTCTACCAATCTGAAATGTATAATGTTAGGTATATCCTCCATGTGAAAATGTAAATTATCGAATATATTGACTAAAAAAGCTTTATCTCCGAAAATATTTTATCAACGGAGTAAAAATTTCTAGATAAGATACACATCATATTTTCCACGTTTTATTATAAAACTGTATATATTCTGTCATAAAACTTCATTTTGTTCGCAGTTTGCTATTCCGAATTTTGTATTAATTTTATGAAATAAAAAATTTGTAGAAAAGTGATTGGTTATAATTTTAATAATTACAATATGTAATTATAAATATTAATATTTATAATATGTAATGATTATAATATTAATATTTGTAATTTTGTAATGTTTCGAGAGATATCACCTAAGCGACAAATTACATGCTAGTTTTGAGTGAGTGCTCCAGTGATATACAGATAGGAGAGATGTTTGTAAAATGGGTCCATTCCAAACACTACCACTATGGTTTACTGAAAATAAAAATTATGCGTCCAGTAGTTTCAAAGTTTTGCGGGTTCCCCTGAATGATATTAATGGACTACAAGACTTAGAACATAGAATGGAAGAACAACCTCGACAGGTCCAATAAATTTTAAAATCGATTGAAAAAAATTTTTATTTTTCAAAAAAGGAGCACAAAACGAACTTAGAAGTAATATTTGAAGTGATTTTTAATTAAGTTATTATTGAAAGCGTTACAAATGCCCGGGGTATTTGTATATGCATATCTGTATTTTTTCTGTAACTTGTTTACTCAAAATAAAAAAAAAAATAAAAAATAAAAACCAATTTGTATCCAGAAGTTGAAGTTAAATAACTGCATGTAATTTATGTTTAATATTAGATGCTATTCAAACTCATTCATGGAAATATAAAAAAATAATTTACCTTTCAATTTTTTTTTTACAAAGGAAAACATATTTTATTACTAAGACACACAGTCTACTCGCTACTATACTTATTTCGGAATCCCGAACTAAGTATTTGTAGAAAAAGTTTTGCAAACAGATGCAAGTCTCCATTTTTAATTTAATTCATTTATAAATTGATAAATTTCAATTATTTCTGTTATACATTTTCTACATTTTAGTATGTAAATTATAAAATATTATGCGTTTATGGAGCACATAATGGCTGTAAATAAAACTTGGTGATGGGAAGAAAATTTTACAAATATACAATGAAAAAAAAAACACCATACGTCACTATTATCGCGGTAAAGTAAAGAATGATTCATCCGTAAAAGCATCATCTTGACAAGATTCTCTGATAATCTTTTTCTATGGTATTCCACATCTGTTAGATATAGTAAACAATTGGACGTTTGAAAAGTTTTCGTATGTGGTAAGTTACAAAGAAAAAGAAAAAAAAAGAAAAAACGAAAAACTTATATGCATCTTTATTTTCAGAAGAGTAAACAAAGCCATAAAACCAAACCGATTTTTACAACTAGACCAGTATTTTCTCAGGTAAAGTAAATATTCATAAAATACCGACATCCACTGAACTCTAACATCTTATTGAATATGTTTTACTAATTTTATGATCAAAAATAAATGGAGGGATGGGTGTATAAAAGTTGAATGGAAATATATTTTTCATGTATTGATTTGGGTCAAAGTGATAAAATATTGTACAAAAATTATCTTTATTTTTTTATTTTTTACATGTATTTACTAAAACTTTTTTGTTGTGAAAGAAAAAAAGATCAGATGAAAATTATATATGAGGTATTTTTCTTCAAAGTTTTTCAATTTTATTTAAATATATCCTGCTTCTATAAAAATTTATTATTTTTCAATATTTCAAAAATGTTCCTTCAAAAAATTGTGTTTTTACAGGATGTTTCAAACTGTTATCAAATGCAAAACATTAAATATAAAATTAGTGAAATTATTTGATACTTTATTGATTGAATGCACTGCTATTTTATAAAAATTGTGGTCCAATATGTTTCATTGATTTTCAAATTTTAAGGTAATTTAATATAATTTTTTTATTACGTTATCCTTTTGCATAAAAAATAAAGAAATTGAAAAAGAGAAATTGGTTTTATTTTATGAAGCATTGATGTGAAAATCTTCAAAATTGAACTTGTTAGCCTTGCAATTATAACGAACAATTTTCTATAAGGCAATTGCAATGAATCGTTAATTAAATATCAAAATTGGAAAAATTCAAAGAATTTTATTTGAAACTTATTTCATAAATCAAGTAAAACGATGCTGAAAGCACTATCACTTAGGCGTTGAGTAAAAACTAACCACCATTTTCCAGTTAATCTTAAGTATTTACAAATAAACAATCCATAGTAGTAACATAACATGCACATCAGTTGAAGAGTATTAACTTAACGCGTTAATTGTGTACCAGTGGAAATTCGAATTGGCAATATATAGTGTATGTTTTAAAAAAAACTATTTTTTGGCATAAACAGTAAAAAAATTTTTCTAAAATTTTGATCCAAATATTAACATAAGCACGAGCAACAAGTACACAATGAGCCGCTACTTTAAATATTCTAGCAAATATGGCAACAGTACCTAAGCTTATTAAAGTGGAGAAAATAAGATAAACTCCAAAACTTTTAGACCAAAAATAATATCACTGGTATGGATTGGTTTAGATTTTTTCGGCAATGTCAAACAGATATGAAGGTCATAGCAACAAAAAACTGCCTCTTAGTATAAGAAACAGGCATTATCAAAGACAATATTATATAAACGAAAACGACATGTAATCACATCTGTTCAGAAACCATAAAAAGTTTTATCACCAAGGGAATCCGATATTTTTAAGAAGTAACAAGTAGTAAGTACGAAATGCATATGTATTAATTGTTTCTGCTAATGGGCAGTAACGCCTCTCTGTTGAGAACTTAAGGTTTGTTTTCTAAAGAGCTTAGAAAATGTATTTTTAGTGTTATATATGTCATGGTTCACTGTGTACTTGGATTAGTCCAAGTCAAAACTACCAAGTTTCCAATGATTATGTGTTTTTTAGTATAGCTATACAAATTCGGAAGTAATATCGATGTAAGTCAAATTTGGATCACTTTTGGTCAGTTTATCCTACTTATTAAGGAACAAAATATTTTGCAATATAAAGTCGACATAAATAATTTTATCATCTATAACTACAATTTATAAGTTAGGCTGTTTTTTGGCCTTTATGTAAGGCTGCTGATAACTTAGTGCTTCCCGTGTGAAGCCGGTACTAGATTATAAATATATGTTGAATATGAACTTACAAGATTGAGGTTCAGTGCAAAAATAATTTAACTTAAGTGATTCAAAATAGATAACTAAAGATTGATTGATAGATATATAGATGATATTGATAGTAAAATCTGGTAGTAAAGTATACTATAGTAATCTTTAACAACTACTATTTAGATGAAACGAAGGTAAGTACCAGACTCAGGAGCTGATGTCTATCCAGAGAAAGTACGTTTTCTTTACCATACTATAGGAATAATAACAATAATGCTCATAATATATATTTTAAAAAAAAAAGAACTTTATGCACGAAAACTAACCCTTAAGTGATAATAATCATTTAATACCGATATTATTGTGTATTTTAGATAATGTTTTAAACTTTTACAATGAAACCACAATGATTATTTAAACAGAAAAATATATTTTTAAATGCCATTTTCATTTTTTTTTTTTTTTTATCAATACACTTTTTCGGTAGAGGAGAGAAAGAAAATTTTGAAAGATGAGTGGGTATACTTATTAAACTGACGTTAGTTACAATTTCAATGGTTTGGTTTCTAATCTTTGAAATCACAATTTTTGAGCATTTTATTTTTATAGACAGACATTTGTGACCGCACCCTGACTAACTCTTTGCTAGATCGGTGTATTTATTCAATTTTCAATGATAATTATTCTGATTTTCTGAAATTGACAAAATCATGTTACAGGATGTTTTATATTATTAAAAATATTATAAGGGTATCTAAAGATACCTTATTTCCCAAAACGATTTATGTATTTTGAGCTGTTATTTTAACAAGTCAATCAAAATATTTCCTTATATTTTACAAAAGCCATTAATAATTACCACAATTTCCAATAAAAGTCGGTGCTTAATTTGTAATAAAATAATAAAAATCAAACAATGATGCTAGTTAAGGGTTATAAAGTAGAAGTAACTCAAACTATGTAAGTATATGCTTGAATATATGTTTGTTAAAAACTTATCTTAGTACAGAATGTGGTTCGTTTTCCCAACTAAAACTTTTATTATGCTTCTTTTTATAGATCACTTGATTCAAATCCGAACGCAGTTTATGAGTTTTTCTGTTTTTGCTATTGGTACCTACGTTTGAGTAGAAAAATAGGTTTTAAAAAAAAAAATGTAAATTTTTTTTAGTTAAAAAAACATATATGCTGCACAAGGAGTAATAAAAATAACTGTATTGCGTGGCGCAGACTGAACATAAAACGAGGAAATTGTTCTTTCAAAATTCAGCCGATGTTGATGCTTCTTTGGTCCACTCAAGTTCAAGTATGAAAACCATTTGGATAAATGAGTAATAGCTCTATTCCAAGTTAAAGTTTATCTCATTTAAATACTCATGTAGGTAAAAATAGCTTAATGCGAATCAAGAGTTAAATTTTATGTTTTTTAATTATGTTTAATAAAGAATTTGGTATAGCAAAAATATATTAAAAATTTCTTTGAAAAACAATTTCATTTTTTTCAAATTTAAGTTATTCTTTTTTTACGAATGGAATTGAGTTAATAATATCAAAATAATTACTGCAATATTAAATTGTACAAAGCCTATTAATATTAATATATCTAAATTTGTTTAATATTAATAGTTGTAATATGATTATTTAAAAATTATTATATAATTCAAAATAATTATGTTTCATAATCAAATAAGTGTATATATTCGAACTAATATATACCGCACTTACATTATGGTTCACATTATAGTATTAAATTTAATTATCATTTATACCAGTTCTAACTTAAAAACGTAAAACTTGATTATTTTGGGAACATAGTGAAAGTAAAAATCTTCATAAAATAACTCGACAATTCAACACAATAATAATGATTCAAGGAAAAGTAATAATTTTTAAACTTTCCTTCTAATGTTCTTCCTAAGGCATTAGTAGGAATGAGAGACTGAGTATACAAGAATAAATCACACAATTGAATATGCGTTAATGGTTTTGTGTACCCATATATATATCTATAAACACATATAATAATAATGTTTTTTTTTTCATGGCAAAACGGTTAATATTTATTACCAAACAAAGAATATTAATCGTCGTATATGACAACTAAATTGACTAGTGACTTGTGAAAATCTGTGTGTGTGAATTCGATCGATAAAAGAAAAAGTATCGGTTTCTTTTTCAGTGGATCTTAATAGGATATTTTGCATTATTAAGTTACATAATTCACTTCAATTTATAAGTAAATGTAGCAATAAAATACTGTTAAATCTCATTAGAAAAGTTTGTATTCATTAAAAATTACATGTTTGGTAAAACTAAATATTTCAACCCTTTCTATGTTGTAATTCTTATTGACTACCTTATGATAAATTGCTAAACAGTAATAATGCTATCTAAATTCAAATAAACAATAATATTTTAAGGAAATTCAAAACATTATACCGATTGATTGACTTGAAAATCGGTATCCGCTTTCGTATCCACAATACATCAATACATCAATAAGAATTAACTGATATTCAATTGAATAATTCATGGTTGTATTTGTTTTAGCGAAGATTTCTATTCCTAACTGACAAGACCTCTATTCCTAACTGATATTGAAAAGCTATATTCACCTTTTGGGAACTATTGGTAATCACATTATGTACCAACTATTGCTTAAATAACATCTATAGCCACCTAGTGTCCAAGGTAAGTACTAAGTACTTTATAGAATACATAAAAAGTGGACTCATGAGCGTCAATGAGCGTTTGAATTCTTTGATAACAATCAGTTTTTGGAGAAAGATTATTTATTAATTTTTTTAAATAAAAAAAAATAATAATAATAATTAAACAAAATTTCATTTCAACTGATTTTCTCGGTAAAAGGGGCCAAGGACTCGTCTGATTCCCCAATAGATTAATGTTTTTTAGAGATCTGCTCCACGATTGGTATAGAGCTACTTCCTCTTAAAAGGCCATTCTTTTGAAATAAAGCAAAAATTTAGAATATAAGTTGTTATTTCGCATTTATTTTAGCGGTGATGGTAGAAATTAAATGAAGAATGTAATACAAAACTTGTTTGTGGATTCTTCTACATTGAAAGTATATTGTGATATTTTTTTACAACCGTATTGTGTATGTATATATATTCTCAGTTGAATAATAACTGTTTTAATATTCAATATAGATTTATTTATCATTATTATTATTATTGATGAGTATCGATAATATAGAGTTTGAGTAAAATTACATGAAGTTTACGTACAGGAACGGGCTCCACTTTTGAGGTGGAAAGATTACCCTTCATGAACTCTCCGATAACTCTACATGCAACTATATTGAAACTATGTTCGAGCTATATATTTATTTTGATTATTTCGTGATGATAAATTATCTAATTATACGGGATGTCTTACGAACCTGCACAAGTTTGAATTTGAATATCTACAATTCTTGAAGGCATAATATAACAAATTGATCGAAGGTCATCCATAAAGTTTTATTTTTTTCATACCAATTATTATATTTATTAACTTTACAAACTTCTTATTAATGGGATTATAGTACATTCCACGAGATAAATGTATTTTCAGATAATAATATTAAAATTTATCGTGACCATAAATACCAAAAACAAACAACCAATTAAAATTCTATATTATTATCAGTATTATTATGCCTGGCGTATATTGTAATACTTTTTGATACAAACCTACCAGGCAAGTCTCTACCACTGACCATGATAAAATACTTCAAGATATTTCCTCTAAGCGTACGCGCGATACGTAGTCCTTTGCTCCTGTAGAAACTAATATAGTCTTGAACTACGACCATTAAACCTTGGAATTTCTGCCAATTGGTTCTACTAATGAATGGCTGCATTGTCGGTATTCGACCATCTCTGGAGGTGAATTTATCTATCACTCCGATTTGCAGGCCACCTTATAATTTCTGTGCAGAAGACTGTCATCATAAGCACCCTTTATAAATTAATACCGCATAAGACTGTTTTCCAATAAAATCCCGTTTAAATTTTATTTTATATCTCAGGTCCAATATTACTGTGATTCAGGTTTGGAGATTTGCAGAACCAAGACAATCAAGAATGGCTTATTTGTGTAAATCGAAGGTGCTTGTACCGTTGAACTTGTTAGGACCTAGCCAATAGACAAAAAAGCTTCGTTCATAAGCCACAGCAAAAACAAAACTTTAAGTGATGTTACTAACACATGTGATATCAAAGTACAAAGCATGTCTATAATGATAGCCTTCTTCAAAGATTGATACAATCTTGTGAAAATTTACGCCTATCAAAGAGATAATTATGGATAATTACTGAGGGAATGGTATCTGCTCTACTCTTAGAAAGACATGAATACTATATTTATTCAAATTTAGTCGAAAAAATGTATGGTATATAAAGCTGAAAGGCTTCTTACAATTGATTGACAATACACATCAATTGACAATATAAAAATGATAGGATTAATATTCAAAATAAAATAAAAACTAAATGAATAATGACATGTATCAAACATAATAAATATACATATATGCGTATATATATATATATATATATATATATATATATATATATATATATATATATATATATATATATATATATATATATATATATATATATATATATATATATATATATATATATATATATATATATATATATATATATATATTCATTATAAGAAATATAAGCAATATGAGTAAAATATTATCAAAGCCTTGTCGGAGCTGCTCTGAGCTCTAAGCTGATTGCCCCAAGTTCCATCATTCGTTAATAACTAAGAGTTTCAGTACACCATCCATGTAGTAAAACAGAGAGCATTTACTTGTTGCACGTTGGCGACATTTGAGATCACTCCGGGAGAGTTGCACTAGTTTGAGTCTATTTATTAGCATTAATTGTAATTCGTTTTTTTGCTGTACGCAGTTAAAGTTATAGTTATATATAATTTGTATTTCTTTTATATAAAACATAACTGTGGAAAATATCATGAAAATTTCAATATGTTGAACAATAAAACTTATGCCTTGGAAAAAGTTTCCTTCTTATTTCTCAAATCCAAATTAAAAAGAGAAACTTCGACTTTATAAAAATTGTCTAATTATTTTACATTACAACCACGCGATTTTATCAATATATTTGAGTGAATACTGGCGAGTAAAAAATCTATTTATATTTTTTTAAATGCATTTAAAAAAAAAATTTGAATGGGGTATATTCTATTTAAAGCTGTTTAATTAATTTCAAATTGGTATGTTTCGTAACTTTCAATATGTATACGGTATAATTTTGTAATAAAATATTATAACTAGATAGATGTGTAGGTAATGTATAGTAAAGCTATTTATGAATGGGTAGACTACTATTAGAATAATCTTTACTAATTATAAATTACAGTGCATATTATTTCAGCCAGAAGGGTGTGGGGAGATTAATACGAGGTATTTGTGCATTAGGCTACTATAGTTTTCTATGAGAGAAAATAGTTACTATGATGTATCAGAACCAATCCATTTATAATATTTTATCTGATTATTAAACTACTAATTTGTAAAACTATGGCTACTAAAACTAAATCGCTAAAGGATAAAATCCATTTTAATATAACTATACTATCAAAGTGTTTACAATAGCTCAGATTAAAGTATGAGTTAATGCCTTTGCCTGCACAAGTTGATTGAATTGATGAAAATTCTGAATCAATCGAACGACACGTTCAAAAATAATTGATATTCCTGTTTTCAGAATGTATAAAATCGAATTAACCAAAAAATCGAATGAAAATTGATTACTTCTCTTGAAGCTGTAATATTGTAATAGTTAAAAAAGATGTGACTGATACACACATTTCAATTGCATGAACATTTACTCTAAAAATTTATTCATTATATTCAACAGGAGAATCAAATATTTAAAGTAAAAAACTATCGAATATGCGTAAAATATTTGTAGAAATTGTTGTAAAAATTAAAAAGGTAATGTAAAGTTTTCGTTTCACATGTATCATGGATCAAAAGATAAATCTACTATCGTTTAAGATTTTCTAAGATTTTCATAAAAAAAAAGACCTGAAAAGTTTTCTGGTCTTTTCTGGTCTAGAATACGCCATAAAAATTTAAGATAAATGTCTATTTTCGTTTTTTAGTTACAACGATTAATTTTGCATGTTTTAAAATGTAGACTAAATTTTATATACCATAATATATGTATATATATATATCGGGTGTAAAAAATTAATAAAAAAAGTACGCAAGGACACAAAATACAAAGTGGGAAATTCACAAAGGATTAAATGTATGAAGTAGGCAATACGGAATATTAACTAGTACAGATACGATACAGAATGTGTATTTGTATGGAAATAATAAGACGTATTCAGAAATTTAGGTCAAAATGGACAAACCTAGTAGTTAAGGGATATTCATTGAAGAGTAAAGTACTTCTCTCTAAGCTATTGTTCAAAATCTAATGTAGAAGTGTCTATCATTATAATTAACATAGAATTATTAATACAGAATGTTCACATAATAATCTTGTTTTGTCCCTATCTTTAACAATGTGCTTGCAAACATATCTACAGTCATGGACAAAAATTTATCCCAGGATGTATATATTATACTTTACAAGCCAAACCTTTCTTTTTCTAGACAATTAATAAAAAATAGAACCAACTTAAAAAAAAAACTTAAAAGTAAAAAAATAATTTGTCAACAAAAAATTCTACAAATAGTTTGCTTGTTACCAATTACTTTGAAATTCGATTCCATGAATATTTGTTAAACAAAGCATATGATAGGCGCTGACTTTCAAAAAGTTTAAATCTAAAATAATTTTTTATTTGTCTATTTAATAAAAATTGTCTCAACTTTGAATTATTGTATACAACCAAAAAAATAATATAACTATTTGTTTTTTCAAAGACAAAGAAAAATGTTATCCTTATTCTCTTCCCTTTAGGAGTGGAAGATATTATGGGGCCACAAGATATTATGGTTTCAATGTTACCTTCATAACTATGCCATAGTCCTGTGTGAAGGTATGCAAATATATAAAAAAGTATATTCAAAAGAACATAGAAACTTATTTTTTGTATAAAGTCAGTTTTCTAGATACTTTACCATTAGATCGTGACTTAGAGAAAATGAGAAAACTTAAAACTGATCTTCAATTGATGAAAATATCGATCAACATACATTAAAAAAATATATGCAGACAAACAAAGAAACTTCCTCTTTGGCGATTGAATATATAAGAGACCTCTATCCTTAACTAAAAACAAACAAAGAAATAATGCTTTAATAAATAAAACTGGTTTTTACTTTTTAGTCCAATTTTTTCAAAATCAGCTCGGTTTCGGTTTTATTTTATTTTTTCGAAATTGTTTTTCTTTTAACTTTTGATTATTGCATACAAGAGCAAAAAATTAGTCATATTCCATCTATTAAAATTTATTGAAACTGTTCGGTTTGTCAATTAACTTAACGATTGAACCATAGAGCCTATCAGATAAAATTAAAAAAGTAATTACCGAAATATGCAATTATTTCACAAACATGCATCTGGATTTCATACCGAAGTTTCTTCAGGTGATTTGAGTTGTAAACGATTAGTCAACGATTAATACCCATTCAAAGAATTTCAATTTAAATCATGTCAAAAATATTACAATTTTTACAGTTTAATAATGAATCGGTTTTGTCAAAATTATTTTGAAAAGTATGTTTAAAAACTTCATGCTTAAAAATTTTTTTTTATTAATGATACTCTCAGTATTGATGTAATAAACTTTAAAAATTTTGAATTACGAGCTTTTTATTTGAGCTTTAAGTAGACACAAATATTGCAATAAAACCCTTTACTTTTATTCATAACTGTGTTTCTATACACTTAAACGAGTAATAATTTGTTTGTGAATATTTTGAGATAAACAAAGTGCTTAATAAATACCGTAGATACGTACACTACACCAATATTCAAGGGCTTATTATTTTAACAGGGCTTAAACCCTTATTTTACCATTGTGTCTGGACATATCATATATATAATATGCCTCTGTTAATATTATCCATGATAATCACTTAGTATATGACTATTTTAAACTGAATGCAACAAAGTGTTTTAAAAGTAAAATTATCCTTAATGGGAATAAAAACAGTTTTACAAGCTTTGCGATTTATTCCAGGAAGTGAAAATGGATTGTTATTTTAAAAATATTTAATAGTTTTCACTTTCATAAGAAGCATGCCCACCTCTTCCAAAAACATTATTTAACACACTTGAATTGTAGAATGCGGTTCAGTACAAAAAACAACAATTTTCTAGAATAATTCATTTTAATCAAATTTAATTAAAATTAACTTTAAAATTTAATAATTTTGGTGCGTTTGGTTTAGTGCGTTCGTCTAAATGATATTATAAAGCATGGCAGACATGAAAGGATAGTTGATTAGATGACGTAAACGTTCAAATTTTAAAATCGAAGTATAAGCATATTTTATTTTTCAAAAAGTAATACATATCAATATATTTCGGAAGAATATGTATAGTTCGGAAGTAAATTGTTGACACTGTACATCCTATATCTACTGAAATTGGTATATCAATAATTATTTTCAGTTACTTTGAAAAAAAATTTTTAAACAAACAATATAAACACCGTGCCTTGAAAACGAAGCAAAAGTTATGATTTAGTTTTACAAAATTATGACATACGAGAACACAGAAATAAAAATAAAATAAAATAAATAAATGATTTACAAACAAAATAACATTCATTAAAAGTTTTTACAAAAATTAGTTTTTTTTTTATAAACAGAAAATAAGTATGTGTAAAAAGTTTGTTCCTATATATAATTTTCTATTTCTGGAGTTCATTATTTTTATATAAACATGTGTATAATAAAATAGGTTGGGTGCTGGAAATTGATTGAAGAAAAATTGGAGACCTTATTTATTCTCTTACAGTTCGCTTGAATTTTCAATTTAATCGTGCAGTAGTCCAAATTTAAGTGAAATTGTTATTTTTTGAGATAAAAATTTGAATATACTCCTATTTTACGTTACTTTTTTAAGTTTTATAACTTGATTCAATGGATACCCAAATTTTTATTTTGAAGACTTATTAAGAAGTTTTGTATTTTTAATCACAATTAAATTCATGATAGGAAAAGAGCAAAGGATTCTTTCTATAAAGTCTAGGAATTCGTAACAAATGCGTCAGCATACAACTTTGTACTTTGTTACTAACATACGTTTGCATACAAGCATATATAATTATTACAATTTCTTATTCTTGCAAAGATAGTCTTATTAATAGTTTCGTTCATTATTATCGACAATTTATGCTACCGTGATTCGAAATTTATGGATTTTATCTAAGAATCCTTTGCCATCTTGTGGACATGATGATACTGTGTACACGCGTATTAGAATGATAATTAACGACAAATCAAACAAAAAAAATGTTGAAACTAATTGTGTTAAAATTTCTAAAAACTACCTTCTATTGTAAATGTTTAGAAGAGAAACTTTTTTTTTTCAAAGGGACACTTTATTGATATTTTTCTCCAAGACTTTCAATAAATCATATTTAACCAAGTAAATTTTTGAGTTAATAAACACAGATAATGATCATTCTCAGGATAAATAATATGCAACAAAACACAAAGCGATCAGTGCTTTACAAAGTATAAACAAAAAGTAAAAAAAAAAAAAAGAAGTATTCTTACCAGTAACTTGTATGCAGTGTATAGATATGAATGAAATAACAAGTATATTATTCATGTTTCATTTTCTTATGTAATTTTCATTAACTTTATACATATTTATGAGTTGGGAATGTTCTACGTGCCAGGCTATATAAGAAGCATGTAGCATATTATTTTAAAGCGTTACGTTACGTATGTATCAGACAGACAGACACATCTTTTACTTCTTTGCAAAAACATCATTTATAATATTTTTAGTGTATAATATATGTAAGATTATATTAGATTTATCCATAATTTGCTTTTAGAAAATTCATAAAAATTTGTATTTAATGAAGTCTTGCATAATATTTATGTTTGAAATTATTAAAAAAAAAAAAAAGTGATTATGTGAATATTTATGTGCATGTATTCTAGACGCGGTGGTTTGTGACAAATATTGCTGTTTAATGCATTTGGAAAACCTTAAAAAATGTATATCCATATAGTTACTAGTAAAATACTATTAACAAACGGGATTTCTTTAATAAAATTTTAATTCAATCCATTTACGTATATAATGGAGAAAATTGTTAACATCATTTCAACGGTAGATGGTTGATAGGGCTACGATAAACGTAAAAAAAAAATAAATACAAAATGAATTGGCAGGCGATTAAAAAGGGCTTTTAAATTATTAAATATACAAAAAATTATGATCAACTACCAGTTGAAATCAGCACTAATAATACTGTTGCCGACTTAGAATTGTTGAATCTCTGAATTGCTGGAAACCTACATACAAAAACACCATATTTATCTAGGTTACGTAGGCTGTTATCATAAAAATAGTCCACGTCTTGAAAAACAACTGATTTTGAGAAATTTTGCACTGAACTCTCTGAAGTTAAAATATAATCGAATAAAATAAGAATAATTCCAATCCGATTTTTAGTTTCTGAGAAATACGTTGGCAGACATTCATGCATGCTAACAAACATTTTTCATACTTGTTTAGAAATGCTCTACGGGCTACCATACACGAATTTGGTACAATTCAAGTAATATTACATACATACAGGTCGAATTAGGCTAGTTCTTTCTCCACAGCCCAGCAGTAAAAGTATTAACTTAGTATCCACATTCTATGTTTGTATAACACTGATGGCAATATTTTTATTACTATTTTTTAGTTTTTTACACGACATTATATACACACATAAACGCACTAACAAAACTATATACATACCGGGAAATAATCTGTTAAATGTTTAAATATTTTAATTGCTTATTAAAACTGCGCGATAATATACAATTTTAATATTTTTTGTAATTATTCTAAATATATTTTATATATATTTTATATATTTTATCAAAACGGCAACATTCTGCAAAGGACCAAAATAAAAACATAACTGTATTGTTAAATATGTTTTTTTGTACATGTAAAATAAAACATTTCTTAAATTTGGAAGAAGTTCCTTGTACTCACACACTTTAGAAGCAGTCTTTGTTATACACACATGCATGTTTAATAAATATTTGCATTGCTCTATAATATCAAAAGAATATGATTAAAATTACGGTCAAAAACAGAATTTACAATATTATTTTGTTTTATCTTTATTTAATAAACGATGTTAGTATGTTCATATTGAAAAGTTTTATATATAATTAAAGAAGCAGAAAATACTTGATTTTTATTCCATAGTAGTATAAGCGTATGTAATGCATGTTTGTTAACCGAAAATACGATTATAAGTTTTCATTTAAAAATACGATCTTTTTTCAGTAGCGGATTTTTAAATGAAAACTTATAATCTAAAAAACCTAGATCTAAATTATCTGCATAACCTATTTTAAAAGAAGATTATGTCGACATAATTTATAGACAGGCTATGAAGATGCCATCGTTAGCCTTTTCCTTTTTATTATTAATTTTCCACTTTAATAAATGACTGGTAATATTTTTACATAGACAGTTTTATTATTTAGATTTTTATAAATAAAATAAAATCACACTTGCACAAACATAAATAATAAGACTTCATGACTGCAAAATAATTTATTTTGTTATGAACACTCCATTATTTGGTAAGATTTTCATAATGAAGCATGTCTAAATTATTGCAGAATTTATGATTTTGCCGTAACATCTTAATTTTTCAACGTAACACTACAAATTTACATAAATAAAATTATTATAATTTATCATCATGGACCGCAGTTATTTGGATAGCATCCAAATGATGGACCATAACATGGTGCGGGTGGACAACATACAGATGAGGGACGACATAATGGCGGCGGGCAACAATTTTGCATGGGGACCATCATTGGGACTGAACACATTGGTTGAGGGAAAACTTGCATACATGGTTGTGTAATACATTGTACGACAGGCATCATAGGAACTATTGGTCCACATCTTCTTCTTGCTATACAGTATGGATCACAGCTAAAAGAGGTTATTTTATGTTTTTTAATTTTCATTTTATTCTTTAAGAGTTGATTACTTACCATGGCTTACAACATGGTTCACAAGGAATTACTGACATTGCACAAGGATTTTTAATGTATACATAAAATTTAAAAAGATATTTATTAATAACTTGACATTAAATTTATTGTTTTCTCATGATTCTTAGATAACTTGATTTATTTATAATAAATTATTAAATATTTTATAAAATTTGTATATCTATAGTGCCAAAATTGAAAATTTCTGAAAAAGTTTTATTTGATTTTTTAATTATGAAGTTTTAGGTCTGTTATTATCATGTCAGTTTTTATACACGATTTTAACCATTGTGTTTTTCTGATTCAATGTCATTTTAATTTTTGCCCATTTAAACTTCATACTTATAGGCGGAATTTCAATAGAATGAATTCCACCTATAAGTATGAAGTTTAAGAAAAGCAGAAACAAAGGCAGCTGAGAAAGGCAACTTTAAGGCAACATGTAGCATAAAAAACCATAAGTTGAACCAATTATATTTTTTTGTCATAGATTCGATTTTTTTAAGTATTGAAATCCTGTTTACTCATCCGTGTAAAATTTCGAAATTAAGCATCAACATCATATACCAGACATATATGGCCAGAGCTACCTCTGAAAACAATTTGATGTTGTAAATACATCATAGTAAAACTGCTTAGGCATAAATTTATAAAATCATCTATAATTTATTATTTGGGAGTACGATGATGAGTCTAATAATTTTCATTTTATAAGCCTAAAGTTATTTAAAAATATCAATTTAGAGAGGTTGTCAAATTATCTGAGGTTTGTTTGGAAGTTGTATAAAAATTGCAAACCATTGTTACTGCACTTATTACAAGATACTTATATCGATAATAATTTCCATATTTTCAATATTATACATTTCAAGTCTGTATACACATTTCCTGAGACCAATGTAATGCAATTTATTGTGACATATTTTAAGGTTTAACGTGCAAAATGACACTTTTTCATGCAAATCTCTTAACATAATCTTATGATTGTTAGTTGCAACAAAAACACTGAAAACAAAGAGACAGACAACCATAATAATATATAAAAAAATTTTATTGCAATTTTTTTCGAAAAAAAAAAGTGTTTTTATACCAAAAGAAGAAACAGAGTGCTGCTAAATTCACTTCAACGACAGTGAGAGCTTTATAACTATAAAAACAAACTAGAGCTTTTAAAGTATAATAATAATCATAAACATCCACGAGAGTGAGTCTCATGTTGCTCTTTTCTTATTAATGTAATTTCTTCTTTTGTGTTTTAAAGAATTACCACTAGAGAGTTAGATATATTTATATACAGTCTGAATCATTTCTCAAACGGAATGTAGAATAACACACTATCTATCGAATATATATGTACACGTATTTGGTTATCTCTGTCAGACTTATATGAACATAGGGAATGGAATCCGTTTCTGACATGAGTCAAACTATACATTTTTATATGTAAGTCGGTCCCATATACGGTCGAATCTTGTTCATCTAAGAAGTCACAGATTCATATAATACTAACATAAATTGCTACGAAAATTTTCGATTACCGATTTTAATAAATAATCGACTTCAAAGAATATACTTATATTTAACTTTCGTACAAATGTTTTCGTTCAAAATTTTGTGTTGAATATACATCTTAAAAAATTCAAATGCGTATCGAACCAAGATGTCTAAAAGAAACAAAATAAATATTGTAATTTTTATGTATATTTATTGCGCTTCTAAAACATTACCAATTAGTACATTAGAATCTTAAAAATAGATTTCAGTACGAATTAGTGATAGTTTTTTTAGAAAGATAACTTACTTATTTTTTGATTTTACAATATTTTTGTCGTATTGCAAGTTCATTTATTTTTACTGGCAACGTTTATGAATGGGATTCAATTTATATTTGATCCATCTCTATAATCCATCAAAAAAATATCATGGCCTATCTCAGAAAAATATCTACGTACCTATGATCCATCTGTCACAATTTGCTCAAACATACCGAGGTAACATCAATTGTAGTACAAATTATTATATAATGAATTATGATTAATTAAATAATAGTTATAATACAAATTATGATACGATAAATGAATAAAAAAACTTAAACTTTATATATTGAACCAAAAATAGATCGGACATTAATCCTCAATCGTTTTGTCAGACATTTAAACAATAAAATATGTAACATTACAAACCATATATTTATGGAAAAGAAACGAAAAATAATTATAGAAACATTACATCAATAATCAATGAAATTTATTGTAATATTTTCAAATTCTATATTTTAAGAGATCAAGCAATCTAGAATTAAGCATTGATTTTTGTGATATATGTACATTTAGTAACCAGACTGCTATTGACTATCTAAAGTAGTAGTTAGTTGGAGGCAACTTAGAGCTAACTGTATGTTATGCTTATAACCGGCAGTAACATTTAATCAAAAAGATGAATAAATGTTCCTTCCTTCATCTATTTCTACTACCGAACATTGTTTAATAATAAGAATTTTTTAAGGTCAATAACGGTACACAAAAATGGTTTGATAATTACCATAGATAAAATATGAAAAAACTTTATTTGAAATACTAAAGTAGGCAAATTATAGTTTTATTATTCCTTTGTTTATAAACAAAAGATTCAAGTGAACATTTGTAATATACAATTTTATTGGTTGTTTGAAGGTTATTATATTCATTTATAATTAATAGTGCAGTATTATTAATAATACGTAAAATGACAGAGTATATATTATTTATTTATTGTATAATAGATATAAATCAAAATTAATAAAATCGATCGAAAAAACCTTCATGTGATCACTAAGATCACTAAAACTATCGAAAACGATTCAACTTTAGTTGCCCCCATAAAACAAAAGTATACTCATACCTACTAAAACTTATAATATTTCACAAATACGTCAGCGACTTTGACAAATCCATACATTATAATTAGACGCTGAAATAGTACAAACAATGATACAATACATGTAAAACAGTGATAATGTGACTTGTCCAGAAATTATTAAAACTTTCAATCAATTACTGAAAAAGTTATTACAATTTGAAAAATCACCATCCTTGATAGGTTTTTGTATTATTTGCGAAAAATTTTATAACTGATTTTTATTTTTCACACATCATTTTGTACTTGTAGGTAAAACCTAAAAGTTTTATAAAAAAGTTTTTTTCTATCAATACTCTACTTTTCCAGATAATGTGAAAAAATCGAAAAACATTACTTTTTATAAAACTAGGCTTTATAAAAATTGCTTCTAACTAAAAAAAAAAAAAAACAAAACAAAACAAACAAAATGAGGTGAGTTAAATAGAAATTTCAAAAGTTATTTGTAAATAATAAAAAAACACTTCTAAATATGAGTTTTTTTAAACTGTTATCATTTTTTAATAATTGAAAATTTTAATAATTTAAGAAAAGATGATACACAGTTGGCCATTTCTAACACCACAGACATAAAAATAAATATGTTCAATAAGTGGCCAAAACCTGGATTCTGAGAATTTAATAGTTTCTGAGAAATTCGATTGTTTATTTAAGAAGACAGTTTCCATAAATCTGAATTCCCCAGTTCAAGGTGGTTCGATTTTTATTTTGAAATATACATTCTACTTTTGAAATATACATTCTACTCTTGAGTAAATCAAATATTTTAATTGAATTGCTTAATTAAAATTGACTGTGGTGCCATCTAGTTTCTTTTAATCGTAGAAAGAAAAAGGTTAGTAGTTTATTAAAAGGGTTTCAAAAGTATTAGAATCATCAAAAACTCAAAATAAGAAAATTTGACCTTTTTTTTATATGTCGTATTACTAATGCATAATTTTTATGGAACATAATGTACTTGCAAAATATAATAAAAAAACTAAAACATTGCTGACTTATTTGATACTTTCAAAGAAAAATGTACATTCAGTTGGGGGTTGGTACTTTAGAATATCATGTATTAGGTACATGGTTTTAAACAATTCCAACTTAACCTTCATAGTAACTTCTCCCTGGTTTCCTGCATAGAGTGTACATGGTTTATAGTTAGATATAATAACTGTTTATCATTATCCGTTAAACTAACATAACTAC